>CM031917.1:6737308-7434808 GCA_018703695.1 Prunus fruticosa
AAGCTCTAAGGCTTCTCAATTTCATCCTCTACATCATTCCTAGTAACGTAAGTTTTTTCATATTAAATTAATTTCTTGATTATCATCTTGTATGTTATGCAGTGAAAGTAGATTTGAGAGCTTTTTACTCTCCTTGTGAAGAAAACTTTATTTGTATTGTTATGGCTTGATTTTTTCAAACTTTATCTGATTTTGATTATTTCTAGTTTGCAATTTTAGTTAGGATGTCTATGTCAGAGTTTATTCTATCCCTACGTGATCGTTAGTGGAGGCACACTAGATTGTCTTAATTTTGTTGTTCGACCGCCATTTGTCATCGCCCTTTGTGGCTAATGGCTTTTTTGGCAAAATTATGAATGCAATCCTAAAATTTCTATAAATAAATAAATAAAAAACAATTGTAAACCAAGTACAGATTACTATAAGAGTGGCTTCACCATAAATTTGAAATTAAATGGGTTTTTCCTAATAATGCTAGAAATGGGTTTATATCTAATTTTCTAACAATATCACAGGAATTAAAATTCCTTTTTTTTCCTTTGTAAGTAATTACAAAAAAAAAAGTTGCTTTCAGTAGATAATTTCAAGATGGGTATTGGATAACCAACCAAAATAAATCAATTGACAATTTCAAGATTGTTGGGTAGTCAATCCTAATTCTAAAAGGACAGGGTTTGGAGAAGGAATTTACAAATATGGTATGATTCTTTTTTCCGATAAGACAAAGGAATTACAAATATTTTTTTTTTTCAAACCTTTATTGTGTTTTTATAAGGGTATTCCAAATTCTAATAATTATTAGCAAAATGCTGCTTGCTTTTTCATCATATCTCAAATTATTTCTAGTTTAATGTGTAAATTGTGTTAGCAAGCAACTCCAATTTTTGAGTTAAAATGAATATCAACAAACAAAGGTAAAAACATTTTGGGGAAAAACCAAAAAAAGAGAGGGTAAAAATGGCTAGATGAGATTAAATAATAAACACATATATTGCAGACTAAGAGAAAAAAAAAAAAAAAAAAGGACTTCGTAGCTTGCAAAATACCAACTCCCATGTCTCCATTGTAGGCATTAGGTTGGCCAAACCCTATGGTGGACAGGCTGCTACCCCTTCACCCAGATGGGAAATTGTTTGGTGGATTTCTGAAATTCTAAACGTAACATGCATCATCCTGATCTTTCTTCTCTTTCAACACATCCCACTTCATTCTTCACCTTCTCCATTTCCAGTGAGCGTCCTTGCGCTCGAAGCTGAGGGCATTGATTTTGTCGGAAAGATGGGAAATCTCATCATTTTTGTCACATCCGGGATCGAGCTCCGCGTAGTATGATATTGTCCGCTTGGGCCCGCCCTCCCTCCCTCACGGTTTTGTTTTTGGGAGCTCACGGGAACTTCTCGTGTGTCACCCATCCATGGGATTACTTTAAGCCCCGAGACTTCGCTTAACTTGGGAGTTCCCATGACTCCAAGGGACAGTGAGCTCCCAAAAGGCCTTGTGCTAGATGGATGCGGGCATGTATATACAAGGCACATCGACCTCCTCTTCGACTGGTCGATGTGGGATCTTACAATCTGCCACCCTCAGGCCCCAACGTTCCCCTCGTCGGCACATCGCACCACGCGCAGAGTGACTCTAATACCAAATTGTCATATCCTGGGATCGGCTCCGCTGCAGTACGATATTGTCCACTTTGGGTCCCTCTCCCCTACGGTTTTGTTTTGGGAGCTCACGAGCAATTTCCAAGTGGGTCACCCATCCTGGGTACTCTAGCCCCCAACTAGCTTAACTTCGGAGTTCCATGAATTCTGAAGCCAGTGTGGTCCCAAAATGCCTTCTGCTAGATGGTGAAGGCATGTACGTATAAGGCACCTCAACCCCTCTCCGTTGGGCTTAAGTCATTGTCCTAAGTGTTTGTAGGACTTGATCAAGTTGTCTAACTCGCTCCTACGCCCTTGAGCCTTGGATAGCTCAACCCGAGCGAAGCTCAACCATCTATAAGACATTTGCATAAGTTAGTTAAGTCAAACAAAGCTGAACTAAGAAAAGAAATGCGAAGATAGACATACGGAGATTAAGTGGTGAGCCTTGAAGTGCAATGTCTCTATCATCCATCTCCGTCAGCTCCTTTAACATCATAAGGATGAAGAAGATTGCCTAAAATAACATCACATGCCTCGGGATCATCACGCGGCCATTCACTCGCATATGACACTTCCCATTTGGCCTTTGAAATTTGGACCTTCATATTTCACCGTTAACAAAAGTTATGGGTTCATTGTTTGGGTTGATATCCTCCATGGGCACAAGCGAAGCGTGAGTGCCAGCGAGACGATCTAATTGGACGAGTCACTATGGGATTGGCCTGGAGATGAACCCGAAGAGGTACATTCGTAGGATTTGGCCACTGAACACGACATTGGGGTGGATCTGGGCCTTTTTGTTTGTTGAACAACGGATAGTTTTCTTACCTTGGACCTGGTTTAGAGGCACTTAGATGGGTTTGGTAATAGGCCACCAAACATATTAGATAGCTCATATTAATTCGAAGAGTAACCACCACTATTTTCTTCCTCTTGAGCTTGTCTCTTTGCATAACTTCTTTGAATATGATGTGATGAGTCTTCTTCAAACTGGAGGACTAGATTGAAGCTGACTATGTGACCCACTAAGTCTATTTCATGTAGTCTTCCCACACGTGCTATATGGAAGGTGCCCACGCTTTTGATTGAACTTGGATTATATATACATAATAATCATCACTCGGGTATTGGGTTAGTACGACGTAATTGAATCTAACCCAAACCTGTCCAACTGAATATATGTTGCGATAGATCTTTCCCTATTTGTTAAGATTCGGACAACAAACCACTTGTTAAAATATATCTCAAGGTGCACTGAACTAAGTAGGGTTAGGTCTGGTTATGTTCTAGTAACCGTATATTGAGATTGAAGTATCCAAGCTAATCGAGTTATAAGTGCCTTATAGTAGTGTTATGGTTAGGGTTCGAGGCTTGAGAAAGGTTTGAGACTTGGATTTTAGGTTGGGAGGCTCAGATTGACACACGACATTGACCACCTTCATCTGACCACCTCATGTGGCAATGATGTGTCTATGGGATTTCAATTAATGAATGTTGCCATGTGTATATTATATTTTGAATTTATTCTCTTTTCAGTAATCCTTTTAAAATAATAATAATAATAATAATAATAACTATATTAAAAATAAAAAAAAACCCTAGTGCCCCATGTAAGGCCACTTAAGGAGCCCGCTAGGGCTCGGGGCTGGGGGGCAGAGCCCAATGAAGTTCCAGCGACAAAGGCTGGCCCTGACAAGCTGTGGGGACCACGTGCCTAGGCTGGCCCGAAGGAGGAGGAGCCTAAGTGCTGGCCTTAGGGCTGGTGCCATGTGGCGGCTTTGGGTTGTTAAATTCATTTTTGTCCTTCAATCCAGACGACATAAAATTTTTCTTCAAAAAAAAATTCGAAAAAAATTCAAAATTTTTTTATAAAAAAAACCCAAAATTTGAAATTTGAAACCCAAAATATTATATGAAAATCTTATCCAAAAAATATTGTCCAAATTAATTGTTTAGATAAACAAATTTGTTAAAAAAACAAAAAAGTGAATAGCATTTGCCCTTTGCCATGGCAACGCTTGGAAGTGCATTTTACTTTTTGTAAGGGTAAACACTATTCACATGAATAGTGCTTGCCCTAGTCCCCCCTTGCCATGACAAAAGTTCGACCTAGAAATGCCCTAAGAGGCCTACGCCTACCTGAGCTCTTCCTTCGCATCTCCATCACCTCCAGCACTCTCTTCCTCCAAAACAATAGCACTAACATTTAATTGGTTTCTAGCAAAAACAATGATTAGTTATGAAGATCATCTAGTTGAATGAATGGATTATTTATATTTATAGTGTGTGTTTCTCTTATTGGGAAAGTTGATCTGGATATGGATGAAAGAAATGGGAGGGAAGAAAGATGATTAAGAAAATCGGACGGCGCCCCTTTAACCAATTATCTTCATCTCCCCTTTACCCATAACCCTTCTCTTTTCTCTCTCTCTCTCTCTCTCTCTCTCTCTCTTTTTTCTAGGTTTCTTCAAGATTAAGTTCCTCATCACTACAATTTCAATGTGTCTTTCTGTGGCTAAAAGCATCACGTTATATATTTGGGTAATTGAGGGCACTTCAACTCTCAACCATGTTCTAGCGATACTCCTATCAAAGCGCGAGCAACAATGGAGGAAGCGGAGTGCTGGAAGAGGGTTGGAGGCGAGAAGAGTTGAGAAGACGTGAGGTCACTTGGATGCTAGAGTTTTTTAAATTGTTTTGTTTTTTGGTTTTTTAAGAATCATTGAAAAAAGAATAAATAAAAAATATAATACACATAATAACATTCATTAATTGACATGGCATGACACATCATCCCCACATAAGGTGGTCACGAAGGTGGTCAATATTGTGTGTCTAAATAGCACTACTCTTTTGGAATACTAAAATAATTTTATAATAATTGAACTTATTTTTAAAATATATTCAGAAATTAAAAATAATTTTAAAGTGCACACAATTATTTAAGTAATTTATTAAATTAATTAAAATACTTAAACACTAATTATTCATTAAAACATAAACAATAATTAATATAATTAAATAAGGCCAAGGTATTACTTTAAGTGTAAATATTAAACTAAACAAACTAATTTTGTATATAAAAAAAAGTTCACAAAATAATTGAAAATAATTAATTACTATTAATTATGTAATTTATGAAATTAGTAAAATATTTAAATACAAATTATTCTTTAAAGAAGTAATAAATAAAACATAATTACTAATTAAAGTAATTTAAAAAGGCTATAAGTAAAAACCATTTTGTAGTACAGCCGCTCGGCTATACTTTTAAAATATTGGTATATATACTTTTAAAATGTTAATTTATTTTAAAAGTCCAGCCGAAACGGCTATATAGTTAAAATATTTGAATATATTTAACGAGTATGGCCGCTTGGCTATACTCGTTAAATATTAATATAATTTAAAAGTATAGCCGTCAGGCTATACAGTTAAAACATTCAAATATATTTAAAGCGTATAGCCGCCCGGCTATACTTTTAAGATATTCCAATGTATTTAACGGAGTATAGGCGCTGGGCTATATTCTTTAAATATTTTTATATTACATATGGAAGAATATGAACCAAATTTATATGTGGATCAATAACTGCTTTCCATGACAATTTTTCCTTAGTATAGGTTGTTTTTGGACCCTAGGCAACCTTTGACATGACCATGTCAAAAAGGAATAGGTGGAAGTGCTCCAAGTGGTAGTCTTCCCACAAGTGCTATATGGAAGATGGGCCTCACCTTTTGATTGGGCTTGGATTATTTGACACCCCACTATAAAATTTCGCTACATATTAATATTTAATAATCATAGATAAGGTCTTGAGTTAGTATACATAACTGGACCTAACCTAGACATCCATTAATTTTGTCGCAATAGACCTACTCCAGCGAAAATTTTGTATCCCGACGAACTTTGACCCATATTACTAAGGCCAAACACTAAATACTCCAATGTTAACATGTGAATTCATCAACTTGCACAGGATATAGAGAAGAAAAAAAGCAATACGAAGAAGTAAGCAAAACCAAATTCAGCAGCCAAAGCATCAATCCATCAGTGAGGTGAAACCATAACCGTAGATGGGGCATGAGCTGGGTATCAAACTTAACAAATACTTTAAATAGGAAAATGAGAAGGCAAAATTTCTTGAATATCTAGACATTCAAGAAAGGTGCTGCTGCCATCTATTGAACAAAAATTACTACAACTACCACATAAGTCTCATCGGCTAGAGAAAATCACACCTTATAAACACAGCACAGTCAACTATTACAATAGAATTCCATTCCAATTGCTAAGTGATGGAAATAAATACTAGACGGAGTCCTTCGCAGAGAGTAGTTAAAGAATGCATTCTGAAGAGAAACCAAACTAAAATAGACTCTTAGGCCGGTAACATTTTAAGAGGTGGTTTTCATTTCAGAGAACAAATATGAGGCAAAAACACGTTCGGTAGCCAAACAACAGAAAACATAGAATGTTTTCATAAAATGAGAAAAAGTTCATGTGTACTTGTAGAAAAACAGAAAAAAGTTGTTTTCATTCTCGTGGAAAACGTTTTCATAAAAATAACTCACATATTATTATTTCAAATTGTACTACTAGACACGTTTTTATTGTTTTTGTTTTTTGAAAATGTTTTCTAACTAATCTACGAGACGGCATTTTGCGTTTCTTGTTCCTTCTAAAACATTCTCAGAAAACATTTTCCGAAAACGTTACTAGACGGGCCCTTAGACTCTGACTAGAATCTTCCCTAGGGATCATTAAATCCCTTATCTTGCATCACTAAGTCACATACGCTAAGAAATGGGACTAATAAAACTGAGAGTTCATGTACAAATATGTGAAGTGTTTGTTTATGTAAAGGAATGAGCAACAAGCAGTACACTCATACAAATTTCCAAAAACAGTATGAAATGAGCAATTAAGGTATGGTTATATGATGAAGCTCAGAAACTTCAATCAACATAGGGGTAAATATATAGTGATCAGATGCAGACAGGAGATGATATCATTCATCTGAATGGATTTACAAGCAGCAATAGAATTATTAGCAGCGCAGGTTTCACCTTCTATAGTTCAGACACTGTTATTGTTTACAAATATACACGTGAGCAATCAAATTTGAACAAACTGATGCAACATAAACATATACTGTATCACACTTCTCAGTTATTAAAACATTTGAGCAATTGCTTTCTGCAAAGTTCAAGTTTACAAGCATGCATTGCTTTATGATCACATGCATTGTAAAAACTAAACAGTAGAAATAAAGATAGCCAACCAAAACTGACAACAGAAAATGCACCATAACAGAGCAGACTCCAATCTATTGAGAGGCAGAATAAACCGGACATATTCCTGTTTGAAATGAACTAATCTCCATATCATATTATAATACAAGCCAGCTATCAAAAGGCCAGCCAAATTTTTTAAAATAAACTAAAATCTGACCAAAGCCCCTTTGGTTTCACTTGTAAAAATTTCATTTGTGGAACCAAATAAGGTTAGAGCTTCTGGTTTAGCCTAATGGCAGGACTAAGGAAGGATCCCTCTGAATCAAGCCAAGCAGAGGATTCCATGGTTTCGCCCAAAAATTGTAATAAACAGGACACTTAAGGCTTATAGCACCAAAATGAGCTACAAGAACATCAACATATATAGAACTGCAACTGCAACAACCACTTTTCTGATCATAAATGGGAAAAGTCTAAGTTGATAGACAACATTATTGTTTTCTGAGAGTTCATATGCATATGAATCCTTAGAAAATAAAATGAAGAATCACACTCGTATTCTAGGTCTCAAATTGTTCATTCATGAACCTGAAGATAAATTACTAACAGAAAACAAAATATTTGGTACCCCAGAATCAAATAACAAACCAACAAATGCAAGCACACAAATTGTAAGAGAGACAACAGGAGACATCATAGAGTCTTACAAGTAAGCAGTCAAATTGCTAAAAAAGAATATCAAATAACAGAGAATTAAAAAGCCAAGCATGAATAGTAGGAGATCAATTTAAAATCTAATAAGATTATTTGGAAGCACAAGGCCCAAATTTTTATATATTCAATAAATTCAACTACAAAGGCAAAATCCTCATTGAAAAGTGCCCATTCGTCAGTTTAAGCAAAAGCATACATAAAATTCCTTACACCCAATTACTAAAGCTAATACCTCCGTAACATGTCGAACAAAACCCTAAACAGTAACCTGAACCATAAGATGTAGATTCGACAAATAGGCACCGAACCATAACCCACTAGAGAGAATACCAAAAACCCATATTGGAATTTGAAGGATCCAAACCGATCAGATCAGACGGGGCTGAGAAGCTGAGAAAGCTGTGGCTTAGGCTCCGAGTTCATGCCGATGACGATGATCAGGGGAATGAAGCCGTAGTGGGTGACGACCTTGGCCTTCTTCATGGCCCACGTGCTCCACTCCTTCACGGACTGGGCCACCGAGCGCTCATCAGAGCCTTTGGAGCCCTTATTCGTCGTTTTGCCCTTGCTCTTCAGAGTAACCTTCGACGCCATTGAAATTTTCGTCTGTAGTCTGTGCGTGCTCGCCTCTCTCAAACCCTAATTATAAGGGTTTTGTTTCCTCGGAGGTTGGGGCTATGAAGTGTCGTGAATGTGACGCGTCGTGTGCTTATTATATAGCGTCCATCATAGCCGTCGTTTGTTTCTTGTCCTCCACAAACTTCTAATTTTTATCCTCTAAATAAATATCTAAATTTTGTAAATAGGTTTTTTTTAAAGAAAAAAATAAAAATAAAAAACGTAACTTATCACGTTTTTGTTGTCATTTAAAAGCTTGAGAAAGACGATGCCTAAAATTACAAATTGTTACACCATTGATTCGTATGTCCGTCAAATTATAGGGATGCCAAATTGGGTTTATTTGGGAGTGCTTATGGGAGGGCTAAAAGTATTTTTTGACAACTAAAAGCGCCTATGATAGAAAATGTTAGAAGTGATTTTAGGTTGTGGAAGCGCTTCCTGGAGAAGCATCTGTTATGTGCTTCTTCAGGACGCACTTGAATTTCTTATGAAAATTTATCATCTTCATAATAAAAATGCTTTTATGAGAAGCGTTTATGAGTAAAACTACTTCCTAAAAAAGCAGTTCCAAACAACGTGGACAATTTTTCATCTCTCTATATCTTTCAAGGTTAAGATTTTCTTTATTGAAAAAAAACTTCTTATTTTTGGTCCATATGGCATCTTTACATCCACGTGTGTGGATTTAGCGTCATATAAGCAAAACTATGATGCAAGGGGGCAAACTCACTAGTCTGACCAACTGGCCTAACCCATATATGCCACAATTAGGTAATTCAGCATTATGTTATATCATAATCTAAAAAATCTCCTTCCGTTTTGTTTAATTTCTTCATTTAATTTAGCTCAAACTAAATCAAATTGCAAACCCAAATCATGAACAATGGACTTTATGCCCTTATATAGGGCATATATATATATGTCAAGGCCCATGGAACCACAACCATAGATGAGGCCCAAGTCGTGTAATTTCCAAATGAATATTTTTTGAGATTTTTTATTTAAATTCGGCACTTCCTTTTGTTAACGGAATACTTAAATCATTAAGCTGTAAGTTTTATTATTATGTAAAAAGACAAAAAAGGTCATCCAACTTAATAATTAACCCTAGTACATCTATACACACACCCCATACCCCACCACTCTTCATATCAAGTTTTAGAAAAATACAAACTCCTCTACATCCTATTGTAAGATTACTCATCTCTTTTAAAGACATAAAAAATTGACAAGCCTACCTCTTTAAATATGTGTGGGAGTTGATGGAAAAACTTGTTGATTATCAACTCAACAATACCTGAGTATTGGAATTCCAGTTATAGTTCTCGGAGAGAGGTAAAGTTGTTCTTTTTCTCTAGAAAATATTAAATTTCGGGTTTAGGGTTCTATTTGTTTGTGTTTTTTTTTGCTGGGAACAAAGAAAATTGTGGGGTTTAAATAGAAAATCTTTTTTTTTTTTTTCCTTCAGTTTGGAGTGTATTTAAAGGTAGTTTGGGAAGATTGTGGGGTTTTCTTAGAAATTGTGAAAATTTAAATTAAAAGATGGGGTGAACTTAGAACATAGGGTGAACTAAGAGAAGTGTGGGGTTTAAATAAAAAATCTTTATTTTTTTGTGGTGTTTTACTTTTTAGCCGAAATATTTTATTTATATGTTTTTTGTAATAGAAAAGGAAAAGAGATGTAATTTTTTTATATTATGTTTTTCAGCCAAATTCACTGAAATCTTTGAGGGAAGTTGGTAGTTACTAAAGATAGTACAAATAGAAGCTCATGTTATGTTATTGGTACAAAGAAAAAAACCATTATTTTAGTAAAGTATTTTCAGGAAAAAATATAAGAAAAAAAAAGCTGAGGTGTATGAATTGGGTTATCGACGCAGCCAAACGGTATGGACATACGCATAGCTGAGCATTTCAATTGAAAGGAAAGCTAAATTAGAAGAAAGAGAGACTGAGAAAGAGAGAGAGGGAGAGGGGCCAGTCGAAAGCAGAGGAGGAGAAGCAAAAATGGGGGGGAGGAATGGAAGCAAACAAGAACAAGTTCATAGAGGAGTGGGGCTCAGCCAGAGAAAATCTCGAGCACAACTTCCGCTGGACTCGCCGCAACTTTGCCCTTGTTGGCATTTTCGGCATCGCCATCCCTATCTTGGTCTACAAGGGCATCGTCAGAGATTTCGTAACTTTCTCTCTCTCATTTGTTTTCGTTTTGGAAATTAATCTGTGGATCCGTTCGAAATTGCCCAATCGATCGTAATATGCTTCAACATATTTCTCTTAATTCGATTTCTGGTTATCGAATTTGGTTTGGTTCCTCAACAGCTAGCCTCAGCTCTTTTTTTGTTTTAGTGATTGTTTGACTTTTAGGAAATCAATTTCTCAAATTATGATGTTTAAACATTTGGGTTTGGACCCAAACTATATTTTGGGAAATAAAAGGCATTTCTTGTTTGGGGTTGTAGAAAATGTAGAATCATCATTAGTGAAGCGTTTGTGCTAAAATGTTTTGGCACTTTTTGGGGTTTTACCATTCTGTCATAACATTTGGCTTCAATTTTTGGTAGGGCTTTGTAGGAGTTAAATGTGTACTGAAAAGCCTTATTGCCTAGTGAAATCATAAGGAAACATGATTGAGTCCCATGCTCACTCACTCAGATTTGAAAGCTGCAATGTTTTGAGTTTCTAGAGCATTTCTTTGGGTTTTCAATTCTCCTGTACATTCTGTTGGAGGAATGCCTCTAATATTTTTCTTCCGCTGGGGTCTTTGCAAGTAATTAAGTAGATTGTCGAAAAGGTCTCTCTACGGGAGTAAATATTTCGGTAGAAACTGGGCTTTAAGGCCTTAATCAAATGTCATGTTAAAATCATCTTTTTTTCTTTTAGTTAGAGGGGTGGGGGCGGAAGTAACTAAACCCTAATCCTCTTTATATTAAAGGGTATGGTTGCTACTACTTGCTAGTATAGCTCTTGTGAAGCAGTTGCCCTTTTGTCACGTTGGTGTCATGAAATACTTTTTATTTCTTTCTAATTTGTTCATTGGTAACCAGTTGGAAAATTCCTGATATCAGTTTTGTTGCAAAGTCATGTCCTTTGTCCAACTTCTTTATCTCCCTTGGCCTAGTGGTATCTATTCTCATTGCATACATTGTTCCACTGTCTATTCATTGTTGGAGCCTTCTGATTTTCCCATGTTTACGAATTCAATTGTACTTATGACAAAGATGAATGGATGGAAGGGTAAAGGTTCAAAGTAGTCTGTTGCATTCAAATACTAAAACTTAATAGTATAAGATAAGAATAATCTTAAATCCTAGGCACTAGTCTGTGAAATAAAAGGCATTTCTTGTTTATACTTTCATCTAGAAATAGTATAGAATCATCATTTGTGAAGCATTTGTGCTAAATTCTTTTGGCACTTTTTAGGGCTTTTATCAAATTCCATGCTGTCATAAAATTTGGCTTCAATTTTTGATAAGGGTTTGAAGTAGGAGTTTAATGTATACTGAAAAGCCTAATTGCCTAGTAAAATTAGAAGGAAATATGATTGAGTTCCGTGCTGACTCAGTGAGATTGGAAGGCTGCAGTGTTGGAGTTTCTAGAGCATTCATTTGGGTTTTTAAATCTCTTGTGCATCTGTTGGTAGAATGCCTCTAATGTTTTGCGTCCACTGGAGTCTTTTTAAGTAATCAACATAGATAATCGAAAAGGGTTCTCTATGGGAGTACATATTCTCGTAGGAACCGGGGTTTAAGGCCTTAACCAAATGTCATGGTAAAATATTCTTCTTTTTTTTTTTTTTTCTTTTCCCCTTTTTGTTCCTTTTAAAAGGGGTAGGGGGAAGTAAATTCCTTTGAGCTGATCTTTGTTAGTTTCATGGTTTTTCTGTTTCTTGTCAGTTGCCATCTTATATTAAAAGGTCTGGTTGCTACTACTTATTAGTATCGGCTCTTGTGAAGCAGTTGTCCCTTTGAAACACTGGTGTGTTGAGATGCGTTTCTTTTTTTCTTTTTTGTTCTGGTTTGTTAATTGGTAATGAGTTGCCAAATGACTGATATCTATCCTGTTGCAACGTCATGTCCTGCATCCAACTTCTTTATCTCCCTCAGCCTCGTGATATCTATTCTCATTGCGTATGTTGTTCCACTGTCTATTCATTGTTGCAGCCTTGTGATTTTCCATATTTACAAATTCAGTTGTACTTATGACAAAGATGAATAGATGGAAGGGTAAAGTTTCAAGCAGTCTGATACATTCAAATACTAAAAATTAATGGTATAAGATAAGATTAATCTTAAATCCTAGGCACTAATCTGCGTAACTATCCCTGGTATTTGCCTGGATTTTATTGTTGATTAGTCATTCATATGCATCTCTGCCTTCTTAGTTCTCCTTAAATTTTCTGACTACGGACTATTTGTTTAACGCTTTTTCTTCTTTCTTTTTCCTTGTCATATAATTTGGATGCTGACGTTCGAGTGTGTGTACACACTCACCACTCAAACAATTTAGCCGTTCCAGTCTTGCAATTAATTGATTGGGATTCTAACAGTTTGTTTTCTATGGTGACAGCACATGCAAGATGAGGATGCAGGCAGACCATACAGGAAGTTTCTATGACTTATCCAAGAATGTTTGACAATAACTGTGGGACTAGTGACAGAACGTTCCCTATGGGACCACAAATTTCCCTTTCCTGGTAGAGGGGAAGTATTTCCTTTTCTTTGTTGATCTATGGAACGTAATACTACCCGAATTTGCCTTGTTGAATTGTATTTGTCTGTTACGAATACTGCATGGTCAATGGTAAACTTGTCTTTTTAAATACTTTATCCAGTTTGGTTTATCTGAATTCCTGGATCCTCATTTATGCATGACCTTTCTCAGTCTCCTTGTTCCCTTCTGCTCAAATAACAGTCAAATTTGAACCCAAAAACCAACGGCTGCTGGGAATACAACTCTACCAAGCAAAATACCTACCATGTAATGGGTACTCTTTTTCCGACAAGAAAGTAATGGGTACTCTTAAACCGTCAGGATCGATACTGACCATTCAAAGTAATCTTCCTCCGATTCCAACACATCCAGTTCTGCTGTTGTCTAGAGGTTGTGTTTATACGGTGATGGCTTCCAGACTGCCCAAAATAAGAGATATCGTAAGGGTTGACAAAAACTGAGGCATGGCCATTAATTAGCTTGAAGCACTCTTTCTCGAAGTATGGGTTGGTCTGCTCCTCGCTGTACCAGTGAATTGAACGCCTGCAAAACACAATGGCCTGGAAATTTTTTGTTTTGGGGGGATGACAAGGTATTGGAGATGGGTTCCCAAGTGTTGGTCTGGGAACAAGACTTCGGTAGACAGAAGAACATGGAAGCAGCTCAGCAAAGGTACCAAAGAAAGAGAGCAAATGATTACTTTAATAAAAGAAAAGAAAACATTAAAAAATGAACTTTCATAGCAGCACACAATAAATTTGAAAACAAAAAGTTAGCTATGCAGCATGTGAGTTCTGGGTGGATGACAAGGTATTGGAGATGGGTTCCCAAAAAAGGTACCAAAGAAAGAGAGCAAATGATTACTTCAATAAAAGGAAAAGAAAACATTAAAAAAGGAACTTTCATAGCAGCACACAATAAATTTGACAACAAAAGGTTACCTATGCAGCATGTAAGTTTTTTACTTTTTTGGTGACCCTCAAACTTTCAAATCACTCAATGTCCTACTCAAGCTTTTTGTGCATCTGTTGTTGGAAAATTGAGTGAGTGTCCGCCCAAGGTTTTTGTGTAGCTGCCTTAGGAAAAATTTAGTGAATTGTTGTTTTCTAAAGTTTTCTAAAAGAGTTTAGGGGGTGTATCTCATCCATACGTATAAAGACTTTTTTTTTGAAGTGAGTGACTTTCATAGAATTGACAAATTCTTAAATACTTTCATAGAATTGATAAAATTCACTAGTAAATTGGCAAGATTTTTGCTATTAACAATTAGGGGTTAAATATGATTTTGCCCCCTCAACTAAACTATAATTGTCAATTTGCACCATCGATTATTTTTTCAGTAAATTAAAGATACAAATTTGTTAAAAATAGCCAATTAGGTGCCTATCGTTAGATTTCGTTCATTTCTCCGTTACTTTTTGCAACGACCCATTTATAAAGGGCAAAAGCACCACTTCACCATTCCCTCTTTATACTCCCCACAATTAGACCTAAAGCCCCAATTTTGTAACCCAGACCAGTGGTGGTACTAAGATGAGGCTCGAGTCATCGACCACAAGTGAACGTGGAGGAGCTGTGTTGGGGAGATATTGTAAATGTCGAAAAAATGCGTTAATAAGGACGTCTTGGACATATTTAAACCATGGAAGAAGGTTATATGTTTGTGGCACACAAAGGGTGAGTTTTATGATGCTTTTGGTGATTTTGATTTTTTATTCATCTGATTCCATGAATGATACATAGAGGTTGATGGTGTGATTTGTGGGAGTGGGCAGACCCAGAAATGTGCCATCGTTCCAAGCAGATCATTCTTGGGTTGTTAAGGTGTATTAGAATTATGGAGGAACAACTTGAGTTCCAGAGAGCTAAAGTAAAGAAGATGAGGTTTTGGTTTGAAACAATTGCAGGGATGATAATTTTGGGGTTTTCTATGTTATCGAAACCAAATTACAGGGATTAGAAACAGCTGAAATTGGAATTAATGTGATGAAAGGGTTTGAGGGCATATATTTTGTGCTTTTGTGTTTTTGTATATGTTTTTTACGCCATTTCCTATAAAAAATTTGGCTTGCTCTGAATAAAGTGGTGTAATAGAAACAATTTGATGTACTCATAGCAGTTAGGAATGAATATATCTGACCATATTGGTGCAATTGGAAAGACAAAGTATAAACATGTCTTAAAGAAACCAAACCTCCCGAGTATGCATTTAACACTTTGAAGTATAAAAGTGCATACTAAATACCATTGGTGCTTAACTATAGCATTACAAAAGATATGCTACATACCACAAGTGCAAAGCATTACAAAAGACTGGTTACAAACCACAAGTGCAGAGCATTACAATAGACTTGCCAAAATAAACAAGTTTACAATTATAAAACACTTGCCAAACAAACAAATCCATAATTACAAAGCAGTTGGATTATCAAACAGTTTCACCATTACAAGGTCACTGTCACTTCCTCCAAGGCATTGCCTTTTTTGCAGGCAATTTGAACTTTAGGGATTGAAAGATAACCACTAACTGAGTAGAAGTTCCACTTGCAAACACAAAAATTGTAGGTCGGGTTGCACTTAGTTGGCAGTTTGTCCCTCCCACTTGTACACTTGGAACTGAGCCTCTCCCACCCATTCCTACATTTGGAGCAGTGCCTCTCCCTCATATTCCTGCATTTGGAGTAGTGCCTCTCCCTCCAATTCTAGCTGTTGAATTGCCTCTACCTCTACATGCCTTATCCCCATTCACCAACATCAAATAATACCAAGCTAAAATCATAAAATAAAGCCAAAATCAATACCAAGCATAAAATCAAATAATACCAAGTAGCATCATACCTTTAGTTTTGCCCTTCTCATTGGTATGGAGTGGGGAGTTTTGATAGAACCCGCCCCGAATTCGTCTAACGGATTCTGTGGGTTTTTTTTCCTAGACATCCAACCGATGTTGGGCCCACTTACTAATTACAAACATCATCTTCCCTTAAAACAAAGGGAAAAAGGGCCGAGACTTCTATCGAAATTTCAGCAATCTTTCCTGAAAAAACGAACTTTACCAAAATTTTCAACATGTCAAAAACACAGTTTAAAATCACCAAAGTTTAGAATGCACAAAGTATGTCACACACAACAAACAAACAGGCCTCCGGCCTCATAGCCAAACATTTTCTAAAACATTCTTGCTTTTGAACTCCTTTGTAAATCCATACACCCGTATCAAATATTGTAACAGCAATAGAAAGACATTTTCCCATTCCAAAATTCATTTCCACACTTAGAATAATACAAGCATAGCTCAAACAATTTATTTTGCGGTTGTACCTAAGTTAAACCCCGAGCTACCTACGTACCCCTTTGTGAGGGATCAAGCCACACATAGTTCTTATATCAATAATCAGCATCACACACACAGAACATTCAAAACTTCTATAGTCATTCTCTATCAGCCTGTATAAGTGAATTATCCACCACGATTTACAGGTAAACAAAATTATTGTAGCTACCTTTTTTCTTTTTTTTTTTTAAAAAAATTTATAACCAACTAAAAACAAGCTAAGCTGCAATCTACATACTCAAGATATGATACGATTTCACAATATGGTCCCACTTACATAAGCAACCACAAGATAGCGTACATCACGTACAACTAACCTTCCGCAAACATGCCTTTTTCTGAGGCGCATGTTTACCAAAACATGAGAAAGTCTGATTAATCTTAGGAAACACACTAGTTAAGTCTATACAAGATTCCACAATTCTAAAGGAGTATCAAAATTTGGAAAATATACAGATATCGTCCAAGTAAAGCAACTTTTAAATTTAGATTCATTCTCAACTTTATTTTCCACAAGGCATGTAACTAAATATTTTATAAATTCCTTCCCATGATTCATAACTCTAAACCATTCCCCGCAACCATACCCTATCCAAGGTGTATATTGCAAAACAACGTTGTCCAAACATCATAAGAATGATCGCACCTGTGTAGAGCATTCACCATGCATATGCTCGAGAAACCCCAACTTAGAAACGAGATCTACATATTTTCCCACATATATATATATATACACATACATACACACCCCATACCATTATCATGTACCAGGGGAAAACAATCCAACACGGGGATTGTTTGACTAAACCACATGGAAGAATCCTCAATTGACTACGGGGATAGGGAATGAGCCGTCCAATGGGGGACTAGGCTCACCAACCAGCACAGCAAAATCCTCAATACTCGTGCGTCTATGAAAAGTCCTACGCTCGCAGACTGCCTGGCCAAGGGCCTACGAAACACCCCGCAAAGGTTGCTCGGGTTCTGACATATCCAAGTATCCATTTCCATGTATCCAAGTATCCATATCCATTGTTTCCAAGTATCAACATTCAAGGGGAGGTGCATAAGATAGTGCACATCATGTCCTGGTGGAAAACAATCCAACACGGGGATTGTTTCACTAGACCACATTGAAGAATCCTCCATAACCATGTGACTAGGGAACGAGCCGTCCAACTCGGGGACTGGGCTCACCAGGACCACACGCAGAATCCTCAATACTCGTGTGACTCTGAAAAGTCCTACGCGCAGGGACCTGCCCGTCAAGGCCTACAACACACCTAATCAAAGGTGCCCGGATTCCAAAGTAACCAAGTAACCATTGTTTCCAGTATCTAAGTGCCGAGGAGGTACATATGATGGTTAATTTCAAAAAACCCATATATATAATATAAAATAACATACCTTCCCTTAATTCAATTTTTTTTTCTTTCCAAATTCTCAATATTCCAATATACCCACATATTTATTCATAGTATAGATATTGAACTCCCAAAAGCATAAATTCCACAACCCAAAATATTTACTCTCAATAATCAAAATAATCCAAATGATATAAATATGCAAGACAATCCATAAAACACTTTCATAATCAAACCTCATATCACCCAATCCATATATTTTAATAATAACCAATAATTCAAAAAATACTATAAAATAATCTCATAAACCCAACATAATCAAAATAACTCAAATAACAATCAAGACTTGTTTATAAGGTTATTCTAGTACTTTTCGAAGGGTGAAACTACCTCGGAAGACTCACGGTCGCTGAGGGTCAAACTTCCTATATTGGTCAACCAGGCTCGCGGGGCCCACGACTTCCAATTTTTGATCCGAAAGTTCCTACGAGTTCAACAAAACCTACTCAACAAGTCCTGTAAGTTTGGTCTCAATCGAGCAGTTGAATATAAGCCAATTGCACAATTAGACGATGATTGCTTCGCCTAACCCTAGAACATTGAATCTGAGTATCTGGGACTACGATTCTCGATCCGCGAGTTCCTACACGATCCTAGAGGTACAGAGAACGACATACTTGGAATTGGAGCCGATCCAATGGTCCGAACATATCGAACCCAGAATATCATTTAATAGGCTTAAATTCGTTCGACTGTCATATGATAACCAAATTCGAATCCAAGCATACCGTTGCGCTCGGGACGACATTGGGATCAAATCAGAACATAATAGGCCACCACACCATGGCATATGTGTTGCCACACGAGCTGATAGCGCATGGGTGGCTTGAGAAATTTCTGGCTATGGAAATTTCTCAAATCATCGAATGATACCTAAACCTACGTGATCATGACAACTAGGGGAGCAACTTATAAAACTGGGCCAACCTCCAATTTGGCCGGGAAGTGTCCGAAAAATGCAATCAAAGTCCGAAAAAACCTAGATTTCTAATCGAACACTCACAGCTTCAAATTCGATCCAAACCAACTATCAAAACATCAAGAACACACTGAGAGGATGAAAAACCATACCTCACTCGACGGTTTTGGTTGCCGCGTGGAAAAATCGCGACTTTTCCCCTCGTTCCAAGTCGCTACACAACACGAAATCGATTCTAGAAATTGGGTGGGCTGTGTAGAGGAGCAGGATAGGAGAATTTTGGAAGTTGTGGCTTCAGATTTGGTGGCCAGACATTGCTGAAAAAGGTCTAAAATGGTGGTATCGCGACGGAGAGAGAGGGAGGAGAGAGAAAGTCAGGGGAAGAGAGAGAGAGAGAAGACACGTGAAAGAGAGGGCTGATCGGGTATTTAGGGTTTTTTTTGACAATTTTTAAAATTACCTATACGTCAGCTAGTTTTCTGACCTTTTCGGGTTCATTACAACCCGAAATTGAGGGTGCCTCGTGCCTACGAACTCGTTTCGACGAGCTCAACGCAATGGTGCCACTCAATTCCCCAAAATCCTATTGGATTAAAAGGTGACCAAAATGATCCTAACTCCTAAGGGAAAAATTGTAATTTCATAAAAGAATTAAATTGGATTAAATCGATTAAATTGGGTCATGATGTTGCAAGTTTGGCTAGCAGCATTTTGGGTACTTGCAGGTTCAATAGGTGCATCTTGCTTATTTGCAGCTTGTCTTGGCCTTTGTGAATTGCTAGCTTGCCTTTCTCCATCATTCTGACCACAATTAGTTGCATTATACCATTCTTAGCCACATCTTCTGCAGTGTATTACAATATCATAGCTCTTCAATTTTGTGGCACCTTTTGGAATCTCATCTACCCCTATCACCTTAGATTTCTTTGGCCTTCCAGCTTGCTTGTGGTACACATGAGGTTTGATGGGTGGATTGCTTGTTTTCACCATAAGTCTTGACTAGGCATTGGGGATATACAATTCTCATATGCTCTATCATATGCATCTATAAAATAAGCAGGATTCACAAATTGCATGGGACTCCTCTGTTGCCTTGATATTGCAGCAAGTGGATGGCAACAAGGAAGATTAAAGAGATCTCATTTCCTGCATGAGCAAGTATGCCTATTCAAATCCACAACATATTGCCCCCCAACTTGTGCATAACTTGGTACTTTTGTCTTCTAGCATGTTGAGCAATGCATGACCCACTCTCATTCAAGGTTTTTTTCCATTATCATTACAATCCCTGGTCTAACCTTCTGAGTCCACTACATTTCTATTTGTCTTGCCATTCTCAACATTAAATAACTTCTTAATCTCTCTAGCATTGTCAATGTTGGTTTGTCTCTAGCTTATGAAATAGCATAATTGAAACACTCACATAAATTATTGAGTAACTTATCACATTTTGGACTAGTTTTGAAATGTGATACGCTCCAATGGCTTGCAGGCCTATCTTCCAGTCATTTGTAAGCTTCTCCAGACAAATCCCTTATCTTTTCCATCTTTGCTTCCCACCATGGAACTATAGTGGTTCTAGCTGCAACCCACAATATTTGTTTCAAAGCCAAATTACCGGGACTAGCCGTCTTGAAGTTTGCATGGAGATTCGTAACACAATGTCTGTGCTACCATATGACACTAAGTCCTTTATTGATTTTCCTAGGCCTTTTTGCTTGTCAGTAATGATCACCCAACTATTTCCATATGTGATACCTACATCTCTGAATAAAATGTTTAAGAAACAAGTCCAACACTCTCTGTTCTCAATCTCCACCACACCAAATGCTATTGGGAACTTGCTATTGTTGGCATCGAATCCCAACATGAGTAAGCAGTTGACCTAGATGAGCTCCCTTGATGAAGCAACCATCAAACCCCACTATTGTCTTACAACCTTGTAAGAATCCCTTCATACAAGCATCAAAGCATACATACATCCTCTAAAAAATTGGATCTTTACCTCTCAAACTTGTCTTCACAAGGACTGTGCTACTTGGATGTTGTCTCTTAATCTTCTTCCAATAGTCCCATAACTTTGCATATTGTTCTTCAATTGATTCTTGAATCTTCTCTTGAGCCATTTGCTTTGCTTCCTTACCAGTTCCATGAAATCTCCCACTGAAATATTAGGATTTGTCCAAAGCACCTCATCAAACATTGTAGCTAACCCACTAAAAGTGGCAAATATGCTTGTTTCCTCTCTTCCACATGTCTGCTCTCCTAAAATAGTCTTCACCTTAACAGTAAGACTATCCCCAACATAAGATGCATATAGTACCCAAGGGCAATGACCCTTCTCTCCTGTTCCATTGCATTTAACTCTGAGCCTATCAGGCTCATTCTTCACAAACTTTAGTAACCTGGCACAACTATTAGCATAGTATTGAACAGCTTCTCTGCACTTTGTCATGGTTGGGAATTCAAGCCCCAAACTAAATTTGGGAAACCTCAAGTCATGATCTTTGTAATACTGCTTATATCCAAGGGCTCTTCTTCTGGTCTTCCCTCTCATTGCAGTATTTTCCTCATCCTCAAATTCATGAACACTGCTAAAATCATCATGTCAATGCCTCACTTGGTTCTTTCTCATGGTATTCTTCATCTTCATTTACAACAAATCCACCATAAACCCTCTCATCTTCTTCATCACTTTGCTCAAGCTCAGTTTCTCCATACACATAATCTTTTGCACTAGGTTCTTCCTCATCCTTATCTTCATCTTCTACTTGCACATCAACACCTGCCAACTCATCTTCATCCTCATCTTCTAGTTGTACATCATCTGAAAAACCTTCACAAAATTGATCATCTACAAAACCTTCACTAAATTGGTCATCATTGACAAACTCATCATCACCTATATAGCCATCTGTCTCCAAATCCACATCCACATCTACAAAACCCTCACCATCAACATCAACATGTTCAGAGTTAGGTTGTTTACCTTTGTTGCCTTGTGCTGCACCACTTGGAACAGAATGTGAGATGTTAGTAATGTATATCACATCTAGTTGTCTTAAGGACTGGTGCTTCACAAACTCAAGATAATCTTTGTCAGTGATAATTGGAATCGAACCCACTTTTTTTCTTATGGAAAAACCTACTTGTCTGTTCTGTGTACCCTACCTTCACTGCCAACTCATAAAAATCCAACAATGACACATAATCTTTGCAATGTTTGTCCCTCTAGTGCACAATGCCACGCAATAGAACCCATCCACCACATACCCTCAGTGGTGAATTTCCAGGGTAAAATTGTTAGGATCAGCTACATAGTTAAAAATGCAAAACAATTAATGTTTATCTACCAAATTTATTTACCATTAAACACCTATCCCAACTCACTAAAGTACAAAAACAGCTACAAAAACAAAACTCATATGTAAAAAGAATGGACCACATATGAATAAAACGTATTATACAAGTCCCATTGAAGAAGTCTCAGAACAACACATAAAAGGGATAACTCACATGGAACGAATCTCAGTCCAAACCAAAAAGGACATAAAAGGGACCACTAACACAATAAACTCTCTTTTACATCGATTCAACCACTTAGTAATGTATAATATTCGTCAAAACTCATAAGGTGGTGAGAAGTTAAGGAAAAGTAGACATTTACAGTATTTCAGATGCTCTCCACCATCTCTTTGAACAACATACATCTCCTCGAATAATCACTCTCAAAGTCGATCATAATCTCTCTGTATTACCCCCAAATTTCAACCAAATATGTACTCTGCCCAATTAGATTCAGCAATTGCATCTCAAGTTCTCAAACCTAAAGTCACAATTACCCACTCTTCAAACCCTAAAACACGATTTTGCCCAAATGACGTGTTTTCAAAAAATCTCAGTGGTTTTGTGTAATTTAGTTGAAGGGGAGGGCAAACTGATGATTTTGCCCTTCAATAATGGAACAGTAACGGAGAAATGGATGAAATCATTCAAAATCTAATAGTAGGCATCTAATTGGCTATTTGTAAAAAATTCGTATCTTTAATTTACCGAAAAAATAATTGAGGGTGCAACTTGGCAATTATGGTTTAGTTCATGGGGCAAAACGCTATTTTCCCTAACAATTAGCCTTAACAATTAGTTCATTCATTTAATAAGCTTTTCAAAAGTCATTAACTTTTTGGATAACACCAAACTTTTAAGGACTTTTTAAAAGTCACAACTGAATACCACCAAACTTTTAAATAATTTTAACTAGGCTTATTTCCTGTAGCGCCCCTGAAACTTCGGTCAAATCTCACTTTACCCCCCCAAAGTTAAAATGATCCACTTAACCCCCTTGATCGTGATTTCGTGTTCCACTTTACCCCTTGCCGTTATTTCTATTAATAACTCTTCGAGTTTTGATAACATGGAGGGCTATTTTAGTCTTTTTTACTACAAGTGATGAGTGTCATGTGAATGGCCCACTTTTTTGTTTAAATTGAATTAAATAAATAACAAAATAATGTTTATATATAATGGAAAAATTAATAAATAAATTTATCCAAAAAATAATAATAAAAAAATCTTTCTTTTCTATGATTTAAAAATTAAATTGAATTAAATTAATTTTATAAAAAAATAATTTTATAAAAATAAAAAATAAAACCCAGATCCAATGTTCGGTTCATTTTTACACATGATTTATCATGTTATTCACCCATTATTTTGAGTTAGTTCTTGACATTTTATAGCTTTTTACTTCTTTTTTGTGTTTTCATATGTTTTACCTTAGTTAGAATGAAAATGAGCTAAAAGTGCATTATTGGTTGTAAATTCTAATTTTGCTCATGCTCTGATGCTCGGATGAGGTGATGATCTTCATGAAACTTGTTCCAATCGATGTTGACTACAACATATTCAAATTTGAGCTCCATTAGACAAGTGTAGCCTATCCAACTGATCTAACAATTGATGCTGGCTCTGGAAATCTGTTTTGGGCCAGCTTTACTTTCACTTGGTGCTACCTCATTTCTACTTGTTACCATGCCTCTTGGTAACAAGAAATTACTTTGGTTGAGTGATATTATCTGAAACAAAGAGCATCTTGGTGAAGACAAGAGCAAAAGAAACCCATCATGGCAAGGGGACAAAGGCAAAGGCATTAACAAAAGAATGAGTTTTATATTAAAAGTGTGCTGTAAATGATGGGCAAAGGAGTGCAATCTGAAATGAAAGGGCTATTGAACGTGGGGGAAGGAATTCATTCTATCATTCTACAATTTGCAGAGATTTTGGAGCTGGAGTTGAAGATTGGAGCTAGGGAGCTCAAGGAGGAAGACAAGGGCAACAAAGCAAGAAGTGGAAGAGATTTCCACCATTGAAGACCTTGAGCTCCCATTTTCACAAAATCTGTAACTTCTTTCTAGTTTTGTTTTGAGTTTGTATTTGAAATAAGTATGAGGAACTAATTCCATAGCTAGGGCTTAGGTTGAAGCCCTAAACATGAATACCTTATTGTTTTGATGCTTTGAGTGTATGAATTTCTAGATGTTGTTGATGAACCCCATTCACTAATTGAATCTTATGATATGCGTTTGCTTCCTTTGCTTAATCACCTTAGGTTGTATGCATGTAGCTAAAGTTGAGAAGTTGTGTAAGATAACTAAGAACATAATTTCTAATTAGCAACAAATGATTGAACTTGTTTAAGTGAACATCATGTGAATTGGTTTCTTGACAACAATTGATGAATTCCAATTCACCAAATTAATCTATCCTTGATGTGTGTTTTCCTTGATTGATTACCTTTGAAAGCATGCTTCTTAAGGTTGTTGGGATTATGTGTATCTTCATGTTTTCCTAAGCAATAAATGGATGGAGTAAGAACCATCCATGTGAATTGGTTTCTTGAATAACTAATGTAAACACCATTCTATTAGGATTCTTGTGATGTTCATATTCTCTTTGAACTTAATGGATTTTCCTTGTAATTGAATCGAAGTACGAACCATACCCAGGTTCGGTTATGGGGAGGACACAAGTATTGTAGCACGAACCATGCACTTTACGTATATTAGAGAGAATCAATGCGTCCTGAGCCACGACCCAGGGTCTTGATTGCGAACATCTTCATCAATACATTTAGAGTTCATCACTTGAGTACCCATGAACATGGGTAGAATTGTTTAGGGTGGATTTCGAAACCCTAGTGTTTGTTACATTTTAATTTCACATTTTGATTTTAATTCTCTGCCATTCTCATTTAAATTTAAAGTTCATTTACTTTCATGCAATAGAATTAGGTCACTTGAATCAAACCAAAACCCCCCCCCCCCAAAAATGTATTTGTGTGTGTGTGTGTTTGAAACGTTGTGTGTTTTCTTTATTGAATTTTGTCTGTTTCTGTAATTGTTTTGGACTTTTGGTTCGCGTTATGTTCTTGAATTTTCTGTGCTAAATCCAACCGTATTAAGAACGTGAAATTTGGATAAACGGTTGGAAAGTTATAGGTTAAAAACTGAAACAGAGGTCGAAACTGAAAAACAGAGAAACGATTCTGCAAAAACGACCGGTTGTCACTGTTCACGGTTGTAAAAGTGTTCAAATCACTGTTCACATGTGATAAATAGGTGATAAAAGGGTGATAGAAAGTGCTGTTTGTGTTTTTCCTTTGGTTTATTGTTTTGTTTCTTTTCTTTTACCTTCCTTTATTCATTTTTAGTTTTCAATTTGTTTTGAGCATTTGTGTTGTGTTAAATTAGTGTCCTTTATGTACTCAAGTTAGAACTTATAGGAAGCCGACAAGTTCTTCGTGGGATACAAACCCCGTACTTACATAATTTATACCTCAATAGATTCGTGCACTTGCGGGTATTTTTAATTGGTTGTTTGCACATTAATTTGTGTCCTCTTGAGAATACAACATCCAACTCTCCCCAAAAAATGGCATCATCCTTTCTCCTTTCTCTCCAACCAACCCAAAGACACCACCAGCCTCTCTCTCTCTCTCTCTCTCTCTCTCTCTCTCTCTCCCGGCCCATTTTTGTCTTAATTTCTTCACAGATCTAGGTCTCTGAAACGTCAACGTTTCAGCTCGCCTCAGATCCAAGTAATCTAAGTCTGACGTTGTAGTTCCTGTTGCTATCAATCTCCCAGCCAGCAATGGAGAACCTGATCTCCACGGTGAACAAAATCCATAGAGCTTGTACAGCTCTAGGTGACCACGGCGAAGCTAGCGCATTACTGACGCATTACCATGTTCACTTCCGATCCCTTACTTATCTCTCTCATCGATCGAGTATATGAATTTTGATGTGTGTTTCTTTTCATCTGCTCTGTAACTTAGCCCCAAATTTTCACAAAAACTTAATGTTGACGGCTCCTACAAATGTGCTTCTGGTCCATTGGTGCTGGAGGAGTGATAAGAGATGAACGTGGCGACGGACTGGGGGTTTGCAATCAACCTTGGGAAAGGTTAGATCCTAGAAGCTGAGATTTGGGGACTGTTTTTTGGCCTAAAACTTGTTGTGCAAAAGGGAATCAACAACTTGATTGTTGAAATGGATTCCTGATACAGTAGTTCAACTTTTTCAGAATTTCAATATACTTGGTTTACATCATCTGGCTACTTTGATGTTGTGTAATTGTTTTTGGGGCCTTTCCCCCATCTCACCCAAAAAAGATAAAAAAAATATGGAATTGCTTTTATGCATTTCAGTTGAACTGCTAGGAATTGTCTATGCTAAGTGGAATATGTTTGCTAATTGGGAAGAAGAAAGAAACAAGACACGTTGAATATAATAGCAAATTTTAGACAAGGTGGGTATGGGTGGTGGTGGGTTTGGGTGGTTGTGGATGACTGGTGCAGAGGTTGGTTGTAGAGAGAGGAGAAAAGATGAAGGAAGATAGGGATTGATCTTTGGGGAGAGTTGGATTTGGGCAGAGTTTTATTAATTTAATTTAATTTAATTTTTAAAGCATAGTGAAAATATTTTATTTATTAATTTTTTTTATTATATATATGTATTAATTAAACAAATAATTACATTATTTTATTATTTATTTAATTCAATTTAAACAAAAAAGTGGGCCATTCACACGACACGTCATCACTTGTGGTGAAAAAGATTGAAATAGCCCTCCACATCACCAAAACTGCAGAGTTATTAATGGAGATAACGACAGGGTTATTAATGGAGATAACGGCAATGGTAAAGTGGAACACGAAATCACGGTCAAGGGGGTTAAGTGAGCCATTTTAACTTTGGGGGGGGGTAAAGTGAGATTTGATTGAAGTTTCAGGGGCGCTACAGTAAATAAGCCTTTTAACTACTTTTTAAAAGTCACAATTAAATACCACTATACTTTTATAAACTTTTAAAAAATCTAAATTGAATACCTCCAGATTTTTAAACTCTATAAAAGTCATTAAAAGTTTGAATTGGATACATAATGTTTCAAGGAACACTAAAGATGCTACATTTCATACTTTAATTGCTCCTTAAACTAGTGTGTGGATGGAAATGCAAACAAACCTTATGGATCGATGAAGCCCAATCTATAGACTATAGACGCTATGTTAGATTGCATCTTTCACAACATAATACTAATCCTAATACTCCTAGAAACTAAGGGCTTGTTTGGGAGTGATTTTAGGGAGAAACACCTTCCATGTGCTTCTCCATAAAAGCGATTATTGGCCTATCTAGAATCACTCCCAAATGAGCCCTAACCTATTGGGAGTGTTTCTAGGAGGGTTAAAAGCACTTTCTGACAACAACCAAAAAACGCTTCTCATAGTGTTTGGCAGAAAAATATATAGGTGCTTTTGGGTCATAGAATCACTTCGGGAGAAGCAACTGCCTATGTGCTTCTTTAGGAAGCACTCAAGTGTTTTTCAAGAAGCACCTGGATTTCTTATGAAAATTTCAAGGCAAAAAGTCGTTTTTGGTAGGTCTAGTTTGCGATTATTACCACTTCTGGTAATGTCATTTCAATTTGATCAATTTTGTCCATGTAGTCTTCAATTTAAGTAATTCAAGGACAAATTCTAATTTCTGTCAAAAAAGAGTAACTGCCATTGGTTGTTGAGGGGCATTTCGGTCCAAAAACAAAGTGACCAAAAAATAACCAAAACCTCCCAAAAAAAATTTAAAAAAGAAATCCAAATTACCCAAACCCCACATGCCCCTATCATCCTCCCCTACCCCCATCCCAACCCAACCTCACAACCTAGATTACCCATCCCCCCTCTAGAAACCCTCTCTCTCCAGTCTTTTCTCTCTCTCCTTGTCTCTTCCTTCTAAGCCTCAGCCCACCCTACCCCAATAATACCAGACCAAGAAAACCGCAGCCTACGCCCATCGAAAAATCTTTCTCATCCAGTTGCTATAATCTGTCGCTGGCCATGTCATCATCCCCGCTCCTAAATGGCAAGTAGCCAATCGCGAGCCCCAAAATGAGAAGCACGGCTTCACCGAGCCGGGCGCCCGAGAACTTCCCTCCGCACAGAGGAGCAGAGTTTGGATCCGCGCCGCTGCTAACGCAGTCTTGAGATACACGAGGAAGAGGATGGAAAGGGTGGAGTTGATGAGGTCAAGGAGGGGTTGGACAAAGATGGGGAGAGAGAGGAAGAGACAGTGAGAGAGAAAAAAGATTGGGAGAGAGAATGAGACGGGGATAAAGAAGAAGAGACGGGGAAGTTCACCCTATCGAATTATTAATCCTGGACAGATAAATGGTACTTGGTATGGTAAATTCGAATTATTAATCCTGGATAGATAAAATTTGCAGGCCGTATTAGTAAATTTATGTTTGTTTGTTGAAAAAGAGGAGCGTGAGGTACAATGTTTTGACAAGGGAAGTCACACGAGACTAGCTAGTGAATCAAATCAGAGTTTGAATAATTTGGGGTGGTCTTCGCTTGCTCCTCTCTCTCCTCCTAGAAAGAAAGAGGTTAACAAAAGTAGTTTTGTTTTGTGGCTGAAAAAAGATACAAAGGGACCTAGGTTGCGAGGTTGGGTAGGGATGGCGGTGGGGGAGGATGATAGGGGCAGGTGGGGTTTGGGTAATTTGGATTTCTTTTTTAAATTTTTGTTAAGGGTTTTTGGTTTTTTTTTTGTCACCTTTGTTTTTGGACCGAAATGCCCCTCAACAGCTAACGACAGTTATTCTATTTTGACAGAAATTATAATTTGTCATTGAATTGCTTAAATTGAAAACTATATGGACAAAATTGATCAAATTGAAAAAAACGCAGGGAGCAAAAATGAATTTTTGCCAAATTTCAACGTCTTTATAAAAAAAACGGTTTTACTTATGTGTAGAAGTGCTTCCTAAAGAAGCAGTTCTAAAGCAGGCCTACTTTGCAATGCATGATGACAATAAAGAGGGTAAAATAGTAATTGCTGATAAGATTAACCTAGTTCATACATACACTACAATGCGTGTCACGTTTTGGGTGAAGCTGCAATGCCAAAGTCTATTCACTTCTTTACCCTTCCTTTTCCACCATGTTGTTGACTGTGTCCAGCAGTGACTTGTCACGCGAACTGTTGGGGAGTTGGTGAGTCACAATTCACAAGTGTCAACCCAACAAAAGGGGCTTCACGAAGTTCGGACTTGTCTGCAGACGCGAAATGGCATCAGAGGCGAGAACCAGAGCAAGAAGAAGAAGCTGTCAAGCCACAGATTTCGGTGCAACTGCAGTGGCCAGCTCAGTGGACCTCTTGGTAGAGATCCTGATGCGCCTTCCAGCAAAACCCCTCCTCAGATTCAAATGCGTATCCAAACAATGGTACTCTATCATCTCTGATCCTCAGTTTATTATCAATTATGCCCAAGGAAACTTAAAAGCTCTTTTGGGTTTGTTGTTGAGTGGTCGTAAAGAACAATTAGGTCCATACCCAGAATTTTCTTTCATTTCCATTGGAGGCTATGGCAAAACTGGGAGAGTCCCAAAATTTCTTACCATCCCCAAATTGGAAATTCAAGATTTCTGTAATGGGTTGATGTGCTATTCTAAGCCTCACATGGATGCCCCTCAGTTCACTTCTTATTATGTTTGTAATTCTGCTTCTGGGCAATCCAAAAGAATTAGAGTTCTTGAAAGTCCATCCAGCAAGAGATTGATGGCTGTGAATTTGGCTTTTGATCCTTCGAAGTCACCTTTTTACAATGTGATTTTTGTCAGTGAAACATCTGGGTCAGAATTGAACCATCTGATCAAAATTGATATTTACTCCTCTAAGACTCAGACTTGGAGACCCAGCACAAAGGGGCTGTTCATTGTGCCTCATGATGTGGACTTTGGCAATGGGGTTTACTGGAATGGCGCGATTTATTGGTACCATCGAAAGAAGAACTCTTTGGCATATTTTGATTTTGAGGCTGACTGCCTTGAAAGGTTGCAAATGCCATTAGTTTCTCAGGGATCGTACCCCATGAGTTTCGACTATTTTGGAGAGTCCGGTGGGCATTTGCATCTTGTTGGGACCTGCAGACCAGGCACTACTCTGTTCACTGTGTTTGAGATGGAGAAAGATAGGTCTGGCTGGTTCGTGAAGTGTAATGGTGATTTGGGTGCTTTAGCAACAACTTTCCCAAAGATGGTTACCCCTAGACTCTCTAGGCGTTATTTGTTTTCTCCAGTGAGCCTGTTTAGAGGAGAAAAAGAAGAAGAGCTGAGTATTGTGCTAACAATACCTGGGAGTGTGGTCCAATACAACGCCAAGGATAAGACATCAAAGAAGCTCTGTGATCTGCCAAAAGGTTTCATTTTCAATGACTTTATGGGGCAAGGCTTTAGGTTTAAATCGCATCAGTACATGGAGACCCTTGCTTCCATATGAAAAGTAGTGTTTTTGTGGTATCTCCTCCCCTCTTCTACATTACCTTTGCAAGGATGATTTTGCTATCGTTTCTATTTTATACATACGACTATGCTGTAAGTTGTACAATCAAAACTTTGGTAATGAACTTTAAATGGAGTACCTTGCTTTCTAAACTGAGGTTGACTAGGCTTGTTGCTTCTAATTTAGACCCTTCTATGATTGAGGAAATTCAAAATTACAGTTGTTTTATGTGTTGCTACAGATATAAAACAGAGCTCTAATTTTATGCATGTGACCATGTTGAAAGTTGTATTATAACACGTTTGGCAAAGAACATTTGATGGAGGAGTATAACTTAATTGCTTTCTAAGAAAGATGACTAGGTTTGTTGTATCTAAGTTGGAGGCTTAGTGCCTTCTCTGTTGGAGAAATTCACAAATTTAGTTCTTTCATGTCCTGCTTCTGTTATAAATTCTTTCTATAGCAGAAAGACAGGAAGGAATTGGGTTAACAATAAGTTCTTTCAATTCTGGCGATCTGATCCATGCACTTCTGATACTCATCACTATTCAAGTATATGTCCAAATTTCCCTCCAATTCTGTGACAGTGTAAGCACATTTCCCCCATGTGGAGGGGTATTTCTGTCTACTCATGCCGTCTACCGTAGTGCTTAGCTGGATGTGTTCCTATGGCTCTGCAAAATTTCGATTCAAGGGTTTCACTCAATTTCTAGAGGGTGCAGAGTGAGGGAAGTAAAGATTGAGACAATTTTGATTCAGAGGTTGAAGAAGTGGCTCATCTTGTCATGTCAGATATATTATCCCTCATTAGGAGCATGTGTTTACTCCATCACGAAATTTGATGTGTCCTTCAATTGCAATAGGTATCAAACTACATGGATCAAATCACCAGAACTGAAACTACAGGGATCAACATGGAAATCCGTCAATTTACAAAGGATCAAAGGTGACTTTTAGCCTTTTTCAGATGTTATTAGCAACAACTATATAATGACACTGATCGACAATAATATTTGGTGAATAAGTTGAATTCTCGCTAAAAATAGTTGTTAGTTGGCCAAGAACTTAAAACCAGACCATTTTTTCTTTTCAATACCAATGTTGTCTTTTTTTTTTTTTTGGTCTTTAAGGTCTCCATTTTATTCTTATCTGTAACATGCTAATCATGATTAATATTCATATCCGCTTTTACCATAAACGATTAAATGCGTATATGTGTTTTACTATATATGATTAACCGTAATTCATAATTGTCATAAAGGATTAACCATGGTTAGCATAAGAAGAAATGCTATAAGTAGTGGGACTAAATCACTAGTACTCCTCCTCAACAATATTGACTGTGTTGAGTTGGTGATTTTTTTCATGTAAATGGTGTCATTTTGAGTTTTGGTGAGTCTCAATAGTGTCAAGACAAGTAGAGGACTTGCAAATCGGAACTTGGGCTTGTACGCAAAAATGGCACAGGATAGGAGAAGTTTAGAAAAGAGAAGAAGATGCGAAGCCAGTGCAGCTGCATTGGTCGACTGTTTCGACATGCTGATAGAGATTCTACTGCGGCTTCCGGCAAAGCAGATTTTCAGAACAAAGGCAGTGTCAAAAGAATGGTACTCCATAATCTCTGATCCTATTTTTGTTGTAAATTATGCCAAAAGAAACTCAAAATCTCTATCGGGGTTCGTCTTGAATGGTCGTAGAGCCCCATCCCCAGAATTTTTCTTCATTTCTCTGAGAGGCAATACTAGCAGACCAGCTAGAGACCCAGAATTCATTAACATCCCCCAGATCAAAATTCAAAATATATGCAAGGGGTTGTTATGTTATTCTCAGCCTCACATGGATGACTCTGGGTTCACTTCTTATTATGTTTGTAATCCTACTTCTGGGCAAACCAAAATAATTAGTGTTCTTGACCATTCTGACAACAGGAGAGTAATGTCCGTTGATTTGGCTTTTGATCCTTTGAAATCAGCTTTCTACAATCTGATTTTTGTTACTGAATTATCTCGGTCAGAATCCCAGCAACTGATCAAGATTGGCACCTACTCCTCCAAGACTCAGTCTTGGAGCTATGGGCTGCATAATTTGGCTCATGAGGTAGGCTTTGGACATGGAGTTCATTGCAATGGTGCTATTTATTGGCGCCATGTGAGAAACAACTCTGTGTCTTACTTTGATTTAGAGGCAAATTGCATTCAAAACTTGGGAATTCCCCAAATGACATCAGAACCCTACCGGACGAACATTGGTTACCTTGGGGAGTCGGGCGGGCGCTTGCACCTTGTCAGGACCTGCAGACCGAGCAGCATCCGCTTCACCATCTTTGAAATGAAGGATGATAGGTCGGGGTGGTTGGTGAAGTGTCAAGGCCATTTCGGGAGTTTGGTGGCTTGTTTTCCGAGGATGGGAAGGTTTGCCCATGGGCCTTATCAGTTTAATTTGATGAACCTGTTTGAAGGTGAACGAGAAGAGGACTTGAACATTTTACTCAAAATACCAGGTGGTGTGTTCCAGTATAATGCCAAGGACAAGACCTCAAGGAAGCTCCGGGGTCTGCCGAGAGGTTGCGTTTACGGTGAGTTTTCATTGGACGTCTAAATCCTACCAATGCATTGAGACTCTTGCTTGCATATGAGAAGACCTGTGCTTTTATAAGGATGTTAATTTTTTTTTTTTGGTAATGTTTTTAATTTTACACAGTGATCACATGTTATGAGTTGTTCAATCGAATAGTTTTGCTGAGAAAGATGGAGGTGTAGAACTTAGCTTTGTGACTGAGATTTGACTTGGTTGCAATTGCTTCTGATTTAGAGCCTTGTATGATTGGCAAAATTTACAAATTACAGTTGTTTCTTTATTTCTTTCTTGCTTTTATCTCTTGGTCTGAGAATGATAAAAAAAATAACTTCTTTCATGTGTTGCTACTGCTACAAATTGTTTCTAAAGCACAAGCTGAGGAGGAGAGAAATGACTCATAGTGGCTCTTTATAATTTAATGTTGCTTTGTTTTATGTATATTTTAAACTTTTAATTAATGATAACTTAAAAAAAAAAAAAAAAAAGAGATGGACCAATTATATGGAATTAAAAAATAATTATAGTATTTATGACTCCTTAAACTAGAGAGTATGATTGAAGTTCAAATTTTATATAGAGCTCCTAAAATAGCTTTTGTGTATTTTTAACTAAATTTTAACTATAGGAAGCATGATTGTAGATGTCAGTTTACATAATGGAATGGTAACATCAAAAACATCTAACAGTTGGACCCAAGTATAATTCTTTTTTCATGAATTTTGTGTCACATGAATGTATTTTTTTCTCTTCATGTACATGTATGAAACAAGAGAAAAGACAGTTGCATATGAGTATTCAGAATGGGCTCCCTAAATCATATCATTAGACAAACTTTAGGGAGGAATTAGAAAAATACAACTCAAACCATGCTTCTCATCCATCTCCTAAAATAAGGAGACTTCTAGGAGGTTCTAAATCTAAGGAGAGAGAAATGACTCCTAGTGACTTCCTGTAATTTAATGTTGCTTTATTTTATGAGTATTTTAAACCTTTAATTATTGCTAAGTATTTTTTTATTTTTATTTTATAGGGATGGACCAATTAAAAAAGAGTTATAACATTTATGACTTCCTAAACTAGAGAGTATGACTGGAGATCCTAAAATAGCTTTTATATGTTTTTAGCTAAATTTTAATTAAAAAATAGAGAGCATGATTGTAGATTTTCGTAGTATCAAGTTTAGGAGTAAAAATAAAATGATGATGATAATAGTTGGTGAATTAGTAGCTGCAGGTAGTAGTTGCCGATTGGTTGGAAACTTAAATCCGGACTTATTTTTTTGTTGTTGTTTATTTTTCTCAATGATTTTCTTTTTCATATATGAAGGATAAAAATCGTGTATGTGGACTGGTTTAAGGAAATTTCAAGGTATGGTGCACAAGGTGAGGCAGAGATGGTATTAATCCCAAATTCGAACCCACCTCGTTATATATATGTTGAGGGCCAAAAAGTCACGAGAAGCCCAAAGATATCTAAAACCTAGTATAACATACAATAATTGTCACAGGCTAATCCAAATTGTATTTTGGGAATTAATTAATTAATAAATATAGAAATAGTGTACATGCCATGCCAAATAAATAATACATTTTCCTGTGCTAAATCACCCGACAAGCTTATGTGGGCTTAAGTCATATGCATGTTTGGGGATTGCTGAATGGGTTGTGGTGTGGATAGTTACAAGGTATCCATGAGGCCCATTAAAAGTTCAAAAGAATGGAGGTTTTGGGCTATTTGGGATCCCAAAATCCTAGCCCATTTTCTTGAGCCCGTTGAATGGGTAAGCAGAGAGAACACGCTTTCTTCCAGCATTTATTACTCGACTCCCAATTTCTTTGAGCACTAAACCCTTCTAGCAACTCTAAAATTAGGCTGCTGAAGACCCGTATTTTGAACTGATAAAAGAAGATATTTATTATTTAGATAAACTTAGATGATCTTATCTTGTTAGGATATTTATTTTTTGAATAAACTTAGATGATCTTATCTTATTAAGGTATTTATCTTTTGGATAAATTTGGATGCTTTTATCTTTTTAATATTGAAGTTTATCCTATCCCTATAACCACTATAAATAGGAGCATAACCTTATAGTTTCAAAACATGAGAAATTAGAAAGAAATTTAGAGAGAAGAAGAATTGTTAAAAAAGAGTAGGAGCTTGAGTTTGTGGATGCGGTGGAAAATTGGGAAAACACCTTAAATTTCTAGCAAAAGCTTTGGTGTCAAGGTAGGGGTTTCTCAGGGGCCTTTACGGGGATTGATCTAATTAAATTTCGTGAACACTATATTATGTGTGATATGATTATTTGATTAATATTTTTGTTACAATTGAATGGTTTTCATGGAATGTTTATGTGTTCTTGACTGGTTGAATAATGATGGCATAATTATATACATACATTGGTGATGTTTTAAATGTTACATTGTTGTGAGATATATGGATATGTGAAATGCATAATTATATCATGTCATGGAAATTAGTTGGAGTTGTTGAGTGGAGAAAATAATGATGGAAAAGAGGATAATGGAAATAGTCTTTTGTGTAGTTAAGTTTAACTCTTGACAGGTACCAGGTTTCAGGGATCTCACATTGCACATGGTTTTTATTTGGTGATTCAGGACTAGTGACATGGAGTTAGACAAGATAACTAATAAAAGGGGAATTATGGGATGATTTAGATGGGTGTTAGTTTATATAAATGGGCATTCGGGACCAAGTGGTATAAGCATGGTATGGGACATGAGGTTTGCTTGTCCAGTTGTATGAATTAATGGGAATAGATGAAGTGCATTCATGCATTATTATTATTAATGTGATATTTGGTAGTGTGATTGCATATCACTTAATTTAGTTATATCAATCTATTGTGGTAAGGTCTCATGTCCCTCCTGAGCGATGGTTGCTCATCCCTCACCCTATTTAATTTTTCACATGAATTAGTGGATAAGAAAAGGACTAAACCAATTGAGGCTGAATTAGATGAGAGTAATAGAGCTTTATTTATTTCATGTAAAGTTGTAAGATTTTGGAGCTATTTTTATAAGAGAAGTTTATTTTAAACTCATGTTTCTGCTTCTTTTTATTTTATTTTATTTTCTCACGCACCGGACGCTGGGTTTTCACCGACCCCCGAGTCTGGGACTTGACAGCTGCGGTGCCTACTACCCAACCCCAACTTCCCAACACCAAAACCTCAGTCAAACGCCATAAGTAAATTTACTGTGTTACCAACTTCTGCGCCGCTCATTCATTGCTTGCTTCAGAAATTCTGGAGCTCCAGCGGCTATAAAAGGAATCAATGGCTAATCCAACGAAGAGGAGACAACATGAGCAAGCATATTCTCATTACTGCTGGAAACACACCAAACTCAAGCATAACCCCATTCATCTCCTCATTTTCTACCAGGAAGACAGAGGCAAACTCACCCTCTGTTAGAAATCACCGAGCCTTAGCCATTCCAAACACAGAAACAAGCCTTACCATACTTCAACATCATTCAAGTATCTAAATGCTTAAACACAGACAACCACAACAAGAGCAAGCCATACTCTCTAGTTGCTGGAAACATCATATTCAAGCATGGTTTCATTCATCTTTTTCATCTCTTTCCTAATGCACCCACTGCTGGAAACACCCAAATTTAACCCTCTCATTCCTCTCATTTTCTCCCAGGGAGAGGATGACCAACAAGCCATACATCCATTGCTAGAAACACCCAAGCTTAACCCATTCATCTCCTCATTTTCTCCCAGGAAGGCAAAGTCAAGCTCACCCACTGCTGGAAATCACATAGCCTTAGCCATTGCAAACCCAGAAACAACCCCTAGCTATTCCAAGCTCAGACACACTGAAACCAACAAGGAAGACAGGAGCAAGCTCACCCACTGTTGAAAATCACCCAGAAACAAGCTTTAGCCTTCTCAACCTAAACATATCCTTCGCTTCCTAGAAAACCCACTGCCGAACCATACCTCTCTCTCTCTCTCTCTCACACACACACACACACACACATACACTCTTCCCTATGAACTTCCCGTTCTCAGGAAATCCGTATCAGCCGAAGAACATGAATTAGAGACTCTCTACACCAAAAATATTCTCTTAAGCGAAGGTATTGGCATGCAACCAGCTACTTTTTTTTTTTTTTCTCCATCATATTCTCGCTCCTCATTTGATAGCCAATGTTCATACTCGTGCCTTATCGAAGTCATGAACAACCTCCCAAAGTGCCCTATCTCTGTTTCCTCATCCTCCTCTATTGCCAGGCCTGGTATGGTTACAGTTGGGAGTTTTTCTTTATTTATTTTGAAATTAGGGATGGAAAATTTCATTATTGACGTAAAATAAAATTTCAGGCACCTAAGATTGATATTTGAATCTTTTGGAGAGAAACGGGGGCATTTGCATATTTGAAAATGAAGAAAGGCCCTTCGTTCATGTCAAGGATAAGACCTCAAAGAAGCTCCTGAGTCTGCCAAAAGGCCTTTCGTTCTTGAAACAAGTTCATGTCTGTCCATTATATTTTGTTGAGTTTGCATGTCTTGAGTCTGATAAGCATGAAATTATCAAACGCTACCCATTCTCTATAAACTGATATGCATGGAAGGACGCACAACCAAATTCATTAATTTTATAGATTTTGGACCAAAATGAGAAAGCTTACTAAGCTCCTAGGCCATCCCCATGGGGTTCTTAAATGGGGAGATGCTACAATGAGGGGGATTTGGGTAAGGGGGTTGAATGGGGGGTTTAATCCAACCAGCCAATCACCAAAAACGTTTATTGGATAGTGAGATTGAACCCTTCCCACAACCCCTCAGTATAGCATTTCCGTCCACAATATGGAGCCCAAGGCTGAAAAGACATCCCCAATGGAATGCATTTTGGACTCTAAATTGTGAAGCCCGCCAGAGCAGTCTCTATATCTATGGACCTAGATAGAGCCCCTTGAGCCCGAGCAGGCTCCATGCCAATAAAAGCTGAAGCCCTTGTTAGGTTCTGCTCCCGCTTGCCCAACGCACTGTAAGGGCACAAACACCCAATCATGTAAACTAAATTACCTATCTAGCCTTCAATTGATAGAAAAATACCTTTAGAGCACAAAATATTTCATGGAAGCTGCAAAAGGGGCTCTCTAACCACTACTTGTAGAGCCCCAATTAAGAATAATGCCCTTAAGATGATAAGAAATAAAGTTATCCACTACCACAAATGTGCAGCAACTAAAATAAATGCTAGAAACAAGAATCATCTTGTTGGCGGTCCTGCTTGGAACCCACGCACTTAGGCCTCGTTTGGTTCACAGAATGGATTTGATGAGAAATCATTTCCCATGTCATTTCCCAAGGGATAGGAAATAGTGATTTCTTTCCCATGTTTGGTAATGCCGGGAAAGTAACCCGGAGATATTACTTTATTTCATTTTCCATGTTTGTTTTGAGTAGGAATGGAAAACTAATTTTGTTCAGTTTCCCAATTTTACCCATATTAAAAATATGTTATGAATTAAAAAATAAAAAAGGAATACCAATAGTTGTTGAATAAAACTATAATTATAAATTATTAATAAGGATAAATTAGTCAGAGATGCATTTAATTCAAGAATTAGGTATTCTTAGAGCATAAATTTCAACAAGGTGGAAATACATCCTGAAAGCAAAGCCTATAGTAAGTCTACATAAAAGATTTTGGACCTTCTCCATCTATTGCCAATTCATTTTAAAAAATGTTAATAAACCACATTATTATTGTACCACATTGTAAATCTCCAATCCAATAATATGATATCCGTAACATTACTCTTGATTTTATATTATAGACTACAAAAACTTACAAATAACAGAGGAAAGGGAAAATGAAAATGAATTTGATCGCTTAATATTTCATTATTTTAAAATACAAGATTTATTGTATAAAAAAAATACATCATTTATGTCAAAACATTTTCATCATAATATTTATTGGAAAAAACAACAATTATTTAAATTGTAAAACTCATATCTATATATCACAAACGATAAAAATTGATAATCTATATACAAATAGAAATAATTAAATAAAGCAACGCAAAATGAATTTACTTTAATATTTTGATAAATTGTGGATTTAGCACATCATTTCCATCTATGAGAGGGTTTGTTTTTCCCCATTCCTCCAACATGCAGTTGATTTCAGGAGTAATGATGCAAACATTGCCATCAACTTCACACTTGTAAGTTGGACATGCTATGAACCTACCTTTGGCTTTCTCGGATGTTAAAGTAGCTGAAATACCGAATCTCTTGAGTATGCGTTGAAATCATCCCGAAAAGTTCATGATTACCTACTTTTGTAGTCGTACAATGTATAATACAATAATACGAAAAAATGTTCTACCTTTGTAATCATCCGGAAAAATGCGTTGGATAACAAATAAAAAACCCAAATAGGATGGGAAATTAATATAGGAAACCAAGGAGTCAATCTCGCCAACGTGATGGACTGCAATACTTTAACACCTGTTGAGTCACTGATGAAATTGAGAGACGTATTGGAAGGCCTAAATTGTTCCTTGTACTCTGTAGCTCTAGAATAATATTAATATAATTTATACGATAGTGGTATAATTTTATTATTATTTTTTTAAAGAGGGTTGCTCAGAATATCTGCAGTTACTGAGAGATAGGTGATTGATGAGACCAGTGAATCCGACACAAAATGATGCCTGCAGAGGCAACACTGCGGTGGAGGCTACAGAATTGGGGGATGGAGATGACACAGAACCACTGCTTGGAGACACATTTGAATCGGAGAAGAGACGTGAAGGGCAGGCGAAAGATCTCTATGTGATGAGGTCTTGATTGCAAGCTAAATAAGGCCTCACCTGCAGGCAATGGATCATCGGAGGAGTTGCTAATGTCAAAGAGAGAAACCATTTTTTTCTGCTTTTAGATCTCATCAGCAAAGTCAATGGAAAACTATTTGCATTTGGCATTGGCCACATGTGCCATAATTGGATTGAGATTCAAGTTTCTTATTTGTGACATCTATCTGATCTGTATGTTCTCTCGCTGTCCCTTGAAGAATTGGCTCTCTTCATCATCATTTTGCGTATTATAGAGCTTACTTTAATGGGAATTCAAATTATATAAACATCAATTATTGGGCCAAATTGTCGTAGTTGTTGCAGCAACCATTTCTTTGTAGTCATGGACAACTTTTACACGTAAGAAAGCGTAAAAGATGGTGGAATGAATTAAAACAATAACAAAAGAAAATCCACGAGAGACGTGCCAAAATACTAGGGAATTTATTTTGATTACAAGAACCATGTGAGTGAAAGCAGAGATAGTAGACAGCTGAACTTTTAGCTCTCCATAAAATGTAGAGAAATTATAAAATACTACGGTAGTATGGTTCGGTTGATGCTGGCTTTTGCCGTTTTATGTTGAAGTTGATTTGTTAGGGTGTCACAAGTCATCGATTGTAAAAAATCGGGGTTTGTTTTGTTGAAAGAAGTCCAAATTGTTGGTGTATTGACATTGAACTTAGAGTAACCAAGGTATTAAATATCGATAATATCCCCGATATTATCCCGATAATATCTGATTTTTGGGAGTCCCAATATTTTAACAACTAATCATAGTGTTATCGTCAATATATCGATATTATCCCGATATTATCAGGATAATATGGGAAGATATTTTCCCGATATTATCAGGATAATATCGGGAAGATATTTTCAACATTTTTATGAATGATTTGGGCAATATATCGAGATATTATCGATAATATTCCGATAATATCCCAATACGAAACCCAAAAATATTTATATACATGGTATTTGTGAAAACCATTTTACTCCTTCAACACCTTAACCACCATATCACTTATGTTTGTGTGAAAATACTAAAATATTTATATATATACATGGTTTTGTTTTGGGGATTTATCATTTGATGACTACTCTTCAAAATATACTTACTCTACACATAGAGATGATGAAGATAGTGAAAATTTTGAACCTCATAGAAATCTATGTAGTATTAAGTCACTCATGTATCTTACCATGCAATGTATAAAGTGTAAAATATTGTAGTAATTCATTATATATAATGATTATGGTGTGTTTAATCTTCTTTCATTAATTACTACATATTTTCTACACTTACGGTGTTTGCCAGCTCGCTATATAATCAACTTAAATCAGTTAAATCCATCATGCAATGCATTTCCTTCCAATTTTTTGTGATAAACTAATAGATAATTGACTAAATAAACATCTTGCAAAGTTTCAATAAAAATTTCCAAGTTTTTCTTACAATTTTCGTGGTTTTTATTCAATTTTTTCTAATCCGATAATATCCAGATATTTCCTGCGATATTTCTGTGTTTTTTGACTTCCGATATTTAAGACCTTGAGAGTAACCAACACTTCTTCTTAATGAAATTCGTATTTTTAGATAAAGAAAAGATTTCCAGGAATAGTACAAATTCAGAAAATAATATACAATTTATAATATGAGAATATCAATAGAAAAATCATTACATTATGAATCCCAATCTTGAAAGGCATACAATTATTACAAACCATGGGTTTAATCTCAATGGTACAAATAATAAGGGGATAGAAAATAATGTATTGAAATATTCAAACACTAGCCAGAGTCTCTACAAACTGATAAGCATGAAAGCATCCAATCTGCAACGCAGAAGTATTTGTTGCGGTGGATTTGGGACCAAAACCACAAATCTCCTTGAAGCTCCTATCTCTAATATTGTAAGATATAAACTTACCAGGAATGTGTAGCAACAGAAACGGGCCCCCTTCAATTTCTTGGACAAAAAGCAAAACAAAAGCATAGAAACGAGAACCATATTCATGGGGCTCAAGGTATTCCCTAACCATCCCCGGAAGTTCATCTACGATTGCAGCAATGTCAATATCATACTTGGGAATCCATCTTGAGTAATCCGTCTCCATCTCAAAGACTTGGAATTGAGTAGTGCTTGGACCATAAATTTCAACAAGGTGCAAATGACCACCAGACTCACCAAAATATCTAAACCTTCTTTTGTCCCATCTCTCATGTGATGGAGGGCTAGGCATTGATCGGAGGCGCTCTTGGTCAATATCGAAACATAATGTAGCCCCTTTTGGGCTAATCCAGTGAATTGTGCCATTCCAAAGCACCCCATTTTCAAACACCATGTCCGATGTGGCAACAAAAGGAGAACCAGATAGCCTCCAAGTTCCAGTCTCAGATGAGTATATCTCAATCTGGTTACCGTATGCTGTTGATGACGAAGAGCAATTTCGAACGCAGATAACTTGGTAGTGAGGTGACTTAGAGGGATCGAAAGCCAAATTAACACCGAAAATGGTTGTGCACAAATCACAGCCATCCGCGTTAGGTGGAGGAAGCATCAAGAATTGCCTTGTTGAAGGGTTGCAGACATAATAGCTGCGGCGTTTCCCCGGTTTGTGATAGCTACAGCACAAGACCAGGCCATTGATGGACTGCAAGACTTTAACACCGGCTGAGTCACCGATGAAGTTGAGAGACGTAAAGGGTTGCTCAGAATTTCTGCAATGGTGAGACAGGTGACCAATGAGACCGGGACTTTGACACAAGATGATGCCTGCAGAGGCAAGACTGCGATGGCGGGTACTGAATTGTGGATTGGAGATGAGATAGAGCCAATTCTTGGACACACATTTGAATCGGAGAAGAGACTTAACGGGTAGGCGGATGAGGATCAGCGTGATGAGGTCTTGGTTGCAAGCTATTTCCTCAGCTGCTGCCGGGAAAGGATCACTGAGAAAGTTGCTGACGGGACAGAGAGACGCCATTTTGCTGTTTTCAGAATGATCAGATCTCATTAATACTAGTTAACAGTGCATTAGTTTGCATTGGCCACATGTGCAAGAATTGACTCAGGATCCAACTTTCTTATCCAAACTCACCAACAATTTCTTATTCTCTCTCTCTCTTTGGCTCTCTCTTCATTTTGTACATTGTGAATTTAATTTTGCACCCACAAAAAAAAAAGAGAAAAAAGTGGGGACTGAATTATATTCACCAACTTGGCTCCATTGACTTCTAATTGTGGCTGGAGTGACCATGTAAGCCCACGAGAGGCATGTGAAGAGTATTATATACATCAACTTGGCAAATATTGTTTGTCCTACAAAATATCATTGGGAAAAAATAAATAAATATTGATTCTAACTTTGTAGGAGTTGAGTTTAACCTATATCAAATTACGATTGTCAAGCTCAATCCTTTCGCAATACATCACAATATCGCAAATCTCTCCATGGTTCTCCCCAACACATGTGATTACAAATTGTTGTTGTTCAGCATTATTGGTTAACTATATGTTACCTAATACGGAAGAATACTGTCATTTGTCCGCTAGTTAAGATGGGAAACCTTAACTAGTTATTTTATTTTATTTTATTGCCGAAGTTAGGAACAGAGAGGGAGTTTTCTCACATACTTGCCAAGATGCTATGGGAGTTTGAATCTAAAACCACTGATGTGCAATATAAGACTATTTTTTTATTGAACTAGACCCCGTTGTCAAACCTTAACTAGTTTCAACTCAAGTTTCTTTTTCTTTCCTTTTGATAACCTCGACTCAAGGTGTTGGGGTTCCCTCCTTAGTGGACTCAAGGGATTGCCTCCTTAGAGGACTCAAAGATGTGCGGCTGTTATTTTTCCTCTTTCAAAGCATATGAATGCATGTATGGGATATCCATGCATGGTTAACAGTTGGTGGCTGAAAAGGAAGAGAAAAATGGGAGAGGTACACATGCTTTCGGTGCCTTGTATTCCCTCCTCAGTGGAGGAAGATTTTTTGTATGTCATGATGGTACCTTGCAATGAGCCAAATTGCAAAAGTAAAAGACGTCGAAACGTGAATATCGTTTCGTTGTTTTAAAATTGACTACAAATAAGGTCAGTGGTTATACAAGCGACGTCATAGGATATCTAATACGATGGTTTACAAAAACACATTTCAAAAGCACATTGGTTGTCAAGACAAAGCGACGTTGATCCAAAATACGCTAAACATTGTTCACTTAAGAGATCTAGGCCCATTCGGTATCAGTTTCAAGGGCTATTTTCTGTTTTTGTTTTTGGTTTCACGTGAAAACGTGTTCAGTGGGTTATTTTGAGAAACTAGCTGAAATTGTTTTCTGAGAATGAATCCAAAAGTATGAACAAATGTTGAAAACGCCATAAAGTCGTTTGTGTTTTCAGTCTCTCCGAATCAAAGTCAGCTCTTCTCCGTGAAATGAGCAAACAATCCAATCAAATTATATCCAAAACAATCGAATCTCCTCCTTCCAACCATAATCAGCCCCAAAATTTCAAGAAAAAAAAAACTCATAATCACAGAAATCTGCAACTGAGAAAAAAAGACAGAGAGAGAAAAAAGAAGAAGAGAGAATCAGAAAGAGAGAGAGAGAGAGAGAGAGAGAGAGAGAGAGAGAGAGTTGCAAAGGGAGAGATGAGAGAAACCAACCACCACTCAACCACCATCACCACCCAATCTAACCACCACTACCATTAATTAGTGGAACTAGAGAGAAATGAGTTGATGGGATTTATGCCATGAAAGGAAGGAGGAGTGAGAGTGAAAAAGAGGGAAGGAAGAAGAAAAGAGAAGGGAGAGAAGAGGAATAAGGAAAGAAAAAGGAACGGGTCTGGAAAGGAAAGAAGAAGAAAAGAGGAAGAAAGAAAGAAAAGGAGAAAAATGAGAAAAAGAAAGGAGATAAAAATAGTTTTAAAATTTAAAAAACAATAGAATTTCTTAACAAAAATACACTTGAAAAATAACCCACATAATATGGCAAAATTGTAGCAATGGTCGTTGGACTAAGACCAAACTTTACTTTTCGTCCATCATATTGATAAATTGTTACGGTGATACTTTAATTATGCCTCCACTTTCAAAATCGTCATTTCCTTCATCTCAGTCAACTTTTCCGTTAAAAATGAGGCATATTTATCTTTTCATTAATTTTAAATTGATTAAAATATTTATTTTAAATATTAAAAAAATAGATATTTAGTCATATACCAAATCCTAGACATGTATTTATAAAAATACCCAACCACTATTTAAACATAGAAACACACCCAAAATCAACTCCACAATCAACAATTGTATATTTTTTGGGTATGTTTATAAATGAGTTTTGAGTGTGTGTAATGATGGGTTTTGGGTATGTTTATAAAGTGTTTTGGGTGTTGAGTATTTTTATAATTTCAGCCCCCATTTTGGGTATTTTAGTGAAACTCCCTGAAAAAAAAAGCGCTCAATCTCCTTTACCGATTTCTTCTCCCCCATTCCCTATGACCAACACCCGCCCCCATGAACCCATAACCTAGCACCCCCCACCCTCCTCTCCATCCTCACCCCACTTTCCTCGATCTCTTTCTTCCTCCTTCGCTCCCCACTTAGCACCAAAATGTTGTCGTTCTCCTCCACCTGCACTTTAATTTGTTAGAATTTTATACAGCTAAGGCAAGAATCTGGAATGTTTTACCATTTTTTAATTCAAAGCAATGAGAGAAATTTCTGTCTTCTTTCTTCCTAAGTTGAAAAGGAGAGGAGGGAGAAAGTGATTTTGGTGGGTCACTACACTTAAAATATCATAGGTTGGTAGATATTTTCAAAATCTTTGAAGTTTAATCAAGTCGGATGAAATTTTTTAATGTTACCGTCGCAGTAGGTCATGGGATAATTGGGCTTGGAAGTCCCCACTGAACAGTCTGTCTATTGATGCATCAGATGCTTGTCCGAAAGCTCTGTTATCTTTATCTTCTAATAAAATTAAAGTTAATCAAATGCCTTTTTTTTTGTTGGTCATAATGCTTGTTGTATTCAAACCCAATAGGGTAAAAAGATACAAAAGCAGGCAAAAGCCAGATAGGAAAGGAAACCAACAACCGAGAAGTCAGACAAGTCTAATGCTCCATCGGAGCCTAGTATTATAGTCTTAACCCCCACCAAATAAAAAACTGAAATTAACTACTAGTATTGCCATCATGTGGTGGGCATGGCAGACCATCAGAATTTAAAACTCCAAGAAGAGACAATGATGGTCTGGTGACCCAACTTTTCAGTTCCATAGCTCTCAAACCAATCGAAGCTGCTGCATGAGCTGCTCGATTTGCACATCTAGGCACCCAATTCCAGGCCACATCATCCAAACACAAAGATAGATTACGAATTTCATCAATCATTGGCGCGATGACCCAAGAGTTGTTGCCAAACCTTCCACGCAAAGCATCAATTACCACCTTGCAATTAGATTCTTAAATAATCTTCCCCATTCCCCTTTCTTTTGCAAAGGTAATTGCACAAAGGCCAGCAGCATCTTCTCCAACAAGGGCTGAATCGCAGATGACCGGGGATGAGAGGCCCCCACACCAAGCTCCATTTAAATCCCGAATGACCACTCCAATACCACCAGCACAGGAACCAGGACTCCAAGCACCGTCAAAATTAACTTTCAAAATATTGCTAGTAGGGGGAGACCACCGAAATCCTCGAGAGATAGAGCTGGGAGGCGGAGCTTGTGTAGCCATTATCACCCCACCAACAGCAGTGGCACCCACAAATTCATTGCAAGCCTCCCTAGCACTAATAATAACCCGGCGTGGGTCGGGGTGGTACCATCAAAGACAAAGCGACACCTGGACTTCCAGATTTCCCAACAAATGAAGCTAATAAGAGACAAACAGTGATTAAGCTACGCCTTGGTAATGCCTGGAATCAAAAGAATTCCTTCAAGTCACCTGTCAAAGGACGTGATTCTCTGATGGTCAATCCCTGAAGACGCTCAGAGCCAAACCATACCAGTAGAGTCCAAGGGGAGAAATAGGATGTGCTCAATGGATTCCTCATAACACTCGCAAATTGGGCAAAGAGGATTGCTAACAATTTTCCTTCTGAACAAGGACAGTCTTGTGGATAGGGAACAAGAAAGAGCTCTCCAAGAGAAAGTGTTTGATTTTGGGGAGTGTTTTGAATTTCCAAATGGACTTCCAGACAGTTCTGGAATAGAGTGGGAGGAAAAGTTGTGGGTTGGTATGATTGTGTATGTGCCTTGCATGAAAGCGGTGATAACCCGATTTCACAGGTATATGTGCCCACAGTGTTCCAAGGCCATACAAGTTTATCAGCTCGATTTGTAAGGCCAATCGGAGTACATCTAATACGATCCAAAGTTTCCTGCTTAACAGGGTGGAGATGCCATCAAGAATCCAAGTATGATTATGCTTGTCCATTATATCTTTAACAAGTTGATGGGCAGATGGGGAGCAGGGTCTGATAGGTTGAATGACACCAAAATGCGTAGATGAGGCCCAACTGTCAGTCCAAATACTAGTAGTGGCGCCACTGAACACTTGATACCTAGCATCCCTGAGTAATGCATCTCTCCCATCCAATAGACTTGCCCATGCCCAAGAGGAACGAGATCCTTTTTTAGCCTTTACGAAATCACAGCGGTTGGGAAAGTAGCGAGCTTTTAAGATATTAACCCACGTAGCATTCGGATTTTGAAGTATTCTCCAGGCACTGTTTAGCTAACAAGGCAAGATTGAAGCTGGAGAGGTCACGAAACCCCATCCCACCAACACCTTTTGCTAATCCAAGCCTTGGCCAGGACTTCCAATGGAGGCCAGATCCCAATTCAGAATTACCCCACCAGAAATTCGCTAGTGCACTAGTTATTTTCTTGCAAGTTCCTTCTGGAAAGCGAAAGCAAGTCATCGGGTAGGCAGGGACCGAGGTAGCAACAGATTTTATTAGTATTTCCTTACCCGCAGTGATAACGAGTTTTGCTTCCATCCCTCAATTTTCCTACGAATTCTCTCAAGAATGTAGTTCAGGGAAGCCATTTTGGATCTTCCCCAAATAGTTGGCAGCCCCAGGATAAATCCCGGGTTGTCCACACCATTAATACTCAGGAGGGAGCATAAGCTTCTTCTAGTTTCCTCAGGAGTGTTCAAAGAGAAGTAGAAGAAGAAGCAGGATTTCTGATAATTTATGCATTGTCCAGACGCCAAACAATAGCTATCCAGAACACCTTTTAGGTTCCTGCAATTAGGCGCATCAGCCTTCACAAAGAAAAAGGAGTCATTAGCAAAGAACAAATGCGAGAGAATGGGGCATCGTCGGGCAATTCTAATTCCAGTGATCTCGCCGTTGCCTGGTGGCCTTTGTGAGGTTCATAGAGAGGGCTTCACTGACCAGTAAGAAAAGGTATGGTGAGAGTGGGTCCCCTTGTCTCAAGCCCCGGGAGGGCTTAAAAGAACGGCTGGGTTTGCCATTAACAATGACAGCAAAAGACACCGTAGTGAGGCAAGCTTTGACGAGGCGAATCCAGTCACTAGCAAAGCCCATTTTTTCCATAAGAACAAACAAGAAGTCCCACTCAATACGATTATAAGCCTTGTTCATGTCAACTTTTATGCCAGCTTCAAAAACACCACCAGTTTTTTTCCTCTTTAAATAATGAAAGGCCTCGTGCGCTACGAGGATATTATCTTGGATTTGCCTTCCCGGTACGAAGGCATTTTGATTATCAGAGATAATATCCGGAAGAATCATCTTCAACCTGTTGGCCATCACCTTTGCTAAAATCTTGTAAGAGTTATTACAAAGACCAATAGGCCTAACTGGTCTGTGTTCTAGGATTAGGAATTTCCAGAATTATTTCGAATTTTGAGAACACGATTTCGTTGTCTCCTTTGAATGGTGGTTAGGTGGAAGAACTTTGTATTTGAATCCCCAGACTGCAACCAATTAACTCTTGACCTTTGCCTCCAAAATTGCTCCTCCCACCGCCACAGTTTATCCAATTCAGCTTTGAGAGATCTTTGCTTGGGTATGGAAACATCAGATGCGTTAGCATTTTGCAGAAGACCAAGTTCCTCCATCACTTCATTGATTCTGGTTTTGCAGTTCGGGAAATGTACTTTATTCCACTTCAAAAGTTCAGTCTTGCAAAGTCGAGGTTTTGAGTCCATTGATTAACATGTGTGTTGTTGTCTTTGGGCCTCCAAGAGCGCTTCACGATATTTCCACACTCCTCCTCTTTGAGCCATCGTGTTTCAAAGCGGAATAACTTTCCTTTTTTGATTTGGCAGATTGGGTTGCTATCAAGCAAGATTGGGCAATGGTCAGATCCCACCATGGCACAGTGAATAACACAAGTGTTTTGCCAATTCTCCAGCCAGTCCGGGTTAACAATAGCACGGTCAAGTCGTTCCCTTATGATCAATTCGTCTCCACAAAACCTTTCCCAAGTGAAACCCTGTCCTTTAAAGCCCAGGTCCACTAGGTTAGAGGTCTGCATGAACTCAATAAGATATCTCCGCCTTGCGGTGTTCCAACCGTTACCACCATCTTTTTCGTGCTGCCAGCAAACCTCATTGAAGTCCCCGATAACCATCCATGGCTCGCCATCTCTGCGTTCCCAACTAAGCTTCTCTTCCCAAAACTCAGTTTTCTCATGACTATAAGGGGTGCCATAAAGCCATGTGCATCTGCCATAAAAGGATTCAGAAGGCATAGTAACCACTTCATCAATCCAATTTTTAGTAGTTTCCAAAAAGACGATGTCCACATTCGGTTTCCACCAAATGCTTAAGCCACCGGCAGGTACCAATAGGATCCACCGTTAGCCCCTTATGAAAACCGCATTGCTTTCTCAACACCTTGTTTTCTCTGGCGGTTTTGCTTTGTTTCCATTAGAAATACCACCGAGAGATTTTTTGAACGAATAAGTTCCTTGAGATATAGAACTGTCAAGGGATTCCCCAAACCTTGACAGTTCCATGATAGGTGAATCATTTCCGAGACAGGACCAAGGAGATCTCAGGTTCGGAGCATTCCGTCAGGTCGAAAACACCAGCAAGTGTTCCTTTTGTTTTCATAACTCCTCTGCGTCCTGAGCTTGCGGAAATGAAACCTTCAAGGGGCATATGCATGGTCGAACACTTGGCGTGCTTTCCGTATGCCAACACAGAGTGGGCCAGTCTGGCCAGTCAGAGATACCACCACAAGGGTCCACTGGAGGCCACAGAGGGCTCACATAAGAAGCCACAAATTGAAAAGGCTTTCACAGATCTTAGGGTTGGATTCAAGGTGGGGGTTGGATTCAAGGTGGAGGGGGAAGAAGAGGGAGGCTCTCACAGAGGAGAGGGGGACTCTCACGGAGGAGAGGGGGGCTCTCACGGAAGGAGAGGGAGGCTCCCACGGAGGGGAGAGCTGGACTCTCACGGAGGAGAGAGCTGGACTCTCACGGAGGAGAGAGCCGGTATCAAATGCCTTCCAACACGTAATATCCTTCGCTCCCAATTTCTTCTGCCCCCTAATTTCTTCTTTCCCCCTATTTGCTAAAATATGAAACCTAATATGAGAATATTTATTTGTGGGAATTTTCTATGTATTCATCTCCTTGTAGGAGGTTATATTTATAATACAATGGACCTTTAATGGGCAAGTAAATAATAAATTCATATTTCTATTTACAGTAGGAAATCAGGAATTAAAGTAAATCAAATATAATTATAATGGGAATCCTTGGTGTGTAAGGAAAGAAAGTCGATGGTCCACAAGTCACGCCAACACTCCCCCTCACGTTGGTGCATAGATGTCGTCAATGCCTAACTGGTCTTGTGAATTGTGGAACGCTTTACAGGAAATTGCCATTGTCAAAATATCTGCCAATTGATCATTGGACTTTACGAAAGGAAACTGAATCACTTTAGCTTCGAGCTTTTGTTTGATATAGTGTCGATCTACCTCAACATATTTGGTGCGATCATGTTGAACTGCATTCTGTGCAATAGATATTGCAGCCTTGTTGTCACAAAAGAGATTCATTACAGATGTAGGTCTATACCCAAGTTTAGTAAGCAACCTTTTTAACCAAACGAGTTCACAAATTCCTTTGGTCATACCTCTGAACTCGGCTTTTGCACTAGATAAGGTGACCACCTTCAGTTTCTTGCTTCTCCATGTAACCAAATTACCTCCCACAAATGTGAAGTAGCCGGATGTGGATTTCCTATCTATTATACTTCCTGCCCAATCTGCATCTGTGTAACCATCAATATTCAAATGACCATGTTTTGAGAACATAAGTCCTTTTTCGGGTGCATACTTCAAATATCTAAGTATCCGAATAACTGCATTCATGTGGTCTTCACTCGGAGAATGCATAAATTGATTGACGATGCTCACCGCATAAGCAATATCTGGCCTATTATGAGACAAGTAGATCAATTTTCCCACTAACCTTTGGTATCTTTCTTTGCTAGTTGGAACTTGATCAGAGTATTCTTCAATATGATAATTCTGAACAATAGGAGTGTCTCCAGGTTTGCAATCTAGCATTCCTGTGTTTGTCAATAAGTCCAAGACATATTTCTTTTGTGAGAGAAATATGCCGCGTGTGATCAGACCACCTCAATCCCCAAGAAATATTTGAGTCCACCTAGATTCTTAATTTCAAATTTAGTAGCCAAATAGTCTTGTAGCTGAGATATTTCATGTTTATCATTCCCAGTAATAATCATTTCGTCAACATATATTATTAAAGCTGTTACATTCCCTTTTTTATGTTTCAAGAACAAAGTATAATCTGATTTAGTCATGGTGAACTGTCCAAACCATGCACGTGATGACTGCTTCAGTCCATACAATGCCTTTCATAATTTGCATACTGTTCCAGTCTAAGTAATATTATATCCAGGAGGAATATTCATATACACCTCCTCTATGAGTTCTCCATGTAGGAACACATTCTTTACATCAAACTGGTGTAATGGCTAGTCCAAATTAGCTGTGAGGGATAGTAAGACTATGACTATGTTCAATTTTGCAACTGGTGCAAATGTTTCTTCATAATCTACACCATAAGTCTGTGTGTACCATTTGCCACAAGTCTTGCCTTGTATCGCTCGATAAATCCATCAATGTTGTGTTTTATAGTAAACACCCATCAACATCCGACATTTTTTTTTCCTTGTGGTAAAGTTTCCAGTGTCAAAGTTTGATTCTTCTCTAGAGCTTTCATATCTTCCTTTATATCTTGAACCCTCTTAGGATCTTTAAATACTTCAGCAACCTTGGTTGGGATATGAATAGCAGACAATTGATGCACAAAGGCCTTGAGTGGTTCAGACAGCTTCTCAGTGGATACATGATTCGCAATTGGATACTTTGATGACTCGCCAATATCAAGTGAATAACGATTTGATGGCTTTCCACGATTCTACCTGAAAGGTAATTGGTATCCAATAGATTGATAATCTAAATTCACAAGTGTAGTAGGAGTAGTTACCTCAAGGATATTCTTAGGAGATTGGTATGTTGGTACTGTTGAGTTAGAAGGGGGTCTTCATCTTGTTGTTTTGTATTGTCTGGTAGGTGTGAGACTCAGATCAGAAACATCTTCGCATGGATCAGGTGGGTCAGGAAATTGATTGCTTTTCGCAGAGAGTAATCTCGTGCTCCAGACTTGGGACTATCGATCATTTATGTACATATGAGAATTTCTTCGTTTTTCAAGTTGCTCCAATTCTGCTCTTCACTTCGTATCTTCCCCTAAATCGTAGAATTGGATAATGGGTCATGAAAGAACATCTTAGATTCCAGAAAGGTCACATCCAAAGTGACATGAGTACGTCGGGTAGGAGGGTGATAATAGCGATATCATTTCTGATGAGTGGCATAACTCACAAAAACACGTGTACAATCATCCGTAAAGCCATGTTAGGCAGAATGCCACAAAAACATAATGTGTACAATCATCAGAAACATCTTCACAGGTCTGGGTACCATTAAGCCATGTCATCAGTGTACAATCATCTTCGAATGTGACAAACCACCGAATGCTAGAAAAAGTAGTGATAGGTGAAGGTCCCTAAACATCATAGTGAATTAACGTAAACGGGGTAGTACACTTATTCGTACTCAACTAGATAAGGCACACGGTGACTCTTGACCAAAATACAAGTGTCACATGTGAAGTCAGAGTCCTTGAAACCTGAGAATTTGGTATAAAATGCTTCATATAACTAAAATACGGATGTCCCAATCGACGATGCCACAACTATATTTGCTTTTGTTTGCTATTAGAGGGATGTGTCACATTGTTAGCCATGCCGGGACTGAAGTCATCTACATAATATAGCCCCCCTCTCTTAGTACCACAACCAAGAATAAAACTCGGGTAAATGAGTACATAACAATTCAATTGTTCAGTAAGCTGATTAACAGACATCAATTTATTGGATAAAGATGGAACAAGTAAAGTATTAGACAGTGAGAGAGAGGATGAGAATGCAACAGTGCCAAGCCCCTGTCACACGGTAAGTAACTCCATTGGCGTTAGCAATACAAGTTCGTCGAGGTTGTGTAGTATTCAGAAAATCATCAGGATCAAACGTCATATGATTAGTTGCACATGAATCAATTATCCAGCTCGTGGATTCACTCTTATCCGAAATATGGAATCCATAACCAGTACCAATACTTGTCGTATCAGGTTGTGTTTGATCTTTGAGAGTAGCCCACCATTCGGGGTAGCCATGCAATTTAAAACAAGTCTCATGAGTGTGTCTTGGATCACCACAATATGTGCAATCTCGTCCATGTGTCGAGGTCGTTAGTTGGGAACTCATAATCTGTGTAGCAGAAGATGCATAGGATAGAGGTTTAGTAGGAATCTGGATCGGGATATGAGCCTGAGTCGGGGCTGGAGTCGAAGTAGAAGTCGGGATCTAGGTCTGAATTATAGACAAATTCGGGGTTGGGGTCGTCATCGAAGTCAAGGTCGGGTTTGGGGTCGGAGTCGAGGTCGTCAAAATAGGATCCTGATTTGAGGATCGGGTTCGGGATCAAAGTTTGCATCTGTAGTAGCTAAGCCACCTAGGCACTTAACTCGGCTATGGTTAGTTGAGAATGAGAGAATGAGTCGGTGATGCTACCTCCATGAGGGTTGAAAAAATCATCAACCCCCAGCTGTGGCGAGGATTTGAAACTAGAGTTACCAAGGCCAAAATCGCCGCTCTGATGCCATGCTAAAATATAAAACCTAATATGAGAATATTTGTTTGTGGGAATTTTCTGTGTATTTTTCCCCTTGTAGGAGGTTATATTTATAATACAATGTAACTTTAATGGGCAAGTAAATAATAAATTCATATTTCTATTTACAGTAGGAAATCAGGAATTAAAGTAAATCAAATATAATTATAATGGGAATCCTTGGTGTGTAAGGAACGAAAGTCAATGGTCCACAAGTCACCCCACCACCCAGATTTCTTCACATCCTCGATTTCTCTCCCCCCATCAATTTCTTACAAACCAACACCCCCCCCCCCCAACCCAATCCACCTAGATTTCTCTCCCCTCATCAATTCCCCCAGAACAACACCATCTTATAGATCTTATACTAAGATTCCGTTAAAAAATTTCTGACATTTCATCTCTTGTTACATGTCGATCCTTAGGTTTGGAGATTGAGAAGGTGGTACCATTTGTATTGTAGCATAGCAAAACAGAACAGTTGGATGAAAAAGAGAAAAAAAAGGAACAAAAATAGCTAAAGGAGCATTGAACCCCAAAAAGTATTGAAAATACATTTTTGCCCATGCCAAGTAGGACTTGTCCATGCCGTGTCATCATTTTTAACGGAAAAATTGACTAAGATGACGGAAATGACAATTTGTGAAAGTGGAGGCATAGTTAAAGTACCATCATAACAATTTAGCAATATGAGGGACGAAAAGTAAAGTTTAGTCTTAGGGCCAGTTTGGCATTACTTTGCTATGAAAATAATTGCTGTTAGATTTGCTGTAGAGAAATAAGCTGTAAGAGAAAGCAGTTTGGCGTTTGGTAAATTTTTTGTTAAAAGTGTTGTTGATATTGATTTCAACAAAATCAGAAAATAATTGTTGCATAATCATTAAACTCAAAGCCTCTTTGAAACTGATTTCTGCATAATCAGAAAATGACAGCACCTCATTAGCTGTTTTCCCTTATAACTTTCTCTCACAGTAATTTTTAATAATAAGTGATTTTCTCACATGTTACTGGCTGCTTAATACGTCCTTTCAATCACTGGCTTTGGTGGTGGGTAGAGGTGATGATTTTTACTGGCTGCTTAATACGTCCTTTCAATCTCGTCATCCTCATGTACAAATGTATTTTCCTCGCATTGTTGCTCCGTGGGGATGGGTTTACATAGCGGCAAATCATTTTGACTATTTTTATATTGCAGATGAGACGAAGGCTGACATTGATGGTGACAAAACACTAGAAGCGCCGGATTTCCTCAACTTGAGCTTTGGCCTAATGTCGATTCACACATGTTTTATGAAGTGCCCACACATCCTACTTTGTTCATCTTAGCTACTGACACTGTCTACTGTAGCTTTTGGGAACTCATAGTAGGTCAGTATCCTACGAACCTGATTCCAAAAAGTGGATTAACAATCACTATTTTATTTCCCATGTCTTTGGTCCAATTGCATTTGAGTTGGGGGTCCATCAATAACCATGTGAAAATTATTTACAAAATGGCATTAAAGGATTTTTGTTCTTGGCGGATGCATCTGGCTGTTAAATTCTTTCTTGAGCGAATAATGGATAATTTGTGGAAGAATTTCACAGAACAGACCATTCTGATTTTTGGTTCACTAGCTCTCTTTCTTGGCATATTTTGGGGAAATATAGAGATGATTTGTGCTAATAGGGGTTGGATCTTACAGTGCGTTAGTTTTGAGATATAAGTACTTAGTTTTAAACTACACATATCAGGATTAAAAGCCCTCTAATAGCATGTAATTTGGCTGAAGTTTGATACCTGAGTTTGGTAAGTATGACTACAAAATCTGTCAAAAACAGGGGCTGCAGTTTCAGTTTTGAAACACTTACTTTGGACTGCCTTATCTTATAAGTTAGAGCTCTGTTTCTATCAAATTTTATATGGTTTCAAAGTTTATTTAATCAGCTTCTGGATGCATGTAAATTTGTAAATTTTTATTGAGCTTAGGGTGTTTAATTCTGAGTTCAAAGTTTAAAACACAGTAGCTGAAATTGTGTTAGTTTCTCTGATGCCTTTGCTGAATCTTTTCTTCATTATCCATGTTTGATATTTGTATTTATTATGAAAAATTTCTGTATGCTTGCATGCATATGTGTGTGTGTGTGTGTGTGTGTGTGTGTGTGTGTGTGAATTTGATTATGTGCAGTCTCATTATTTTGTTATGATCCCTCCATAGGAAGTGGATCCCACAGTTGAGCATGAAGACATGGGAACATATGGAATGGACAATTTGTTCTCTGAGCTAGCAAATGCCATTCCAAGAATTGATGAAGCCATGAGCTTTGCAGAGATGCTAAGGTGAGATTCATATTCCATTATGTTTGTTTCTTTGCAATTCACACTCGCTCTTTACTATCTTGGTGGAGCTCCTTGCATACGCTACTCAATTTATATTAGCTTGCGTCCTTGGTTCACAGTTGCTAATGTATTAATCATGATATGTATGTGCAGTAATCTAGAGATGCTAAGCCAGGTGCTATATGGTTTGATGGTTTTTCTTGCTAAGTCACATGAATTTCCGGCGATAAGAAACTGATGGATATTGCTTGCAAGCTTGCTGCATGGAGCTGTCTTTTCTGTTTCTTTGGCTGATTTTGTCTTGGTGACATGTGCTGGCAATTTGAGAACATAGAGAAGTGGAGATTCCTTGTTCAGTCTCAATGATTATTTCAGAACTAGCAGCAAAGTTTCAAAGTTTTAACAAAGTTTTATTTTCTGTTGTTTGTATGCTCTTTAATTTCCTTTTTTTTCCTTGATGTTACACATGAGTTTTGGGGTGTGACAATGGTTTCTAAGGTGGAAATGATTTATTAATTTTATGATATGTGAGTACTTTTTCCTTTCAGGTTTATTTGACATTGGGGGTCTCATTCATTGGTGAAAATATATGAGGGGAGCTGTGATGGTGGCCATTGTTGCTACAATTGGTAACATTCTACAAGGATATGGGATAATGCTACAATTGCTGGTACTTATCCGCTACTGAATTCTATATCAATTTATTTTAACGTTTAAAGTTAAAGATGTTTGAACTAAAATTGCAAGCCTCCTCTATTCTTCTGCAATAAGGGATGCTACTGAACTTCATATCTACTGCACATTAATAAACCGAACCCAACACTGCGTATGCTACTGATATAAAGCATTTTTTAAATTTGTTTGCAGGCTAATTTCAGTAAACAAATTGAAGAAACATAGAGGATTTGGAGCTGGGGTGTCATGGGTTGATGTGCCTTGGGATAATAACTTAGCAAAGAGGGAGGGAGAAGGAGATTGTGGAATTTTATCTGATGTGCTCTCCTTTAGTATTGCTGTTTTTTACTCATGAAAATTGAAGTTTTTATTTTATCGTTTTGGTATTAACTATGTGAGGTTATGGTTTGGTTTATGAGTTTGGAATGGAAAGTTGATGACTTTAAAACTAATTGCAGGTCAATTGCCTAATGGATTTGATTCTATACAGCCACAAGGAGGTGTTTCTTAGGGAAGCTTGTGAGGTGAGCTGCATAAGCCTACACTTCAATAAAACTTGCTTCTGGAACTTTAAGCCTAATTTCTTTCTGTTTTGGTCTTGGTCTAATTTTCATTTGAGCTGGGAGTTTGGTTGTAGCCTTAATTCTTTCTGTTTTGTTGAATGTAGTCCATTCAAACTGGTTTCGTTTCCTTAGAAAGCAGAGAGGGATTCTACATATTTAAAAGGCTCCATGAGAAAAAGAATGGAGTTCCTCTGCAGATATGGGATGCAATTTAAGGAGGAGGTAACCCTTATCAGAAGCAATTACATTCATTTTTTTCTTCTATGTTTTCATATTCATGGACACTCATTCTATAATGGGCTCTCTTTATGTTTATTTCGGAAAGCAATTACATCCATTTCTATGTTTTTTCATTTCTGTTGCTCCTCACTAAGAAATTGGATACATTTAAGCAGAGGTACTGCCTCTCACCTGTTTTCCCAATCCCAGACTTCATTGCAACTTTCTTTCTTTCTTTATTCTGTTTACACTTATTCTTCAATTGTGTTAAACTAAATTAAGGTCTATATTGGTAGTGTTTAAAATTGGGAACAATTTGTTATGGGTATTGTGATGCATTTAATGAAAATATAAGTGATACATGTCATATACAAGAAATGGTAATTGGCAATATTCGTACTGCAACTTTAAATTGGTGCTTCCTATTAGGCGTGGGCACGGTCCGGTTTGGACCATTTTTCGTCTAAATATGGAACCTGAATCGAAAATGCAAACCGATTCGGTTTGGAACCGGTTCTGCTTGAAATCCATACAGAAATCCGAACCAACCCGGACCTGTCCTTTCGAATTCGGTTCTTACGGTTCCAGTTCTGGCATGGCCCAAAATTTTATTTTTTTATTTTTTTACAAATCTGCCCAGAATGTATTTATATACCAATATACCCCAAATTTGAGGTTCCATCAAGCTTTCAACACATCAAAATGAATCAAACTTCAACAAAAATACAATCCAAATTCAATCCAAATTCAACATATAAATTACAACCCAAATTCAATCAAACTTCTACAAAATAAGTTCCAAAATAAATTACAAGCCAAATACAACCAAAATTCAATCCAAATATATATTACAACCCAAATTCAATCCAACTTCATTAAATTCCTTCTAGCATTGAAAAGTAGCTGGAGCTGTGGTGCTAGGTGTGGATGAACTCATAATATCTACATAAAAAAAACATAAACACATTAAAACATTAGTAAGATGTACATATTATATAATACATTAATAAAGCACATAAAATTACAAAGACATACCTAATTCAATCGATTCATAGAACTCCATCTCTTGAATTGTTAGCTCATATTGTAAAGAAGATATATCATCCGACCTTAACCAATTTTGAGAGCAAATTAAGGCCTCCACAATCTTAGGAGTCAAAGAAGCTCGAAATGAATTAACTACCCGACCACCCGTGCTAAAGCATGATTCCGAAGCCACCGTTGATACCGGGATGGCAAGCACATCCTTTGCAATAAGTGCCAACCCCGGATACTTAACCCCATTCAATTTCCACCACTTTAAAACATCAAATTCATCAACCACATCTTCAATAGGGTCGGTGATGTACCTATCAATCTCATGCTCCAATATCACAACATCATTTTCTCGAGTCTCTTTTCTCCAATTTTCAGTCATTTGCCTCCGTTTCTTTCCCCCTCGACTTAGGCTACTACTTGTATGCATGGTAGTAGTATCACTAAAACAATAACTACTACTTTGAGTGGATGGTGGTGGTGGTGGTGGTGGCATGGCATACTCATCATAAAGTTTCTTTAAAATATCTTTGATCTCATTCTTCTTCTTAACCGCATCTTCCGGATTTTCAAACCGACTCTTTAAGATAAACTCCAAGTTTCCCAATTTGTATCGAGGGTCAAGAACAAGAGCAACCATCAAAATTTGGTTCAATTTATCAAGGTCACCCCAATACTTTTTAAATTTCATCTTCATGTTAAGTGCCATGTCCTTCAAAACCTTAAGAGGTTTGGGTTTCACTTAATATTTCCTCCTCTTCCATCAACAAATCATCAATTTCTTCTTCTATTGCAATCAAGTCATGAAATGTGGTGTGAGAAGCGGGATACAAAGAGACACTCATCTTCAATGTAGTATCATAAAATACCTTTAAAAAATTCACAAAGGTACGAGCATTGTTCCAATCCTCATTAGTTGGTGGTCCTTCCCTTTTTCTAGAGTAATGAGACATAACCACCCCATCTTCGTGATCCGGTTCATCTTCACCAAACCAAGAAATATATGGGCCTTCATCATTTTCTCCCATTCTCCAAAAGGCTTTTTCAAACTTTAAGGCGGTTTCCAACATCATATATGTGGAATTCCACCTAGTTGGCACATCCAACACCACAAGCCTTTTGCATTCAATTTGCTCCTTCTTAACACAACTCTTAAAGTCTTCTAACCTTTTTGGAGAAGATCTTACATACTTCATCGCAATTTAAAATAAATAAACAAAAGAAACTTAAACATTTTATAATCCAACTAAAAGAAACAGCACACATTATACAACTTCAACATGATAAACAACACCTCAATTTAACCAAAACAGCACCCTAATTTAAACATGATATTAACCAAAACAGCACCTCAAAACAGCACCTCAAAACAACACCTCAATTTAAACATTTCAATCAATTTGATAAATTTTCAGGGCAGCCATTTTATTTTAAAACATCATCTATGATTCACTCCAGCAATATTGCAAGAGATACTATGCCAAACTAATTGGTAGATGAAAACTCAATGGCCAATTCACGGAGAAACCAAAACCTCAATTTAAAAACAACTTAAAGAAACAAAACACAATGGTCAACTCATCCATGCCAAACTAATTGGTAGATGAAAACTCAATGGTCAACTCATCCATGAATTCTTTAAGAAACCAAAACAGAAAAATCCAATTAAACATTATCACATTATACAATCCAATTTAACACAAACTAAGCACAATTAATTAATCAATTTGAATGCACAACCACTATAACATTATCAATCCAACTAAACAAAACAAAACACAATCTTCAACATTAGTACTAATTTCATGCTAATTTAAACAGGATATTAACCAAAAACATTAACCTCAATTTTTTTTAAAAAAAACAGAAACTTAAACATTATCCAAGTGGCAGCATTAACCTCAATTTAAAAAAAAGAGTTCCTTTTCATGATTTGTTTTGGTTCATCGAAACACAAGTGGCAGCATAAAGGTAGTTCAATTTCTATTAATCTAGTTAGGAAATTAGCATGAATTTGGCAGCATTTGAATTACAGAGAGAGAGAGAGAGAGAGAGAGAGAAATGAAGAATACCTCAGACTTAGAGAGTGGTAGAACTGCTGCTGGAAGCTGCAACTTGCTCCAGAAATTTCTTGTTGATCTGCCCAAACTGCTGCTAATCAAACCTAAATCAATTTGAATCAATTTCATTAATTTCTAGGGCTGCCATTTTATTTTAATCAAACCTCAATCAATTTCAATGATAAATTTCTAGGGCAGCCATTTTATTTTAATCAAACCTAAATCAATTTGAAACACACCCTAAATCAATTTTAATCACAACCTTAAATCAATTTCAAAAACACTATGTGCAAACAACAGACAATAACAAAGCTTGACAGCATAACAAAGAAACTCAAATTCTCAAATAATTTATGGTGAATCATACCTGACTGAGAGAAAAATAGCTAAATAAAATGAAGAGGTGGCTGCGAACTGCTGTGTTCAATCTGCGAATTGCAGACAGATAGGGTTAGCCAGAAATTCGAAGGGGGAAAAGAAAAAAAAAAAAAAAAAAAGAAGAAGAGACAATCTGACCTGTGATGGCGGCGCTGAGAGAGGTGGCGACTCTGAGAGAAACGGAGGCTGAGAGAGGTGCTGGCTGATAGAGGCGCTGGCGACAGAGAGGTTTTGTGCAGATCTTCTTGGCGTCGCAGACAGAGATTTGTCAGAAAGGATGAGAGAGAGAGAGAGAGAGAGAGAGAGAGAGAGAGAGAGAGAGAAAGGTTTGGTTGAGAGAGATGATGGCTGAGGGAGGTTTGGCGCAAAGAGAGCCTCTGTCAATGGGGTTTCGGCATGAAGAGAGGAGATGAACGAAATTGGAGAAGGAAGGAACGGGACGAAAGGAAAACGAAAACCTAATTGCGTTATAATTTTTGTGCTGATTGTGTGCATGCACGCCTATGGAAGCTTCATATACAACCAATAAAAAAGAGCCCTGTGTAAAAAATATATTATAAATATATATAATATATAAAAAAATATATATAAATTAATTATACTAGACCGGTTCGATTGGACCGGTTCTGAGTGTTTAAGAACCGAGATTCGAAAGGGTCTGAACCGGTTTGGTTTGGATTTTTTCGGTTGTTGCCTTTTTCAGTCAACACTGTTTTTTTTGGATTTTTCCGGTTTGGTTTGGTTCCGATTTTGCGGTTTTGCGGTTCCAATGCCCACCCCTACTTCCTATAGGTAATTGAACTTAATCAATTTGTAGGTTAATAGAACTTTTGTAAGAATTTGTTTCACCTTGTTTGTCCTAGAAATGACATTGTAAAACCCTACAGAATTTATGTTTGATTATTGTTGAAACACGAGAAGAATCATGGGGAGAAGGAAGAGAGAATAGAATATTGAGAATGAGAAATTTGTAAACAATTTTTCATCTTTTAAGAAAATTCGATTATCATTGGGAAATAAATAAATAAATATTGATTCTAACTTTGTAGGAGTTCAGTTTAACCTATATCAAATTGCGATTGTCAAGCTCGAATCCTTTCACAATACATCACAATATCGCAAATCTCTCCATGGTTCTCCCCAACACACGTGATTACAAATTGTTATTCTAACAGCATTATTGGTTAACAATAATGTTACCTAATGCAGAAGAAAACTGTCATTTATCTACTAGTTAAGATGGGAAATCTTAACTAGTTATTTTATTTTATTTTATTGCCGAAGTTAGGAATAGGGAGGGAGTTTTCTTACACATACTTGCCAAGGTGCTATGGGAGTTTGAACCTCAGACCACTGATGTGCAATGTAAGACCATTTTTCACTGGGTTAGATCCTGTTGGCAAACCTTAACTAGTTTCAACTCAAGGTTTCTTTTTCTATCCTTTTGATAATCTCGACTCAAGGTGTTGGGTTCCCTCCTTAGTGGACTCGAAGGATTGCCTCCTTAGTGGACTCAAAGATGTGCGGATGTTATTTTTCCTCTTTCAAAGCACATGAGTGCATGTATGGAATTTGCATGCATGGTTAACAGTTGGTGGCTGAAAAGGAAGAGAAAAATGGGAGAGATGCACACTCTTTCGGTGCCTTGGGTTCTGTTGCATTCATAAAAGGACACAAATTAATGTGCAAACAACCAATTAAAAATACCTGCAAGTGCACGAATCTAATGAAGTATAGATTATGTAAGTACGGGTTCGATCCCACGAAGAACTTGTCGGCTTCCTATAAGTTCTAGTTTGAGTATGTAAAGAACACTTAATTGACACACCACAAATGCACAAATGCAAAATGAAAACTAAAAATGAGTAAAGAAGTGTAAAAGAAATGAAACAACACAAGAAAATTAGAGAAAAACACAAACAGCATTTTCTATCACCATTTTATCACCTATTTATCACATATTTATCACCTGTAACAGGACCGTGAGCAGTGAAAAATGACAGTGCGACCGGTCGTGAACAGTGACTAGCGACCGGTCGTTTGTGAAAAGTGACCGGTCGTTTTTACACAGAATCGAAAATTGAAAAATGTGTGATGAGCGACCGGTCGTTAGATCCTGGCGACTGGTCGTTTTTGCATAGAATCGTTTTTTCTCTTTTTTCAGTTTCGAACCTCTGTCCAGTTTTTGACCTATAACTTTCCAACCGTACGTCCAAAATTCACGTTCATTATACGGTTGGATTCAGCACAGAAAATGCAAGAACACAACATGAACCAAAAGTCCAAAACAATTACGGAAACAAATAAAATTCAGTAACAAAGACACATAACATGTCGAACACACAACTCACACACACATTTGGGGGGGGGGGGGGGGAGGGGTTTGATTTGTTTCTAGTGACCTATTTATATTGCATGAAAGTAAATGGACTTCGAATTTAAATGAGAATGGCAGAGATGAATTATCAAGATGTGAAATTAAAATATAACAAACACTAGGGTTTCGGAATCCACCCTAAACAATTCTACCCAAGTTCATGAATACTCAAGTGATGAACTCTAAATGTGTTGATGAAGATGTTCGCAATCAAGACCAGTACGAGTGGCTCAAGACGCATTGATTCTCTCTAATATACGTAAAGTGCAGTACTAGTGCTACAATACTTGTGCCTTCCCTATAATCGAATCTAGGTGTACTTAGTACTTTGATTCAATTACAAGAAAAACCCATTAAGTTCAAAGAGAATATGAACATCACAAGAATCCTAATAGCATGGTGTTTACATTAGGTATTCAAGAAACCAATTCACATGGATGATTCTTACTTCATCCATTTATTGCTTAGGATAACATGAAGATACACAATCCCAACAATCTCAAGAAGCATGCATTCAAAGATGATCAATCAAAGAAGAACACACATCAAGGATATATTAATTTGGTGAATTGGAATTCATCAACAATATCTAGAAATTCATACACTCAAGCATCAAAACAATAAGGTAATCATGTTTAGGGCTTCAACCTAAGCCCTAGCTATGGAGTTTAGTTCCTCATAATCATTTCAAACACAAATTCGAAATATATTTAGAAAGAAGTTACAGATTTTGTGAACATGGGAGCTCAAGGTCTTCAATGGTGGAAATCTCTTCCACTCTTTGCTTTGTTGCCCTTGTCTTCCTCCTTGAGCTCCCTAGCTCCAAGCTTCATCTCCAGCTCCTAAATATTTGAAAAATTATGGAATGATAGAATCCCCTTTTGTTACCCACGTTCAAAAGCCTCTCATACTTCAGATTGCAATTAACTTTCCATTGCCCATCAATTTCCAGCTCATAGAAATAATATAAAACTCATGCTTTAGTTAAAGCCTTTGCCCTTGTCCCCTTTTCCATGATGAAGCCTTGTCTTCACAAAGATGCCAATTGCTTCAGAAAATATCTCATTTACTAAGGTAATTTCTTGTTACCAAGAGTTATGGTAACAAGAAGAATCAAGATGACACAATGGAAGTAAAAGCTGGCCAAATTCGGATTTCCAGAGCTGTGGTAACATGCTGGATTGGTTGGATAGGCAATACTTGTCCAATAGAGCTCAAATTTGGATATGTTGTAGTTAACATCCATTGGAACAAGTCTCATGAAGATCATGACCTCATCCAAGTACCGGAGCATGCTGATCCAAGGCCAAGAAGTTGACCTACGAAAATGAACAAAAACAGAATTTATAACCAATAATGCACTTTTAGCTCATTTTCATCCCAACCAAGGTAAAATCTAAGAAAACACAAAAAGGAAGTAAAAAGCTATAAAATGTCAAGAACTAACTCATAATAGTGGGTGAATAACATGAAAAATCATGTGTAAAAATGAACCGAACAGGTTCCCTCCTTAGTGGAGGAATATTTTTTGTATTTCATGATGGTACTTTTGCAATAATGCCAATATTGCAAAATCACGTCACCTAAAAGATAAAGATATCGTGTCGTTTTAAAATTGGCCACAAATTACGTCAGTGGTTATATATGCGACATCGTGGGATATCTAATATGGTGATTTACGAAAATGCATTTTAAAAGCACGTCATTGTCAAGACAAAGTGACATCGATCCAAAACACACTAAACATTGTTCACTTAAGTGACCTACGCTCGTTCGGTATTATTTTAAAGGGCCATTTTCTGTTTTCACGTGAAAACATGTTCAGTGGGTGACTTTAAGAAACAAGCTGAAATTGTTTTCTGAGAATGAATCCAAAAGTATGAACAAATGTTGAAAACGCCAGATAGTTGTTTTTGTTTTCAGTCTCTCCAAATCAAAGCCAGCTCTTCTCCGTGAAATGAGAAAACAATCCAATCAAATTATATCCAAAACAATCAAATCTCCTCCTTCCAACCATAATCAGCCCCAAAATTTCAAGAAAAAAACCTCATAATCACACAAAATTGCAACTGGAAAAAAAGACAGAGAGGAAGAAGAAAAAAAAAACATAGAAAGAGAGTAACCAACCACCACATGCCTAGCTCAACCACTATCACCACCCAATCTAACCACCACTACCGTTAATTAGTGAAACAAGAGAGAGGTGGGTTGATGGGGATTTATGCCATGGAAGGAAGGAGTGAGAGTGAAAAAGAGGGAAGGAAGAGAGAAAGAGAGAGAGAGAGAGAGAGAGAGAGAGAGAGCAACCACGACTATCACCACCCAATCTAACCACCACAACCATTAATTAGTGGAACTAGAGAGAGGTGGGTTGATGGGGATTTATGCCATGGAAGGAAGGCGGAGTGAGAGTGAAAAAGAGGGAAGGAAGAAGAAAAGAGAAGGGAGAGAAGAGGAAGAAGGAAAGAAAAAGGAACGGGTTTGTGAAGGAAAGAAGAAGAAAAGAGGAAGAAAGAAAGAAAAAGAAGAAAAAAGAAGAAAGAAAAGGAGATAAATAGTCTTAGCTTTTAAAAAAACAATAGAATTTTTTATTTGTTAAATTATACAATTTTTTTAAAACAGAAATTAGCAAAAATACACTTAAAAATAACTCACATAATATTATTCTAAATTTGTCCTACCAGACATGTTTTCATTGTTTTTATTTTCTGAATCTGTTTTCTAATTAATCTACCAGAAACATTTTTAAATCCTAAAAATGCAAATTCGTTTGGAGTTGTCTTGCCGTTGCTTACGTCGACATTTGCCTTCGCTACTGTTGATTTCTTGTTCCCCTGGCTTACGCCATTGGAGGTCATTGACTTCGGGAACCACACATGACCGTGGATTTTCTACTACCAACGGAGTTGTTCGCACAAAGACTAGCATGACCCTCCACTCGGTTCGAACGCCGATGAAGAGGAAGATTCGTTCTGGGTTTCGTTCTCAGCAGCACGCCCCAATCTATCCATTGCTGCACGCTTTCCGTTAATTGAGTGTCGTAGATGAATCGTTCTCGACAACACTCACTCACCTTTGTGATGGCGACTCAGTTTTGCTGGCTTTGGTGTTGGGTATTGGTGATGATTTTTACTAGCTAAGTAATACGTCCTTTCAATCTCATCATCCTCATGTATAAATGTATTTTCCTCGCATTGTTAAGGGTGTTGCCCCATGGGGATGGGTTTACACAACGGCAAATGTATTTGTTGATGCACACATGTAGCACATCTATTGGTATGAATGTAAGAGCTCCTATTTACATGGTAAAGAGGGAAGTATTTTCCCAAAAATAATTATATAGTGAAATGTCGATTAGGCCCTTATTACAAGTAAACTGTTTTAATTACCCTGAGCTATATATAATTCTCTAAACCCCAAAAATGCCCTTACTTAAGAATATAAAAGAAAACAATTTAATATCAAGGGGCCAAAATGATAAAATACATCCAGGTCTTGGGTGTGCTCCCAAATAATCCTGGATTCAAGCTTCATGATACCCGTGTGTGTGAATTTTCCCCCCTCCCCTTCCTCACTTTGACAAATAAAAAGTTATTATAAGAAATAAAATTCATTTTCCATTTTAGGAAGACGAATTAAATTCGTTTTCCAAAATTTTCCAAATAGCTATATATATATACATATGTGCCCGTATTATTTTCCAAATTACTATATATAAATATTATTTACTAATTTGATATTTATTTATTTTTTTCATACAAACGATAGTTTAAATAATAAAAAAACTTGTACTTAAGTGCAAAGGAGAAGTTCACTGCACTAATTAATTGGTCTAACCTAGAGCTGCAAGGCCATGGTCACCTTAGACCTGCATGTTGGTCCAAATAAATCTGAGTTCGGTGATTACATCATCACTTAAGACCCCGCCTTGCAAATTAGAATGGCCCAAGTACATGAAATTTGAATCTATGCATCCAACGTGGGCTTTATTTGGACAGGTGAAATTTATGCTAAATTTGCCATGAACTTTTGCAACGGCATTGAAGAGGGCTCGCATCCATACTTCCCTTCTAAAAAAGTGAAAAAACTAATCATAGATGAGACAATGGATTTATTGGTAAAGGGATCCACATACTTGAAACAAATATGTATATATATTTTTATGGGTCATGCTAGGGAGATCAACTTGGGATACCAACTTGTGTGCCAACTCTCTAATAGAGGTGGAGCTCACCAATACAATGGGTCTCACGCTCTATTAGAGAGTTGGCATCCCAAGTTGGTCTCCCTCGCATTTTCCTATTTTTATTCATACAGAAATAGCAAATTACCATTTGAGAACGTTTAACAAACTTGAAATTTTAGCATTTCTACCATTTAGAGGTATCAAATATGACATTGATAATCCCTAAATGGCATGAGAACGTTGGAGTTGCTCTTATATCTCTCTGTCACACATTGAAGCAAATTAAACCCTTGGAAGAAAAAAAAAATGCAGAGTCTCTGTCTCAAACCACCCAACATCTCCCCACCAGCAGAAACCATAGCCAGCAACCAAGATCTCCTAACACCGGTCCTTCTATGGATTCCAGCCCGTTCTCTACTTCGCTTCAAGTGCGTCTGCAAGAATTGGCTCGCTCTCATCTCCAACCCTAAATTTTGTGACATCCACGCCTCCAAAAACCCGTACCCCAATGTCTCAGCCTTCTTCTTTCACACGGCAATACATGATTTCTACTTCATATCAATTCCGAACAATGAAAACCAGTCTGGATCCCTCTTGAAACCTCCCAGGATCATTGAACACCCACCGCGCATCAAGATTTTGCAATCCTGCAATGGCCTGCTCTTGTGCTGTTCCTTACGAGAAATTACAAACACAAGTAGTACCCCTAGATGTTATTTTGTTCTCAATCCCACAACCAACAAATTTTCAGCTATCACTGATTCACCATATGCTACTAAATCCACCAGCATTTTGGGGGTTGCTTTGGCTTTTGACCCTTCCAAATCGCTTCATTACAAGGTCCTCTGCATTCGGTGCATTGCTGGATCTGCTATATCTTTCCAGATAGAGATTTATTCGTCTGAGACTTCGAAATTGGATACTTCGTGAGTCCACCTTTCTTAGGCCATTCCATATAGACTTTAGCCACGGGGTGTACTTCAATGGCACAATCAATTGGATTAGCTGTACAAGTAGGGTGTTACATTATAACATAGATGGAGAAAGTCATGGAATGGTGTCTAGGCCTCCGAGTTACAATGTTTTTCGCAAGAGGGAGTATAGATATTTTGGAGAGTCTCGTGGCCATTTGCACCTCATCGAAATTTATAGGCCTTGTGTTACTCAATTTGACGTGATGGAGATGGGGAGGGACTACTCTGGCTGGTTTGTCAAGTACCACGTTGATCTTGATCCAATAGCCGCCGCATTTCCCAAGATGGTCCCGGAACATAATCTTGATGACCCTAGCAAGGAGGAAACTTGGTATTATGCATTTGTTGTTCTCTTTCTTTCTCGAGAAGTAAACAAAGAGGGTTCATCTCTGCTGTTGCATATTCCTTGTAAGGTCATCTCTTATAATCTGAGGGATAAGAGCTTTGAGAAAGCTTGTGAGTTGACTTCCAAAGGCACTGAGAGTAAGAGATCATTGCAAGTTGGATGGCGAGATGCTTACCATTATATAGAGACTTTGGCTTGTGTGTGATGGCAATGGCATTTCTCTCCCATGCTGTTGCTGTGTATTTTTTTGTTTTGATTGTAAGATGAAGAATGTTTGCGATTAGAAAAATTCTATTTACTTGTGCATTTGACATCATTCCAATGGCTTACAATTTACTGCTCAATTATTATCGATACATTGAGAGATTGGCTAGTGTGTTGAAGATATTTTTATTCTTATCGTTGATCTGAATATTAATTTTGTTGTTCTTGTTCTTGTTCTTGTTTGCCAAGTGTCACGGGACGAGCGCGCGAGCGCGGCGCGGCGGAAGCGAAACACAAAATCTCGCTCGCACAAGCACTCCCGTGCGGCCCAGGATCCCATCGAATCCCAGTCAGCCTTCTCCCCACTTCATGACTCTCACAACTCCGCGAGAGGTTCACCATCATGTGTCGTCTCCCATAGGCGCCAAGCCCCATAGCTAGACAACGAGTCACACTTCCTTGTGACAACACAATCACCCCGCATCCGGCAACGAACCCTCGACGCCCATACATCAAGCGTTGCATAAGACACGTCGACTGCATCGACCACGTCGCATGCCAAACTCGTGGCTCGCTCATGTCCAAGTCAAGACATGGCGATCCAACACACCATCGGTTTACCCACACTCCTGTCGGTCATCCGTTAGCAACCACGATAGCCCACATCCTCAAGCTATCCATGCAAGCTGTCACACTCGCATGTCGCCCAAGCCTTGGCGACATATGTATTTCGAATGTCCCACATAACCATCTATGCTTTGCATGGGGTCGCAACCCATGCGTACCGGCATCCGAATATCATCCTTCCATCTTGAACAAGGCCGAACCCAAGCCAAGTCCATCGAGTCTTGTCAAATGCCTCGCTAGCCGACGGCATAGCGAATGCCATACGTTGACCTCACTCTTTCCAACAATGCGCAATACGACGGCCCCGCGTGTTCGTACCTCCCTCCTGGGAACTCCTTTCCCTCGGAGACATAGATTATCCTTCAACAATCTCATGTCCGCCCTTATGACAACCTCCAATGTCATAAGGATGCTCGCTTAGTGCCACGAGGGTGTAAGCACCAGGGGGTGGTGGAGAGCATGACACCATGTCACCCCCTATATAGCATTTTATGCATTTAGCCTTCTTCCAGGAAGGAACATCACCTATGCACGAGGAGTCATAATTGGGCATAACTCCTTCATACGAACTCCGAATGGCGAACCGTCAGTTGCGTTGCGTGTATATCATCATTACGAACATCTTTCGTGTTCTAGGTTTCTTCAGGTTCCTCCCGTAACCTTCCGAAATACCCAAAATACCCCTCAACCATGCAACCCGGCCAACACCAACCATTCTAGCTCTTAAGTCCTTGCCCGTTCTACACTTGGACTACCTCATAAGCACATAGATGTCCCAAAGGAGTCACGAAAGCACACGCTTAAGTGCGATCCGTGACATTCTCCCCCACTGATAGTGTCGACGCCCTCGTCGACGTGCCCACTGCACTGCCGCATAACAACACCATATAGGAATATCCTCTTCTCTTCGCTCCAAGGACCACAATGCACCACTGTGTTCACCCTTTTGAACTTATCTTTCAAAGTTCTACATCTTTCCCTCTTTGGGCCGAGACCTCCGTCTCTTGTCGCACTCGACCATTGAACCACCACATAGCTCGTTAGTCAAGTACCTTCACATTTTCCACTTTGCAAGAGATGCACCCCACCTGGGTGTGACTCGTAAGCCAACCGTGTGTCCTCCACGGCACCTCCATTTTTGTGCATCTGCACTACCATACCTCAATGGCGTTCGTGGGTCTCCCCCACTTATATCGTCGACGTACCCTCACGCCAACGTGTCTCCGAAGCTCAGCTACTTAACACTTAGGCAATCACAATTCACCATGGTAAGACATCCTCCCTACTACGAGCAGAACCACCTAACAACGCCCACACTTGGACTCGGCAGAACCTACTTCCGCAGCATCCCCAAGGGAACAAGTAAGACATCCTCCCCAAAGCTACTCCAACCTTTGCATGCCCTTAAGTGCGGACATCCTCCGTCCTTAGCCACCATCCTCACAAGAAACTCTGGGATCCACCTTTGGAACACACACCAGCATTCCGAATATTAGTTAGCAACTTTGTGTCGAACATAATGCGTAACCCACACGTCCTCCACAATTGTAAGAGCAACCACTTAAGTGACTCCTTCATTAAAGCCTAGCCCGTCAGCAACTTACTCCCACAATGGAGCCTAGCCCATCAACGACTTACTCCCTTCGAAGACTGCACCATTTCGGTCTTGTACTCCCACAACTCTTCCCTGAACAAAGGTCTTGCACCTTCCATCCAACACTCGTCACCAACTCGGTTTACCACAACCTTCAATGGTATGCCACGGTTCGAGTATACGCCAACCTTTGACACTCTCACCAAACTCGCGCTCCCGTCCTCCCCACATCCTGAACTGAACAAGCAACATCACTTCGTCACAAGCCAGAACCCCTGCCTACCCGCCTTCGGGCGCTTGGTGCACGGAGTAGAAAACTAGGCAACCGAGCAGCAAACCCAACCATCATCCCACATCTTAGAGTCATCCTGCTTGATGTCTTCTCACAACTTCGAGACAAACTTTTGGATACCTTCACCCTTCCATAGGATCCAGCACCAAGACGGGTTTCCAACAACCGTCACACAACCTGATTCCAACAATCATCCACAGTGACGTTGGGGTCTTCATCCAACTTCACAGGACCACTACCCATCACAGGCAATGACCTGCTACCTTGCTATCAAAGGTTACTCCATCCTAGAGCATCATGCTCTGATACCACTTGTCACGGGACGAGCGCGCGAGCGCGGCGCGGCGGAAGCGAAACACAAAATCTCGCTCGCACAAGCACTCCCGTGCGGCCCAGGATCCCATCGAATCCCAGTCGAGCCTTCTCCCCACTTCATGACTCTCACAACTCCGCGAGAGGTTCACCATCATGTGTCGTCTCCCATAGGCGCCAAGCCCCATAGCTAGACAACGAGTCACACTTCCTTGTGACAACACAATCACCCCGCATCCGGCAACGAACCCTCGACGCCCATACATCAAGCGTTGCATAAGACACGTCAACTGCATCGACCACGTCGCATGCCAAACTCGTGGCTCGCTCATGTCCAAGTCAAGACATGGCGATCCAACACACCATCGGTTTACCCACACTCCTGTCGGTCATCCGTTAGCAACCACGATAGCCCACATCCTCAAGCTATCCATGCAAGCTGTCACACTCGCATGTCGCCCAAGCCTTGGCGACATATGTATTTCGAATGTCCCACATAACCATCTATGCTTTGCATGGGGTCGCAACCCATGCGTACCGGCATCCGAATATCATCCTTCCATCTTGAACAAGGCCGAACCCAAGCCAAGTCCATCGAGTCTTGTCAAATGCCTCGCTAGCCGACGGCATAGCGAATGCCATACGTTGACCTCACTCTTTCCAACAATGCGCAATACGAACGGCCCCGCGTGTCGTCCTGTCCCTGGGAACTCCTTTCCCTCGGAGACATAGATTATCCTTCAACAATCTCATGTCCGCCCTTATGACAACCTCCAATGTCATAAGGATGCTCGCTTAGTGCCACAAGGGTGTAAGCACCAGGGGTGGTGGAGAGCATGACACCATGTCACCCCCTATATAGCATTTTATGCATTTAGCCTTCTTCCAGGAAGGAACATCACCTATGCACGAGGAGTCATAATTGGGCATAACTCCTTCATACGAACTCCGAATGGCGAACCGTCAGTTGCGTTGCGTGTATATCATCATTACGAACATCTTTCGTGTTCTAGGTTTCTTCAGGTTCCTCCCGTAACCTTCCGAAATACCCAAAATACCCCTCAACCATGCAACCCGGCCAACACCAACCATTCTAGCTCTTAAGTCCTTGCCCGTTCTACACTTGGACTACCTCATAAGCACATAGATGTCCCAAAGGAGTCACGAAAGCACACGCTCAAGTGCGATCCGTGACACAAGGCAAAGTAATTACAACACAAAATGCTTAATGGTCCTGTTAAGAGTATTTGTCCAACATTGAAAAATTAAGGGATCAAGCCTGGGTTTATATGAAGTTGGGCTACTCCCCACATTGTCAATTGATTTTGGAGTAGAACCTCAACTTTCTTCATGGTATCAGAGCAAGGCTTCACGTGTTGGGCTCAACGGCCACACGTGCTCCCACGTCACCTAATATGTGTTGTTCACGTGTTAGGCTTGAAAGTTCGCCACACGTGCGGAGGCGTGTTGAGAGTATTTGTCCCATATTGAAAAGTTAAGGGACCAAACATGGGTTTATAAGGAGTTGAGCTATTCTACTCATTGCCAATTGATTTTGGGTTGAAACCTCAACTTTCTTCTGGTACCAAATGCCAAATGCCAAATAAATTTTTTAAATCTACTTCTCCTTCTACAGTATATTTCTTCCACTATTATCACCATTCTTTGCATCAATTACTCCTCTTACCTCAAGACAACCCCCAAAATCAAATATTTTCTTCCCAATGCTATTTTGGGTCGGGGACTATTTCGACAGATTGTGAAAAATTCATGGGACAAATGGGGCAGCCCCAATGCTAGTTTCTCCATGAAAGCACTCTTACTTCTGGTCATCTTTATAGGGAAAGCACAAATTGATCTCCTGGATGCTCTCTGAGTTGAGCTGTCACCATATGGCACTGAGATGCAGGGTTCTTTACAATTTGGAAGTGCTGGATATTATGAGTACATCTAGACTTTTTGGGCGCTGTTTGAATAGGTTTCGGTCTTTTTTTCTTAATTTTTTATTTTTATTTTGTGCAAGCGATATTGGGGGTGGGCGAAATCGAACATAGAACCTTAGATGCAGGGGTAAATGCTCTTAACCACTTAAGCTACAAGCCCCTTGCAGGGTTTCGGTCTTAATTGTTGATTTGAGTATTAATCTTAATTGCAATTCTAGCACTTGATTTACACACAATATATGCATTTATAAATAATAATAATAATAATAATAATATAGGGCTTAATTTATTGCATGCAGGTCTTTCAGGGTTTGCAATAGGTAAAGGGAGAGGGATAAAATAACATATCAACATGAAAATCTGCAAAATTGAAGTATCAAATGAAATTTACAATCTTCACTTCTTCCCATTTCATTTTCCCCCTCCCCTGAAGCAAAGACACAAGAAATGAAAAATTTGCTGGTTTTGGTGAGAGAATTGTGCAATGAAATTTTGTGGAAATTTTAAGTAAAGGCATAAGGGCATGTGCTGTCCACCTATGCAAGAAGAAAGAGCATGAAAAAAAAAAGTTCAGAAACAATAAGAAAAGAGAAGAGCTGCAAGCTCTCTCTCTTTTTCTCTCTGTGTCAAGGCTTATGAAGATATCTTCCAGCAACTAATGCAGCTTCCATGACAAGAGTTATAACTTCAACAACATCTTGAACGTGACATGTGTTCCCTTGAAACGTTTTCCCTTTTGAGTTTCTGAATTCGGCCATGCAATTTAGGAACGTTTGGCTGCACTCTGAGCTTAGATAATCATCTGCACCACAAACCACAACACCCCAATGTAAGAAATTAAGAAAAATAAAAGACAGAGGCTAGCTTTTTGTATTAGATCACGTACAGAGACAGCTTACCCCAAAACAAAATTTAGAATCTCTTTTTTTATCAACCACCTAATTAAATATTACTACCATCCAAAAGATTAGTTTTGTTTTAGTTGGAAAGTTTTGGCTGCACCTAGTCCCATCTCTGTACCACACCACCGACAATACAAAAGCTCATCAAATTGTCTCTGTAGTTTACATCTTGTGAAGAATCAAATTTAACACAAGGGATGATTTTGGGGGTTTTTTTTTTCTTTTTTTGGTAATGAGTGCAAATTAATTTTATCAATTTGCTTCAAAAGTGTGCATGATCTTTCCTCAACTGAAGAATTATTACTTCAAATCCATGGTTGCTGGTTAGACATTATTGTACATTTCATAGCTGTAAATGGGGCCCATTCAAAGAATTACACCACTTGTGATGACAGAAACAAATCATCTTTACCAACCATTGTTTATTTTATTTTATTTTAATGCTTTAATTTTCCAACTCAAGGAGAAAACATTAAAAAAATTGAAGAACAATCCCAGAAGAGCAGAATAAAATTGTAAAATAATTTGGAGGATTAAGAAATGAACTTACTGTTCTTAGATTGAACGCAGGCATCATGGTTCATGCAACATGCATCAAGGCCATCACAGGGTTCCTCCCCTGGACATCCACTGTACAAGAGTCCACAATACTTTCCATATCTTAAAAATGGAGGCACTGTCACCCAAAATTAAAAACAATAAAAACAAATTAAATTCACACAAAAAGAAAAGGGGTAATTTAATTTAGTGGGACGATTAACAAAATTTAATTAAAATAAAATTAGTACCTGTACAGAACTCTGACTCACACTGTCTACTGCAATCTTTACTCTGCAAATTTTTAGCATTTATGGGAAGAGAGAACATGTTATGATTTGAAATCAACTGAGAACCAAAAGAACATGTATTAAAAGTAAGATGATGAAGAAGATTAAGAAGATGATGGCAAGGAGCAAACCAGAACAATAGAGGCACCTGTGGCTTGAACACCAATGTTAAGGGCATTTACATGGATGGAATCAAAGTAGAGGACAAGAAAAGAGAGGGCAAGAACAAACTTCAAGGACAGATTAAGAACCATGGTTGGGAAAAGCAAGCAGAGAAAAATGCACTGAAATTTGAGGAGCTTGCTTTTGCAAATAAGGCTCTGAATTTTTTATTTTTTATTTTATAGAAAAGAGTGGCAGAGAAAGTGAGAGGTGTGGAAAATAGCTCAGAAGGCTATGTGGCTACGAGGAGTGAGATGGGAGAAGAGAAGAGGTTGGCTTTGTCTTGTAATGACTCGTGATGTGTTTTTGTACTGTTCCTTCACATCTCTTACCAAAATCATACACACATTTTTAATATCCATTTTACCTTCTTTTTTTGTTTTTTTGTTTTCTTTGAATTAAGGGACTGAACCCTTTTTGCACTGGGAATAATGCTAGAGGGCTGAGGGACTACATTTTCAACTATTATTAGCAAAATATGTTGTGTGACATGAAAATATTTAGCTGCTTACAGGTGAGTCATTCTTATAAATCACAATTTAACACGTGCATAACTTGTGATTTGTAGTTAAAAAAGCAAGTGCTCCTTACGTGTAAGAAGCCAAACAATGTTATAGAGAAAAACATCTACGAGATTGTTTTTGGCTACGTGTTCATGTTAGGTGACGGGTCTTTTACATTTGAACACGTGTAATCTTTTAATTGGATAGTTTTCTCTAATAGATATTTGTGGGTGACTCTTTTTGATAGATGTTTGTGAGTAGTTGTGGGATCCGTTTCATGTGGGGGTGAACACTCCCTTCTTTTGCAACCAGTGGTCAAAAGAAAAGAAAGGGGAAAGTGATAGAAAACTTTACTAGTTGACTTGTTTATCTTGGATAGTTCCTAGTTGCCAAGTTACAACTTGCTTCTGTACGAACTATTTGCTGCAAGCGGCAGTTTATGTGTCAAGTTGTAGAATCTTTTTTTCTTTTTCTTTTTCTTTTTCCTTTTTTCAATACAAGCGATAATTTAAATTACAGCAAAGGGAGAATTTTTCACACGTGCACAACTAAGATGCTATGTGGGTTTGAACCTGAAAGCTCTTATCCCCCCGGCTCCTGTCTCATGTGCAACATCTAAAATTTTTCTTCGTTGGGTATAGGATGTAAAAATGATTTGTTGGGCCTGGAGCTTTTTGGGTCGGCCTAAGAAAGACCACGCCTGGAACCCAATAAAATCTAATCGGTTCAAACCCAACCAAAAACTTGAACCCTTTCCAAAACATAGATCTTTTCTCAACTTTCTTTTGCCGTTGTTTTTTGGGTTTCTAAACTATAAGCCTGAAGTTTTTTTGGTTTTTACTTTCAATTTTTATTGTAAATATTATTTTTATGCGATGGTGTTAAAAACATCAGACATATTTTATAGAATATTGTAGCACATATACTTATTTTTTGGGTATATACCATGAGGTGTCCCTACATCACACCAGGTAACTCACCAACTGGATGTGGCAATTTGCCAACCACACCACACCTTGTAGTTGAGCACGTATCTTTTAAATTTGTACCTTTGACATCATATTTTAATCAAGCAAGTTGTAGCTAATTTTTTATCTTTAAAAAAACAAAGTTGCGATCTAAAAAAATTAAGGGAATCAACTTATGACATTTCTCACCACACCAAAACCAAATAATATTCTAGACGGCATGGCAGAAACAGGTAAAACTCAGAATAGATGTATTATATGAGTTTTACTACTCACCTGAGCAGTGTCATTCTCGGCAAGGCGTCGACGGACACCCTCATCCAAAAGATATTCGCCGGACAAACCATCGGCCACGCAAGAAAACATAGCCAAGGCTGCAAAGCCTAGAAGAACAACACCACCATTCAGGCCCATGATGTCAGATATTCTTGCATTGGCCATATTGGGGTGGCCTCTGTCACATAGAAGGACCTCAAGGAAGAACCCAAGCCCTTCTATGTAGGGATTTTCTTTCTAAAAATCCTTTTCAACTATGGAAATGCATGCCTCTATATAACCATTGCCATGTTTGTTTGTCCTGCTTCTCTCTGCCTAAAAATAGCCCCTCTCTATATGTCCATTTTTAGAAGCTCCCAACGGAAAACTATCCAGAAAAAGATGATGATTATTTCTATGTTTAGTTATGCCCTTAACTTCTGGCAACCTAGTCTTCTCTGGAATAGCAAAGCGAAGACCTTTTTTTAGGTAAAATTGGGTGCTCGAGCCCAAACAAAAGAGGATTTCTACAAAATAAATTAACAATTTTTTTTTTCTATTATTCCTATTATAAATTGTTTCACACACTATGCGACGATTCCTTTTTATATTTAAAACGGGTTGGACCAGATTTTTATTGGTAGCGGAAGTTAAAAACAAAAAAATTTAAAATGAAATTTTTTATATAATCAATCCACAAGTTTAAAATGTTGTTTATCAATAGCCTTACACAAGTTTCACAGAGCAGCTAAATTCAAAAACGCAACTCCCCTTTTCCATCAAAGGGTACTTTCAGCTATGTTGATATGAAGTTACCAAGAGTCCATCTCATGCAAAAACGACAAAGTTAATGGGGATATTTGGATGCAGTGCGTGTGTTGCTTATTTGTATGGATTTTAGACTATTTTTAATGGGGTTTTTTTCTATTTTTAATAGGGTTTTGTTTTCTATTTATTGTGAACTTGTAGTCCATAAGCTTATGAGTATGAATAGGATTTTTGTGGGCTAGGTTAAAGTGAGAGAGATCACAAAGGCATCAAATTGGGTTTGAGTAAGGATGTGAGAGAAATTGAGATCTAGTGTTCAAAAGAGCCAAGAGGTTTTTCTTGTAAACCAAAGATGTTCTAATTACTAGTGAAATTTATCGGGGCGACGTAGGCACAATACCGAATCTCTATAAATTCTTATGTTTTTTGTTTGTTTGTTTTATTGCTTGGTTGGTGTGTGTGTGTGTGCGCGCTATTCGTCATAGTCTATTGATAACAAGGTGTTGTAGTCTTTCCACACTACAAGTGGTTCAGAACTGCATTAGCAGTGGGTGCTGGCTTATGTCCAAGTGTTCTTATAGTTTTAAGGACGCTAGTGTGTTGGAGATGGTGGAGCTAAAGCAACCGCAAATGGCTAGTGTGAAGATCAAGTTGAAGCCGTTCACCAACAATGATAATTTTACACTCTGGCAAACAAGGATGAGGAAAGCCTAGGCTAATAGGGCTCAGTGTTGTATTGGAAGGTAAAAGACAAGAAGCTGGAAACCATGACATCGGAGGAGTAGGACACGGTTGACAAGTTAGGTATGGGTTCAATTGAGAACTGTATAGCCGATGAGGTTATGTTCAACGTGATTGAAGACATTGCGAAACAAACATTGAAAAAGCTCGATTATATGTATGTAGAAAGGTCACTTTCAAACAAAAACTTTTATTGACGGATGAACTCCTAAATCTTCAAATAGAAGAGGGTGAAGATCTCTTGGAGCATCTAAACACCTTTAATAAGTGTGTTGCAGACTTGTAGAGGGTGGAAGTTATGTATGATACGGAAGATAAGACTTTTTTTGTGTTGAGATCTTTACATTAATCATACAAACACTTCAGGACAACACTTAAGTTCGGCAAGAGCATGCTCAAGTTTGAGAAGGTTGTGAAAGATATTCTCTTCCATCATAGGATAAATAATGGGGAGAGCTCTCAAGGTGAAGGTCTAGTTGCAAAGGCCAGTGAGATGGGTCGTTCAAGCAAGTGTAAAAGTACGAAAGGTAACATGAGTAAGTCAAAATTCAAGGCTAAAGATGGTTATTTTGAGCGTGGGTCAGAAGAACACTAGAAGAAAAATTGTCTCACATGGAAAGAGAAGAGGAACAAGGGGAAGAAGTCAGAAGGTACAGATGGGGTTGCTATGGATAGCAACGGTAAGCTTTTATGTGTTGCTAATAAAACTAATAGTAATTTATTTTCTATATCTTCCTGGAGATCATATTCTTACTGGATTTTGGATTTTGGGTGCTCATATCATATGTGCTCAAACAAGGAGTGCCTTTACACATATGAGAAAGTCGATGGTGGTGAAGTTGTGATAAGGGATGACTCGGTTTGTAAAGTCAAGGGTACATGTACAATTAAGCTAAAGATGCATTATGGTATTGTTAGGACATTAAGGATTGTAATATATATTTCAAGTTTCAGTAAGAATCCAATTTCCCTTGGTACTTTTGATAAAAATGGTTACATGTACAAAGCCGTGGGAGGGAAATTCGTAGTGAGATTTAACCTAATTGCCTATATAGACTTTTTGGTACAACAATGATAGGTACATCAACTATATCTACCAGCAAGAACTCAGCGGACCACACTTTGCTTTGGCATTTGAGGTTGGGGCATATGAGTTAGCAAGTTAGGCCAGAACTACATAACCAAAAATTATTAGATGGTGTAAGTAGTCATAAACTTGAGTTTTGCAAGTGTTGTACCGTGGAACTACACTCAGACGTATGAGGGTCAACACTAGTTAAATATAAAGTTGGAGCTCACTATTTTGTCACATTCATGGATGATTTTTCTAGGAAGGTTTGGGTCTATTTCATGAAGAAGAAATCCAGGGTCTTCTCTAAATTCAAAGAGTGGAAAACGAAAGTAGAGAACTTTATGGGAAGGAAGATCAAGTTTTCTATTAGTGACAATGGAGCTGAATATAAAGATAGCAAGTTCCTTGAGTTTTAGAATAAGAGGGTATCATAATTCACTTTACCGTTAAGAAGACCCCCCAAATGGAGCCGCAAAGAGGATGAACAAGACTCTCATAGAGCGTAAGAAGTGTATGAGGATTCATGCAGAGATGCCCGAGTCATTTTGGGTGGAGGTGGTTAACCACACTTCATATTTGGTTAACCGGTCACCATGACGATTGCTTGATTTCAAGTGTGCATAAGAGGTATGGTATAATAAATCGGTTTATTATTCTAATTTACGAATATTTGGATGTAGCGCACATGCTCTTATTCCAAGTGATAAGAGGTCTACATTGAATCTAGAGTCTCTTGAACACATATTCCTCTGCTTTGAGAGATGTGTTAAAACGTACAAACTTTGGGATCCAGTGACTGAAAGAAAATACTCAGCAAAGATGTAGTATTTGATGAGAAGCCCATGCCTATGAATAATATCAAGAAATCTTAAGTGAGTGAGAATTTTCTTAGGAAATAAGAAACTATTGAAATTTCACTCAAAAGGTTAATCAAGAGAAGAAACTTTAGGTAATACAGAACCAACTTAAGAAGTTCAAGAGCAAGTGGAGTCTAACATTGAGATGGAGGAAATTGGGAAGCAACAACATACTCAAAAAGAAAATGAAGAAGAAGAAGCTCAAAATCAAGTAGAGCATGACACGAATAAGTGAAGTGGATCCAACCATGTTCCAAGAAGTAGTTAAGAGCAAGGAGAGGAGACGTTGGATGGGTGCTATGATGAAATAGATGGAATCTCTACACAAGAACTCCATGGGGAGTTGGTTCCTAAACCCAAAGATTGAAAAGTTCTCAGCTGCTAATGGATCTTTAGGAAGAAAAAAGGAATGAATGAGAAGGACCCTACTATATTCAAAGCTCGTCTAGTGGTTAAAGGATATGTACAAAAGGAAGGGGTGTATTATGAAGAAATCTTCTCTCCGGTTATGAAGCATACTTTTATACAGTTATTGCTATCCATTGTGGCACCAAAAGACACGTATGTAGAACATATGGTTGTGAAAACATTGTTCCTCCATGATGACATAGATGAAGACATCTAAATGAATCAACCTCAAGGGTTCATCGAAGCGGGCAAGGGAAATCTTGTTTCTAGGTTGAGAAAGTCATTGTATGGGCTGAAACAATCTCCAAGGCAGTGGTACAAACGCTTTGATTCCTATATGCTAAAGATTGGATATAAAAGATGTGAATAAGATTGTTGTATGTACACTCATGTATTCAAATATAGGAAGATTATCTTGTTACTACTTTATGTAGATGATATGTTGATCACGTGTCAAAACATGTCAAGAATTCTAGATTTGAAGACAATGCTCAAAGGGAGGTTTGACATGAAGACTTTTAGTTGTGCACATAAGATCCTAAATATGGAAATGATAAGGAATAGAAAAACCGGGAGTTGTGGTACTCACAAGGTAAGTACATAAATAAAGTACTTTAGAAATTCAATATGTTGGATACTAAGCATGTGTTTACTCCATAGGCGGACTAGACACGTGTCTTTCATGGAAGGACAAAGCATATTGAGGGGTTATTGCAGTTGAGAAAGTTTATACATATGAGAATGCTTCTGATTGCTTCACAAAGGCACTTACAGCTGAGAAGTTCAAACATTGCTCAAGTTTGCTCAATCTTATTACATGCTGAAGATTGAGGGGGAGCTCTGGGGAATTACTTCAAAGAGGTTTAAGACATTCTTGGGGTAAATAATTCATAGTTGATTTTGGCTTGCCAAGGATGAGATTGTTGATGTTTGGCTCGCCCAAAAGATGCGAGAAGAGAATGAGATATCAGGTAGCGGACTGACCGTAATTCCTAGCTAGGCGACCGATCGGATTTTTCCAGAATGGAGCAAGGGCTTGTTCGCAGGTAATGACGAGGCGTGTTGTGGGAGGCGACCAGTCGACTCTATTAAGTGATCGGTTGTATGTGTGTTACCTATTTGTTTTGGATTTCAACCTATTTTAAATGGATTTTTCTTATTTTTAATAGGCTTTTGTTTTCTATTTCTTGTAAACTTGTAGCCCATAAGCCCATGAGTATAAATAAGATCTTTTTGGGGCTAAGCTAATATGAGAGAGATCACATGAGCATCAAATTGGATTTGAGCAGGGGTGTAAGAGAAATTGATATCTAGGGTTCATAAGAGGGAACAGGGTTTTCTTGTAAACGAAAGGTGTTCTTATTACTAGTGAAATTTCTTGGGGTGATCACCAAAAGGGATGTAGGCACAACGTTGAATCTCTATAAATTCATGTGTTTTTTGTTTATTTGCTTTATTGCTTGGTGTGTGTGCTTGAGATTTTCTCGTTTGTTTGTGTGTGCTATTCGTTATAGTGTATCGATAAAAATCATGGTTTTCAGAGGGTTGAGCTGACAAACACATTCCATGAATAAGAACTATAAAATTTAGCTTATTTTGAATGTGAACTTTTTTATTTATTATTTAATGAGCAATTGTTTCTAATGAAGTGGAGACTAAATGCCACTAAATTAAATGATTATTGGTTGTTAGTGGAAAATTCAGCCTTTATGCTATAAACAATTTTTTGATAGATTTATGGTATAAGCAATGTGCATATATAAGAACTATGCTATAAGCAAATTATATAGATATATATATATATATATTTATGCTATAAGCAGTGTGCATATATAAGCATTACCCACAAAACAAATTGTGTAATTACTACACATTTTCTTCCATATTTTATGCCTTACTTTTTTTCTTCTGTTGTTTCAAGGGTAGTCAAACCTTGAATTGAATCTATCATTTGCCAATTCCCATTTATGTTTTTTTTTTTAATTAAAAAAACTGATAGTCTAAATTATTATAAATACTATAATCTACGAGGGAGAGGTATATCAAACTCAGGTGATACACTGTCCAGGCCTAACCCACATTTGCCACTTAGGCTACTTGAACAATGTCAATGGGCATACTTTTTTAATGTACTCGACCACATGGAAATGCCAGTTGTTTAATGTGTGCATCCTCTTACACACAAGTTTGAAACTCTATCAAAAGATTGTTGTAGTTTAGAGTAGTTTAAAACTATCGCTCGTATCCAAAAGCAGTTCAGTTACAGAAGCTTCCATGCCCTACCTCCATCCATATTGAATTTTTTAAGTCTTCCGAAAAACATAACTGCTATGAGAACTAATTTACCCTGATCACTCCATCTTCCTGAAAATCCGTACCATTTGTCCTGGCAATCGCCGTTAGGATGGATCTGTCGTTTACAACTATAGCCAGTAGTAAACCCTACATTTCCATAAGCGCTGCGGGAAACAAGATAATGGTAATAAATGAGCGAAATTGAAAAGGGCAAAATGCATTGTAATATAATAGAAGAAAATTAAACCAACTAAAAATTTACAAACACAAGTAACAAAATCTCAGTTGTAAGCCGTATTGGTGGAGCCCTTCTTTTCAAAGAAATACTCAAGAAGGGTTACTGAAGATTTATCTGGTTTCATATATATATATCTGATTTACCTGATGACTTCAATCACGATGTTCAACACATTGAAATTGAGGGGATCTTCCTTCATCTGTTTCCTCTCAGTTATGCATACTAGGATGATAAAGATGGCCAGATAAGATAGCTGTGAGAATATGAGATTCTCCACAAACTTTCCCCTTCTCGTTTTCCTCCTTTCATGAGGTTGTAGAGGATTTTTATCATCATCTTTTATAGGAAGGAACGAAGTGTACGGAGGAAGGTACCTTCGATTAAAACAAGAATTATAAGAATCATTATCAGAGAAAGTAAAAAAAAAAAAGGAAGCTCATGAATTAATAATATATATATTATGTGATATTCTAAACTACTCTAATTTAAGGGGAAGGAGATTGAAACTCAGGTTCAAGGGACTGTCATGACCAACTGGTATAACCCCAGCTCATTTTATGAAGAAGGAAAAAACACAAAAGAACTTACAGGCCTAATTTAATGGATCAATCATGTTTCGCAGGCTTATAATTTAATTGGTCATTAAGGAATTTAACAAGGTTGATTTGAAGGATTTAAAATATATAAAAGTTTATGTGTTGCTAAATTGGGTTTCAACAGATAACATTGACTTTCATTAGGTTAGTGCTATTGACACATGTTGACCTCACATTTCCCCTTAAGCAAATCCCACCGATTAGGGATAATCCTTGTTTGTCATTCGTCACATCCCACCAAACAAAGAGTAGCTAGCCATGCCCCATCCTATGCCTTCTAATGCCTAAGACCCCAAATTAAGGGGAGCCATGCAAATGTCCCAGCCATCAATCAACTTTGCCTACTCCAACTTGGAATATAAAAAGGAACTCACCACCTCGAAGCAAAAGGAGAATCTGCTGCTACTTCTTCACTTCTCCAAGAGCGTGGCCTATTCTATTAGGTGTACTCTCACTTTGATGTTTGATAATGATGTGTTATCCAATCTAATGATGCCTACGATATATGTGTAGATCATGGGATGATGGATTTAAACAACAACCTAGGAACTTTTTATATTGTTTTATGAAATAAGACCTGCAACCACTGCAAAATAATGGAGTTATTTAATTCTTAGCATTCTGATTGAGAAGAAAAAGCTTTTTTAAGAAGCATTATTATCGCAAGAAATAAAGAAACCAATTGGCATGGTTTCGAAGTTTCATGGCTACGTAGGGGACCTTATTAATTCAACAGAGGATTCATTTAGTTCCAATGAAAACTGAGTTGGGATGTATCTGTTAGTTGTGTCATTGATGAGATAAGCTTCAAATATTTAAAGAGAGAGAGAGAGAGAGAGAGAGATTACACAAGCATGTAATTTGAGGTGAGTCTTTGCCTGTATATTACTTGTGATGTCTTAGTGGCAAAGAAACCAACAAAAACTAAACTTAAAGTCATCATCGTCTTCTATAATTCTGGTAGAAATGCATGTGGGTCCCTTTTCCCTAGGCCTAGGCTGAGTTGGTGCCTCTAAGACCATCTCCAACCCATGAGAGGCTAAATCCAAATTCTCCCCCTCCAAAAAGTGACTATAATCATTTTTTCTCCCAATCCTTCGGACTCAAATTTTAAGTCCAAAAAGTAACTATGTGGGCCCAATCGATACTATTTGATTTATTTATAAATAAATAAATAAATAAAAGGAGACATCCAAACTCTCTCATCTAGTGCTGACAAGTGGCCCATGCCACAGACAAGCCCATCATTTTTCAGAAGCACATGAGCTCTGTCACCTCAGCGTGGGGTCCAGTGAATAGTATTAAGTTCAGGCAATACTTGGACCCATACTTGGGTCCAAATTTAGGTTTTTCCAAATTTTAGGTCCTTTATTTTCTTGGGTTGGGAGAAATTTGGGGCAATATTTTGAATTTGGGTCCTTGCATTGGAGATGACCAGGATCTCCACCTGCTAGCATATGCTTATTTAATATTTCATTTTCTTTGCCTCTTTTGGCAACTTGGCTATGCAGACTAGTTTTTTCTTTTTTCATTCATCGTTTTTTGCCCTTGTCGTCCACAATGTGTGGAAAAAGAGCTAATTGGCTAACCAGTCCAAACATTTTCTTGTTTACTAACTAGTTTACCACTCTTACATATTGGGATTAATTTTCTGTTCATCTACTTCTGTGTGGATCAATTTATATTCATTAAGTTTTTGTTTTTGTTTTTGCCAAAATTCATTAAATTCCATATACTAAAAACCGAATTTTGGTTCGAATCACATGATGATGCGACAATTAGCATGTTACAAAGTAATAAAAATATTTTTTTATGACAGTCTAATATGTTATATTATAAAAATTATGATTAATTATAATAATCATAGGACTATAGATGTAAATTAACTAATAATTATTATGATTGGCAATTGGACAGCAAACATGTTTGTCAAACAAGAAGATTTTTCTTACTTGTATGTATGTATAGATGATAAATAGATAGATGCATGGATGTATGGATGGAAAGAGAAAGAAACTAACATCATCACGACGAATAATACCAAGATGGCCGGAGAAATGATGGAGAGGTCGACAATAGTTTCACCGGTATGTCTTGAATTCACACTTTGAAACAAAGCGCCAATGATTTTCTGGTAAGAATTCAGGCCACTTAAGCTGTCTGAACTCCACTCCAAGGACAAAAATAGTACAAACTGTACCATGATGAACCCGAAAACTGTGACAACCAAAAGTGAAGAATGGAGACTTGGAAGCAAGTGGAGGAACCCAATTTCCCTTGTGTGCTTCAAAAGGTAATTACATAAGTGTTCTTTCTTTTTGAAAATTTTCCCCAAAACCCGAATCGAAAATCTCAAGCATGAGGGAAGCAATGTGTTGCCGAAAAGGACTTGAGGAATGAGAATGAGGAGGAGGCCTGAGTTTTTGCTGAAGATCATCATGTTTTCATTGGTTGGAACAAAGCCACAGCTTGAGAAGGTTGAAACTGTGGTGAAGAGTGAGAATGTGTGCACGTTTAGCCCCTTGTTTTTTAGTACATTTCTTGCACTTGAAATAACTGCTAGATAAAGTGAAACCATTAGCACCCCAAGACCATGAATCACTAAAAGATAACCTACAATTACACAACCCAAAAACTTGATTGAATTAAACTTCAAAGATTCACCATCTAATGGTTTATCAATTTGGTCCTGATCATAAACCTCCACACCCAAATTGAAGTCTTGGAATTCAGGCTTGGATGCCAATGAGCCCAATTCAACATGATAAAAAACAATATTATTTGTGGGTGTTGATGAAGGACTAATATCACTGCTGGCTGAAGCAACTTTTTCTTTTGTTAGCAGCATGAGCTTGAACTTCCACAGCTGAAGTCCAACCATGGAGGTAAAGACCTCCCCACCTATGAACATCAAAATGGTTAAAATGATGAGCTGGGCATTGGAGAAAACCTCCATTTCAACAGTGGACATGCTAGAAACGGTTGAGGCAGAGACAGAGGTGAAAAACAAATCTAAATTCCTAGGCCGAAAAGAAGGATCGGTTCTTGGCTTCAAAGCCTTGAGAACCCCAAAACCAAGAAAGGAGAGGGTGACAAAATAGACTAGCTCGATCCAAAATGGCTTTACCCTACGTAGGACGAACCGATAATAACATGCAAATAGAAATCCCAGGGATTTGCTAAGACTGGCTAGTTTGAGAAATGAACAACTACAAAGACGTTGCAATTTCTTTCCAAAACAAACAAAGTTGTTCATCTTTGCTTAGTAATTGCTTTGAAGGAAACGTTCGTGTGGCATATGGTTGTGCGTATAGGGTGGGGGTATTTATATATGAAGGAAACGTTCTTGATGGAGTTTTTTATTCTTCTTTTTTCTTATTTATTTATAATTGAACAATAACTTGAATTCAAAATTTCCTCGAAAGCAGTGAATATTTCCTCGCAAACAACGAATACTTGAGCCATTATATGTCAAATGATGATTGATTTCTTTGTAGAATTATAAGACACGTGGATGAGAAACAAAATAAAAAGAATATGCCATACGTGTGTGAACATTGCGTACTCGTTTGAGACTACTTCTCTAGGACATACTTTTACTTATAAGAGCTTCTAACAAAAGCATTTTTATTATAAAAAATTTGAATTTTCATATAAAAACTCAAGTGCTTCTTAGTTATGTCCTTCTTTAGAAAACGCTTCTAAACTTTTATGTCAAACGTTGTCATAAGTGATTTTAACCTCACTCCCAAACAAGCCCTACACGTCTAACGATATGCAATTGATGAGGGGGTGCAATAGGATATTCTTATATCCAATACTTACAAATATAAAATTGAATAATTGAGGAAATAATAGAGGTTCACGAGGAGTAATCCTATTTTTTTCAATATCATAGATTCTTTCATTTGATCAAATATTAATGTAACGGTACATCATCCAATTTTATGACTTGGTCCATTGCATAAAACATGCATATTCATGGTACATCACAACATGAATTTTGATGAGACATGTTTAGAAATTTTATTGCCATATTCATAGAAGATAGTTTTTATTACCCAATCAAGTAGTTGTTAGGGATATAACTAAATCAGGGAAATTAAGTCTTTCTTATTAATAAGGGGCTTATAACTTAAGTAGTTAAGAGCAGATATCCTGCACCACCTTATTGAAGACTGCAGTAGAAATTAATATTTAAAATGGTATTATTCCCACTCCTAGTTCGATCACCTTATCCCTTACTAATATTTTTTTCATTGCAAATTATAAGAAATTATATATTTGAATTGAATTTTGAAGCCGTTTAAGAATGCTTCTGTAAGAGGTAATTTTGATAATAAGCGATTCTCCTGAAAGCGGTTTTATAAGAAGCACTTTCCAAGTATTTTTATTGAATGGCGTATGCAGAGCATGCATGAATGACCAACCTCACTCTGAGATATCTTCCGTCTTGAAAGTTATTTGGCTATTTTATACAATATCCACAATATCTCTCGATTTGTAATTCAATACACAAATTAATTGATCATATGAAACTTAAAACATAAAACTCGAAATTATTTCGCAAATGAGTGAAAAAGGCTCATAATTATATATGTTATATATATCATTTCGATTTGAAATTTTAATGTGGAGTTTTATATTCTATAATGGTATGTGTACTAATCTGTAATCGTAATCAAAATAAGAAGTTGAGTAAGTGGGACCTACACAAAATCAGGAATTCAACTCCTGATTTTGGAGGAATTGAACTCTTGGGTGGAAGGTGGTATTCTAATTCCTAAAGAACTAACTCATCTTGGAGTCTATCTTTTTTACCCATTATATCCTCACACGATTTTTAAAATTTCAAATTTATCATCTACTTTAACCCAATAACAAGGGCATTTTAGTAATCAAATTAGATTTCAATTCCGATTTATGGTATTTAGTAAACAGCTTATAAGGAATCAGTACCACTCCTAATCCGATTCCATATAGTTAATTAGTAAACAACCTCATAGGAATCCAAACTCTAACTCTCTCGCAGGACCCGCCCCGAATCTCCTCGGAAACCGGGACGGATCCCGCCTAATATCCGGCATCCTACAGATGCCGGGCCCACTTACTAATAACCGAGACTTTCTACCAAAAATTTGGCAGAGTCTCCCCCTGAATAGGACACATCCCAAAAATTTCAACCTGTCAAAAAAACAGATATTTATAACCCAACAGCCAGCATGCATTACACAAAGTATAGTATTACAAAATATGGCCTCCGGCCTAAAAAATCACATCCTAACAGGGCGATAACAGAGCATCTAACAGAAATTCAACAAACCAGCAAAAATGGAGTTTTACGAATTTACAAGGTACCGAAGCTCTACGAAAGCTCGGAGCACCAAAGTTCACGGGTCAAGGGTACACGACACAGCTCTCCTGCTCGTTCCAGTCACTCCTGGCCGTGGGGCGCAAAATAGAAAATTGTGAGTGGACAAAACAAGTTTAATTCAATTAAAACCAAAGTAATATAACCCCACCGTTAGAAAACCATGCATGAAACCAATGCATTAAATCCATCAATATTTATATATATATATAGTTTGTTCAAACCGAGCTAAATCCAAAATCCAGTGAAACCATCAAATCAACCCATCCATCCCTTCCATTATAAATCTCAAATCAAACTCTCAAAACCCGTGCCCTTTGGCACGTCGAGCGGGGAAGTATCCTCGCTCAAAAACAAGAACAAGGGAATAGCTATATAATATAAGAGACATTATATATATATATATGACACACCTAATTGTACCGGGGAAACAATCCAACAGGGGATTGTTGACTAGCTCACATTTATCAGCCCTCAAACGGACTACGTGGCTAGGGACAAATCGTCCAACTGGGGGACTAACTCTCAGCCAGCACGTACGGACGAAGAATCAAGACCCGTACGCCTAAACAGTCCCACGCGCGCAGACTACCCAATTAAGGGTCTACAGCGACACCCGTTAAGGTATGCCCCGGGTTCCGACATTTCCAAGTATCTCACGATTCCGTATCCATAATCACAATCCAATTTCAGGGGAGGTACACAGGGTAGTGCTTATAGCACTCCATACTGACATTCTAAACTCATACTTTTCTTTATCTCACAACACCCCAAAGTACCTCATACAATCTCAACAAGCCGACACTTTCCCAACAATATACTTATATACTTCAAGATACTTATATGTCAAAACCCATATATAAATTTCAAATAACTTTATAATATAACAAATTCAACATATGAATAAATTAATACGAAAGGATGGGTTTGCATAAAATCATTTAAATCTCCATGTATATAAATTTCATTATAAAACCATGCTATTATTTGAAAAACAAAGTCCACTCACAAGTAGTCCCAAGCTGCGTGACCCCGAGAGGGTCCTGCCGTTCTGCAGGCGGAGTCGGATTACCTATTTCAGAATAGGAATACGATATTAAAATCCAACTCTTCAAAATAAGACTTTAAAATAAAATCCTAATTTTCCCGGGTTTCTAGTACGCACGAGGAACGAGACACTCCTAGGGTCCACCTAAGAGTTTCAAACGCTGGAAAAGTCTCGGAAGACGCTCGCGAATTCCGGACGGTCAAAACTCACGATCGAACGGTTATCGTAAAACCTAAACTTTAAATCATTGAATCGGAACATCGGGGTTCCGATTCACGATCCGTGAATTCCTATGCGATCCTAGGAATACCAGGAACAACATACGTGAAATTGGGTTCAATCTAACGGTCCAAACACATCAAACCCGAAAATCACAGATTAGGTAAAATTCGTTCGAGGTCCATACGATATCCAAATTGAGATCCGTAAACTCCTACGCGCTCGTGACAACGTAAGGATTATTCTAGGATAAAATGTGGCCTCTGCCGGACCGCCCACGAGCCGCCCCACGCGCCGCCGCGCGTGGGTGGCTTGAGCACTATTCCGCGGCCGGAAAATCTTAGAATTTTTGCTCCAAAACTCCTAACCTAGGTAATACACCTAATTTGGAACCACTTTTGTTATTGGGTGGAGGCCAAAAAGTGGCCGGAAGTGGCCGGAAATTCCACTTGAAAACCGGCAGCAATTAGGGTTCGAATTCGAGTTTCAAAAACTAAAAATCAGTTAAAACCTACCCATCAGCCAGCTAGAGCACGCAGAGTAGATGAGAAATCATACCTCGTGCGTCGGAAATGGTGGCCGGACGACGGAGAACGAAGGAGGAGAAAAATCGCGATTTCCGGCGAGTTTTGACGGATTCGGCGAGCACAGAGGGCAAGGGCGGCTGAGACTGGCCTGGAATGACGAGGGAGGGAAGACTCGTCGAACCGGTCCGGTCTTGTGGCCGCTGGTGCAGCGTGGCGGCGACGGTGGCTCAGTGAAGGAGCGGCTGGCGTGAGGTCGGAGGGAGGGGGAGGTCGCGCGCGGAGAGAAAGAGAGAGAGAGAGAGAGAGAGAGAGAGAGAGAGAGAAATAGAAAAATAAAAGAAAAATCTGATTTTATTCAAAATATTTTCTGAAAATTATCAATTAAATCCCCAACGCTTTTTCGATCGTATTTTCTTCGTTTCAAGTCCAATTCGAGCCTACCGCGTGTCTACGGACTCGGCTCAGGACCACCTATCTAAAAATACTACTTGTCGTCCCAAAATCCTTCTCGTAAAATAATTGACCTTTTTGCCCCCATTTCAAGGGCAAAATTGGAAATTTCATTTGAAATTAAATAAACTAGTGAATAGTCTTTAAATTCTGGGTCAAGATGTTACACTCTCCTCAATTCAATTCCTTTTCATCTGATTACGGATTAGTAAATATGATATAAATATATATGCTGATTATAACAAACAACGAATGTGTGCTGGATCTAGGAATAATGACTCGGAAATTAAGAAACTATAATTGGCAACATGGCACAATGTGTCTAAATTGCGCATAATTGTAAAACCAGATCACATACATCTAAATTGCCATAGAAAATTCCAACATAAGAATAATTGCCCACATGGCATACGGAATATATTTCAATTGGAATTAAAATAGAAAAGGTCTTAGAAAGTTGGTGAGTTTTGTTCATTACTAGACAATTAAATGATTGCCATTGTTTATTCTAAAAGTCTGATTGATGATGGATGACCAAGGTGACAACATATGCAGTTGAATATTTAGATACCCCTCCGCGTACAACCCGTGTCCACTATTAATTAAGATGGAGTTGTAAGGGACCATGTCACACACATAATGCATGAAAGTATAATGGATGGCTAGCTTGACTTAGATATCGCGAATGTGGAGATTGTTGGACTTGTATAGTTTAGTTAGAAACAATAATAGCGTTGAATAAAATTTAGCAATGATCTGTTTTATAACACGCATAATATGACAAGTGTACTAATTAGAATGGAAATATTTTTGTTCGCCACTTTAACTTAAAGTATATCATCATCATCTTTCTCAACACTTGACACATGTCTATGGGTCTAATCATAGTTAACTTTTTGCTTTGTATTTATAAAACCATGGTTATGCTCATTAATACGTATCAAGTGTTGAGAATAATGATGATGGTATACCTTAGATTAAAATAGTGAGCAAAAATGCTCTCCAATTAGAATGGTTTGGTTGAAGTTGATGACTTAGCTCTTAAAATGATCGATTTCATTTTAAAGAGATAATCATTTATTATATAAGGTAAAATAAAGAAAATATAACTAGTATGTGTTGCAAAGGATGTAGTCTCCATAACATTACTTTATTGATAAACACTTCATCCTCGTATCATGGGTGGTCGGCTACTAGGTCTCATTTTGCATTCACTTGTCGGTTTGGCACTACATTATCTAGTAGAGCCACATGTCATTGCCATCATAATCAGCCATCGCCTTTAAGTCCCCGTGCTTTAATTTGTGGGTTTTTGCTTTTATTATTGTGATTATATTGTATTTTATCAATAATATATTAGGTAAATATTCTTTTTTTTAAAAAAATTTAATTTTAAATTCTGAAATTCAATTGCAAGGAAATAATGTATTAAATTTGAATTTTCAACGTGTTTTTCTTATTTACTTCAAATGGTACAATCGACACAACAACAAAAGTAATAAAAGTTAAAAAACATGCATCTAAAACGAAAAAAAGTGTGAACTTATCCAATGACAACTAATCGTTTTGGACTTAGATGTAAGATAACAAGAGGACTTAAGATCATTTATAAACTTTATATTTGATATATTATGGGGTTTGTAGGTGAGGTAGTTAAGAACACTTATCCGTACACCCGAGGTCATATGTTCAAGCTTCTGTTATCCAAAAATAGCTTGTATAAAAAAGAACATATTTGATGTGGGTTGTTTTTAGTCAAAAGTATGTATCCACTTTTAGATAGTGAAGCCCAGTCGCCCAATTAGTTTAATACCACAACATTAATGTAGTAGCTCTTAAAGAAGCCCAAGAAATCGTAATTGTCTCCAAACACTCTATTGTACATTACATGTAATTGGGAAGAGCTCTCATTACATCTATTTGGAACACACCATTGATATGCTAATTTGCAGGAATCTAACAACTAAATGCAACTCGCTTGCAGACATATATGTACAAGATGTTATGTATGAAATTAAACCTAAACGATCAGTTAATTTAGAATCAATATAGCTTCCAAGCTTTGCCATGTTTAGTACTGAAATTCTTTAGCCTCCCAAAGAACATGACAGTGATGAGTATAAACTTTCCTTGGGTACTCCACCTTCCGGAAAATCCAGACCATGCGTCTTTGCAAACACCTTCATGTTTCAGTCGACGCTTGCAGCTGTAGCCAGTTGAGAACCCAACATTCCCATATGCACTACAAATAATCAAACGCAGTTTTTGTTAATTACATTGGGCTCCATTTGGACAGCGGTATTTGAAAGAAACGATTTGTATTTGAAAACAACGCTAATTAAACTTGATGTAAAGCTAGAAAACATCAGACTAGTACATTTGTAATAGATTTCAGATGACTATATGCAATGAGTCAGTTAAAATCTTGGCATGGCTTGTAGCAGTGTGTAATCTTACAACTTAACCTTGTAATGTCATCTAAATCTCCTTAGATTTAGAATCACTCCATCCAAACAGAGCGTTAGTGTTTCCTACCGCCAGGGCCGTCTGTGAGTTTCTAAGGCCCCTAAGTGAAAACACTAGTGTACTTGTTGAAGGCAGAAAACTAAATATAGTAAAACATAAGTTGAACACAATTAATAAAGCACGTAATTACGTATATACTTACCTAATTACTTCTATAATGACGTTAAGAACACTGAAGTTGAGGGGGTCTTCCTTCATCTTTTCCCTCTCTGTGATGCAAATGAGAATGATAAACATTGCTAAATAAGACAGTTGCGAAAATATTAGAGACTCCACCAAAGTCTTTCTTGCGTTTGGAATGCCCTTTGCTGAGGCAGAGTCTTCGCAATCGCTAGTGGTTGGAAGAAATGTAGTATATGGTGGAAGATACCTGAATTGTATTAAAGAAATTATTAAAATTCACAACCACAATATGCAATATATTTATCTTTTTTATATATACTTCTTCCCGAAAGTATATACTTAAAGATTTTTTTTTATACGTTCAATATTAGAGGATGGGGGAATCAAACTTAGACCTCAATGCTCTTAAACACTTCAGCTACAACCTCTTGCAACATATACTTAAAGTTGGAAATAATGGTATATGGGCCAGGTTCGGCAAATTGCCTAAATTTGTTGTGTATAAGAGCATCAGCTCCATATTTGATTGACTTTATTCCTTTTATTCTTACAAGAATAAGGAACCCCAACTGGCATGAACACCAAAAGGGTGGGATCAAATAACAAATGCAAAATCTCATCAAAGAGACACTTCCTTTTGTCAAGAATATTTTACAGTGCAAACAATAAGTTAATTTGAGCCTGGAAAAGGATCTTAGATATTTGACCATGAAGTCATGGACTCTCTGGTGGTAATGAGAATAAGAGAGAGAGAGAGATATATATATATATATATTTCCAATTTATTCTTTAATATATATATATATAGAAAAGAGATTCTAGCAAGGAAAGTGCATACACTTATATTCAAAAGTAGTCCAATTTTCTGGGCAGAAATAGGTTTGCGCAAGACCGCGTACGTACACACAACATGCATGTTAAATATTTTATACGAGATTATTTTTAAATAATCAAAAGAAAATAGTATTTTAACTTCAGAATTATTAGTTGACCTTCAATAATAAAAGGAAATTAGTATTTGCACTCAAAAAAATAGATTTTCACACTTGTCCATGTACTCTCTCTCACATATGATGAGAGTAATTAAAAGTTAATAAATGTAAAGGAAATTAATATTCCATATTCATAAAAATGATCATAAGCAGTAATGCTATGGTCATCAAATTTGTTAATCAAATTTACTCACTAAATTATTTGTGAGTGTGTGACTATCTTTTTTTCTTTCATCAATCTTAGTATATTGTGGAAATTTCGTTAATAGTCCAAATTTGATAATATCGAGAAAAAATTATTGAGAAAATAACCTCACTTGATGAACAAAATTTGATAAAGAATTTAACGAATGCTAGTAAATTTAAGAGACGGAGACAGAGACAAAGACTCACATCATCACCACAAAGAGCACTAAGATTGCAGGGGAGATAACAGAGAGATCAATAACGGATTCACCGGCATGTCTCGAATTCATGGTCTGAAAGATTGAGGCCACAAATTTCTGATAGGCAGTCAGACCATCCATGGCTTCAGATTTCCACTCCATGGCACAAAATAGTATAACCTGAACTACTATGAAGCCCAAGACAGTAAGGGCCAGAAGAAAAGAACGAAGACTAGATAGCAGATGGCTGTAGCCCATGTCTTTATAATTCTTCAACATGTAACTAAATTCCACCCTCTTGGTAATTTTCTCCAAAACCCAGATCAGAAATCTTAGGCATGCTGGATATAAAGTGTTGCCAAGAAGGAGTTGAGGAAGGAGAAGAAGCAAAAGACCCGAGTTGTTCCTGAAAACTATCATATTTTCGTTTGTGGGGACAAAACCACAATTTGAAAAGGTGGAAACTGTGGTGAAAACAGCAAATGTTTGGATTTCAATGCCTTTTTTTTCGAGTACATGTTTTGCACTTGGAACAAGGATGATGTACAAGGAAACTAAAATAGAGCCACCTATATGAACCACTAAAAGATAGCCCAAAACTACATAACCCAAAAACCTAATAGAGTTATACTTGATATTGTTGTTGTTGTTGTTCATACCATCTATGTGATCAATAATTTGCGGTTTCTCATTCTCTAAATGTGAATGAGTAGCCAAACCCAACTCAATTTGATCAGCATTAGAGTCTGGGAAATGGTTTTTGGTAATGACTGCATCAATTCTGCTGTCTGTTTGATGATCATGGGGAATAATTTTGGACTTTGTAAATTGAAGTCCAAGCATGGAAGTGAAAACCTCCCCACCCAATAACATCAAAATGGTCAAAATAATGAGATGGGTGTTTGAAAAGACCTCCATTTCCACTACTGACATGCTTGAGACTGTTGTGGCAGACACAGATGTGAAGAACACATCGAAGTCCTTGGGCCTAGTAGTTCTTGGCTTTGTGAACATCAAAGCCAAACAACCCAACAGAGAGAGCATCACAAAATAAACAACCTGGACATAGAAGGGGTGGGCATGAAAGAGCATGACACGAAAAATTGATCGAATTTGAGCTTTAAAAGATTGGGAGAAGCAAGGCAGTTTGTTGCATGAATAGCTAGAAAGCATCTCTAGTTTATGACCAAGAACAGCAAAGTTCTTCATCTCTCTTTACTTGGAGAGAAATGGCCAGGCCATATTCGCAGTGGTGTGGGGTTTATGTAGTGGAGCATCAGGAACTGTTCTAGTAAGCGTGAGGTTTCCCTGTGGATGGCCGAATTGAAGATAACTAATTAAAAATGTGCGCATTATCTTTGATTTGTTGCACTTTCACATGATACGTTGTGGGGCTGATTTCGAAGTCATATTGTGCATGCCAATATGCCAATATGCCATATGCTACTGAAGATCAATATATATATATACACACAGGAGCCAAGCATTAAATTTTAGGACTCGAGAACCATATTTATATGCACCCACTCTGCAACAGAAAGCGAGTCTTAAAATGAAATTAACTAAATCGGAAAATAGTTTTTAAAACTCATGTGGACTTGATACATATTATCGATTTGGTATTTATGAGGCTTTTTTAAAAATAAAAATATATATGTTAATATTACATAGGGGAGAAATAACTTTAGGTATTTTAATATTAACTCGTTATCTCACTCTCTCTCACCACTTCGATAAACTCCAAAAGCTTATTAATGAGGTTTTTTTAATTTATACTTATAATAAATTTATTGTGGTATTTTCAATAATACTCTTTTTTTAATACAAGTGATTGAAAAAGAGAGCTCACAAATATTCATCGGGTATACCCCACTCACCAATACCACTTTATTTTAGTTGTTTGTTATTGCTTCTGGAATTTTTCCGTTGACAAGAACTGCTCTAATGACGAGAGAGGAGAGAGAGGAAATGAAGGGGGACAAAGTTGCCCATGTGATGTGGCCATTTCAATACCACTTTACTCCTCCACGCATTGAATCAACCCACCCCACAATATGAGAACAAAGGATGTTTATTCTTCACTAAAAGAGAAAGGGCCTTTAGTGACAGTTAAAAAGTGTCAAGAATCTATTTACTTGATGGGTAAAAAAGCGTCATGAATGCCAATGAAGAAAAAAGGAACCCACATATTTGACGCTTTTCGTCTGTCAAGAAAACGTTTTCCCTGACAGATAAAAACTCTCACGAGATTGCAAAAACAATCAACTTATAGTCATCCTTGACGCTTTCTAATTGTCAATTAGGGCTCGTCTATGAGCCGGGCCGGGCTTTAATGGGCTTGGGGCGGGTTGGGCCGGACTTTAAAGAAGAGAGAGAAAATATCTAGCCGGGCCGGGCTTTTTTAGAAAATTCAAAGCCCAAGCCCATCTCATAGGCCTGGCTTGAAAAAACTCATCGGGCCGGGCCGGGCCGAAATGGGCCTAAAAAATAGTAAGTGTAAAAAAAATTATTTATTTATTATAAGGATGGTATGAATAAATATGCAAATGTTTGGTGATGTGTTAAAGAAAAGTATGATTATATTTGGTGGTATGATTATGTTTGGTATTATGATATATTGTTCGTCTTATTATATATATAATTGTTGTATTAATAAATGACACAAATTAATGTGCTAATCATCCAATTATAAACTAGGAATGAGTAGAATTCAATAGAAACACAATTTTTCAAACAAGTAACACAAAAAAAAAAAATTGAACAAGGGGGATTTGTCATTCAAGTGCCTAATCATAAACACTTATTTATACATAATTATATGTGTATGCGGGCCTAACGGGCCAGGCTTTTGTGGGCGGGCCGGGCTTCAAACACCCAAGCCCAAGTGAGCCGAGCCCTCTCAAAGCTCATAACGGGCCGGGCCAGGCTTTTTTTCGATGAGCGGGCGGGCCCCCATAGGCCCATGAGCCCGCGGGCCAAATGATGAGGCATATTGTCAATTTACATATTTCTTGACATTGATAAGCTCTTTGTTGATACACAGTCACAAAAAACAAAAAGAAAACCAAAAAAAAGAAAAAAATATTTTTGGTGACTAAATCCTTTTAGTCATCTCAGCATTAGTCACCAAATGTCATCAAATAATGGTGCATGTTGCCAATTTTTTTTTTTGTAGTGATAGATTTTAGCCGTCAAGAAACATGACACTAATATAAAAAATATATATAAATAAAAATAAAGCTTCTTGACAACAAAAGCGGAAATAAAGAAAGACTTTAACATTAAAAGAATACATATAAAGCAAAAAAGAAATTGTACATCCATTAGAATAATACAATTATATACAATAATTTAAAATACAACAACTATATAGTTAAATAGTATTGAAATTACAATATGAATACATTTAAAATAAACGTACTAAAATGAACTAAGCTCTCAAGTATCGCATAAGTAGTTCTCGATTTAGAAATAACTTGACACTTAGAAGCTTTACTTTCCAAATAACATCTCTAGGTGAAGCCCATTACAAGTGCAAGTCGTGCTTTGGTTGGAGCCTCCTTAGTCATACCAATCTGTCAAAACATTAACATATATGGATCAATGAGTTATCAAAACCTGCAACAATTAATAACTAGCAAGTCATCTCCTACAATGAAATTGGTTGGATGAGAATCGTATATGTGCTTCTCCTTGTATCTTTTAAAAAGTGTCTAAAGGTACATGACTTTGATGGACAAAGTCAGCCAAAGAGTATAGAGACGCAAAAACGATCATATACTTTTCTTGTTCAAGGACATGCATTCTTTCAAAGGCCATACATAAAAATTTAGTCAAATGTTCTTTTCTTTTTGAATTTCTTGTACGAAATTATATAGGGTTCATAGAAATAGCCAAAATTAATGGCAAACAAGCAACCTATAACAAAGCCCAAAATATCCAATCAGAAAAACGATCCAAATACACAAAACCAATGAAACCCATTTGAGTTTTTACACTTGAGTTTGTAGGTGACCTAAAGGCAATTAGATATTACTAAAGTGAAAAGAGATTATTCTATTTCTCCATCTCATATATTCAGTCTTCAAGATTTTCTCCTATTAAAGCATATAAAGAACTTCAAAGAACTGAAATATTTAGGCAATACCTGAGTGATACAGAAAAACAACATCTACATGAATGTCGGCACCTTCTCTACGAAAACCTTACCTGCAAACAAATTTCATGTGTACATTTATTAGACAAAAGGATTACATTATACATTCTAAGGTATCAATAATGAGAAAAAGCAAGGACATCATCAAGATGAAATCTGAAAGAGAACCCTACCTTGACATAGTTAGTGAATTTTGGATATCAAAGAAAACCCTGCCAGCTTTTTCTCTTTTTCTTTTATTCTATCTTTTTTTTTTTATTTTTTATTTTTATGTGTCTGAGACTAGCTTGTTTATAAAGTATCAGCTTTTGTTTTTTCTGTTTTTATCGTTTCTTGAGGGGGTGTTTTAGAAAGTGTCAACTATAGAAAGGTTTTAATTGACGTTCTTTTTAAAATGTCAAGGAAAAGGAAAGTGAAATATAGTTGACGCTTCTTGTAAAACATCATGAAAATCTGGTACGTAGTTTACGCTTTTTAAAAAGCATTAAAGCTTCATAGAATAGGTGATGGTTTGGCAAAAAGCATCAACTATGTAGTGTCAACTAAAGCCCATTTTCTTGTAGTGCTTATAGTTGGGAACGCGGGCAAATGAGACTATGATATGTCATTTTCTCTCATTCTTATATTTGGTTAGTGCAATATTAGGAATGAAAAGTTATTTAGTTTTCTATACTCTTGATTTTTTATTATTAATATGAAAAGTTTTTTAAAGATCAAAAGTGACATTTAAAAATAACATGATTTTTTGAAACTCATTCCCAATCTCCTAAACCTTGAACTAAACGGTCCTAACTATTAGGACTCAAAAAATAAGCATATCCTAGAGTGGTTTAAGAGCTCATGGACATCTTTTCCTTACAAACCGGTTTTTAAGGGCAAGTTCTACCCATGGGTTCTTAACATTTGGTGTCAGAGCATGGTTTTGCCACGAAATTGGGTCCAATTCCACAAAAAGGGCAACCTATAGGTTGAATTAAGATAATCGGTGTTATGTATGGGCATGATATCAAGTCATTGAATATTGATAGTTGAGTGAAGTCTCCTCAAAGGAAGAAAAGGACTACAACCGGGTCAATGTTGATAGAGTGGGCCAACGAGGACATTGGGTACGGAAGTGTGGTGGAATGTTAGGACTCAAGCTCCCACATTGGAAATATAGCATATCCTAGAGTGGTTTAAGAGCTCATAGGCATCCTTTCCTTACAAGCCGGTTTTTAGGGGCAAGTTCTACCCATGAATTCTTAACATAACTTTCTTTTCTTTCTCTTCGCCTGACCACTGTCTTCTTTCCTCTTCTCTTCGTATGGCCACCGTCTTCTTCCCTCTTCTCTTCTGCCTCTCTCTACAATAAAGAACAACACGGGAAAAAAAAATGATCATTTCATAATCCATATCTCTAACACTTGTGCCTGAGGAGAGCATGGTGATGAAAAATGAATCACCTTTGCATATTATGTAAACAAGGATTGAATTGATGGAGGCTTGTCAATAACCACTCTAATTGGATTTACATGACTTTGGTCTTGTGTAAAATTGACGGTGACAGTCACTTCAATTTTGCAAGTTGTCCAATTGGACATATGTTAGTGCCCTTTTGTTGGCTCCTCCACTTTGAACACCCAAGCAATCGCTGAAGCCATGCAGAATGCACCAACACGGTAATGGCAGGGGCAATGTTTCTTATTTTAAAGCAAATTACCAACCCCAATCGGCAATTGCCAAAGAGCTTACTTTTTATTTTTCTTCTATTATCCTTATACATCTTATTTAATTATCTAAAAGACCCACATATTTTTTTTTATATATTACGTACTGCTCACGGGATCTCTTTAAAAGTGTCTCATCACGTAGTATGTACTTTATTATAATTAACTTTTTTATATATTTACATACCATAATAATAATTTATTTATTTATTTGGTCGAAATGTACCATAATAATATTATATCAGTCAGGTAGGGGTTGCAATTTTATATATGCCCTTGTCATTCTTCCTTAGCACCAATTATCTTCTTTCTTGCTGAAAAACTTAATTCTATTGGTATTTGGATTTGAATACAGCAAACCACTTGAAAGATTGACAAGATTCAAATAAGAGGGATATTGACAATATGGAGCAGAGAGAGGCTAATAGGTCCGTATAGTTTCTATAGATCTCGAAGATTCATTTGGCTTTGTCGCGGCAAGTGGCAAATCTAGGATTATGTGGTCAAGAGTCACAGTGTAAAAGTTCTTAAATTTTTCTACGAAGAAAATAATATTAAAAAAATAGAAAGATAGTATTTCTATTTATAATAATGACAAAATCAATAATACGAGTTACAATTGTCTACAACGAGTTTTTATCTTTTGAAAACGTTGCATTATAGTTTCGTTATCAATACAAGTAAAAACATCTCTCTCAATATAAACAATCAAACTTTCATTCAACGATTGATCTTCCATTCTGTTGCAAACTAGATTTTTAATAATATTTATGACGGAAAATGTCATCTCCATTGAAGCAATTCAAACGGTAAAACCAAAGCCAATGTAAAAAGCAAATACACATAAGGAAATATTTCATGCATTTCTTTTGCCATCATTTTTTCCGCAAGACTACTAATCCCTTCCAATTGAAAAAAATCACTACTCGAATGCATATGATGAACATAAATACCAAGTTAATCTTTAAGCATCAGTAAGTCTCAATCCGAAAAATCTTGAGGATAAAATTGAGCAAGGCGAACTAGCTTTCGTTTGTCAAAAACTACAAATTCATATTTTGGACTCAAGCATGCCAAACAAGTAAGTAACTCAGTACTTACCTCATTTAAGCAATCATTTAATTCTGCAAGTTGTCCATCAATTACATAAATAAAGATCTCCGCACGATAACGATGATAATTTGTCTTCATTGGAGCAATACGTTGTGATCTCCCAGGAATTACATATTCCTCATCCATGGTAGGAACCGTAATATAGTGTTTGTCACAAAACGAAGATGCTTGCTCAACCAATTCTTCAAACTCATTATCCCTCATCAACTGTAGGTTTTCCTTGCATGTTTTTACTAAACTCATTGCACTCACAATGTCTTGATGTTTTGCAATGCTAGAGACAAAGCATTTGTTATTCCCAGTATAGCTTTCACTAAAAATAAGTGAAACACAAACTCAAAATATTGTATTTCTCTCCATAATTTATAGACTTCACCCGAACTATCATTAGGATTATCATCAACAATCATTTGAAGCACCACATATGGGAACATAGAAATTATACTAATCAAGGTATCATAATGTGAGTTCCATCGTATATCGCCGGCACGTTTGAGAGTAGTTTCTTAATTTAAGCATCGCCTTGTTATAAGACAATTATTTTCAAAAGCTTTCACAAGCTCTTCTTGATATTGTGCTCTAAGTGCATCGCGACGCTTATAAGATGCTCTAACAATATTAACTAAACTATTAGCCATTGTGAAAAAAGAGTTGACATCAATGTTTTTCTTTGCTACAGCAACAAAAGCTAGTTGAAGTTAATGAGCAAAGCAATGAACATAAAATGCACAAGATTGTTCTCTCAAAGTCTTTGTTTTAAGTCCGTTGAACTCACTTCTCATATTACTAGCTCCATCATAACTTTATCCTCGTAGCTTTGAAAAGTTCAAATTTTCGGAAGAAAATAATTCATCAATGACTTCCTTTAGTTCACTTGAAGTGGTGTCGGTTACATGTTGGACTCCCACAAACCTTTCAGTTATTTGTCCTTTGTTGTTCAAATAATGCAACACAATCTTCATTTGCTCCTTTATTGAAACATCATATGCTTCATCTACTATTATTGAAAAATATCTATCTTTTACATCACTCAAGATAAGACCAATGGTTTCTTTGGCACAAGAATTGACAAGATCTTTTTGAATTGAATGAGCTATTAACTTTAGATTGCTTGGAACATTTTTCAACACAACGAACTTTTTCATCATGATTCGCAAGAAATTGCAAGAGCTCTAAATAATTTCTCTTATTACTTGAAATGACACTTTCATCATGACCACGAAAAGAAAGACCTTATCGCAACAAATACCTAGTGCACTTGAGTAATGCATTCAAGCAAGTACGATAAGTCGTGCAAGCTTAATTTGTTTGCTTGATCACAATTGTTTCAATATGTGTAGTTTGATGCATCAAATTGTAAGCAACTTCTCTAGCTTGGTTGTGAATACTACAAACCGGTCCAACATGAAGGTTAAATCTTTCTATTCCCTTCTTCCAATTATTAAAGCCTACCCTACTAAATGCGTCACCACCTACTTAATCAAAATTAGGTTTAAAGAGATAACAATGAAGACAAAACGCAACATCTTTAGCTATACTATATTCGAACCAATCAAACTCATCAAATCATTGGGCAATGAAGCGTCTATTAATTCTTAATTGATTAGTTTGTTGAAATCTATGACTTCTAGGTTGACAAGGTTCTTTTTGTAGATATGCTCTTCGGATCCCATCTTGAATATTAGGACTATAATTCGTCATTCAAGTTCTTAGTCCAGGGTCTGCCTGAAGATTAGCCAATATCTCATTTACTTCAATTGGTCTTGCATTTGAACTACCTGGATTAGACGGAGAAGGACTATCTGTAGATAATTTTATTTTAAAGAATCATTCCATAAGTCTACACATCAATTAATTCAATCATTAATTTTTATCCAAATTATCATATGAATATGAAAATGTCAATAACCTACTACCAATATTCAATATACCAAATTATCATATCAATCAATATTCAATATACTCAATCAATCCACATTATCTATCAATTATAAACTCAATCAATCTACATTATCATATACATAAATTTCATTCCATAAAAAAATATCAATATCAATAATATATATTATCATTATAAATGTATACATATCAATTTTGCTCACTTGTAGTTGTAAAATACGGTGACCAGCGGCGCAAGGTGAGGGACTACATATCATTTTGTGCCCGAAATGTGTTAATGAATGTGAAGTTGAGGGACTACAACAGCTAGTTTTTTAATTTAAAGACAAAAATGCTAATCTGACACAAATTCAAAGACTATTACTGCTTAACGGAGGGAGTTAAGGGGTGGGGGTCCTAAGCCCCCTCTCAATTTTGTTGAGGCCATTGTTTTCTTAACATAGTTACCAATCTTTTATCAAATTTTATTGAGGCTCTTTTTATGTTTTTCTAGTGTCTCTTTTAACTATTATTACTACCCCTTCTACATTTCTTTTTGTCTTATTTTGACTCTAAATTTTGTAGTAATAAACTACAATTGGAATTTCTTAGTGTGTATTTAACAAAGTACATGTAATTTGAATCAATATCTTTTGTTAATATTAATAATGAGTAGATAATTAATGTAATATGTAAAATAATATAGTGTAATAATCAAATTTAGGGATTTTGTATTAAGTAAAAAAATTCAAATGAGGTGCTCCCCCTGTACAAGTTTTTTGACTCCACCACTGGTTCAGGGAGCATTTTTGCTCACTACTTTAACCATAGGTGTACCCTCACCACCATCCTTAATGTTTAACACGTGTCCATAGGTATAATCATGATTCAATAAATACAAAGCAAAAGTTAGCTATGGTTATGTCTATGGACACGTGTTAAGCATTGAGGATGATGGTGAGGGTACACCTATGATTAAAGCGGTAAGCAAAAATGCACCCACTGGTCAGCCCTCAATATTTTGTTGTATTAGGTGACGCATAATGTAGTTCGCGCAGTGTCACCATGTTTATCAAGCAATTTCTACACGTTATTTAATTCTTCAAAGTCAAGATTCAAGAGCAAGCATCATTGGCTGTGAGTAAACTAATTATTTTCTTCAACAATGTCAAATCACAAATTCAGAGATTATAACTACTAGTAAGCTCCTCAATGTGTTGAGTGACACATAATGCAGTCTGAGCAGTGACCATGTTTATCATAGCAATTTCAAGACGTTATTTAATTCTTCTAAGTCAAGATGAAGAGCAACCATTATTTGAACAATGTCAAATCACTTGTAAAATGCGATAAAGAAAGCATTTATATCACCTTCTTTTCAAACCTATAATTGAAGTGCCCACTATGTCTTGGTAATTTAACTACTTGTGGCTGTGAATTTTCCAGTAGTCAGTTATTTAATCGAATATTCTTTGAAGATTTACGTGTTATTATGTTCTCTTCTAATGAGTGGCCTGGCTTTTTATAACAGGAATCATGATAGGTTTCTTTAATATTTTATTAGTGTAATGCCAAAAATAGGCATGAATGGACATCGTCAATTAATTTTTACATATTGGCTTTCAGGTCCCATGCTCAGTCCTGGATTAAAAAAATATATAAAAGTTGGGATGGAATTTGATGCACTTAACACTAGTTAGGTCAACACTACTCTAGTTAACTGACCTAATGATCATTATCGTGCAACTAATTGTTTGTGAGATATTCATTGTTGACATGTTATGACATTGATGCACCTAAAACTAATTTTCAGGATCCAGTAGTTGTCTAATAATGGTATCTGCACTTGGCCTTTGATTGCACTCTTGTTCTTCGAGTATGCGACAAGAGTGAAAAATGTAAGTGAACCAGGAAATTATTAGCATAAGGGAAGGGAGAAGAATAGAAGTACCATGGATTAGAAGTGTCTCTGCTTGAAAGGATGTGTGATCTCACCCTCCCACTACTCTGTCTGGGCTTAGTGGGATGATTTATCATTTATATGCTATACAGTTATCGCATTAACATTTGTTTTTTCCTCTAAGTACCTAATTTTACAAAAGAAAATTCTTGAGCCTTGATTCAGTTGAGTGATGATAGCTGTAATGGAAATGACACAACGAAAAAAGGAAGTTGGAAATATGTACCCTGCGCTACCTACTCTGCTTTATTCTCTTATCTGTTAATTAGTGACTAATGAGCCACTATTTGGATTCGTTTTAGATGACTAGCCAAGAGCACAGATGGCCACTCCATCACATCAATTTCAAGGCCCACAACTAGTATATTCTCTAGTATAACTGTATTATAACAACTATGGCAATGGTAAGGCAAAGTTGATTTGCACCAAGGCCTCCAAAATAGATTGTCGGACAAGGGTATTTGAAGAAATGAAGAAGCATGTTTGAAAGTGTTTTTAGATTAATCAAAAGCATTTTTAAGTAACTGCTTGGGAGTGTAAGCATCTCCTATGTGTTTCTTCGTATTAAAGTGATTATGAAGAGAAGCACATGAAATTACTTAAAACCACATCATATGGAATCACTCCCAAACAAGTCATACTTATAAAATTACATAATAAGTATGATATGAAGGGTCTTGACAAAACGGCCTTTGAGACTCAATATTTAAGAGTTTGTCTAATAATGTTTTACAAAACGATCTTTGGGACTCAATGGGGTCTAGTCCAATGGAAAAAAGGGTCTTAAGTTGTAGATTAGTGCTCTTAGGTTCGAACTCATATGGCACCTTAATTGTGTATGTGTGTGTGTGTGTGAAAAACTCTCATCGCCCTTGTAGTTTAGACTAGCGCTCTTATTCAAAAACTAAAAGATCCGCCATTGTGAAACTATGTTGGAAAACGAAAACGACAAATAGAATTTTCACTTCTACGATATAAGAATGAGTTTGGTAATTTAATCCAAGGGTACGTAGCAATGTTATAGTAAGTACACATTTGACAGCAATGTAAGGTGGTTTTGGTGGGGTAGGGCTGCTAGTGGTGGCAACAATGGTAGGGGTTGGTGGGAGCGGTGGTGGTGGCGACGGTAATGAGGGTGGTGGTGGGGGTGGTAGTGTGATGGTGGCAGTAGTGGTTGTGCTGGCCATAGTGGTGAGGATGATAGGGTTGAGGTGGCAATAGTGGTAGAGGTTAAGGTGGCAGTTGTGGTTGGGCTCAGGGCGGAGCCACACTAGACCAGTGTGGTCATGGGCCCCCACTCAATTGTTTTATATTTTAAAAGTAATATACTGTTATGTATTTCTATATGTATATTATTTCAAATACTTTCTGTTTTGATATGTACTCACATGTGTTGTGGAGGATCTATTAAGGCACAAGGAGTTGCTTCAAATTGCTCATTTACCTAGCTAGTAGTGGTGCACTCCAGGTGTCCAAATTACCTAATTTTCATTTTCAACATTTAAGTAAATGTCTTTGTCCCTTTACTTTCATTTATTTTTATATTACTCAATTTACTTAAGTTTATAATGTAAATAAGGAAGTACCCCTTATTTGGATTCAAATAAAAATACTAGAAAATCAAATTCCCACCAAATCAAAATATGAAAAATCCGTTTTAGTGCAAAATACGATTTAGGCTAAAAATGATGGCTCATTAAGTCAATATATACTTCATACTAAATCCCACAAAATCAAGTTTTCTTATTTGATGTGTAAGGAATAAAAGCTGCCAAAAATTATCTTGAGAAAATGATTATTCCGAAAAACCATTTTTCATACTTAGTCAATATTTTTACATAAAATATTTTTCATGTATGATAAGAATGCATGAAGTGACCTAAAGTTTTTTAAAGTTCGTGAAATTTTGATTTTTTTTTCTTTCTATTGGGTTTAATGGGGGAAAAGCTTTAATGATATTTGCTAAATCGCTACTCTTTGTCTATCTCTTGCAATTTTTCTTGCTCAGAATGTATTTGTCTATCCCTTTGTTGAGGACAATTATGATTGCAATCAATAAGCAATATAATTCTTAACATATGTGATATATATTATTTTTGTATGTATTGTGAGTTCAAATTTTTTATTCTTTATAATTTGTAAGAGCCCCCACACACATTAATTCCTGGCTTTCGCCACTAGTTGGGCTTGGGTGGTGGTGGTGGTGGTGATGATAGTAATGGTTGCGGAGATGATGGTGATTATGTTGGGGTGGTGAGAGTGATGGTGGTAGCAATGGTGTGGGTTGGTGGGAGTGATCAAGGCAGAGTCACTAAGGGACCAATGTGGTCCCGGCCCCTATCAGCTCTTTTTTAAAAATATATATAAATAATACTATGTATATTAATATATTTTATGATACTTGTAATATTTCAATAACAACATTTTCATACCTACCTATTTTGTTAAATTTTACTGTACCTATTTTAAAGAGAAATCCTTAAAATTTTAAGTCTTTTTCACCTATGTCTCTTTTATTTTTTTAAGTGGACACAGCATACTTCCTCCTTGCTCTTACAAACCATATGTTTGTGACTTTTTTTTATTCTCTTATTCTCCATATAATATATTATCAAGTTTCAATTGAGTTAACTCAATTAAAGGTTTGTTAAACTTTCTTTTATTTTTTATTGTTTTCTCTCCACCTATGTTTTGTTTGGTTATGTGAAATTTTGATTTATTCTTTTTTTTTTGAGTTTAATGAGTATTCCAATTTATGCGTAGATTACCAAATAAAAAAGTTGTAAATATTATATATATCCTGCATTTCCAGCCACTTCTAAAGCAGCAGAAACAGCTCCTTTCCAAGCTAATCTAAGTGGCAACCCCTTAGGATCTTCCTTACACACTCTGCTTCAACCTGACTCTAGAAATTCTATGGAATGAAGCATGTAATTGTTCCTATATACCATCAGTGCAACAATGGGAGAAAGGTTTAGCGGATTTGCAACATGTAATGCCAGGAACCAAGCCAAACAAACAAAAAAACAAAAAAACTCAGAGAGAATGAGAGGGGAAATTGACTCTTTCCAACTATACAAGACATTTTCATTAAAGACTAGCAATAGATTGATACACTTCCTCCTATAAATCTGAAATATCAAATAGGAATATTTTTATACTAGAACCAAGCACTGCTCCACAAATGTAACAAATCCGATGAAAGATGATGGATAGATGCCATAGGAAAAATACCCTTGTATATTTCATATCAACTACCAGCCACTTGTTTTATCCTTCAATCGCAGGCAATACTGCCAATTATTGCTCTATTGCCTCCATAACCCTGAGAGAGAGAGTCCAGACTCTGACTGAGTTTTCGTCCCCGCATTCAATGATTAGCTGAAGTAGAAAGCGATGAGAAAGTGCAAGAGCATCCATGAGTTTTCCTTAGAATTCAAAGTAAACGTGCCAGAATGTATATACAGAACACCAGAAGAAGATAACAATACAAGTCAACTGAAGAAGTAGCGCTGCACCATCTTCTTGTTCATTTAAATGAATGTAGAAACACTGCGGCTACCAACGTCATCAACTTCCGACTATCAATCTCTCGCGTAGTCTCTTGATCCGCTGTCAACATCAGGTGCCTGCAACAATCCACACCGTCCAAGGACCTCGACTCTTCCAAAGTAATTAAGAAGCAAGAGATCTTCAACAATCAGATTTCATTGGTATTCGAAAAACAGTCTGCCAAGCAGTGTTCGAAACATCGGCCGCCTAGGCGCTTTGCCCTTTTTTTCATTTTATTTAATTACATTAATTAGTAATTAGCTTTTAATTATTATTTTCTTAGTGAAAAATCAGTATTTCAATATTTTAATTAGATTTCAGAAATTACTTGATAAATAGTATTTAATTATATTTAAGTCTTTTGTGGACTTTAAAAATTATTTTTAAAATAGTTTCCATTATTTAAAAATCCTATAAATTTATTTTAAGTACCCAAAAATATATTAAGATTTATTTTAATATTCCAAAATTAGATTTTAGCTTCCAAACCCTAAATCCAAGTTTCGAACCAAAAACCCTAACTTCTGAACTAGTTCCAAAATAGTAATTAATTATTGTAAATTATTTATAAATATAACTTAAACTATGCTTGTTTGATAATTTAATTATAAATATAAATTATGCTTTATGCTTAACTTATAAGTTATTTTTTTGTAGTACTATTATATGCTTTATGCTTAACTTTGTCCCCATGTTTTATAAAAGTTATGGTACTTTATAATGTATATATCCTTTCTTTTTCTTTTTTTTTTTTTTTTTTTTCACATGATTTTGGTATTAATTTATAATTTATAATACAAAATAATTATATATAAAAAGATTTATCATTTTATAAATTAATTTTTTTATTTTAAAATAATTTGTGCGCTCTTTTATTTTATCTTTATTTTAATTAGATTTTTTATTATTTATTTTTTATTCCATGCGGCACAATATGTGTGTGTCCATGTGGACGTATTAATTTCCATGTAAGTGTTTTAACTGAGGGATTGACTAACAAATGTATTAAATTGATACATAATTAAACATTATGCATGTGACTGAGATGGAAAAAACCTTTCTGTATCGAAGGCTAAAAACTTGGACAATTTCATAGTAGTAAAATGATAATTACCCATATATATATATATATATATATGATGTTTTGGTCCTCTTGGTTACTTTGGCATGTATTCTCCCCCTCCCCCACTTATGAAATCTTGGTACCGCCACTGAGAGTGATGATAGTTGAGATGATGGCAGTGGTGGTGACCATGGGCGGTTCGGGTGGTTGTGGTGATAACTCAACTGAAGCTTTCTAATATATATATATGAGTTCAATACAACCAGAAGCTCTTTCACTTTTCCACATATATAAGCTTTCTTGTGAATACTCAAAATCCTATATACGTTGGTAAGATGGTTAGTGTACATAATTTTTTGAGGGATCCCTCAACTGAAGCTTTCTGTGTGTGTATATATATATATATATATGAGTTCAATACAACCAGAAGCTCTTTCACTTTTCCACATATATAAGCTTTCTTGTGAATACTCAAAATCCTATATACGTTGGTAAGATGGTTAGTGTACATAATTTTTTGAGGGATCCCTCAGCTGAAGCTTTCTGTATATATATATATATATATATATAAGTTCAATACCAGAAGCTCTTTCACTTTTCCACATATATAAGCTTTCTTGTGAATACTCAAAATCCCATATTCATATTTGCTAGTTCTAATGAACCTTGAGTTCAAAGGTTTACAACAATGAATGAATAATGAAACAATTGAACAAATGAAAGTAATCAATAAACAGTCGTCAAATAACACGGGCACAGTCACCAGCCTCGCATATCATAACCGCCGTGTCTGGGTTTAACAGGCTTGCCAACTCAGGTTGGACCTTGTTATACTCTTCCCTGACAAATGTTGCAGCTTCAGCTGCATGGTCAGTATCTACCAGTGCAACACAGCACCCTCTAAATCCAGCACCACTGAACCGTGCTCCAAATACGCCAGGAGCCCTTAGAAGGATCTGGCGCAATTGTATCAGTGGTTCAGAACCTTAAACAATTACAACATCAAGTTAAAATCCATTGACCATGTTACAAACTCCAATCTTAGCTTGCATTTGAGGTCATTGAAACAACTAAATATCATTTTCTCAACTATTGTCAGTATTTTGGTGGTAGCAAGAGGTTGAAATTCTATAGAATTTTATAATTGCGCAGATGTCAGAATTTCTACATGATCAAGACAAATTTATGAATTTTTGGAAAATAAGTTGAAAATAAAGTAACTGGTAGTAAAACTTCAGCTGAAATGATTTCAAAGCCAGCAAGGAGAAAGCATTGCCCAAATCATTTCTAATGGTGATTTATATGGAAAGAATACAGGATAACCAGGTATATGTGCATGTTAGTAAAGATACCATCAGAAGCAGATCAGTCTGATCCTACGCTTTTATGGGCAGAAAAGACTTCAAGGCTCAAAAGAGACAACAGTCAAATGATAAGGGTCATTCAATTGACTCCCAATGCTGCCCACACAGAATATTAGAAAACTAAGTTATTTCGACCAGTAGAGGACCTAGACTGAATTGAAGCATTTGAATTATCTAATCCTGGTATACCTACTTGCCCTCATGAGAAAAAGATACTTGCCATATAAAGGACAATACGTAAAACTTTTATCAAAATTGGCACAAAGGACTTGGTTTATACCACACTTGAAGAAATATTAAACCCTATTTCTTAGTTTAAGTATGCATACATCGCAGAACTTCTCTGTCAGCACCAGGTGACTGTCTACAGTTTTGTTTTTGGTCTGAAGACTGTCTACAGTTTGGTCTACCAACAAAATAGTAAAACGAACATAGCCATAATTGGTACTACCTACAAAATTGCCCATGTAGAGACATAGGCTTATTAATATTAATAAGTGGAAATACGTTTCATTCTTTTAATCATTTCAATTAAATATTAACCTAACAACCAATTAATTTGTGTTATCATCTTTTATGCACCATGATCAGGGAAGATTCAGGAGGATGCTTTGGGAAAACATACAGTAGCTATGAACAATGGAAAGTAAATCATACCGAACAAAGGAAAGTAAATCATACCGCATTCATAGTTCTGAATAGAACTTAGGCCAGATTCTGAAATGAGCGTTCCAAAATCTTCGAACCTGCCTGAAGCCCAAGCTTCGAATCCTGAAGCAATCGAAAAATGTTAAGTAGTTATAAATCAATAGAGCAAAGAATAACGTAGAAATTAGAATGACATGCATATGTAATTTATATTATAGATATTTATAAAAATACCCAATCCTAGACATGTATTTATAAAAATACCCAAACACTATTTAAACATAGAAACATACCCAAAATCAACCCCACAATCAACAATTGTATATTTTTTGGGTATGTTTATAAATGGGTTTTGAGTGTGTGTAATGATGGGTTTTGGGTATGTTTATAAAGTGTTTTGGGTGTTGGGTATTTTTATAATTTCAGCCCCCATTTTGGGTATTTTTTTAAAACTCCCTTTATATTATTGACCATGCAAATATGGTAATACCTTTGCTAACCCGCATATTTTCTGAGAAATAATGCTCTGCTCTCTTGGCTAACTTAGGTTCTAATATGTGCTGCAAGAGAGATATTTATAAAATCATAACAGGATACATAAGCTTCATTTCCATGTCTAAAGCCATTGAATTGGAATATGGAACAAACACTTTTTTAATCCACCAAATACCTTCAATGAATTTAATGAATTTAAGTCCTCTGACATTATGTTGACAAGAAAAACTGTCTCATGATTATCGACTGAAATTGTGCACATATATGTGTATATACAAATTTGAGACTAGTTTAAGTATTCACGAAATGCAAATAAAAAGTGAGGCCCTTTTACGAAGAATGAATGTTTTTCTATTTTTCTTGTTGTGTGTGTGTTTAAACAGGTGAAGCCAGACCCTGGAGTAAAAAAGATGAGGAAAGAAGTTTTCCCAGAAGACCTCATAAAAGTGCAAATTCTTTAAGCCTCCAAGTATGCATTCTGAGGTACACCACTGGGCATGACTTTTACACACAGTAACATAGGGTAAAAATTATATATGTTGATCAAAAGAGAAACAAAATCTAAATATGTAAGGGAGTTTTCAACCTATGAAAGACTAGGAAAGTATTAATAGAAAGAATGAAATCCTACTTCTTAGAGTAAAAGAATCTTTTTTCTCCACGAAATTACATGTGGCATGCAATACTCATTCCCACCCATGAAGAAACACTGTAGGTGCTATGCCATATGGTACCTCTAATCATGGAGTGACAAGGTCTGTAGAGATATTATAGGGTTGAAGAATTGCTCTTACTAAAAACATAGAAGCTTAGTGGTCCATGATCTTAACGTGAGTTTAGTTGGAATTTTCAAGCCCATGGTTTGCTCCCATATGGTCTAAGGTTTGAAACCCCCAAAGACACCTATCTAGCGTTTCCTGCCTCCCAAAATGTAGGAGTCGGAGCGAGGGGGCACTTTTAGGGCTGTGTCCGCGATGTGGATTGGTATAATATATTACCTAAAGCCCTCTGCCTTAGTGCATAACCAGGGTGGAAAATAATCAAAGAGATTTCTGGATAATACCATATACTAAAGAATATGAGGTTCTAAAAGGAAGTTTGCAGTTGGAGAATCAAGGAAACATAAGTTAGCGACAAATGCAAGGAAGGTAATGAATCAACCTCAAGAGGCAAATCCAGCTTGTGAGAAACACAGATCGCCAGCAATATGAACAATGTCAAGATATCAAACCAAAAGGATATGCCTATGCTCCAAAGACTTTGAAATACAATATAATAATGGACTTGTGTGTATGTGTGTGCACACACCATGAACCAGAAGAATCTCTACTGCAAAAGCTCTAGACAAATTTTCTTACCTTGTGAGTTTGATAAGCTTCTGGCTCAACTGCTTGTAGGAGGAAAAGGAAGTCAATCAATATTATCACGCAAATAATATCAATTAAAATTAAACTCAAAGGTCAGGTAAAGGTACTAGCCATTAGATAGGAGTGGCTCTGCTGCACCATCTCCGGATGCACTGGTCAAAAAGGAGAAAAAAGAATGTCAGCCAGGACATCATAGTCTAAACAAGAGGAAGATATATTTGGAGTTGGACACAGCATTTTAACAATAATACGAAAAGAACTATGCCTCTTTCTTTCTTGCCAGTTGTTCTCATTAACAAGGGAAATGGATCTTACTGCAAAAGAACTGCCGCGGCCTCTTGACACTCTGCAACTCGATGATTATATCCAGGATTTACAGTCAAATTATGCTTCAAGCCTGAAAATGCCAATAATATTTTGTATGCTTTCTGCCACTCAGTCTCGTGGTTCCCTCCCAGTTTTGGTGGGTGTATAAGCTTATGTTCTTTAGTCTACACATGCAAACTACATATATGAGACATCATGTTGCTATTAATCAAAATTAGAGCAGAATATGCTATATGTGGTCATAAAAGAAATAGATCAGGCAAATGAATAGCCCATATCAGACCAACTCCTAGTATAGCAAATGCACAACCTGGAAAAAAAAAATTGCTGACAAATAAAAGCATTAACTGATAAGGATAGCATATTATATTTTGAGGGCAGACAAACTTCTCTTTTATTGGTCATTTGGATTAACTTTGGTAAGTCTTCCTGTTTCTTTCAAGGTAGACAAATTTAATTTTAACCCACCCCGCCCCATTTTCTCTTCCCATTTTATAATTTTATATATAAACTTCAAATTTAATTTTCTAAATTCTTGAAGTTGAAGTATGTGAATTTATTCAATCAGCTTTCTTTGTTACAAGCTATCAAATAGTAGGAATTTTTCCATTGTATAAATTGAAGTCTAAACTTCAAATGTTAATTGTTTCAAAGTTCTTGCGTTGAAGTTATTAAAAAAAAAAAAAAGTGCACATAGCTTTCTTTGGTACAACCTTTCAAATTGAAGGAAGTGGACTGATTTTCATAGTGTGTCCATCCATTTATAATCACAATTTAAACCTGTAATTCTGAAATCATATGCTTAAGCCTTTTATGTATAATACTGGAAATCATTGCTGAAATCTAGAAAATTTATGATGTAATCTGATATCAGACACAAACAAATCTGTCTACCAGGATCATTACGAAAGCAGCAGCCAAAATGTTTACTTCTATAAGAAATCACCCATACATCAGAAATTCAACATAATAGTTGAGCAATTCATGAAGATGGCTGGATCATGCAAGTCAACATAATGTAACAGTAATGCAGAATGCCTCAAAGTTAGAAAGCACAAAAAACTGAAATAAACAAGACCAACATATCAGCAATAGAATCAGACTCTGCAGTAGAAATGAAGTCAATCCAGAGGATTTTTTTTTTTTTTTTTTTAAGAGGATCAAGTACAGACATTTCATGCACTACCTTGCAGTTCATGCACAATAGACAACCATAGCTTGAAAGCAATATGGCTGATTGATCCAATATCCCATTTCGCAGGCCCCAAAATTCATTTTCAATCAGCCTACGTACAACACAAAATTAAAACCATTAATGGTTTGATGGTGAAAGAAATGTAGAAGAGTGGTACTTGTAAAGTTCTATATTAGGGCCTGTATATAAATATAACATAAATAACTGTACCAGAATAGGATGGGCAAAAAGACACAGACTAGTGGTATCCTATGTGATAAATGAATATCAAGTTGATTAAACGGGAGTTTTTTTTTTTTTAATGAGAATAGAACTTTTCATTAAAAAAATATATTAAAAAAAAAGCAGTACAAAGATAGTAAACAAGGAGACCACTTCTCAATGCTGGGCTTAAAAGTAAATTTAAAAAAAAAAACATCTGATAGAATATAAACTACTTGTTGGCCCACATCCTAACAGTTTAAGCTTTTGGAACTGGTAGTAAACCAGAAAATTATCATGGTATCAAAGCAGGTGATCCTGATTTTGAAAGCCTGTAATTGCAACCTTCCAATATAAGTTGAGTTTCATGCGTTGGACCCTCTAGAACTGGAGAGAGGTCTACTCTTAAGGGAAGTGTGCCAAAGTATAAACTAATTGTTGGCCAGCATATTGGCCCCTCAAATGTTAAAGAAACCTACCGATCATACTCAATATTCTCTTCAGGGGACACAGCTAAGTTATTTGCAGTTTCCAAAGCCATTAGGTAAGCTACGCCAACCTGTCAGCATGTAACTGTAAGATTAACAGGTTGAATGTCACTGGGAGGAACTCTCCTCAATAAAGAAATCAATAGCTCCACAAGATGTATACTACAGAAACAGTCTTTAAACAATATAATTTTACTGATAAAAATTCCGCATTTGACTAATTCTTGCTTAAAGAGTTTCACTTCAATTGTAAGTGTACACTGATTCCGAGCAAATGATGCAGCCGTGGTAGCATGCCTTCATCTACAAATTTCTGATTTATAACCTAACCCCAGTGGCCAAAAATAATGGTAGCTACTAATGGGTTGGATTTTCAACTGAATCTTTATCCTTTAAAATTTCAAAACTCATCCTTTTGGACAAACTTCATAAACACTTCTGCACTGCTTCATAATTTCTTACAGTTTCATATAACTCTAACAGTGTAGAATAGTACAAATGGCAAACTTGTTAATGTATGTGCTTTTTGTTTTTGTTTGTGTATGAAGTTCTTGAAACGGAAGATAAAATCAGTCGACTAAGTTTGACCTCTTAAATATAGGCCTAATTTACTACTTCTCTCACCTAAAAAGAAATATAAAACAAATCATTCTTTTTTCTACACTAGTAGTAAACATTTTCTAGAAAGGCAAGGTGCAAACCTAGTCCAAGAAAGGTATACAAGAAATCCCCCTAGTAAGCAATAAATCAAACTCTGTAGATTTTACAAAGAGTAATAATACATGGCATTTCTTGACACAAAACTCATATATTGTGGCACCTAAGGCGTAATGAGAATATTTTGTATGCAATCATCTTTTATTGTCATCATTTAACAAGAAAGGAAACAACAACGTAGACAAACTTACAGCAGCAGAGGAGCTCAGGCCTGAACTGTCCATACCTTCAGGACCTATTATATATCCTATGATACCCTACAAGAAGTGAAACAATTCATCTTATAATTAACTGTTTAATGAAAGATGGCATAGAACCATCAGAAAACAGATTATATGCAGACAAGTTTCCAACAAAAATGCCCATCTCTGTCACTTCTTTATCTTTCTTAGAAAAAAAAAAATTAGTAAAAAGTTATCATAGTCCAATTAAGAAGTGCAAGGAATATTATGTTCAATAAATCAACATTTATTTTACTAATAAGAAGAAGAAGAAAAAGTAAAGAATTGAGAAGAAGGTCATTAAAGACATATCTCTAACCTGGACAAGAGAGTTCTGCCTACTCTGTAATGCATAGAGGGCTCCTCTTGCATAACTTCCCCAATCGCTTTCTTCATCTATTTCAATTTTGGAAGCATCATTTGCATTCTTCCTAGGGCATTGAACTTCATCAACTCTAAAAAACCAATACGAAATAATCAAGTTCACCAGATGCCACATGATTACACAATGAAATGCAAGTAAAATAATGACTTACTAAGAAAAGTTGATACACATAAAATAGGAATACTCAAGATTGGGTACATAGGGTCCACGCAGCAAATTGAAGGCCTATGCACTAAAACAAAGGCCTACGTAACAAACCGAAAGGCCCAAGCACCTAATATTTGGCTACCCTTGAAAAGTTATATAAAAAGTGCTATTTTTTAAAAGGTGTAATTTTTTTTCTAGTTTTGATAGAACTGTAGAAACTCAGTAAGCATGGATTTGGAATAAATAAACGAAAGAATGCATAAAATTAAGAAATACCAGGAGTAAAGACCCCACACCTGAACCTAGCTTCACCTTTAAACTGTCCTGAACGCAGTATAACCTACAGCAAGAATTCAATGACTCAGCAAGCAGATGACAATGGAAGCATCAACCAGAATTGAATATGAGGAAACTAACTTTAAAGTTCAAATTTCGTAGTTTAGTTTAAAGGTTTCTCTAGTATAAGTTTTTGTTCAATAATCCCATATTTTCAATGCATTCACAGAATTTCAAGAGTTTGTTCTTCATGACAAACAATGATTCAACTTCATATCTGAGCAAACAAAATCATGCATCTGATAATGAGATACTCTATGGATCATTCATAGTCCCAAAGCATTATAAAAATCTTAAGATTTTGGTTTTCTCATGACCAATAATGATCCAACTGTCATGGTGAGATACTCCATGGGTCATTCAACCACGGCACTCGCACAATGAGAGACGAACGGGAGGGACAGAGACTTTAGGTACGGAAAAACTATTCAGTCTTCATTGAAGGTCTCAGAGACTCAATCAAACTATAGTTGGGATCCACAATTTATGTAATACAGATATGATGTAGGTGCTAGGAATCAAATAATATAGTCAAACAAAGCAAAGAACAAGTGGCGTGTGCTGAAACAAACTGAATTAAAACCAATGCAAGAGCAAAGCCGCCAAGCTGGGTGAAAAGCTTGCACCAAACACAACTTAATTGGAGTTCAAACTTCAAAAGGAGAACACACACACACACACACTTAATTGGAGTTCAAACTTCAAAAGGAGAACACACACACACAACAACAACAACAAGAAATTGCTCAGCGGTTTATGGTTTAACAAAAACATGGATAACAACCTAATAATCTGCTGTCAGAATTAAAGGACAGGGATAACAGCTTAATAATCTCCTCTTTACATCAACAAGTACAAGAAGATTGCAAAGTACCCATCTTTGAGGACCTTCAGGAATTTAATACCCAGTCAACAAACCATGGATGCATCAAGGAAACTCCTGGATTTCTTAGATGAAAAAATGGAAGAGCAGACCCGGTAAGGTAGAAGCTGCCCTGGTCAAGTACCCTAAACCATATTGATGTACATTATTGCACCTTGTAGGTACACACTCAGCAGCCCCCAAATTCATATAAGGTTTGAGATAGCGCATCCTAATTAAGTTTCATTTCCAGAGATTTCACATATTCTTAAATTCTTCTTTATTCTTGTTCATTCAATAACAATTTTAAATAAATAAAAAACTGCAAAAAGGCTCTATGCTTTCAAAGAAAATGATTAGTTGACCTCAGTCTGCTATTACTTGTTAATTAGAGTGATGTTTTCATATGAAATACTGTGTAAAGTAAAACTAGTTGACCAAGATTTTTGGGCATCATCACTGGTTTTCTAGACTCGTTAAAAGAATATATTTTATAGTTACCTGAGTGTCACCGGAAGGAACAAAACCTAGAAGTATTCCCTTATTAATTGTCATAGCTGATACAGTCCCTCCCTGCAACCATTTAAAATAGGTGAACATAACTTTTTGACATATTACCCAAAAAGTAATAGAATGAAAAAAACAAAGTTTGGCATCTAACAGAAAGCCTAATAGAAACTAGCAAATTAACCAATAACATGCACTGGTAAAATGTTACATACGATTCTATGAACAGTGACTTAGTAATCAAAAGGTAATAAATTAACAGCTACAGAAAACCTCAAAAAGCATATGGAAACAAACTTTTTTAGATGAACAACAAATAAAATTTAAAATTTTACTGAAAACTAGATCATCAAGAGGTCAACATGCGCATATCATCGAAAGAAACCGAAAACTAACCTGGTGATCAATATGAGCTCCTAATGGACAAATTCGATAAGGAGAAACTACAACCCGAACGTCTTCGATACCTCTCCCAGCCATTTCTGAAACTGTCTGCCTAATTCCATTTAACTGCAATATACATAAATATAATTAGCACACAAAATAATATTTTTGATCCAGACCGCATTGCAAAATGATCAAACAGAGGCCAGAAACAATGCATGCTAACATACCCATCAAGTTTCTAAATAAAACCCAAGCTGTATATAATCCAAATAATTCAACCCACAGTGAAGATAATTCTAAGGCAAGGATAATTAGCATTCAAAAGTTAATTCCCTTGCTTTTGAGGAACCAATGACAACCCAGTTCTTGCTTCCAAAAGCTATAACATGTCAGCTAAACAGTGCTAATATTGGCATTGATATACTAGTGACTTCAATTCAACATACACGTACCAAGAAACTGGAATTTGGTGGATCAACAATGCACTATCCCATACACTATTACAACACTGATAAGATTGTTACATGAGCAGAAGAGAGGAGAAAGAAAGAACCCATATAAAATCTCAGTGGATCAAAGAGTACCTGAGCTTCAGAAGGCCAAGACCACTCACCCATCTTCCCAAATGATCTAAGAATCGCCAATCTAATCAATCCCAATGCAAATGCAGAAGCTTTTTTAGCTTTAACATAAAAGATTTGTGGATCTCAGGAGATGATGTGAAATTGAAAAAAAAAATTATTACCTTCTTCAACAGTCAGTGTAGGCCAGAGCGGCATATCCGGTTAAAACGTCAAATCAACTATTTTCAAGTAAATTACACGTATCATATTTTTTGTTTACCGCAGCAGCTTTATATTTCGATTTTCGACCAAACGAAAAGACTATAACATTACCATTTTTGTTGTCAAACGGGAAGGGAACATCACTTCAGAAAATTATTGCCCACTGCCCAAAGATAATTTGCTCGGTTTATCTTTATAGAAAGGCATTGTCTACGTTGGGCCCAACCCTGAGTTTTTCTTGGGCTTTTTCAGCCTAAAATGCATCTTTCTTTTGAAAATGGAATATGCACTTGTAGTGAGGCCAGAATCATAAACAGGTTTGGCTACTATTTTAGATCCAGATTTGAGTGCAAAAATGTGGACTTTAAGCTCCCTTTCTTTTCTTATTTCAGTGCCAACTTTTGTAAAGAAAAAATACTTTTTTCTAATACGGATAGCACTTTTTTTTTTTTTAGGGGAATAACACAATGACACATGAAAAAATTAGCCAATATATCATTGCATTATTCGGTCAGAATAGCAAAAAGTGATATCTCGTTGCATGAAAGTGTTTTTCTACATTTGGATTCAGCCTTGCATATAAGGCACATAATTTTTCTGTCTTTCTGTTTTGTCCAACTTGATACCAAATTGATTTCCAGCCAATACGCTACGTAAGGCACATCACATTTCCTGTCCAAGTGATGTAGGATTAAGAAAGATTAACACAAACTTAGTGCCTTGAAGGATCACAAGTAAAAGCTACATATATAGCGTGCACACGTAGAAGCCATATAGCGACCAAAATTTACTCTTTAAAGAGGCCCAATATTAAATAATTTTTATGAGATATGACCAAATAAAATGTTGTCATTGTAAATTGAGAATACTGAAAATTTACATTATATTATTATTTTTTAATCAACATTAAGCCTTCTCCAATCCATTTGGTCCTAAAGCCAAATTTCTTCCTTTCAAAAAGTAAGTATTTGGGTTTTACCCGGACTCAAACCATTTTTTTCCCCAACTCTTTAGACTCAAATTTTAAGTCCGCAACTTTATTAAATTGTTTAAAAATAGTTTAAGTCTAATTTTTTTTCATGGATAACTTTTCTTCATTTAATCTTTTTAAAATGACTTTATAATTTAATCTTTTGAACAATTTGACCTTAAAAAAATTGAAATTTCATAAATATAATTTTATTTGAGAAATAGGTGGGTATTTATAGAGTTTGGAGTGAGTTTTTGGGTTGGATATGATTTATATTAATTTAAAATATTATTTTAACCATTAGATTTAAATTTTAGTCGTTGGATCTTTTTTTTACCATTAAAATAGTTTGGATTTAAGATGGATCGTTGATTTGGATTATTGTTATAATTTTTTTTTTTTTTAAGTGTTACGACAACATATGTGGCACCAGTAGCGCGACACATGGCGCCCTATTGATTCCTCCTTGCACATGGGTTGCGTCATTTGTGAATAGGCTCCACCAAAAAAAATTACAGTCCAAGCAATAGATAGATTGGTATTTGGGCCCAAGCATGGGTTTTCCCAAATTTTAGCCCCTTATTTTTCTTGAGTTGGGAGAGGAATTGGGTTAAAATTTAGAATATTTTGGGTTTGGCCTCATGGGTTGGAGATGGCTTTATAGTCTAAAAGAAGTTGAGGTTCCACCTCAAAACTAGCTTGTTATAGGAGAGTAGCTCAACTCCTTATAAACTCTTGATATATTTCTCAACTTTTCAATGTGGGACATTCCATACATGTATTTATTTTATTGATTGAACAACTATTGTTTATGAATTTTGAACCTATGTGCACTAGAGCAAATGGTTATTGCTAACTTTTTTTTATTATAATTCAAACTACATATACAACTTGATGGAAAAATTACTTTAGTTAAGCATGTTTATATGTGATGTATCATAAAAACTTCGTCAGATTGAATATGTTATAGAGAAAAGAGTTTGCATTATTTTTTGGGCATTCAAATACATTTTTTTAAAAAAAAATTTATACAAAAAAAGTTCATTTACAAGCAAAAACCACGCGGGTATACACCTACAGTTTTTCATTCCCATTACTTTGTGTTGCATTTCAAGCATGGTCATGGTTGTCTTAGCTTTGTTCAAGGTGTTCAAATTGACCCACTAGCTATTGTTTTTTTTTCTTCCATCGAGTTATTAACTTAATAACGAATCATATCAAATCATGAGCGAAGAGAGGGTAAACCCAGGGAGGCCCCTCCTCAATCCCAAGTTCTTCCCTTTAGCCATAAATTTTATCATTTTTTAGGTTGAAATAAATTTCGTAATGTTTCAAAACAAGTCTTCCATTCCTTTCAAAACAAAAATGATTTTCATGTCGATAAGGTGATAAAGTTTTTACTCTTTTGTGGCTACGTTAAATTAATTCAACTCCCCTTGGTGTTAGCGCAAATAATAAAGGAGATAAGATAACGGATTAAGATTCGGATAAGTCAAATATTTCGTTCGTTCTAATATTCCAAAAAAGAAAATTGATTCTACATCCATGTATATTTCTAACTATTTTAAGTTCTACATACTACATATTCTTCTATGATAATGTGCCTAGTATTAAGGTTCATTGAGATAATAACCGACTTACATGCCTATAAAAGTGTTACAGGCTCATCGCTCTTTTATCCACCAATACATCCCAATATGATAAAAATATAAACCTATACAATCTGATTTCTATATGTCTCGTGCCGTAATTAGTCACATAATTAGAGAGAGGTAACCAAAAGATAAAAAAATACAACCGCAAAAACAATTAAAAATAATAATTAATCCGTAATATCGAGATTTTTAAAAAATAGCTATTAAATTAAAATAAAGAAAATCATCCAAAAGGGCAAATTAGTCAATCCACAAAAATAAAACACAATCATTCCTAATCACGGACTCCATTCCCGTACTCAAGGTTATTCAGTTTCTTTTACACACACTCTCTCTCTCTTTCTCAAATCCAAACTACGCAGCGCTCTCTCTCCGTCTCCCTCTGCAACAAATGGCGACCGCCATGAAAAAGGTCGAGAAGATCCGCCAGATAGTCCGGCTTAAACAACTCGTGATGCGCTGGAAGCTAAAGAGCCTCCGCCGTCTCTCCGTCCTCTCCTACGACGACTCGGGGCCCTTCCCGTCCGGTTCGAACCGGCGCATCCCCGCCGGTTTTCTAGCGGTCTACGTCGGAGCGGAGCGAATCCGGTTCGTGATCCAGGCCCGGTTCGTGAACCTCCCGGTGTTCGTCGGATTACTAAAAAAGGCCGAGGAAGAGTTCGGGTTCGGGTGCAGCGGAGGCCTCGTGTTGCCTTGCGAGGTTGGGTTTTTCAAAGAGATCTTGAGATTTCTCGAGAGGGATGAGAGCAAGTTTGGACGGCTGGGATTGGAAGAGTTCTTGAAGATGGTTTCTGAAGTGGGTTTTGATTCTTGCAAGGAATTGGCGTCCAATGCTGCCGCTAATTCCTCTTGCCATGCCTTCACTCCTCTGTTGCAGAAAGCAAGGGTCTGAGGTGAAGCGTTCTAGATCTTCTCAGCAATGTTAGGTTCTAAATCTGAACATCTCTAATGCCTTTGGTTTTTTTGGGAAAAGGTTTTTAGCTATGCTTCCAATTAATAGTGATTAGGAAATTGTATATGGTGGTGGGCACTGGGCAGCCAAAATGTGATGCCATCCTTGAAAACCCATCTTGAAAATGTAGTACTTGCTTTGAGGGGGATTTCAATGAGATGTAGTTGTTGAACTTCTCCTTTTTTTCTTTTTTCTTTTTTCTTTTTTTGGTTTCCTTCTCTTTTTTGAAGCATCAAGTTGTTTCAAAGATGCTGGTAGTTGATGATGATGAAATCTTAGGAATTGTGTTAGCAAGAAATTGAAATTTTCTTTGGAATTAATTTTAACTTTTATGATTAATGTTGACTATTTATATATGTGCTTGTATTAAATTTGGTCTCTTTCATCTATTGATTATTGAATTGCTTACACTCTACTGTTAGTTAATTTGCTGATGCATTTTGGTTTACATTTTGCATTCTTTTTGTTCTCTCTCTAGGCAGAAAAACTTTCTTTTAACGGGCCGGCTATTCCCTTTGCATGAAAGCCTCTCTCCTCTCCTCTATGGGAGATGACCATTTTAGAGAAGCTCTCATGTTTGGAACTTTGGAGTTTCCTTCTTAATTTCCCAAATTTTTATTTTATGAAAGTGGATGCAGATCGAGTTTGCTAAGGGGGTTTAGGGGTAGGTCTCAAAATTCCAACCACAACCATGTAGAGCATATAGGCTTAAAAGGTCACTGACTGCCATAGATTTTTGAAAGATTCTGAAAATATTATAATCTGAAGTCCAAGCAGGCATATATAAAAGGCTAAAAATATCAATAAACCCATTGGCTTTAGATGTGTCTTCTAGCTCTGTTTTGGTGCGGGTGCTGATAATGTTACAGTCATGGTTTTAGAAGTTGTTGACATACAAGTTAGGTTAGGAATTCTGTTGGCGCAATGACAATGATGGGAGTTATGTTTCTTACATTTTTAATGTTGTAAATTGATTTCGTATAAACGAATATAAAAAAAAGCACTTCTGGTTTTGAAGAAAACAGAACAGTTGGAGCATGAGAATGGATTAGGGTTTTCAAAACTTGATTTCATATTATGATTTATGATTGCATTTTCATATAATATATTATAAATATGAGTTTACTATTTGTGCATATTCAATTTTAAAAGAGTAATGTAGTCGCTTCCACTAGTCAAAAGTTTAGAAGTGCTTTACCAGGCATCCATTAATTATAGTTTATTTGTGTTTGTGCTGCTTCATGCTTGATGCCATGCCTGCATGGAACGTTGTCCACTTTCAGGTAGTAGGACCAAAAATAAGGAAGTTGACATGTGATTGCATTATTTGCCCAATGTATTATTAATGGAACTTACTAGGAAGGAAGTTTGTGGGGAAAGTGGATCGTCAGTGTCTTCTCACCCTTGAATAAACATAAGGTGCTTGTGTGCAACTGCGGGATGGGATAGCATAGTGTGATTGGTCGGGGTAGAAAAATAGTATTAGTCTCGTTTCATATAAGTTTTCCTGATTAGGTTGATGGGAAATGAGGTTTGGGAATGGGAAATCAAATGATTTTCCATATTTGGCAAATTCAGGTATAGAAAATAGTTGTCTGTCACATGGGAAAATATGGGGCAAATGAAGCCATTCACCCCCTTTGGGTTTCATTTTCCCTTTCCATGGAAAACTAATATTAGCATTAGATAGACATTTTTCATGACTATTTTGTCTCCATCAATAATTTAGAATTACAATATACCATTAAATGCATTCTTTTCTTATTTTATCTAATTTGGGTATAATTGGAAATTTTAACATATTTTTTAACAATCTTACGCAAGCTAAATATGAGAAATGAAATAAAGTGATATTTCTTAGTTTCTTTCCTAGCATTACCAAATATCGGAAATGAATTTTTAATTTCTCATTCCTTGGGAAAAGACATGGAAAATTATTTCGAGCATGGTTGTATATAAACATTATGAATATTAAATATATAAAGTAAAAGGCAGAAAATGGTGAAACATCCAAAATACCAAAAAATATCCTTGGTTAATAATGCAAACATTAAGAATTAAAATTATTAAAATTAAGAATTAAATGATAATAATATGGTAAATTTAAACTTTGTTCATATATAAAAATTAAAAATTAAAAGAAAATCAAATAATAAATTCTATTTTTATGAAATACAAGTACCCATTTTATCTTTCTTAATTTTTAAATAAATAAAATAAAATCAATTGGCACACACATATAAGCGTGTGCTAGGGAATATTAAACGGATCGAGATTTGCAAGGAGTTTGGAATTCAAGTGGTTAACAATATTATCCGTGCACTATAAGTCACGTGTTTGATTCTTACCTCTCTTAAATCTCGCTTGTTTAAAACAAAACAAAAACATACCAAAATTTCATAAGAAAATTAGGAGTTTAGGTGAAATATTAAAAAAATAATTATTGAAACAAGTTAATTTTGATAAGTATGAAACTAAATAAACATGACGAATATAATGCAAGGAGCATGCCTAGTATGAACTTCTTTTCAGTTTAATATAAAAATGCGCCTCCAAAAACAATTAAGACTTGAAGAGGGGAGAGAAGAGAGGGGCAAAATGGTAATATTTAAAAAAAGTTCACGTGCAAGATGGAGGGAGAAAAAAGCTAAAGAGGATTTAATTTAAAATTAAGTTTTGGGGCGTGGTGCCATGCCATCTGCCTGCAGGGTCCGCGCTGAGTTATAGATGAAGACAGAGGACGAGGATTGATTGAAAACATAAAATTTCCACATGGGATAGTACTACTAGTAGTAGTTTTGAGGCTACGGAGACGTGCTACGGAAAAAACTTTAAAAACAGAAACCGAAATTTGCAAGGCACTCCTTTCGGAATTGTACGGCTAAACTTTCCGCAACCCCAGAAGGCCCATTCAACTCATTTTATCTACACCACTACTTTCCTAATCTCTGCACTATTTTATGGCAAGTAAAGTTATAGAAAAGTTCACGTTTTTTTTTATTAACTCATCAACAAAAGATAATGTTTCTTAAACGAGTAAAAGCGTTTTTGACAGTGTTTGACCAAAAAACTTATAAAAGTCCATTGGGTTCAAAGTTTAGGAGTTTTGAAATAGGTATGAAATTGTTTTTTCACGTTTGGTAAATGCATAATTTGGAATGCAATACTTGACTCATTCATGAGTATGAACTTCCCATATAAGGGAGAATTTAAGAAAAAAATTTCCTATGACTTGGAAAAGCATTTAATGTTGTTTTTTTGGACAAACTTACCCGTGTCATAATGTTCAAATACCACTTCTGTTTTTCTATTTTCTAATTTTCTATTTTTTTTTTGTTCTTCAAAAGTTACAAAAAGAATAATAATAAAAAATACAAAATAGAAACACAAAATTAGGATAGAAATAGATGAAAACTTTGTTGAATGTATAAAGCCATATTTATCGAGAGGCAAACATGGTAGCTGATGCACTCTCTAAAAAGGGGAATATGTTTTCGTCTAGTTGTATATGGTTTGGCAATTTTCCTAAGGAAATTACACTTAGAAGATCTACTTTGTAATTTACTTTCACTTTATAAAAAAAGTAACCGAGTGCCCGCCACAATAAACTCGCTTAATGTCATAGATAAGGTAGTCAATCTTTGACATGTACTTAATTATCTTCTTCAATTTTGTGGTTAAAGAGAATCCTACAGTCAATCTTTGCACATGTACATAAACGTCAAACATTGGTTTTGGTGATTTGCAATATAACGAGTGATTTTTCGGTCACGCCACATATCGTCCGCTTATATTAAAACACATAAATATTATTGATTAAACATTTAACCATTTAACTGTTATCTCACGTAGAGAGTTTGACCATTATGGGGGGATGTGTAGTAGGTCTTGGACTTTTGTGCATATAGTGGCTGTGAAATTCAAAATCTCAAATGATAGTTAATATAATATGGTGGTAATCACTAACAATCACTAAAACAAGCCACCAAATGTGCACATGGGAATGGGGAATTTTGGATATATGGAGCTGGCAATCTCTAAACCCGTGATTTTCTGGAATTTTTGGTACGAATAAATTTAATATTGTTTTTCATAATGGAAAATGCTTGGCAATTTGAGTTTTTTGTATGAAATTAATTTAATATTGTTCTACGAAGAATAGATGCCGTTTCAGACTTCACTGTAGCAGTAGTGGACTTGACAATGTGGGGCAGTTTTTATCGTTAGATGTACAACTGATTCCGACGCATTTAACTCAACTACTGCAACGAGGGTTCCACCATGCAGAGAAGATTTATTATTGTTTTTCTATGACTATTTGCTAGAAAAAGTTGGACTATTCAGTATATTTTATTGAGTGAGAGAAATGCAACAAACCAAACCGAGTCATCTCACTTGTTAACCAACCTTTCTGGCTATTCTCAACCTATTCAAAATTTAAAAGAAAGAAAAGGGACTGTTCCATTGCAGGAGCCCAGCCCAGGTACAAAGCCCCCTAGGCCTCCAAAAGTGGTTCCATGCCCTGGCAAGAGATGGGGTCTATCAACTCGGGCAAGACCCAAGGCAAAATGAGCCTGAATTCCTGCCCGTTGGTGATGATGTCAGCGCACAAAAGTTAATTTTTTTTATCGTTGCAAAATGAGCTAGAAGCCACGTGATGCTACCTGGGGTGTCCGATCAATTTTTTCACTGCCATTCAATGGCTCTGAAAAAAATTGGAAAAAATTCCAAAATAATTTGATTTTTTTTTCTTCTATAAATACCTACCAATATTATTCACTTTCCACACCAAATCTTCATATAAATTCTTATTCTATCTTTATTTTCTACTACGAAATTCCATTTGTGAAAAAATACAAATGCCATATTCCATTGAAGCTGGAGGCGCGTGATCAACCATGAAAAATATTTTGTTATGTGAGTGTTGGGTCCAAGTTGGTCATTGCCCGATCACGTGCAATGAGATGAAATTCTCTCATATATAGAGGAAAATTCATGGAGAATTTTGTGAAAGATCGGGTTCACCTCGTATGGAAATGACCTTGGCTAGTAGGTGAGTTTTTTTTTTAATAAAGAGTTAGCGAAATGAAGAGATGCATTGGCAAAAGCAAGGGATAACATTTGAAGCGGCAAAAATCTTGGCAACGAGGTAAAATTTTTGTAATTGCAGTTTTATTAAAGAGTTTTTATATTTAAACATCGCGCTTCTCTTTGTTCACCCCAACTTCTAATTCAAATTTTCACAATTTTTAAGAAAATCTCATTTTCTTCCCAAACTACCCCTAAGTACACATAGCAGAAGAAGAAAAAAAATAAAAACTCATCAACCTCACACATCACACCCCATACTCCACTATATATATTTTGGTCTTCATAAAAACATATTATGATCAAACAATATAATATTAGTCTTTGATCACAACATCCTCAATAATTCTAGAGGAGTCCCAAACCAAGAAATAATCTTACATTACATACTTTAATTGACGACCCACAAGCCACTATTTCCATACCGTATTTAGGGTTTGTAATAGCCCTTGCCTCCCATAACCTTTTGCCATGACAAATGAGTGAAAATGCTCTTAGGCACATCAACCTCCATGTCAGTGCCACCACCTAAACTCGGGTGCAGCTAGTACTATAGCTTTCAATTTACCTACTTTTAAGCAATAGTTGAGATTTACTGATATTATCCATTTCACGGTGTATTTTTAACAGCCGGAATTTACAAAATGTATTTCTTCCTTGAGGTGTCGATTATAACGTATTAAATTCATCATTTTCTTATGCCAATGAAATATGTGGTGTACCACAATTTGCAATAATACCTCAAGGGTTGTCCATTTAAATGTTGAAAGTTCAGGTTCTCAATATTGTCAAATTTTGAACTTCAGACCAAATTCACATATTTTCATGGTATGGACATTTAATACTCTTAGATTTTGAACTTCGTGCCAAAATCATATATTCTCATGGTGTGAATATTTTTATAATTTCCTGTGCATACTTTGGGACTTCAGGCCCTTACATAATTGTCCATGTTTTGAGGAACTTCTGGCATCTCATTTAATTGCTAATCCATGAGTTTAATGAATTGCAAGTTCCCTTTTGTATATAGCGACAGGTTACTCAAAAGGGTTACTATTTATGCATACTTCACTATTCATGTAAATTATACTATTCATCAAGTCATGAATACATGTGTTATTCATGCGCATAGTAAATTTGCCAATACAGTTACTATTCATGTATATGATACTATTCACATATATGGTTACTATTCATATATTTGCCAATGCATTTACTATTCATGTGTACTATACTATTAATTGATACGGAACTGCTACATCATCTCCAGGTCCTTATTTACATGTCAAGGATCAAGGATCTTCAGGTACGATCTCTTGTTTACAAGTATAGTGCTAGAGAGATTGCCAGTTCTCATATTATTATCATCATCAAGAATCTTCAGGTCCTAATATAAATGTATGATGAGGATCAAGGAACTTTTGGTCCTGATCTCTGTGTGTTGTAAAACTCATCATACCGCACAATTAATTCATAAAATAAATTGCTGTTATGGACGATAAACCTGCACCATACTTTAAATAAAGGTAAATGTGCGGTAAAATAAATTCATAAATTAAATTGCATGTTGTATGAACTTTAATTCCGCATCATATTTTAAATAATAAAGTAAATGTGCAATAAAGTAGATGTGCTTGTATGGGTACTAATTCTACTTCATACTTTTAAATTAAAAGTAAAGGCAATTATGTGGATGATAAATTCGTGCCACACTTTTAAATAAATATTGTTGTATGAGTAATAAAATTAGGCTTAATTATGTACATGCCCCTTATGCTTTCAAACTTATCTCAGAATTACCATCTGTGTTTGCAAACGTTTCAAAGTACCCCTAACCTTTAAAAACTGCTCACGTGACCCGTTCCGTCAGTTTTTTTGACGTTTCGTTTTATTCTCCTTCCCCCCCCCCCAAATTCCAGAACAGCAGCCCCTCCCCTTTGTTACTGCTCATTGACCAATTTTTGGGCCGCCATCTCCTCCTCCAGCTCACCCCAAACGACGACATGTGTATCAAAGGAACTAGCACGTTGTCCTTTACTAGCCTCACATATCGAGCCTCGCCGCCAACCGCCGCCGGATCGTCGAAAAAGCAAGAAATTGGCCAGCTTTTACCCAAAATCTCCATCGCTCATTCTGCGATTCCGAGCACCATTTGCTTTGATCCAGGTATGGTTTTTCAACATCTCTAGCCGTTTTTGCTGCTAGTTGTATTGGTTATGAGAAATTTATGAGTTTTGGAGGGTAAATAAGTGATGAACAGTAACAAAAGGGAGGAGCTGCTTTTCTAGAATTGGGAGGGGGGAATGAGAATAAAAAAAGAAGAAGAAAAAATGAAGTGGGGCCCAACGTTCATAATGGAACGTCAACAAACTGACGGAACAGGTAACGTGAGACGGTTTTTAAAAGATTAGGGGAGTACTTTGAGACGTTTGCAAATACATGTGGTAATCTGAGATAAATTTGAAAGCATAGGATGCATATACATAATTAAGCCATAAAATTATAGCATACTGTAAATAAAGTAAATATGGGTATAAAACTGCCACCTAACAATAAAGTAAGAAAAGTGTTAGTATTACTAACGGCCTCCCATTGAGAATATGTTAGTATTACTAAGGGTCCATTTTATTAGTGGTTAGTAATAGGAAAGTAAATAAATATAATATATTATATTCTCATCAAATCATCATTCCATATTCATATTATATATATATATATATATATATATATATATATAGTGGTCATATCAAAGTGCAATCAACATGGACCATCATTACCAAGTTAAAGTGGTCTCTGTGCATACGCATATGCTTCCAATCTTGTTGCTTTCTCACTGCCGTTAGTACAAACTCTCTTTGTATGAGGAAGAGGTATTGAATAGTATAGAATATCAATAAAATAAATGAATAAGGTAAAGAGACATAAAGCTTTTCATTTTTTCTCTCTTCTAAAAGTCATTACCTTCCTTTCTCTAGCAGACCACAACTCATCCACTACTTTTCTTCCTTCCATCAACACAATGGTTAGTAGTATAAATAATAGTGCAGTGCAATAAATTATACTTGAGAGCTTTTTGTGCTGATAATGTGTTGTAAAATGAATGGTATTTGTGAGAATATTGAGCTGCACGTAAAGTAAATAAAACATAATATTTCCTCGAAGAGCAGTAGCAGTAACTTTTCACTATATAAAATAATAGGGCTACATCTTTAGTGTTTACAGTATCACTGGCTCACTGATTTTTCTCTCTGCTCTCTCCTGTCACTCTTCCTCTTTCTTCCTTCTCTGTTGGGACTTTCTTTATTTCTCACTTGGTGTGATCTCATCATTTTTCTGGAGAGATCTATTTTCTACGGATGGAGGTGTCTATTTATAGGCCAAAATATTGGCCGCTCACTCACAATCATTTGGCTTCACTCGAATGTTTAGCAAACAAGCATCATCATTATTCTTCAATCAAATTAGGTAGTGGGCTCTACCATTTTGGGCTCTATTATTAACTTTACAACACTAACAGTTTTTTATTTTATTTTTTGATATTGGTGGAGGGATTCGATAACAGACTTCGGATGCAAGCACACTTGAGTACAAGCCGCTTCGACAAAAAAAAACTGTTATTTTATAACCAATCCAATCTGGACTATGTCCACCTTAATCCAAACCCTTAACTTTCGCGGTGCTGGTCTACTCACAGATATTGTTCGCGATCGAAAAATAGCCGATAAAGCACATCAAATGTGCTTCCAAATGCTCAAATTAACTCTCTCTACCATCCAAACCAAACAAAGAGGATCAAGACTTTCTCTCACTCTCACTCTTCACTCTTCACTCTTCACTCTCACTCTCACTCTCACTCTCACTCTCACTCATGAACCAATGGAGCAGCAGCAGCATCAGCTAACGAATTGCAGCACATGGTCCACTGCTCCCAAGCTCCATCATCTTCTTCTCCAGAACCCCCAACGCATTGCTTTTTCCAATGCAAGGCGCCAAAAGCCGAATCAGAAGAAGAAGAGTCTGAATTGGCGGATGCGAGGTTTTGGCAATGAGGCTCCGCTGTTGGTGGTGAAGGCAAGTAATGGAGGGGCAGGGACTGATGTGGCGGAGACTGCGGTCGTCGACAGGCCAAAACTGCGTCGTTTTCAGGTGTCCCAGGGTCATCCGAGCCCGTTCGGTGCCACAACGCGCGATGGTGGGGTTAACTTCGCTGTTTATTCCGCCAATGCGGTTTCGGTTACTCTCTGTTTGATCACTCTCTCCGATTTAGAGGAGGTAATCATGAATTCAATTGAAAATTTGTTGCCAATTTCTCATACTGTTGTAAACATTTGTTATGAAAACTTATTTGTGGTAGCTAAAATCCCAAAAGATTGCTTTTTAGTGGCTGTGCGTTTGTGTTTTGAGTTTTACACTTAACTGAACTGAAATTGAAACTTCTGGGTTGTTGAGTTTCTTAATTTGTGTTATGTACCGTGTTAATTTATCATTGATATTTATTGATGTAGGATAAAGTTACTGAGCAGTTAACACTTGATCCTTTGACCAACAAGACTGGAAATGTGTGGCATGTGTTTCTGAAGGGAGATTTCAAAGATACACTTTATGGATATAAATTCGAAGGGAAGTTTTCTCCTGAAGAGGGACTTTACTATGACTCTTCTAAGATTGTGTTGGATCCTTATGCAAAGGTGATTGACCTCAATGAGTGGCAGTGCATCTTTTATTTATAAATTCATTTGAGTTGTGCGGTTTGTTTTCCCCGTTGTAAAATAATAAACTTTTTTGCTTCCTATGGATAACTCGTTTTTGGTTTTAACCTATGAAGGCTCAGACTTCATTTTATGTTTTAAATTTGTCTAGGCAGTAATAAGCAGAGGAGAATATGGGAAGCTAAGTCCTGATGGTAATTGCTGGCCTCAAATGGCCGGCACGGTACCTTCTTTTGATGATGAGGTACAGTGCTCATATGGTCTGTCTTAATTCTAATGTGTAACAACTCGCACCTGGTTTCACATTTATCTCTTGCTTCAGATTTTCCATTATTCTCTCTTTCTATTTGTTTTTTTTTTCTCTAAACTTTTTCTTATACAATGTATGAATAACAATGTCAATTTAAACCTATGACTTGTATTTTCACTCCCATGAAAATCTTTGAGGAAAGTCAGTTCAAGAGAGTTATTCTTAAACAACACAAAAGTTTGCCAATGAATCATATTGCATTTCTTTTCTATGATGAGGAATATTTTCCAACACTGTTTCTTCCATTTGATTTCAGTTTGACTGGGAAGGAGATTTACCGCTGAAGTATCCACAAAAAGATCTTATCATATATGAAATCCATGTGCGAGGGTTCACAAGGCATGAGTCAAGCATGGCTGAATTGCCTGGTACATACCTTGGTTTGGTGGAGAAGCTTGATCACTTAAAGGTCAGTTCAGAGAGCTTCTAGAAAAGGAAAAAAAATGCAAAAGGCTTCCTAGGGAGATTTATTTCATCATATAACAGATGGCATATATGTATTCCCAAATAAAGAAGAATCATCATGTCATGTATATGAGGATAAAGAGGAATGATCTTATTTACTACATACATGTTATTTAAGTGTTTAACCACCAAGTTATGTATTATCAACTCCAGCAGTTTCATTGTGATGATCATAAAATAATATGATATGTTGATTTCTGGATGTTCTTATTAGGTTCTGTTCATTTTTCAGGAGCTTGGGATCAACTGTATAGAGTTAATGCCATGTCATGAGTTCAATGAGCTGGAGTACTTCGGCTACAATTCTGTCTTGGGTGACTACAAGTACAATACTTATGAATCTAGTGAAAGCAAAATTTTTAGAAGCTAACTTTATAGGGTATAATCAACTAAGGGTGCTTTTTCAAAATAAGAGTACATGCACTGCGTTAAAAAGCAATTCAAAATGGGGCCTAACATTTTCAACTTTGGACTTCTTAGAATCTGGAGCAAAAGATCTTGGTGCATTGCAGTCTATTTATTGTATAAATCAATTTTCATTTCTTGCCAGGGTAAATTTTTGGGGATACTCAACTGTCAATTACTTTTCACCAATGATAAGATATTCATCTGCTGGCATACGTAATTGTGGCCGTGATGCAATAAATGAAGTCAAGTTTCTTATTAAGGAAGCACATAAACGTGGAATTGAGGTGACAGCTAATAGTAATATTATTCAGAATTCTTTCATTGAGATTTCATTTCGAAGATTTGTAAAATAGTTCTATTAATGCAGGTGATCATGGATGTTGTCTTCAATCACACAGCTGAAGGGAATGAAAATGGTCCAATTTTGTCTTTTAGAGGCGCTGATAATAGTATCTATTACATGCTTGCACCTAAGGTATAACTCTGAAATCAGTACACTTGTCTTGTGCGCTTTGACTTGGTACTACTTTGATACTACTTTTAACTCTTTCAGAAAGTTATAGTTTGAAAGTATTTGTTAAGGGAATGATGTGCACCTTATTGCTTCGGGTAAATTGGTTTAAACTGCAAGTGTTTTACCAGTCTCACCAATTATAACATCTGGTAGAAACCCGAAATAAGATTCCATTTTTACCATGGCATGCCCTTTTAAGCTATTTACTGATGTGGTGGGCCAATTTGACACCTCTCTGTCCATGGTGGCTCATTCAATCTTATCAGTATCCTACTTATCCCCTTATGATTGATTTTGCACTCCATGTTTCTTTTCATGAATTTTGTAGCTATTGAGTGGTCATTCTGAAATGAAGTAGCAGAACATTACAGTGCTGTTGCATTTTGTTTGTAATCATATTCCAAAATATCTACTAAAACAGACACAACAAGAGTCTGCATTGTAAACTGAAAAATTCTATCACATTTTTATCATGCCATATTTTCTGATTCGATGTCTCTTTATACAGATTCTAGGAACTAAATCTATTTCCCCTTTTTCTTTTTAACAGGGAGAGTTCTATAACTATTCAGGATGCGGTAACACATTCAATTGCAACCATCCTGTTGTGCGACAGTTTATAGTAGACTGCTTAAGGTAGAACAATTAAATGAAGTGAATGGAGGGTTTCCCAGCTATTGAAACATGCGATAGTGGATTTGATATGTGTGAAGATTTCTATTTATAGTTGCGGAGATAATTTGCATTGTTGAAAGCCAAGCACTACTTTCTGTTCATGAAATAAATATTTAGTGTTCAAAGATGAAACAATTAAATGAAGTGAATGGAGGGTTTTTGGGCCACATGAAGGGCTGTTGTTGGTCGGCTGTTTAGAGTTATTAAACTTAGCATATGCAGTATAAGGCTGAAAAGTACCATGGAGCACCTTTGAAAATAAAATGAAAGGGTACAGTTCCAGATAAATGAAAACTGAGTTAAGAAAGACCGTAAATTACGTTTGTAAGTGTTTTTTTTAATAAGATATTGGGCACCAGACCAGTGTGATGCTTTGCCACTGCCATATCTGAATCAATATTGTTCATTTTCTTCTTGTTGTGCCTGTTATCTATCTTCTCTTCTGTCATGTTTCTCTGAAACTGCGCCTCTAACATTTTCCTTTGATCAGTTTAACATAGTTTTGGTTTCATATATATAATGTTTGACTTCGGCTATTTTTAACTATTCATGTATTTATTTTCGTTCATTGCAACCATCATCTTCAATATTCCAAAAAGTTGAAAGGTCATTGTTTTTCTTTTCTGTGCAACAGATATTGGGTAACAGAAATGCATGTGGATGGGTTCCGCTTTGATCTTGCTTCTATTATGACGAGGGGTAGCAGGTTATCTACTAGATGCTGTGTGTTCCAAATCAGTTTATATAGGAAATTGGTGTTCATTTCATTCCTTTTATTTTTGCTTCTTCGTCCACAGTCTCTGGGATGCAACTAATGTGTACGGGGTTCCAATACAAGGTGACTTGTTGACAACTGGAACCCCTCTTGCTCACCCACCATTGGTTGACATGATAAGTAATGACCCAATACTTCATGGAGTGAAGGTTCTTACTTTAGACCTTTCTTTAATATAACTTACATATTCTTTATCAGTATTTCTAAAATTTCTAAGGGCCATGTGAAACTGAAGTAGCCTCTTTGATACATTAAATTTACGTGCTCCAAAAAAATTACATTTCAAGCTTCCTCAATGTCCCAATGTCTACATTGTAAAACATAGAGTATTGGATACAGTCGGCTATTCCTGTGAATGTCTAATTTAGGCTGTTAGAGCCAATGCATTAGGGGAATATGGAACTTATCTCACCTTGGTCTGTTTTCAAAAACCCATTTAATCCATTCTGTTCTTAATCAATTTAGATTAATTATTTTAGTAAGTTTGTGACTACATGCAATGAGTGGCATCTTAACAGTAAATCTAATGTGACATACTCATTTTTTTTCTTATTAATCGTTAATATGCCATAAAATAGTTTGTGGCCACCTTGGCCATCTCTGTATTTTATTGTCTATTGCAATAAAATTTGTTTCCTGAGAGATGCTTATGGACTAGAAACAGCGCCTGTTGGTGCTACTCTCAAATCATGTACATATATTTTGAATTTTCTTCGTGCTTCCAGGAGTGTCACATTTCCTTTGTTTTACTAAAATTGTTTTGAATTTTTTCATAAAAATTTCCCTTGTCATTTTTGTAATCTTGTTTCTAGAATTTGGCTTAGTTATAGGGATCCTAATTGACCCACTCTTCTTTTGCCCGCTGTTATAGAACCTGCTGAACAATTAGCTGGAAAGGATGTGCCATTAAACATTAAAACCTAAGTTGTAGTGTACATCCATAATGGGTTTTGGATATCCAATCCAACCTTCTGATTCTGACAAGTGACAACTTTGCTTGCTTATCAATTTCACCACAATGTTTTACATTACTTTGCTTCAGATTTAGCAATTAAATTAGAAATAAGAGATTTCTTCCTATATCTGTTTGAAATTTCTGGAAGCTTCATGCGTCAGAATCTCTTACAGTTCTTTCTCATGTTATTGGCACCTCTTCATGTATAGTACTGAGGAGTTGACTTTTCTGTATCCTATACCTAAGAATTCATTGATCTGGAATTGATTCATCAGATTGACTCTTAAACAATCTTCCAATGCAGAGATTTTGATTGTCATAACCATGTCTAATTATTCTTATTTTTGGCATTAGCATCTCACACTTTCTGCTGGTTGATCTATCTCATCATAATCGATAACCGGCAAGGAAATGCGTTGATATTCGAAGGGGAAACTTTGGCTTTACTTTAAAACTGCCTTTGTTGTCGGATGTCTTTATTCTCTAGAATCGTTGAGGCCTGAAACCTGCTAACAGGTGTTCATGGTGTACTTTATAGATGAGTCATAAAGCCATTTATGCGTGCATATTGTTTTACTGTGATTTTTAGTTAAATTTAATTTGTAAATTCCTGTAACTTTCAGTATCGTGACACAGTGCGGCAGTTTATCAAGGGCACAGATGGCTTTTCTGGCGCTTTGGCTGAATGTCTTTGTGGGAGCCCTAATTTATACCAGGTAATTTAAGTTTTGCCTGTCTCTTTCAGCTGACGACGACTATTAGACCTTCTTATGTGATGTACTATTCATGTGGTCTGTTATGTCAATTCATCTATCCTCATTTCTTCTCTTCAGAAACATTTCATTTTTATCTATCTTCATATTGTTTAAATCCCGACTCCACAAGCCAGCTTTTGAGCAGTGTTGATAGACGACATGTTGGGTAAGATTCCTACAACTGCTTTTGTGGTGGGTTGGGGCTCGGTAAACAATTTGGGTTTTGGGGTTGTGATGGTAGAGAAATAAATGTAAGCCTTTCATATTAAATTATGGCGTGAAAGGAAAATTCCCGAACTACTCAACGTGAAAATATTTGAAAAGTAAGCAAGGCCCTTTGTTCCTCATTTGTCTGAATCTCAAAGTTATTCCTCCTGAATTTAATATTTGAGAATTCTATCCCTGGAATTTAGAACATTATGTATATGCTTCTTCTTCTTCATTCTCTCAGTAACACTCCTCATTATGTCTTTGGACCAGGAAGGGGGAAGGAGACCATGGAATAGTATCAATTTTGTCTGCGCACACGATGGTTTTACTTTAGCTGATTTAGTTACCTATAACAACAAACATAACCTGGCAAATGGGGAAGACAACAATGATGGAGGGAGTCATAATAATAGCTGGAACTGTGGACAGGTAAATATTGATAAACATGTATTTTCTGATAGTTGAATTGAGCTTTTGTTTGATGCCCGTGTTAATCTTTGTGATAATGTCACCACGGCTGTAAAAGCCTTATGATCATGCATCCTGAAATCTTAAGGCCTAGAGTATATCATCTGGCTTTATTCTGACATATATTGTGCCCTTTTTGTCTTTCACTTTTCTTTTCACCCATATTCCATCCCTTTTTTCCCATACTTTTTGGTTGTTTCATAATCTGTTTGATGGGGAATCTATTTCATTTTTTCTTCTTCCTGCTTTTAATAGTTTGATTATCCATGAAGAAGGAAAAGATACTTATCATGAGCTTATGGGAGACAAAAAAGCCACATCTGTGGTGCGTTTGTCTTTATGTCTGAACCCATTGGCAAATGAAAAGGATTATCTTAAAGACCAGATCCTAGAACAATCTTACAGGAAAGCTACTTAAGAAGAAATTAATTTGTTCAATCTGTTGATACATAGAATGCACTATGGGCTTCATAGTCAAGAGCTAGACTTTGTGCTTGTATCTTAGATGTGTACTCCATGGATGTGGTACTACTTTATGACACTAATTATCATCCAGTTTAACTCAATTAGGAGGGAGAGTTCGCGAGCATTTCAGTGAAGAAATTGAGGAAACGACAAATGCGGAATTTTTTTGTGTGCCTCATGGTTTCCCAAGTAAGATGCGATTGTTATAGTGCGTTTTATATTGGGACTCTTCATTTGAACTACAATGACCTCTATTTACTCATTATAACATGTCTATGTTGGCTTTGATTTCTTGTAATGTAAATCTGAGCTTTTTTGTTTTTTAGGATGTCTGTACCCACATTCTCAATTAACTGGGAAGGGGCATGGGCATCTACAAAGTTCATGGACACCAAAATAGTAAAGCATTAGAGTTAGTGTGCTTTCATTCAGTGCAAGGAAATAAGGGCAATTCGTACTACCCCCACAGTGTTGAATGGATCCTTTTGAATTCTCATTCTAAAGATAACAAAAGACCCTAAATTGTTCATTAAACTTGATTTTGCATCATGTAGTTTCTGGAGCACAATTCTGTATTGCCCTGCATATATTCTTTAAACGCAGCACTTTCTAGATAGATTATGCTGAGGATTGCATTTACTTTTTGTCTGCTTACTGACTAACATATTTCATTTATCTGTTATTTACAAGGGTGTTCCAATGATATATATGGGTGATGAATATGGTCATACAAAAGGAGGAAACAACAACACATATTGCCATGATAATTATGTATTTTTCTACACCTTTGTCCATACTCTTTCTGTCAACCCTTTTCTTTATTTATTATGGTAGTTGCTGTGCGGCAGATTAATTACTTTCGGTGGGATAAGAAGGAAGAGTCCTCATTGGACTTTTTCAGATTTTGCTGCCTTATGACCAAATTCCGGTAAGTAATATGGTCTATATCATGATTGCAATCATTTATACTTTGCTTTCTGACAGACGTTTTGTATCTCCTTATTTAATGTGAGTTATGCAGGGAATGCGAGTCACTGGGCTTAAATGACTTCCCAACAGCAGAGAGGCTGCAGTGGCATGGTCATGCTCCTGGGGTACCAGACTGGTCTGAAACAAGCCGCTTTGTTGCCTTTACTCTGGTATTAAGCAATCTCACTAATGCAATTCAGAATCAAATCTTAATTAATGTATCTCGTTTATTGGTGAAATGGATATAAATGGAAGATTTCACATTTCCACGGCCCCCTTATGCCTTCATAAATAGGCCCTCAACTTAAGTCTTCATTAGATCACCATTCTATATAGGTACAGTCATAAATATATGTATACTATGAATCTAGACCATTGATAAGTTGAATTCTTGTTTAAATGTATGGTTGAGACAGTCTACGAATTAGGCTAGATAATGAAAAGTATTTATCCTCACATGCAAACCTTGTCTAAGAAATTGCCACATTTAGCAGCATGGGCATCATAGGAGTAACAGGTTTTTGTTATTATTGAGGTTAATAGTTTCCCTTTTGGATCTCATTGGTTTGTTTTGAGTTTTGGGGGTGTAATTTTGAAGTTTACTATTTTACTGGTTTGTGACGACTCTACGTGTTGATCCAGATGGACTCAGTGAAGAGAGAGCTGTATGTTGCTTTCAATGCCAGCCATTTACCCGCAACCATTACACTGCCAGAGAGGCCTGGATACAGATGGGATCCCTTGGTAGACACCAGCAAGCCTGTACCATTTGACTTCCTTTCTAGTGACCTCCCAGGAAGAGATATTGCAGTTAAACAGTACGCTCACTTTCTTGATGCCAATTTATATCCCATGCTAAGTTATTCTTCAATCATCCTATTTCTCTCTCCCGTCGATCCTTAGCTTAAAAGCAGAGGTGCAGAACCCATATGCCTTGAAGATACAACCACAAAATAAATTAGTGCATATTTATAGCCTTGTATTATGAACTGAGTCAAACAAATGACAAAAAAGGCAGTAAATAGTTGCAAGTAGAAGGGATTTTGTGGAAAATAGTTCACAAAATACTGTTGGAAGAGGAAAGTTATGTGAAGTTGTAATTTGGAGGGAAATCATGCAGATTTCTGACATGTCAGAAAAAATAAAGATAAACTATTATTGTTCACATCTTGTAAATTTCAGTATGATGTGGCAGCTCAAATATTAAGAAATTGTGTATAATTTTCACATTACCATCTTATTTTCTTCGATTTGTTTGTTTCAATGATTCTCCTTGTGAGTAAAGTTATTATTTGGTGTACACTGAGTGAATGATTTGGCCAATGTGAATTTATACTAGGTTGGCACGGTCTGGTTCTCAACTTCTCACCCCAAATCGGAATCGGAACTATTCATCCAGTCTCGTTTGCCCATAATTAGACCGGATGTATATAAATTTGTTTGAATTATTATTTTTTTTAATAACAAAACCCAACAATTTTTTTTTTTGGGCTTAAAAATTCACAAATGGCCAAATTTCAAGCAAAATGAGGTGATTGGGCATAGAAAAGAGAGGTGATTTTGGGCTTGTGGAAAGTTTAATTATAAGCTTAGAAATTTAGCATTCGGTTTAAATATTTTTATTAAAAACTTTAAAAAACATATACAGCCGCTCTAATTTGGCTCAATTCAGTTTTTTCAGTACAATCTCTAGAAGGTCTACTTTCCTCTTCAAACCAAAACTAAATAGTGGGGATACCGGAATCTTCGATAAAAACCATTGGACATATATGCTGGAGCAAGAGAACGGTGGCCTGTACGATTTCTCAGACGATGAGCGCAACAGATAAAACTCTGCTCCTGTCATAGTCAATGAGCCAGCTAAGGAGACAACTGTCCCTTCTGATCTTCCTCAGGCTACATGCTCCAAGCTTCCTGCGCCTAACCCCCCATAGGTTTCAGACTCCATGCTTCCTGCACCACATGCTATGCCTCAGTCTTATGCCTCGTCTCAGTCTGCCGCTGTGGTTCCTGAGACTGACAATGCTGCTAATCCTATGAATGTAGTGATAAATTCAAGAGTTATAAGTATGTAGGACCCAGAAAGTGTTGGTACCCATTTCAGGAACGGGTCTCTTAGACTTGCTATTAGGGGCTTTGAATTGGGGCACATGTGTAACTCTTTTGGAGAATCAGGGGGAACCCAACTTCCAAGCCCATATAGACCCCTCCCTTCTAGTCAATAAGCCTTGTATTGAGGTGGAGGGTGACTTGGAGGAAACTAGCCTACTTGAGGATGACCAAGTTTTTCAAGAAATTGTGAGAAAAGGGAAAAAGAAACTCATGGGTGAAGGAAGACCCACGTCATCAGTTAAAAAAGCCAAGTTAAATTTGAGTCCTAATCTTGGTGTATCTCTGCGGTACTCAAATAGAGGAGGGTACTTTACTCATCAGAAAAATAAAGGAAGAAAAGTCAGAGCGCGATGAGGAAATGTCGACCAACGCCAAATATGTGTCATAAGTGAAACAAATCTATGAGATGTGGTTGTTAGCCCCTCCAAAGAGATGGAAGAAGCTGAAAGACGATTAAGCAAGTTGAATCCCAAGGAGCGAAATAGGCTCCAAGGTCGTGGTGGCTGGCCTTCAACAGCCACATCGAAATCAATGATACATCTAGTCTAGAACTGTCAAGGTTTGGGGAACCCCAGGACAGTCTCTGTATTTGAAGGAGTTGATTCACTCCAAAAACCCTTCTGTTCTATTTCTTATGGAACAAAGATGAATAGGCACAGATTTGAATCAAATTAGGAGGCAGTGTGGATTTTGTAAAAGTTTTGTTGTTGACCCAGAGGGACTCCTGGAGGACTTTGTTTGTGGTGGAAACCTTGGGTAGAAGTGGAAATATTAGACTAGAGCAAAAATTGGATTGATACTTGTGTAAAATATGACACAGATCATATCTTTGGAAGATTCACTTGGTTGTATGGCACTCCGTATAATACGGAGAAGGCCGCTTCTGGGAGAGTATCCGTGAGTGGGATAAGGAGGATCAAATTAGAGGTGTCAACGGGGCCGTGCCGGGCCGGCCCGTCCCATTTAAACTCGTGCTTTTGATATTTTCGTGGCGGGTCGGGCCGGTCCATTTAATTTATCGGGCCGTGCCGTGCCGGCCCATTTAATAAAATCATTGATCCCGACCCGGCCCAAAACCCATGTCCATTTTTAACGGGCTGGGCCGGGCTCGTGCCATGCCCGTGCTCGTGCTCGTGCCATACTCGAGCCCAAGAACCACCACATTTAATTTGAATTTTTTTCACTTGATTTTTTTTCCACTAGATAATTCAAATTATAAACATTAAAAATATAATTAGAGGCAAGAAATTATGAACTATTTGAAAACATTAATCAATCAAACATCCAAACAATATGAAGGGGCGGAGGGCAAAAAGTGTCTAACTCCACAAAGTCCGCTTGAACTTTTCACCTTTAAACAACTTATTATTTTTTATGTGAACAAATGTTTTGCTTTGATTATAAGAGAAGCATATATGTCATATGTATTGATTAGATATCAAGTCCAATGTTGTTGAATTAATTTGTAGTTGATATGTTTAATTAACTAAGGACCCAAGTAATTTCCCTAAAATGAAAGACATCAAATATATGTTTATGATTTTAAAAAAGAAAAAAAATATAAACAATGACATTAGATGTCAAATTATTGCATTTTGACTTTTTGAGAAGAAAAAAAAATGCTAAATGGGCCGTGCTTGGGCTCGTGCCTAGGCTCATGCCGTGCTTGAAGCGAGCTCGGGCCAAGCCCGGCCTATGTCGGGCCATGGACTGGCCCGGTCCATTGGACCTATTTTTTGATCCCGGCCCGGCCTAAGTTTTCGTGTCGTGCCTCATTTAAACGGGCTGGACTCGTGCCGTGCTGGGCCGGCCCGTCCCGTTTGACACCTCTAGATCAAATGCCTTGGATTGTTAGTGGTGATATGAATGAAGTGTTATGGAATTTTGAAAAAGAGGGTGGTGCCCCTTGGAATCCTAGAAGACGTTGATATCTTCTAGAGTTTATGGAATCTAATTCGTTGATTGACTTGGGCTTCAGTGGGCCATGCTTTACTTGGGAGAAGAAGTGTATTGATAATGTTGTTGTTAGAGAAAGATTGGATCGTTCCTTGGGTAATGCTGATTGAGTGCTCTGTTGGCCTAATACTCAAATTTTGCATGGCTTAAGAGTGGGATCGGATCATGTCCCTCTGATTATTGATAAATCCCCATCCCCTGCTAAAAGGAATAAAATATTTCGGTTTGAGGCTAGTTGGGCAGAAGATCCAGTTTGTAAGGAGCTTATCGAAGAGTGCTGGAGTGAAAATGTTGAAGGATCTGGCATTTCAGTATGGCACCATAAACTAATGACCTGTAAAATGAAGTTGATCTAGTGGCGTCGTGACATGGGAGCTAATAATAAACAAAAAATCCAAGCCAAGGTTAGGGAGCTAGAGAGTCTTCATATGGCTTTGGCTTCCGATAGCACTTTGCAACAACAAGAGTTAATCAAAGTTGATCTGCAAAAGTTATGGAAGGCGGAGGAACTATACTAGTGTCAGCGATCACGTGTCAATTGTCTTAGTTCTGGGGACAAGAACACTCGTTTCTTCCACCTTTCAATTATTCAACGTAGGCAGAGGAACAAAGTTTTGCTTCTGAAAAATGAGAGAGGTTGTTGGCTCTCGGGTGATAAATCAATTGGTGCTGAATTTAAACATTACTTTTCTCGGGTGTTCACTTCGATTGGTAATCGGAATTGGGGTACCTTTTTGGATTGTATCCCTGAGACCGTCAATGCTGATATGAACGCTCTTTTGGTGGCACCTTTCTCTGAGGAGGAGATTTCTATTGCAGCCCATCAATTAGGCCCCCTCATGTCTCCTGTCCAGAAGGGTTCCCAAGTCTGTTTTATCATAAATATTGGCAGGAAGTGAATGATACCGTGAATTCAGCTGCTGCAAATTGGTTTAGTGGTCGGTCTCATCTCAAAGAACTAAACAAAACGTATATTGCTCTTATTCCTAAAGTGGCTGCTCCTGAGCTTCCCAACCAATTCAGACCAATTAGCCTCTGCAATAGTTCTTACAAGATTCTCTCTAAGATGCTAGCCAACCGTCTAAAACTGGTCATTCCATCAATTATCTCTGGATAACAAGAATGCTTTTGTTCAAGGAAGACAAATTCAGGATAATATCGTGGTTGCTCATGAGGTATATCACTACTTGAGGCTGAAACGAAAAGGAAGCAAATTTGAAGCAAGCTTAAAAATGGATATGAGCAAGGCTTATGACAGAGTTGAATGAGATTTTTTGAGAGCTGTTATGGCTAAAATGGGCTTCAGGAACTTTTGGATACATCTAGTGATGACCTATATCTCTTCTGTCTCTTTCTCTGTTCTCCTGAATGGCAAAACTGCCACTCCTTTCTCTCATTCTCGTGGCCTTAGACAAGGAGACCCTCTGTCTTCGTATCTGTTTTTAATCATTTGTGAAGCCTTGTCCCAGAATCTAAGGAAACTCGTCAACCATGGAGTTATAAAAGGGATAAAATTGGGCGGTGGGGTCTGATTCTATCGCATTTGTTTTTTGCTGATGATGCGCTGTTTTCTTCAGGCCAGAAAGATGTAATTATTTCCAATTAAAGAAGCTTTTTCAAGATTACTGCCATGCGTCAGGGCAAGAGATTAACTTTGACAAATCTTGCATTTTTTTCAGCAACAATAGAGAATGGCAAGCTGGCATCTCTGTTCGTTTTTGGCATAAAAGGTGTTGTTAATCTAGGGGTCTACCTGGGTCTTCTGTCTATATGCAAAAGATCAAAAAAATCTGCTCTTGGTTATATCAAAGAAAGAATGAGAAAGAAAGTGCAAGGTTGGAAATCCAACTCCCTCTCTTTAGCAGGAAAAGAGGTCCTCATTAAAGCTGTGGCTATGGCAATTCCTGCTTATCCAATGATGTGTTTTAAATTCCCTGCTAGTTTATGCAAAGAAATCAACAGTGTAATTGCAAGATTTTGGTGGGCTAATCAAGAAAAGGATTCATGTATGCATTGGAAAGCTTGGCACACTTTGTGCACAAGTAAGATGAATGGTGGGTTAGGATTTCGTGATTTACAGGATTTCAACCTTGACTTACTCGGAAAACAATGTTGGCGTTTAATCCAAAATCCAAATGCCCTATGGGCTCAAGTTCTTAAAGGGCACTATTTCTAGGATGTGGACTTTTGGAAAGCTAAGAAAGGTCATCGTGCCTCCTGGATTTGGACAAGTCTTATCGGAGGAAGAGATGAGGTGCTAAATCATGCTAGGGTCCAGATCTTAAGTGGTGAAAATACTAATATTTGGACGGATAAATGCCTCCCTGCACCTCATTGAGGTGTCATTCATCCTACCAGTTCTGTCCCAGTTAATTCACCCCAGTTGGTGGTAGATATAATGGACAAAGTCTCCCATCAATGAAACTTCCAAAATGTATGTATGGTCCTTGATTGTGAAACTACGGATGCAATTAGGAGCATTCCCATTGGTAATGTTGGTAATCCATACCGTATAGTGTGGCCCTGGAGTGCTAATGGCCAATACTCTATTAAGTCTGGGTACCACATAATTCATGCTCTAAGATCTGATATGTTTGGAGTCAGTGCTCACTCTTCTCATATCATCAATCCGGTGGTGTGGAAAGAATTGTGGAGTTTGGTTTCGCAACCAAAAATTAAAATGTTCCTTTGGAGACTGCTCTCTCGCTCTCTTGCTACGTGTCTCAATCTCTTTCGAAGAAAAATTAGGGAGTCTCCTTTATGCCTTATCTGTGAGGAATTGGAAGAATCAGAGGAACATTTGTTTTTCTTGGTGCCCTTGGGTCCGAACAGTTTGGTTTGGCTCTAAGTTAAACTATAGAATCAATCCCCAAAGCTTTCGAACTTTTGATCAGTGGTTTCTTAACTTGACCCAAATGGAGTTCTCGTCTAAAGTAGATAAAAATTGGTGCATAACCTATATAAGCTTTATCTTGTGGGCTATTTGGAAAAACAGGTGTCATTTTATTTTTGAAGGAGTTAAACTGGAGCCTATTGAAGTTTTGAGGTCTGCCTCCTCTTCGACAAGGGAATTTATGGAGATTCAAAGAACTGTTGCTGAAGCTTCATTTGTCAGTCGAAGTGTGGATAACCTCTCTAATCGTTGGTCACCTCCAAGGAGAGGTTGGTTTAACGTTAATTCTGATGTAGCTTGGAGAAAGGATACCAAACGTGCTGGTCTTGGAGTGATGATTCGTGACTCGGATGGACTGCTATGCAGTGGTTCAACTGAAAGTATCATTTGTTCTTCTGTGTTGTTGGCGAAGACAAAAGCGGCTTTGGGTGGGCTTAAGTTGCCTTTGGACTCGAATTATCGTAAGGTTACTATGGAGATTGATTCTCTTGTCCTCAACGCTGGTGTTGATGGGAAGTATGAAAATCGTGCTTGGGAAATTCTTCCAATCCTTTGGGAAATTAGGCGCATGGAAGCTTTATTTGATGCTGTCGAGTGGAGTTAGATCCCTCGCAAAAAGAACCAGGCGGCTCACGCTGCGGCTTCGTTTGGTACAGGAGCGGTGCATATGGTCACCTGGCTGGATCAACCACCACTGTCCCTTATGGGTGTTTTAACCTCTGATGGGCTTCATTGCCCCTCCTCTTATTTAATATTCTGTTTAGTTGGGTTAGGTTTCCTGCACTAAGCCGTGTCTAGCATGTGCTCCTCTCCAGCGTATGCTTTTCTTGTATTGTCCTTTTGACTCCCATGTTTGGGGTTTATGAAGTATTTTTCTATGACCCAAAAAAAAAAAAACTATAACTTGGAATCGAACCAAATTGGTCCTGTCTAATTTGTGGTCAACTCAAGCTGATTTTTTATCAGTTTGAATGCCATGTTACACTCAGCTGATATAAGGAAGCTATCTAAGTCCTAAGTGTAGGTGGATCACTGGCATAATGGCATTTCTTCATTTATTATTTGCAAAGTAATAAATAGAATATTTTCTATTTTATTTGATTTGGTAAAGAGTAAATCAATCTCACTCGTCAAAAGCATGAAAAGTAAATTGGTCACTGTGGAGATGTCAAATTGTCACATGAACATGAAATGACAAAAATTAAAGGTTAAAGTTACTTCAACAAAGTCATTAAATCCTACACAAATTTAAAAGCGAAAAGAGAGATGTCAATTTTTTTTTTGTAAGTGTCAAATTCCCACATAAGCCATCAAATTCAATTTAACATTTTGCATTTGACATCTCCCTTAGAGGTGCTGTAATGAAGAACCCACAACAATCATGAATGTTTAGTGATGACGCATGAATGAAACGAACCAACTGGATTGATGAACAAAATGTTGATCAATTTCGTATCCAAGAATTAAGGTGAGCTAAAACTTAAAATCCAATTAAACACAAGCATGCATTAGCCCTTTTTGTTTTAATTTTCTAGGACCAATGATCGAAATTGATACTTATAACATGTCGTTGTACCGTGGTATATGAAATTCAATATATTATAGGCTTAACCTCCAGAGCCCCCTGGAACATTCGTTAATTCTCACTTTACCCCCTCAAAGTTAAAGTGACTCACTTTGCCCCATTGACCAAGGTTTCGTGTGTTACTTTACCACTTTCCGTCAACGCCATCCCAAATTCCATTAAAATGATGACGTGGAAGGGGTATATTGGTCAATTCAACTGAGCGGAGATTTTTCCCACCAATCTGAGGTTGTGACGTGGACTTGTGGACCCCACCTCTAACTAAAATGATCATTGGGCCTGCTGATGTGGATTTGTGGACCCATCTCTAACAAAAAGCCATTATAATCTCAGAAAACTAAAAAATGAAAAAAAGAAATCAGCTTGGGTGGGGAAATTGAGATTTGGGGATTTTAGATCTAAGGTTTGAGCACTGGTGAGAGAGAGAGAGAGAGAGAGAGAGCGATGTGAGTTGGTTTCGAAGAGTTGAAGGCAAGAAGCGACGTGACTAGACGACAATGCCTGTGTGGTGAGAAGTAGGAGAAGCGCAACCTTTGTACGGTAAGTGATTCGTCTAAAAAGGGACCTATTTTCTGAAAAGGAATCTTGTCCTGTTATGTGGAAAAGAACCTTGAACTGATAGTGATGCGCGTTGTGTACAAATGGATAGTCTTTAGGTATTTTTGTGTTATTTGCTGTCGGGAGAGTGGGTTGTAATGCAATATAGCTTTCTTGATGTGGTCCCGATTTTGTTTTCTTGTGGTTGGCTTTGAATATGTTAATCTAACAATGTTTGTTGTCTTGCTTTTAATAATTGGCTTAGAAGACTATTTTGCTGTGCTTAAAGACAAACTCCATTTTGTTTGTGTGTAGAAGACAAAGAGTTAGTCACTTTTGAAGTGCATCATGGTGGTAGAATTGTGAAAAACAAACAGAACAAGTGGTGTTATACTGGAGGGTCTGTAGGATATTTGGATTGGTGTCCTGTAGAGTATATAAATATGTTAGAGATGTGGGAGCAAGTGAAAGTGCTTGGGCACATGGGGAAAGTATCACTTAAAGGAGTAGTAAATGATGAGTTACTGGATATAGACACGGATGGTGAGCTGTTAAGTTTGTGTGATAAGCTACCACTTTCTTATCAGAGAGTGGTGCTAATTTATGTACAACACATTGAAGAGGTAGGTGTGGCTTTAAATGAGGACAGTCAAGAGGAAGGTCTGGCATTGAATGAGGATAGGGAAGAGGAAGGTATGGCTTTGAATGAGGAAATTGGGCCTATTACTAAGGATATTGGGACAATAAACAATGATGAAAATGGGGCTTTTACTGAAGGCAATGGGCCACTGAACAATGATAAAGATGGGCAGCCTTTTACTGAGGATCATGGGCCTGCTTGCATAGTTGAAGACTGGGATTCAAGTGATGATGATGTGCCCATGAACAATGAGGGTAATAGGGCTGATATAGGTGAGACTGATGTGGAAGATAGAAATGGACACAGTGAAGATGAAGAAGAGGAAGATGACCCTGATTTTGTTGACAATGCGTATGAGTAGAGTGAAAATGAATGTGAGTTGTTGAAAAAGGATGATAAAGCATTTGAAAATTATGTAGACCACCCTGAAGTAGATGAAGACCCAAATGCCCTTGTAGATGAAGATCGGGAGTCAACTGATGTAGCTAAAAGTGATGTTGAGAGCTTGGATAGTAGCTCAAATGACGAGGATAATGGGAACCAGAAGAAAAGGAAGAGCCTGTGTTTAAGCTGGGTTTAAGATTTGCAACCACTGACCTATTTAGGAAAGCAATTAGGAACTATTCCATTATCAACAGAAGGATGATTAAATTCAAATCCAATGATCGTGATAGGGTGAGGGCAGTGTGTGCAGGGAATTGCAAGTGGGTTTGTTTTGCTTCAGGAGTGAATGGTAGTGAATGGGTTCAAGTGAAGAAGTTGGTTGACGTGCATGATTATGGGACAGTTGACCACAACTTTCATACTAACTCAACATGGTTAGCTCAGAGATATGCTACTCAACTGTCTAGACTGCATAATTGGGATATGGGAACTTTTAAGCAGCAAGTACAAGAAGATTTGTCTGTGATAGCTTCAAAATCCCAAATATATAGGGCAAGGTAGAAGGTAACATCCATAACTGAGGGGACTTATGAAAAACAGTATGAATTATTATGGGATTATGCTACTGAACTAAGAAGGACAAATGTGGGTAGCACAGTCATTATTGGAGGGTGAAAGGCCAAGGTTTCAGAGGATTTACATTTGCTTGGCTGCAGTTAAGCAAGAGTTTTTGCAGGGATGTAGACTAGTGATAGGATTTGATGCTTGTCATATCAAATGTCATTATCCTGGACAATTGTTATCTGTTGTTGGTGTGGATCCTAACAATGACATGTATCATATTGCATATGCAGTGGTTGAGGTGGAGAATTATGAAACATGGTCATGGTTTTGTCAACTATTGGTAGAGGACCTTGGAATCGAAAAACAGCACAGGATATGTCTTCATCACAGACAAGCAAAAAGGCTTGATTGATGCAGTACATGATAATTTTCCAAGCACTGAGCATAGACATTGCCTCAAACACTTAGAAGCTAATTTTTTGCTTGCTGGTCACAGAGGATTGGTGTGGAAATTGCAAATGGAGAAAATCGAAAGGAGCACAACCATCCCATGGTGGGATGCTGAGATGAAAAATATGAGACAGTTGAGCAAAGCTGCATTTGATTGGGTGGCGGCCTTGGATCCATCACAATGGTGTAAAGCTCACTTTAAAACTCATTCCAAGTGTGACATCCTTTTGAATAATATGTGTGAGGCTTTTAATGGTGCCCTTATAGAAGTTCGGAGACAAACCCATTTTATCTATGCTAGAAAGGATTATATACTACATTATGTTGTTGATGGCAACTAGAAGAGCATCTTGTGAAAGATGAAAACATGACATTGGTCCAAGGATTTTTGGCATTTTGGAGAAAACAAAGAAAGAATCAGCTTAGTGCATTCCAAAGCTTGATGGGGAGAGTTTATATGAGGTCAAAAACCATGATGGAAGTCATGTTGTGGTTGATTTGGCAAGGCATAGTTGTTCATGTAGGAGATGGGATATCAATGGGATCCCATGCAAGCATGCTTGTGCTGCCATTGGGCAATTAAATGGGGATCATATTGCTTATGTTGATGCTTGTTACAAGAAGGAAGCCTTTTTGAGAGCTTACACTCCAATGGTTCACCCAATGACAAGTGAAGACTTATGGCCTAAGTGTGATAGGCCTCCTTTGATGCCACTACTTTATCAAAGACAAACCTGGGAGACTAAGGAAAAAGAGGATGAGGTCAGCAGGTGAACAACCAAGCAAATCTAATCCTACATCCACCAAGTTGCAGAGGTATAACTTGGAAACCAAGTGTTCACTTTGTAGACAAGGAGGCCATAATAGGAGGAGCTGCCCTAAGGCAAAAGAATGCACTAGCTGTCAGGTTTGTCTCTTCCCAAATAACATTGGCAATGCATCTTTGTTTTGGATCTTTATTATTATTTTTTTCAATTGATTCCCTTCTTATGTTAGGTCCCATCTAAACCAAAGGTGAAGAAAACAATTGACACGACATCAACCAAAAGGGTTACAAGACAATCAACAGCCAAGCAACCTGTAAGTGACTTTCCTTTTATACATATTTAGAGGAAGAGGTATGGGATTTAGTTGATGTAAATTGCCTTGTGCTTCAATTTTTAGGTCAGAAGAAGGTTGGAAACTGGCCAGTGTTCTCAAACTACCCAATCTTCTCAAACTCAAAAAGCTTCTGAAAAACTCTAAAACCAGCCCTAAGCTCTAAACGCCTCCAGAGGGGGGGTGAAGTAGGCTATAGGTCAAGGGCCAACCAATTAAAAAGTTCTTGTTAAATCAAACACACAAACACAAATATAATTAGGTGATTAACAAGGTAAGACAAATAACAGAAGACAGCAAGCAACACACAAGATTTGTTGACCCAGGAAAACCCAAATGGGTAAAAACTGGGAGCACCAAGCTAGGAGAGATTCAATCCACTCATTAAGAAATACAAGAAATGAAGGAAGACTTAGCTCAATCTATCACCTATAGGCAGCTTCAATCACCCTTTCAGCAAGCACCATTTCTTTGTTTCTTAGCAGCAAATCCTCTCATGAGCACCAAGCTCTAGTTGTCTATGATTTGATGTATGCAGTGAGTTGTGGTTTCACAGATTCATCTATCTCAATCATAAAGTATGATTGAGCTAGACAAACGAAGCCTTAGTGTTGTGAAGAATAAACTGAAGATAATGTATTTGAAACATATAGTTTAATTCAACATTACAACAACAAAAACAGTTTACACCGGAATCTTGTAAATGTATACTTGGAGAAGTTTATATGTATACCATCAATCGTATACTCTCAAGCAACATATACTAGCTGAAACATATATGAAGATTTAGTTTAAGGAAAACGAGTCAGCCATTTAAAGATTGACAGAAGGGAAGGAAACTCTTTTCGGAGCTTTATTCCCACTGGTTTTTCAGTTTTCAAAACATGACTCAAAGGAGGCAAGTGACCTCTATTCGGAATGCATGGGTTAAAGCCTTAACCACGAATTTGATCAGCAAGAAGCATATATAGAGAGCTTTTAAAACTGAGTTTAACAAACATGCTGCTGACCAAAGTGAATCAACCAAGGAGCCGTGCAAGACACAGGAGTCAGCAAGAGAATAAACAAAACAGCATGTGCCTGTCCGTTTTCTAAACACAAGAAGCTGCTCCTAGGACCAGGTCAGAAGAAGGAATAAAAGGTAGTTTATAACCCATCACTTGGAAGAGGTGGTAGACAAGGAGACAGCAACCAAGAGGTATGGGTTTAAACAATAAACAAATGAAGAGCTTGAACCAAGAAAAATAAAACCGTTTGAGAGTAAATGAGTTACTCTCATGTGTTTGTCAGCTTCAAGGATGGGAAGAATTTTAAAAGGCTGTCAAGGCATATTTAAAAAGAACGGTTGACACAGGCATGCAAAAGACGAAGGTTGGATTAATACGCACGACCAAGTATTAATCCAGGTAAGGAAGTAAAAGGCAAAAAACAGAAGGTTGGATCAATACAAGTGAGCATGTATTAATCCAGCGAGAATGCATATGAGATTTACCTTTAGTCCAGGCAACGAGGAGACTTGGAAGCCCTTCAACCCACACTGATTCTAACCTAGAATCTAATTAATATTACAAGGGTTTTGTTGGTTTAAGAGAAGAGCCAAAATACAATAAAGGTCCAAATAAAAACCTTACAACAGCCTAAGCTTATGAAACTGCCCAGGCTTCTGAAACCTCCACAAGCTTCTGAAATTGGCGAAGATTCTCAAATTGCCCTAGCTTGTGAAACTGCCCAAGCTTGTCAAACTGCCCCAGCTTCTCAAACTGCCAAAAAAAAGAGGTTCAAGTCTCCTGCAAAGAGGATTAAATTTACCAATAAGAAGTTCAAATCTCCTGCCAAGAAGAAGAAATTTACCAATCGGAAGGATTTGTTGGATGGTTATCAGCCTTGGAGATTCTGATGATGTACAAGTGTTCTGTGTTTTGTTAAAATGCCTCTTATGAAGACCTTTTCATTGCACTGTTATTTTGCAAGTCCACCTGTTAAGCACAAGTGTTAAGGACAACCCTTTCAAATGGGGCTTTTGATTGAACTATTATTTTGCAAGTCCTCCTGTTAAGGACACACCTTTTAATAGTATCAAGTACTGGTACTCATTTTGATGTCAAGTCCACATTGAAAGTAATGTTATCAATTGTGAGGAGTTGATGGATGTTATAAATTGTAAGGATGGCCTAAGTGTTATAAACTGTTTCCAGCTTGTTGCAATTTTGCTCAATTTTATCAACGTTTTTTCAGGTATTCATTAGATAAGTTGATTTGTATACTCTACCATTATAGATTAAGTACCAAAATCCAAAAACTGATAAGTACCATATTGTTTTCAAAAACCACATTCACTACATAAATACCAATACATTGTTACATATAGTTGCAAAATCAAACCATGTTCCTCCATCATTACATACGTACCAATACATGATATTTTATATACAGTTACAAAATACAGACTTCTAAAATCTGCCTAATTCCTCCATTGCAATGCCCACATTTTTTGGGAACTTTGACACAAATTGCCAAAACAACAGCAACATTACTAAACCCCAGAAAAGAATAAGCCAACCCATTAACTTCCTTTCTCTTGATTGACGATGCCCAAAGTCCTTTTCAAGTTCCTTCAATCGTCTAAGTAGCCAACTCACCAGAGCCTTCTCTCTAGGTGGAAATTCAATGTCCACCCAAACAAAAAACCCACATCCTTTTTTCCTCCTCTGCATCAACCATTAATAGCAATTAATACAAAATTTTAACCCAATTCACAAACTTTGAACAACGAAACTTACCCTGATGAGTTTGGACAAACATGGAATCTTCGAAGTGGATTGGCCTCAGTCCACGAGGTTTGTAAGCGAGCTATCTTCCCACAAAAGCAACTGTAACATCCCGGTCCTAAAAAGAAGTAAAATAATTAAATAAAGAGGAAATAAATTGGAGTAAACAATAAAATAAAATGATTTGAATTAATTAAGGTTTTTGGAAAAATTTAAAATATTATTTAATAAAAAAAATGGGGCAAAAAGGTCATTTTAAGTTCGGGAAGGAATTTGGGACTTCCGGTTGTACCGTTGCGTAGAGCTCGTAGATATGAGTTCGTAGACATGCGGCATGCCCAATTCCGATTTGTAACGAAGGAGGAAAAGTCTGAAAACAAAAGGGACATAAATGGAATTTAAAAAAAAAAATTGTACTGAGGCAACAGGACGTGCTACAGGTACCAGATTTTTTTATATTTTTCTCCTTTTCTTCTTCTTCCTTTCTCTCTCTCTCTTTCCCGTGCGTCCTCTCTCCCTCTCCCGCAGACCAAACTCCCCTTCCTCTCTTTGCAACTCCGGCCACAGCCCACGGCAGCGCAGGAGACCGGTGGAAAATTGACCGAGCCGACCTCGCCTTCGAACCCCAGTCCATCTTCCGCCGAAGCCGCCGCTCAGACGCCGAAAACGCAGCAAAGCGGCTGGAAAATTTTCAGAAATTTCAGAAACTTCAACACCTTCGTTCTCCTTCGTTTCTCAACCGATTTTGACAAGTGAGGTATGAAAATTCATCTATTTTTCGTGCTCTAGCTTCCTGTTGGTTAGGTTTCCTGAAATTTTGAGAATTTACAAATTAAATTTCGAAGTTTAGCTTCAGCCGATTTTCAGTTGGCATTTCCGGCACTTCCGGCCACTTTTTGGCCATTGTCCAAGAACAAAAGTGACTCCAAATTAGGGGTATTACCTAGGGTAGGAGTTTAGAGCCAAGATTCTAAGTTTTTCCGGTCACCGGAATATTGATCAAGCCACCCACGCGCGGCAGCGCGTGGGCGGTCCGGCAGAAGTCACATTTTATCCTAAAATGATCCTTGTGTTGTCACGAGCGCGTAGGAATTTACGGAACTCAATTCGGATAACGTTTGAACCCGAACGGATTTTACATATTATGTGATTTCCGGGTTCGATATGTTAGAACCGTTGAATCGCTTCCAATTTAATATATGTTAATCTAGGCATTCCTAGTATTGTGTAGGATTTCACGGATTGTGAATCGGAGCCCGGATGTTCCGATTCAATAAGTTAAAGTTTATATTTTTACGATAACCGTCCAATATCGTGCGAACGTGAGTGATCCGACCGTCCCGAATTCGGACCAAACTTGAAGGATAGGTTTACTAAACCTTGTGGAACCCTTAGGGATGTTTGGATCGTAAAATGGAGGTCGTGGGGCCCGCGGGCCCGGTTGACCAAATTTAGAAAGTTTGACTCTCGGTTGACCGTGAGTCTTCCGAGGTAGTTTCACACTTCGAAAAGTATTAGGATGACATTGTAAACGAGTGTTAATTGTTATTTGAGTTATTTGGATTATATTGGGAGTATGAGCTTGTTTATAATATCCTATGAGATTCTTGGATAATATTTGATAGTTGAAATTATGAAATGAATAATTATGGGATACTCGATTCGTAGAGTTGTGAAAGTGAGTCTTGGGACTCGGTTATGATTATTAGGAAAAGAATGGGTATTGCTTTCAAATAAATGGCATGGTTTTAAGATGGAAATGTTATGCATATAAATTAAATGATTTATTGTAATGCACTTTATATTTAATAGTCGAGATTATTATTTTGTAAAGTATTTGTGATATATTTCTGGATTTCATATGTTCGAGGGTCTTGGAGTTTATATATATAATATTTGAGAAAAAACTATCTTAGGTACTTCCCCGGTTATGGGTTTTATGTTTGAGAGTTATTTGCCTACTATGAATATGTATTTTGTTTTGGGAAAATTGAACTAAGGATGAGAATATTATTTATATAATATTTATATAAGGATTACGAACTCCACCATCATACATACCTCCCCCTTGGATGATGATATTTGGAAACAGTGGATATGGACACTGGGATACATGGAAATGGATATATGGAAATTGTGGAAATGGTCTGGATATGACAGAACCCGGGGCATGCCTTAACGGGTGTCGCTGAGACCCTTAATTGGGTAGTCTGCGCGCGTAGGACTGTTTACAGGTGTACGGGTCTTGATTCTTCGTCCGTACGTGCTGGCTGAGAGTTAGTCCCCCATTTGGACGGCTTGTCCCTAGCCACATAGTCCGTTTGAGGGCTGATAATTATGAGCTAGTCAACAATCCCCTGTTGGATTGTTTCCCCCAGGACATGATGTGCAACATCACATGTACCTCCCCTTGGATACTGATACATGGAAATTATGGATATGGTCTGGATATGACGGAACCCGGGGCATACCTTAACGGGTTGTCACTGGAGACCCTTAATTGGGTAGTCAGCGCGCGTAGGGCTGTCTTCAGACGTACGGGTCTTGATTCTTCCGTCCGTACGGGCTGGTTGAGTTCAGTCCCCCAGTTGGACGGCTCGTCCCTAGCCACATAGTCCGTTTGAGGGCTGATAATTGTGAGCTAGTCAACAATCCCCTGTTGGATTGTTACCCCTGGTACATGATGATGGTGAGAGGTGGGTGTATGTGGATGTATTTATGTATATATATATATAAATATATAATTATTCTTTTCTTGTTATACATACTACATATATGTATATGTGTTTTTTATTATTCTGGTTTGAGCTTTGTGAGCCTGTACATGTATGAACGTATAAGCCTTGGATTTGGGCAGTGTTGTACGGCAACATACGCCTTGAATAGGGTATGGTTGCATGATTGAATGGACATAAATGGAAGAAATTGATGATGTGTTTAATGTACATACGCCGTGGATAGGGTATGGTTACGAAATTGAGAATGTGTTCATTGTGTTTTTGTTGGATTTCGGAATTGTGTCAGATCTGAAATGTATAGATGGTTCTGTTGTAAATAATTGATTGTTATCGGAGTTGTGACCGTTGAGATGAGAACTACGTGTGGCTTGATCCCTTGTCCAAGGGTACGCAGGCAGCCTGGGGTTTCACCAGGTGCAGCCGTGAAGTATTAATGTGTTTAAAAGGTTTGTTGAATTCTGCGTATGTGATTGGATTCCTGATGTGGTTCGATGTGATTGTTGGATTTGAATCCAGTTTAATGATTTCTGTGGTGTTTGTAAAGTTGTTTGAAGACTTTAAGTACATGGCTTATGTAGTAATTGACTCGAGAATATTGTTGGTTCTGTTTCGAATTATTGAAGGCCGGGGGCCTGTTATGTGTTTGCATGTTGATAATTTGTGCATGCTGCATGTTGGGATATTAAAATGTGAATTTTATGCAGGTTGAAATTTGGGAAATGTTCAATTTACAGGGGAGACTCTGCGAAATTTCGGTAGGAAATCTCGTGTCCTTAATTCCTTTTGGGAAAAGAGGATATAGTTTCAGTGAGTGGGCCTGACATCGGGTGATGTCGGGAATTCCACAGGATTCATCTCTGGGTTTCGAGAAATTCGGGGGCGGGTCCTGCGAGGCAACGCGGTGCAGCCACATCCAACTCTTCCACTCTGTCAATTACTTCAGGCTTCATCTTCAATTTTCGTGGAAACCCAACCTCTGATTTCTAGGGTTTTAGCTACATCAGAGTCGCGTCGCTTCTTCTTGCCTTCAACTCTTCAAAACCAACTTACAGCGCTGCCTCTCTCTCTCTCTCTCTCTCTCTCTCACCAATGCTCAAACCCTAGATCTAAAGTCCCCAAATCTCAATTTCCCCACCCAAGCTGATTTCCTCTTTTCATTTTTTAGTTTTATGAGATTATAGTGGCTTTTTGTTAGAGATGGGTCCGCAAATCCACATCAGGAGGTCCAACGATCGTTTTAGTTAGAGGTGGGGTCCACAAGTCCACATCACAACCTCAGATTGGTGGGAAAAATCTCAGCTAGTTGAATTGACCAATATACCCCTGCCACGTCATCATTTTAACAGAATTTGGGATGGCGTTGACGGAAAGTGGTAAAATAACACACGAAACCTTGGTCAATGGGGCAAAGTGGGTCACTTTAACTTTGAGGGGGTAAAGTGAGAATTGACCAATGTTCCAGGGGGCACTGTAGCAGTTAAGCCTATATTATATGTAGTTTAACATATACTAGCAGTTATAGTTCAACTAAATCAAAATCTTGTCAAACTTCACTAACCCTCATATATTAGATGACAACATTTTCTCAATAATAATCAATTATAATATCAAGACATCTAATTTACTTTGTAGCCTTATAGAAGTTAAGAAATTGTGAACAAATGTGTCGGCAATATCAATCTCAAGTATCACAAACATGTTTGAAGAAAAACAAGGGGAAATAGTGTTTGGTATCGGGTGAAGGAAGTTGAGGTTTCACCCATAAACTAATTGGCTATGAGGGGAGTAACCCAACTCTTAATAAGTCCTTACTAGATTTGTCAACTTTCCAATGTAGGACATTTTTCAATTCACATTCTCACATTCCGTGGTTGTTGGACATTGTGTGATTTGAGCCACAATGTTTCTGTAATTTCCAATGCAGTCAATTAATTTGATGTAAAATAATTATCTTATATTTGCAAAAGAAATGGGAACTAAGTTGAGCACTCAAAACCAACCAAAGTATATATATATATATATATATATTTCAGAAGATTCATTGTTCTGTATTTTTTTTCTTTCTCATTGAAGCGGAATCTAAATTCGTGATTGAGGAATAGATTTCCATAAGGGAATACATTCTCCATTTGTCTTTCTAGAGGTGTCAAACGGACCAAGTGGCCCGAGTACGGCACAAAGTCTGGCTCGATTAAGTAAGGTCCAAGATGATACGACTCGTATTTTTAGGCAGGCCAGGACAAGGTTGTTCGGCACAATGGGTTATTTTGAATAATATTCTAGCCCTTTTTTTATTTTGAATGTAATTCAAATAAAGTCATTCGCTTATTTTTCCAACAAATAATAAATATTTTTAATATATATATAATTGTAAAAAAGAGTGAAATGAAATTGATAAAAAAGAATTACAAAATGCAATACATAAGTCGAGCTTGGGATGGGCTCATATCGGTCCATTTAGTGGCCCGGAACAAGCCCGACCTAGTCCCATATAAGCTCGGGCCGGACTTAATGATTTCCATAAATGGACGGACTCGGCCCAACTTGTTTATTAAATAGACAGACTTTAAATAGGTTGGGTCGGCCTTACACGACCTTTTGACACCTCTTGCAGTCAAACCAAAAAGTTTAGAATTTAGTGGGGTCCACATATATTATAGAGGTGGTCAGCAAAGTTGTAAGTAAATATGGCACAAATGGCAACACTCGTAAAAAAGAAGTACGGTTCCCATCCACTTATGTCTCTGGCTTGGTGGTCTAAAATTGACCGCTCCACTCCAAGCTATCCTAAAACCGACTACTCCACTCCAGCTCTCCTAAAACCGACCACCCTATAACAGCCCAAGAGTCACAAGTAGTGGGAGAGTTACGAGTGCTGCCAATGGAGCAATGTGAAAGAGACGAAAGGGTTGGGGAAGAGTGAGAAAGACATAAGAAATTTTGAAGTTATTGAGTTTGTGTCCGAGTTTATCTAACCTTTAAAGATGTACATTTTATGTTGTTTGACCTTTTTATAATGAGAAGAGTTAAAAGAAGTTGAGTTTGAAACTTGAATTTTTATTGTACAAAAAAAAACTTGACTTTTTTTTTATTGCATGTACATGCACAAGTTACTCATAACGTGACAATTCTATTTAAATCTTTTAAGATTGGACATTTCTAACGTAAAAAATTTCGTGAGGTTTTCTCACACATTGGTTCCATTTGTTGACATCTTTAGAACTTAACAACACATTTGTTACTGAGTAGAAGTGAGGTTTTTCAACACTCGTGCCTTTTGAATGAGGTTATATATAATTGTTGCGTAGATACAGCTGCACCAAAATGGATTCAGTTGCATCCTCAACTTGTGATACTCGCAAGTGCACGAACCGTTGGTAGTATAGCATATGTAAGTGCGAGGTCGATTCCACAGGGATTGGTGATTGAATGATCCAATTCAATTTTCCTACACAAAACAAAAATGAAAACAAAAGAAACAAAACAAGAAGAAAGAATGTACATTACATGAAAAATAAATTACAACTAAGAAAACATTAAGTGAACTAGAAGAACTTTGAGGAAGAAAGGGAGTGTTTGGGAAAAGTGTTTGAGGACATGGAGGCTTTTTGGAGAAGAAAGTAGAAGTAGAGAATTGTTTGAGAAAGTGTTGGAGAATTTGATGAAGAAAGTGTTTGGAAACTTGGAGGATTTTGGAAGAGAAGGTTTGAGAACATTGGGAATTTGGAAGAGAGGAGAGATGTGTTTGAGAAAGAGAAGGGAGGAGTGTTTGGGAAATGTTTGAGAATATGGAAACTTTTGGAGAAGAAAGGAAAGTGGTGTTTGGGAACTTTGTGGATTTTGGAAGAGCATGTGTTTGAGAGCTTTGAAAAGGGAGAAGAAAGTGTTTGGGAAATTTGGGGATTTTGGAAGGGAATGTGTTTGAGAACTTTGAGAATTTGGTGAAGGAATGAGAATTTTGTTTGAGAACTTTAGAGAAGGGAGAAGTGTTTGAGAGATTTGGAGAATTTTGGAAGAGTAAGGAAAGTGGTGTTTGGGAACTTTGTGGATTTTGGAAGAGAGTGTTTGAGAACATGGGGAATTTGGAAAAGAATAGAGAAGTGTTTGGAGAATTTATAGAAGAAGAGAAAGGAAAAATGCTTGAGATTTATAGTACTAGAATCTTGTTACAACAATTGAGAACTACAAAGGGAAACTAAGAGAATTTGAGGGAGAGAAGGGAAGGGAGCTCTAGAGAAGTGCTTGAGAGCTCCCCCCTTGGGGTGTTATTACAAGCTTAGAGAACTTCCCTATTTATAGGCCTAGGGGAAGTGAAAATCTGAATTCAATAAGACTAATGCATACAACACTTGAATTATAAAATCTGAAATGGTTGATGCACTTGTATTAGAAAATCTAAAGTGGGTGATGCACTTGTATTAGAAAATCTTGAATTGGTTGATGCACTTCACCACTAAATCCCACCAGCAGCCCTAGCTCATCTTCATGTCACCATGACCAAACTTCCAACCAGAAATGATAGCTCATGCCTAGCTCACCATGACCAAGCATCCAACCAGCACATGCTGAGGTCAGCATGACCAGCAACTTCAAGGGCTTACAACTTGGGCTTCTCTTAATCAAATTAGGACTTTAAGCACTTGAAATTGAAGTTCAGAATGTCTTCTTTCCAGCCACATATCATTTGGGCCAATCCAAGGTCGGAGGAGGAAGTTAAGGCCGAAACAAATTGCTAACTCATTTTCCGCGCTGATAAGATCCATCCTGAGCATGGTTCAGTGTTTGCTAGGTAACGGACTCCAGATTTATCCAATGGGGCTGAAGTTTGGATATGTTATAGTACACACCCATTGGAACAACTTTCATGAAGAATGTGGCCTCATTCGAGCTATGTAGGTTGCTGAAACAAAGCTTGCAATATGACCTACGGAACTGGACTGGCAGGGGGCTGTAGCCATAATGAATTTGTCTTTAAGCTCTTCTTCCCTTCATCCAAATCAGGCCTTAACATGCTTGAATTGCATGAATTATGTTCTCCAAAGCCATCATTGTTACCTAAAGCTCAATTAACTGAAAGATAAACACAAAAAGGATTAAAAGCACAAGTTTAACTCAAAAACATAATCAAATCATAAGCTAGAAGGGTAAGAAATAATATACAATTATGAACCGATCAATAATAAGCCTTAAAAAGTGAAACTTTTGAGAAATAAAAAATTAACCTTTTTTTTGGTCATTCGTGTTGGCGAGTCCTTACTTAGTTAGGATTTTGGTTCTTTATTTAGTTAGAATTTTGGTTACTTACCAACTATTATTTAGTCCTATTGTAATAGAGATTTATTTCCTATTGTAATTTAGATATATTTCTTGTTCTATTTAGAGTTAACACATCTTTGTACTTGTATGAATACCTCCATATTGGAGAATAATAATAATAATATGAGCATATATGAGCATAATTGAAAATATTTACCCTACTTTGTTTGACTTGGTATCAGAGCGTAGTTCTCTTGTGACCTGTGCTTACGTTCTTCTTGCAATTTAAGTGGGGGAGTGAAAAGGGATTTGTTTCTCTTTCCTATACCTTATCTCTACTGTTTCTGTGGCCGTTGCTATTGTCGTGGCCGTTTCTACCGCTGTTGATGTTGCCTTTCTTTGCTTCATTGAACGTTGCTATGGTCATTGCCGATGATGTTGATGTGTTTTGATCCGTCTTTACAACATAAAAAACTCTAACCCTAAACACTACATATTTCCGTTGTACTATACACCCAAACTATAATACTAGCCCCGCCACCAATTACCTTGCTACCTGTCGCCGTCGCCTACCTTGCTATTACCGTCGCAGCCGCCACCCCACCATTCGTCACCATACCCAATGTTGATGCTTTTATTTCTTCACTTGCTTCTTGTTCTACTTTATCTACTGTCGTGCTCATAAGGTTTCTGTGTTCTGCCTTATCTCCTGTCGTGCTCACAAGGTTTCTGTGTTCTGCCTTACCTACTATCGTGCTCACAGGGTTTTTGTGTTCTACCTTACCTACTACCTTGCTCACAGGGTTTTTCTGTTTCTACCTTACCTACTACCGTGCTCACAGGGTTTCTGTGTTCTGCTTTATCTATTGTCGTGCTCATAGGGTTTTTATGTTCTGCCTTACCTACTGCCGTGCTGACAAGGTTTCTGTGTGCCCTTATCTCCTGCTGTGCTCATAGGGTTTATATGTTCTGCTTTATCTACTACCGTGCTCATAAGGTTTATGTGTTCTGCTTTTAAGTATTCTTCTATGTGCCATATTTGTTAGGGTTTGTCAGTTGTTTCACTTGTGGTTTATGACAAGGCTTTTTCTACAGTTGTTTGATTAGTTAATGTTGAATGGTGTTCTATGACTCACTTGTCAAGTTGAGCGTATGAAATATCTTTGCCCCAACTTGAGGGGAAGTGTTGGCGAGTCCTTACTTAGTTAGGATTTTGGCTCCTTATTTAGTTAGAATTTTGGTTACTTACCAACTATTATTTAGTCTTATTGTAATAGAGAGTTATTTCCTCTTGTACTTTAGATATATTTCATGTTTTATTTAGGGTTAACACATTATTGTACTTGTATAAATACCTCCACATTGGAGAAGAATAATAATATGAGCATATATGAGCATAATTGAATATTTATCCTATTTTGTTTGACTCTAGGGAGGGAGAGTATTATATTAGGTTGTCTTAAGATTGTCTCTTATGTGAAAAGAAAAATCTCAACCCATCCCCCACTCTAACTTTGAAACCACCAGCAACAACGAAATTCGATTGTTGGGGGAGATTGGGAAGACAGTGGACATCTTGATAGTGAGTGAAAGCTTGTGCCTCAGGTCCTTCCCCTGGCTTTTATCTCTGGATTTTACAGAGAGTGTTTGTGCCTTTTGTCAACTATGAAAGAGAAAAAAGAGAATCTGTGCATTGCGAAAAAAAAAATCTAATTGAAGTGAAGCCAAACTCTCTCTTTTGCGTTTAAAGAAAGAGTGCTACTACCGTATGATCTAAGCACACCCTAGTATTTTAATCAAAATATAAAATTAACTAAGTATACCCTCTTTAACTAACAAAAATACCCCTAGTACACCCTAATATACTCTACTTGTGATGAGAGAGTCTTTTTGAACCTTAGCAGTTGGAAAGTATCTGCAGGGAGGCACAGAAATGGGACATAACAGTTTTAGAAACCAAAAATATATAGAGTTGAGAAGTATAATGAGTTCCAAGTTAAAGCAAAGAGGGCCTACTGATTTAGTTTGCCTATAAAATATTTCCAAAAAGGATGTATCCAACGCCGAAAAAAGAAAAATCATGAAAAATTGCATAAGACACAAATGAAGAAAGTAACCTTAATTATATCCATGGCTTCTTTTGCTATATGAGACTATTTTTAATCAAGATTATACATTCCGCCCATTAATCTATGTAATCAATGATGTTGATTGATTGGTGATTGCAATATTGTCCCCTTCTTCATACTACAACCTCTCAATACTAAAATTAAAAGTAGGATAAATGGCGAGATAATAGATAAAATGATGAGCATACATGTGGCCGAATGCACAATTCAATATATTAAGATGAGTATGGTTGAATATGGTGAGTAGGGTATATTTATTAAAATTACATTTATTTCACGATTCAATATATCATTTTTAGTCATTTTATATTAGTGTAAATTAGTAATTTAATAAATACTATAATAGTAGGGTGTACTCAATTAATTTTAGGCTTTGCCTAGCAGCACTCTAAAGAAATAAGCTTTTTTATTTTCTTTTTTGCTTTGGGGTTTATTTATTATTTCTTTAGAAACTTCTTCATTGTTTTTGGAGCTTAAAAGAAATCGAAAATTGCTCACAGAGAGATGAGACCCAGGCTCCCAGCGACCGGTGGCGGACCTCTGTAGGCTCAAGGAGGTGCACCTGCACCTCTGGTCGCCGGAAAAGTCCATAACAGCTGCCCGGAGTTGCATCTCTGCTCAAACAAGAGACGCAGAGAACCTGTTCGATGAAATGCGCAAGAGACTTGGTGCTGCGCTGACTGTCTTCTGCGTGCTGCGTGCAGCACTCGCGCGCTTCTTTTTTTTTTTTTTAATGAAGCCTGGCCAAAACGACGTCTTTTTGGACCAGGGTTTTAAAAAAAAAAAAATTAAAACAACTGGGCCATTTCGTGGGCTTCTATAGGGTTTTAGTTGGGTATTTATAATTCCTTACTGAATTGGGTTTTGATTGGGTTTTTGTAATTCCTCATTTAATTGGGTTTTTGTATTCCAATTAAAATCCAATTGAGTTTTCTTTATTTAATTGGATTTTGGGATTTCCTTAGTTAAGTGAGATTGAGAATTCTCTTTATAAAGAACCAATTTAACATCACCCAATTTCATCAAAGTGTGTATGCATCACCATAATCCTATGTTTTTATTTTCCTTCTTGAGTACGTCAATCCAAAGTAAGTCAGATGCATATATATTTTTTCTTGAGCAAACACCGATTTTGTTTATTCTTTTTATTTATTTATCTTTTTTTAAATAATTTTTGTTTTCTTATTTAGCTATCTATGTATTAGTAAGATCAATAGCAAACTCGAGGAGGAAGAGGCTACGTGACACGCTATTCAAGGTATAATTAATTTTTATTTATTTATTTAATTGATAATTTGATATTGATTTGTTTATTTAATTGATAAATTATAGTCAATTGTCATAGTTATAGATATAAAACCCTTATTTTGTTTTAATTGTACAGTTATGGAACGGTACTTTAAAAGAAAGAGTTTAAATCCTCCTTCAAATAATCCGTCTTTTTTTTTTAGCTCTTAGCTTTTAAACATTGCACATCCGCTGAAAAATTCCTAGATCCGCCGCTCAGCGATTCACGGATTATTCCTTGAATTGAGTTTTGGGGATGTGTTTGAATTCAAAGTCCATGGAAGCAAAGGATGGCCACCATCTCCAATTGTTGTTTCGGATCTGGAGGTTTTTTCAAAGTTTTAAACTTTCTTTATAATCTTTATAATTTTAAATAATTTAGTTTTTAATAGTAAGACACATGATTTTTCAGACGGAAAAGTAGATGAAATTCAAAAAATTTGACGGTAAAGACTAAATTGGCAGTTTTAATGAGTTCGAGTACTATTAAGAGATTTTCTATTTAAATCTCACACTTCTCTTAGTTCACCCCATCTTTTAATTTAAATTTTCACAATTTCTAAGAAAACCCCACTATCTTCCCAAACAACCCTTAAATACACCCCAAATTGAAAAAAATGAGAAATAAAAGAGATTTTCTATCAGTAGAAAAAAAAACACAAATAAATGGAACCCAAAACCCAAAATTTAATACTTTCTAGAGAAATATAACAACTTTACTTCTCTTCAAGAACTTGAATCACTGAAATTCCAACACTTAGGTATTGTTGAGAGAGAGAGAGAGAGAGAGAGAGTTGGAGTGTATGAGGTGTGTATATAGATGTACTATGGTTAATTAATAAGTTGGATGACATTTTTTGTCTTTTTATACAATAATAAAACTTACAGGTTAAGAGCATCCGCAATGATGTTCTCTATTAGGAGGTGGATAGGGAGTATGGTTGGAGTTGCATTTTTACAATTCCTCCCTAAAATTTGTCTAAGGAGGTGGTTTATGGAGCCCATTGCGGATGCTCTAATGATTTAAGTATTGGGGTGAACAAAGAGAAGTACGGAGTTTAAATAGAAAATCTCTACTATAAATTCAGGGGTTAAATTCAATTAAGGTCATAGTTCAGAGTGTAAACCGTTTGAAAATCCTAGTAAATAGAAGATACTTACGGCCCATGGGCCATTCCCACAGGCCACATGGCTTCTGGAGAAATCTAGAGACCCACAGAAACCTCTCTCTCTTTCCAAGCATTTGCCTCCTTCCTTCTTTTTACAGAGACATACTCCTAACCCTCCCAAAGCTCCAGACTTTCAGGTTGTCTCTCTCCATTCTCCACTAATCCAATCAAGTTAAATCCCAGAACAGTCAAAAATTAGCGGCATCCCAATTTTCATAGTTCTTTAGGATCACAAACGCAGTGCAAAAATCATCCATGGAAGACCACTTTGTCTCAGAAGGAATGCAGATGAAGACGATGAAGAAGAAGAGGAAGGAGGTGGAGGAGCTTGACCAAGTCAACGATGACTTCTCCGACTTCTCTCTGTCTTCCCCTGCCAGAAAGATTCGCCGCCTGGTATGCAAAAGTTTCAATCTTTTCCGCTTCTGTACTTCTCTTCCCAATTCTGTTGATTGTTCTAATTCTGTATTTTCTGTGTCACAATTGATGATATAGGATGCTCATCTGCCACCCATTATGGAGGAAGAAGAGGCTGACTTTTCATTTTCAGCTGCTCAGAATCAGCTGAAATCAGATGCTCCATTTATTGAGGAATTGCCCTCAGAAAACCAAGAAAAGGCCATTGTGCTCTTCAGGCCTGTCAACAATACCCCAGTCTTCTCTCTCCATTCTGACTTGATTTCTGGCTTCAAGGGTATGTTTGGCAATTAACCATTTGGATTTTTTTATTTGTTTTGAATGATTTCAGTAATTGATGATATGGGTTATTGGTTTTGCAGACCAATTCCTGCGCTCCAGCCATTTTGGTCTGAGATCATCAGCTGAGGAAGATGATGAGGCAGTGCAAAGCAACAGCAATCATTGTAAAGCTGTTGTTCCTTGGGTTCCCAGTCCTCTATACCCTTCACCATCAATGGAGGTTTCACAAGCAGACGCTCCAGAGGAGCTGATGGAGGCTGAGGAGGTGGAAACAGCAACAATGGAGATTGAAGAAGAGAGCCCAGCAGCAGGGCAAGCCATGGCAGATGGGTGTGGTGGTGGGATGTGGACAAGTAATGAAGGCTTTCCTCAGTGGCAGCAACAGCATTGTATGATTCCACAGCCTCCACACAACACAACCACACCCATCACATGGCTGCAATGAGACCCAAAGGCACAGGGTTTCTGGGTTGGAAATTTGGATGGTGCCTCATTCTTTTTATTGTAGTCTTTTCAACTAGGTTATATTTATATATAGATATTCGAGGTGTTTTTGCTCACAACAATCTGTTGAAACACCTGAAAAATAGTGTTGTAATGTTAATATTTGCAGTGTAGGAACTTGTAAAAGAATGATTTGCATCTATGGCTTTAATGATCCAGTTCTAGAGATTAATAATCTGGTTTGGAGTTGCTTCGGAATAGATAGACTCTAGGGCTTAGTTTTGGCTTTCATAAGAACTATATTGAACTCAACTCCAATTCAGTCCAAGCCGAACCACCGAAGAGGTGTGCTTTGCAAAGAATTATGTGATCTCTAGGCCTAAGTTTTGTTTGTCATGGGCACAAGGGCTTGAACTGTACTGTGCTGTGCAAAGGATTGTATGATCTCTAAATCGTAAGAGTCCTAAATTTCGTAGAAATCAATTTAGTTTAGAATCTTAAAAACTATACACGAAATACACAGTTCAGTTAATACAATTCGGTATTTGTACAGTTCAGTTTAACTCGGTCTAATATGGTTTTACTTAATATGTTACTCAGCTAATATCTCTAATTTTTACTTCGGCAAAGGAGATTCTAAGATCAAATCTCTGTGGTGACCCCTAGTTTTTACTTCGTCGGAGGAGATTCTAAGATAAAGCCTGATTCTAGATCACGTCTTGACCCGAGTTTTTACTTTATCGGAGGAGATTTTAAGATCAAGTCTTTACTCTGTCTGAGGAGATTTTAAGATCAAATCTCTGTAATGACCCCGAGTGTTTACTTCATCAGAGGAGGTTTAAGATCAAATCTCTCTAGGCAAGGGGCTTGTAGTTGAATTGGTAAATAGCATTTACCTTGCACCCAAGGTCTTAGATTCAATTTTACTCTTCCCAATATTGCTTTTATAAAAATAAAAAATAAAAAAAATAGATCAAATCTATCTAGAGGACAGTTACATTTGTTTAAACAGCATAACTTTATGAATCAAAACTATGAGAACAATGGTATAAAAAATGGGATAAGTGTAAACACCCAAATAAATTGATTATAAATATGCACAGGGAGTTTGACGAGGTTAATACATTATTGAGGAGATTCTCATCTATATTCTAACAGAGATACATGGAAATGGGAAAAATAAAGGCTATGTAGAAGTCTGATGGGGGTATCCTTCTATGTCGTTCCCTTCTATTCTCTTCTTGTCCTTCTAGCAAAATGGCAGTTCCTATGGCCTGAACAACACGTAGCTCTTCAATGACTGCCGATCGACTTCACTATTTTAACTCACTAGAGAACTATAGAAGAGCTAGTCTCCTGAGACATATGTCTTCTGTGCATAGTATTTCTTTTCACTCTCTGTCTTTTTCGCATTGCGTTTCTGCATCAAAGACAACAGGAGGAAGAACTCTATCAGAACTTTAGAAAGCAGACTTTTTGCACATGCAAAAGATATGGTTAAGACGTGTTAAAACACATCACTAAAAGAGATGCAATACGTTAATGAGCTTTATTAAGAAAGGCTATACTGGTTTAAAGATTTAACACCAAATAAGATAATCTCAAGAGAACATGCCAGAACTCCTTATAATCATGATATAGGATTTAAGCCAACACAAACAAAGATGGCCACTTTTCTTGTATAAAAGTTATTAAATATGGTTTCGTATCTATCTCTTGACATTTGTAGTGCATACAAATTACAATCAAAACGACAGATAAAGATTTTTAAGTTACCATGTAAGCATCATGATTTGCAATTATCCTCTGTGATACTGATGTTGTTGTTATATTTTTGGGGCTTTCAAGTAATTTGAAAATCCCCATGCTCTTGGGAACTGAATAAGGATCACTTTCACCCTGCACCATAAAATAATTCCATTCAATAAACCAAGTCTCAGCTGCAAACAACAAAGTTCAATAGTGATCAATTTTGAAAAAAGATCCATCAACTTACAGTAAACAAGGAGTGGTACTCAGAAACTGTCCCGTGCACAACCAATGAAATGTTGAAAGTTGTTACCTGTCAATGCAAGAATATAAACCTCAGATACAGTGATTAAAACATCTAAATCAGGCATTGCATCAGAAAGATTACACTATTAACAAAATGCAATGAGTCAACAATGCGTATGAGGAAGAGATGGATGGGGGGGAGTGAAAGATGAGAGGGTGATAAAATACAATGACTTGGTACACAATAAAAAGATAATCTGATACATTTACTCACCATGTCCATGGTAACTTCCCAAGGAGCACCAATGATGACCTCATCAACATAACGGCAACCCAATACACTAAGACTACGTTCGTGTAAATGCATAATTGGATGGTGCCCTCTGTGTTCACTGAAAGTAAGAAAATTTTAATTAATTTTTCATCTTTTACAAGTATACCCTTTTTTGACCAAGGTAGAAAGGAAGATAAAAAAATTATGCTTATCTTCTAAATATAAAGATAGAAAGAGAATAAAATTTTCAAGGTGTAAGCATACCAATGAATGAATTGATGTCAACTCAAGAAAATGGACATACCTCACAGTTTCATCATTGTGGATGCCAACGAGTAGAAAGTCTCCAAGCTGCCTAGCATTCTTGAGGATCTGAGCAAGCACCCACAAAAATGAAAAATGGCCTTCATATAATAAATGATGAGATGGGAGAATGCTGTAATGAAATCTCCACAGTATGTAATTACCAAACAGGAGTCATTATGAATGTCATCTGGCAACGTTCAGCTGTTCAGATACAGCATACACCTTATGTGTTGCCAGAAGGCCAAACTTAACCCACAAGGCTTCAATGGGTACCCTTACAACTAATAATTAGCAGACTACTATAACGATCCACAACAGCATTTCATATATTAATGCAATGGTAGAATCTATTTCTCACTCAAAGCAATGGCACTAAATCATGAAAGATGATGAGTGCTAGAACAATACCAGATTGAAGATAAGGACATGTCACCTTAGAGTGCATTATAACAAAAGACCATCATGAAGGCTATTTATAAACTACTTTGAGTTTATATTGGAGCCAGAAAACATCTAGGATAAGGTAAAAAAATTGTCACTCCTAGGTACACCTACAACTTTGAAACTAAATGCAAAATAGGAAAATGTACTACAAAGATTCCACTTTAAACCATTAAAAAAGAGAGAGTAAATGTTTGCAAGAGTAACTCAGATATATAGTTGTACCTCAACATGTCCAGCATGAAAGAGATCAAATGCCCCATCAATGTACACAACACGAGCATTTGGTCCAGGTCCCTGAGAATATGGAAGGTCTTGTCATGGAGAATCAAAAAGCACATTATGCCCAAAAAAACAAGAAGCAAAATTTACCCTTCCTATTTTATCTGTACAAAATAAAATATATACGAAAGAAAATGAAACCTCAATTCCAAGCTACGGTGAAAAGTGATTTACTATGTTATCCAAGAAATGGGAATTACAGGGTGACTTCTTGGTCTTTACATATACCCCAAAAAGAGGTCTGTTTGTTCATTTTCAAAGATACTTATTCTCAAATGTCACTAGATGCATTGGAGCACAAGATCCTCAAGAGGAGCATAGTCTGTAATATATGAAATACTAATTACTTTTGAAAAACAAGTTAAAATTAAAGGTGCCAAGATAGCATGTGAGGCACACCTTTCCATTAGAGAATTGCACAATCCGTCGAGATGTTGGTAAAAACTGAGATAAATGGGCACTCTTCGGTTGACTTTCTGGGGTTTTATGCAAGGATGTTTTGTTTTGATCTTCACCACCATTTGTATCCCTTAAAGAAGAGAGTATCCTCCCTACATGATTATTGTTAGACCAACTGAAAATAAGAAAATGTTTTCGGTATGAAATTTTTTAGCTGTCTAGGCAGATCGTTGATCAAATGTCTTCACTTCTAGCAAGCTTGACCGTAATAGAAGTCACAAGTGGAATTGCATAATAACAAAAGCCGTCTGAGGGAGATAAAGAGAATCATAGTACCTACAATATCTGTGCTGGAGACACCTTCAGTTCGTTTAATCTGCTTGTAGCGGCCAGCTTTTTTGGCCAAGGCATAAGCATCAGTTCCATCTGGCAGCAGGCAAGGATCATCACCATGTATGATATAGTCAATCTTATGCTCATTGAAGAGTCTGCCCATGAATTGCTCAGTAATTTCATATGGAGCTTTTGGTATGACTTCATCCACCCACTTCAACCCACTAACAAGAACCAGTCTAGAAAGAACTTCAAATTAGATAAGAATAACTAGTTGTATGTATGGCATACAACAATCTTATTAAATTTTATTAAAGGCCAACTAAATTGTGCAACAGGAGATTACACAACAGTCGCAAGAGTTTCTATTGGAACAATACAAAGTATGGATGGACCAAATAGTTCATTCTAATTCCACGGTTGCTGAATAACACTATTAAGGAACCCAACTCTGCAAAATATGTGGATAAACTGCTTCATATCCATGTATAACAACATAATCTGTAACTCAAGTTGGTAAATAAGTAACAAGAGGTCCAACTCGAACTCACATAGGAAGGTTTTGGCATTCCAATATAAACATGTGTTCTTGAGAATGAGTGTGTTATCGTTGATATTTATGTGCATAAACACTAACCTCTCTTCCATGGATAAAACAGGTGGACCTTTATTGGCAATGATCTCCTCATCACTAACAACACCCACCACCAACTCATCTCCCAAAGCCTTGGCTTGCCTCAAGGCATTGGCGTGGCCATAATGCATGAGATCGAAACACCCATCCATGTAAACACGAATGCGCTTCTTCTCACATTTCTTCTTATGGAAAATCCCGGAATCAGGCCATAAATAAGGCAACTGAGGAACTGTGATTCCACCGAAATAGCTGGTGGACAAGCCGAGTAAGGCAGCCGTGAGCATTAGACCACCAAAGACATGAGGGTGATTATACATTCCATCCCAAATCCACTTGTTAGTTTCATATTCCATGTTGCCACACTTTTTCCTCTGCTTTATATTTTCTCTCAGCTCTACTTTCTCAGTAAGAGGAGACACAAAACCTGAAACCACAATGGCACAAAGAAAATCAGAAATCAACATAGCAGAATAATTGCAATATATTTTTGTCTACTTCATACAAAATTCACATTGGTTTTCTTCCTCTGACGTGAGATTTAAACTTCACAGAAATACAAGATAAATGAAAAACACTAGACAAATCTAGAGCTTGAAAATTCCAAAATACACCAAAAATATGTCAAAAAGAAAAAAACGCAAATAATAAAGAGAATTTGGGAAGTATTTATTTGGAAACTGTGAAGAGGCGGTGCAAAGGAAAATCATTGAAAAGTTATTCACTTGGTTCAGCAATAAGACAATTCTGTGAAATTAAGGGATGCAAATTCTAAGCCCATCGAGAAATTAATGCTGCATGGCGAACCAAAGATTCAAGAGAATCCTTGAGAAAATTCCCAATAAAAAATTTAATTCTGAATCTAAACAACAAACCCACGTGAAATTCAGAAATAATTGAAAAGAAAATGGGAAGAGATGTACAATGGAATATAAAAAATTTAATGGTAAAGTGAAAAAGAGAAAATGGGAAGAAAACCTGGGCAAAATGGAATTGAGAAGTCCAAGGAAAAACAAAATCAGAAATGAAAAATATCAATGAATTGAGTATTTATTATGCTGACCCAGATCTAAAATAATGGTTCTTTTACAAGAAAGTTGGAAAATTTACCTTTTTTGTGTTCGAGCTCTGTGTCTCCTCTTTGCTTCCTCTCTGGTTTTTAGGTGGCCTTGGAATTGAAAATGGGAAATGAAATGAAATGAAACAAGCCAAGCAAAGCCTGTTTCTCCAAGTTTCTTTCTTACAAGCCTCTCTGGCTTCAAATAAATCTCACCTTTTTTATATTACTGAATTAATGCCACTGGGTGGCCCCTGGGGGCCGGCCCCACTTGCTCCTCATGACCTCTTTCGTCCTTCCATGTGGACCAGAGATGCAAGCAATGTGCTTGGCTAGCATTTTACGTGCACTATTTGTATTTCCCTTTTCTTTGGGAGTTTGAAGTGTTATTTAAGGATCTGTCGTTGAATTGTCACTGTTAATAATTTATAGTCCACATATGCATGTCTTCAGATATTTTTCTTGTAATAACTCTCGAGAAACTTTTAGGTTAAGTATTATTTTTTGTACTCAGATCTTAGGTTCGATTCCCCCTTTATCATTTTGTTTCTTAATCTCTAAAAACGCAGGACTCACCCTAAATATTAGGCCGAACATGTTAGTAAATTTGTGTATTAAATACTTCCATTTCAAATAAGTTTTTCAGTCATATAAAAAGATATCATATTTAAGCAAATTATATTATTTGGGTAATATACACGTATATACATATTTTCACCTACTAAAAATTAATAATATTAAAATATTATGTAACGGCTGAATTGTTCACATAATGTACACGTTCGGTAGTTTACTTAACGCAGAAGATTCCATTTAGTATCCTGAATCAAACCTAGTAGGGAAGTCATACATCTCCGCTAGCGTAGGCAAGAAGAAACGCGTGGATGCTATTTTGTTTATATAACTAATGAATATGGGTTCTTGACTCTTCAGCACGTTGTCACACTAATTCTAGTTAATCTTACCTTCGATTCCCTCATCTCCCTCGTGGTCTCACAATCTCCATTAATGTCTCCAACCTCGTCATCTATTGTTTTTTTTTCGTTGATGAATTAATGATGAGACGAACCCAATATAAAATAAATGGGTTCAAGCTTAAATTGAATAGAACTCATTGAACAAAAATAAACCCAAATCATGCCAATTATTTTATTCGGTTCGATTTTTTTTTTTAAGATTAAATTAGACCGAACTGAATTATGTCCACCCTTACTATGGAGTCGTTATTGTGTCTTATGTTGAAAGAATTTTATTGATTCTTTCAACTGTGTATATTAATACATAAGTTAGGCCAATTGATTAGGAGAGTGAGCCTATCCTTTTGCTCTCATGTTCAAATCTCCTTCTTATAAATTAGATTAATTTATGGCTCGTTTGAGACTTCTTCTTTAGGAAGCACTTCTGCTCAAAAACGTTTTTAACAAAAGCATTTTTATTATAAAGTTGTTGAAAATTTCATAAAAAATCAAAGTGTTTCTTGAAAAAGCACTTGAGAGTGCTTCTTCAGAAAGCTCTTGGTCCAGAAGCACTTCTAAACTTTTTTGCCAAACGTCATTAGAAGCGTTTTCGGTTGTCAAAAAGCATTTTTAGCCATTCAAAAATCACTCATAAATAAACCCTTAAAATAGTTTAAATTATCGCTTATATCAAATAAAAAATACCAATAATTACTTAAAAAAGAAAAGAAAAAAAAAAGAAAGCCTTGAGATTGATCTCATGTTTCGTCCACCAAAAAAATTGATGTCACGTGAACTCTCCGTGACATCTCACAGCCACTCGACTGCTCCGTCACTTTAACAGGCTTACAGCACAAGGCCGAGAGCCCTCCCCTACTATAGAATTCTGATTCTGAATAGTCTTAAGAAAAGCGCTTCAGTGTGCAGCGCTTGAGATCCGAACCATCAATGGCGTCAAGCAAGACCTTGCTATCAGCAACAGCCGCAGTTATATTAGCAACGTCTCTCTTCTGGACCTTAACTTCGTCTTCATCATCGCCTTCTTCTGCCGACTCTATCGCCTTCATCAAGAAGACCATCGAGTCCAACAAGATCGCCATCTTCTCCAAGTCCTATTGCCCGTATTCTCTTCCACTCTATTTCCTTTCATCATTTCTTGTAAATTTGCATGCACATCATCTGTTTGACTTAATTCAGACCCATTTCCTAATCTCATTTAAAAATAATCTGGAATAGAATAAATCTTCGATTGATTTATGTAGAATGAGGCCTTTATTGATTTTGTTTCCATTGAAGGGCTTCTGGGTTTTAAGGAAATGACTATTAAAAATCAAATTTTGGGTTTTACATAATGTTGTCTTTGATTTAGATTGAGCTTGTATACATTAAATTCGCCTTTTTTTTTCCCTAATTTTTTTATTTATTTGGGTACTTTGCAGGTACTGTAAAAAGGCAAAAGCTGTTTTCAAAGAGTTGAACCAAGTACCCTATGTAGTTGAGCTTGATGAGAGAGGTATAGTCACTTGAACCATACTGATTCTGTCCCACTTGAACCATACTGATTCTGTCAAACTGTGCATGAAAAGACATAAAAAAAAAGTAGGAGCTTGTTGCTGAAATGTGTAATTAGTGCAAAATTGACTTTATGGTAGAAACCAATTTGATGAAATGACACCTAATTAGAGTAGTAAACTTGTTGTTGAGTTGTATGAAGGTGCATTAATTGTTCAATCTTATAGCTACAAGACAGTACAAGCTTGCGTGAACTTCCAGATTTTGTGCTTAGAATTTGCTTTTCAGGATTGCAGGTTGTGAATGTGAAATATTAGCTTGAATTTGCATTCAGGAGAATAGTTTGCCAACTCAAAAATGCTTCTTGTAGCATCACCCTTTTGACAGCTTTGTGCAGTTTTCTTTGAAATTTGAAGGCGTATATGCCTGTTTTGTGTGCATATACATGTACCATTTCCACTATTAGTTATTGATTGGAGATGGCAATGTGTTTCTTTCAGCTGACGGTCGAGATATCCAAGATGCTTTAGGTGAGCTTGTCGGGAGGCGTACTGTACCACAGGTGTGGGTGAAGGGAAAGTACATTGGGGGCTCAGATGGTAACTGGTTTTCCTTTCAAAATATTTTGTGATCTTTCTCTTTGTTTCTGGAAAGTTGATTGAACCTGCGAATTACTAACAACTGATAAAATGCTGTTTTTTAGATACTGTTGAAGCATATGAAAGTGGAGAACTGGCAAAGCTTCTGGGCATTGAGGTCCAGCATAGGGAGGATCTTTAAATTGAATCATCAATTATCAGAAACTGGTAGCTGAATTCGTCGAGAATTTGAATGTAGTGTTTATGAAATAACTCCTTCCCTTACATGTGGGGGAGTATGGCAATCACTTTTGCATTTAGCTTGTGTTTTTTTTTTTTTGGATTACTGTATTTTAGTCTTTTACAGAGAATGACTAAAATACAGTAAACAGAGAATGATCTCTTGGATAAAAATAGTACTTGTAATGGACTGCTGTCTGCCTCTTCACCTTTACCGCAATTTGAACGTTATATTTGTATTTCAGTATAACATTTTCCTCTTCTTTTTTTCTCTTGGATAAAACAGTCACATTGACACTAACTGAGACTAGTGCTCCTGTCTGCTAAACATCAAACTTTCACTTAGATGTGGCACCAAGAACTTTGGTTACCTTCTCTTAGCTTGTATTATACCTAATTGCGGAGCAAAATTTTAAAACAAAAAATATTTTGCCAAGACCAGAATGTGATTTCTTAGAAAGATAAGATATGGTTTGACAAGACGAAACCATTCTATTTTTGTTTTCATCTCATGATCTGAACGGTTCATTTTTTAGGTTATCATTCAAATGTTGCCCCTACAAAAAGATTAGCCAAATCAAAAAATAAACACAATGTTTTTATTTATTTATTTATAAACAATTAAAAAAAATGCTTATATTTTCTGGCTAATTTTGTTGAGAATGATAGAAAAATAAAATGAAACATCACCAAATAAGTAATGCATGCCCAAAACAAAACAAGAAAAGAGAAAAATAACTAAACGAACAAAATAAGCCATCCAACGAAAGGTCTTTTGTTGCTGTTTGTCAAATCCATCGTCTTTTGAACAAAAATGAAGAAGCATTGCAGCAAAAGAAAAAGGAAACCGGAATCCGCTGACATTAGCGACGACGCCGCTTTCGCTGTCGTACTGGCAGCTCTGTCGTCTCCAAACCCCAACTCCCTCCGACCCTTAATCAAGAAATGCCTGAACAAACTCCGAAACTCCATCACCAATCCCATCATCTCTCTTCTCCCAGCTCTCCTCACTTTCAAGTCCCCCACCATAGCTTCCCGTGCCGCCGAGATGGTGGGGTCCGCCGCCCTCGAGTCCCTGGACATGAACCAGAGGATTTCTTCCGATGCTGGCATCATCAATGGCTTGCTAGCCGCATTGGGTAGCTCCAAAACCAGACTTCCAGTGGCTGCCTGCCATGCCCTTTTGGATTTGTGCACTACTTCAGTCGGACGACGTCGTTTTGCTCATTCCTCTGCACTTCCCAGGCTTCTGTGAGTATGCTGACACTTATCTCTCTTTCGTTCGTTTTTCTTGTTTTTAAATTACTTGACTTGACATGTGATAGGTTCTTAGTTATGGGTTTCTTCAGGTTCATAAATCTTCAATGATTTCAGTGTCTTTGTGCTCTGTCTCTGTGGATAGGGAAGGTATTACCTCTCTGAATATTGGGTTTGAGGAAGATGAACTTCCAGTTCTACTTCTTAATGCTGCAATCATTCTCATCAACACCTGTAACATTGAACAATTGGAAAACATCCCAACAAACCTCTCCCAAGCTTTCTTTGCCTTTTTGAGAAATCTGTGGGCAAAGGTGCGTAATGAGATGTTATTCAAAAACCCATTGGAGTCCACACAAGGGGAAAACTTGTACATTAGCAACATTAGAATAAGTCATATGGCTGAAAGCCTGTTTAGGCTTTCCATTTGTGCTTCTCACCGTACCAAGCCTTTGCATTTTCATGTGGTTGAAAGGGGCATATTTGGTTTCTCTGAGTCTGGTTTTAAAGATTTCGTGTCGAACCACTGGGAGGTGTCACCCTTTCTTGTGCGACGGGGGCTGTCAGAAGGGGATTTAGTTGAGGAGGATGATATTTTTGGTCCATTTGTAGGATTGCTAAACTCAACAGGAAAATTTCCTTCCTTTCTTTCTTCTATGCTTCCAAAGATGGTTTCTTGTCTTCCTATTTCTTCAGATGAATTGAACATCCTTACTTTCCTGGAAGAGGTGAAAATTAAATTGGGTTGTCCTCTAATCTGCCAGCAGGACATTCGGGTTCTAAGAACAGACAGCCACCTGAAGAGGGAGGTGCATTTCTTTCAGGAGAGTTTGAACTCTTGCTGCATAGAGGATCCCCATTACTTTACTATTGAGGAAGTTTTAAAATGCCAAGAAGCATGCAAAGAGGGTTATACAATTGCACTCCGTGGAATGGAGTTTCGCTTTGAGAGTCTTGCTGCCATTGCAGATGAATTAGCATCTCTCTTTGGTCAGCCATCAGTTGGTGCCAATATGTACTTGACACCACCTAATTCCCAAGGCTTGGCTCGTCATTACGATGACCATTGTGTGTTTGTATGCCAACTTGTTGGGACTAAGCAATGGAGACTTTTTCCTCAATCAAATGTGCAGTTACCTCGATTGTATGATCCTCTTGATCAGCTACATGGTTCCGAAGTTCAGAATTCAATGGCTGAATGCAAACAATTTTTGCTGAGGGAAGGTGATATTTTGTATATTCCAAGAGGTATTCTTCATGAGGCATGCACCGAAAATATTAGTTTTGATGGATCTGATGGCTATTCCTTACACCTTACACTCGGTATCGAGGTTGAACCTCCTTTTGAGTAAGTTATGAACTGATGTTGAGAATAAAATAGTATCTAATGATGATCAATTTTCTTAAATGCAACAGCCTTGGCTTATTTTATCAAATATATGCATGAAATAACTTGCAAATCCTATGCATAGTCCATGATAGTCAAACATAGGAGCATTGATTACCTGGTTACTGATCACAAAGTTGCAACCAACTGCTCTAGTTTAGAGTCTATTCATCCTTGTATTATGAAACGTTGTGCATTTGCAGATATTATTTGTTTAATTAGTTGTTCATTCAAATATTAATGGGCATGTTGTTTTGTGGCCAGTATATGATTGATAGAACATTAACAAGTAGGATGTTTATTCGGTAGATACATGATTCATTATGTTGCAGAGTATGGGCAAACAATATTTTTTTTTTAATCATATATCAGCTACATAGTCTCTAGAATTTTTTTTTTTCTCCTCTTAGGTGGAATTTTTTTCAGGATTATAAGGGCATGTTGCAATGACGCTTGATTCAATGCCTGACCTACGACTTATAGAATAAGATCTAAATAGAGGGGATGGGTGGCCTGTTCTAAATGTCGTCTGTGCATGAACAATACCTGTTTATTACAAAATATCTTGTACTTTTGTTATTTGTATATGTCTATAATACTAATATTCTGGTTCAATACCGAGCTTGCCTATACTTCTAATACCAGTAAAAATCGGATTAATAGCATCTCAAGAATGCTCAGTGAATGAGCTAGTAATTGTCTGGAGTCCTGCTAACTGTATCCCTATCCACTTTACCCCAAGACCCCAAGAGCTGTCACTGAGTCCTAAGCATTTGTGGGTGAAACTTTTCCGCAGCAAGGGAATTTGATCTGTTAATCATTAAGAATGAGACTTGGGTCATCACAAGAGTTGGTCAATTATACAAACCATTGGAATTGTCAAGAACTCAAGGATTTTATGTTCTGGTGAACTTTAATTCTTTGATTGACATTAAAGTTTTTTATCTGCTTCTTTGTCTCTATGCTGTTGGTGAAGTAGATAGTCATGAAATTCTGAAATACAGCCTGTTGTGGCCTAATGGTGTCATATGGTTCAAGTTGGTATCATTGATATATCAGTGATACATTGTGAAATTATACTTGATGTTCTGATTGTAAAATTTTCTGTCTCCCCCTCCACCTTCTCTCTCAGCTCATACAATTTTTTCAAATTTCTCCAAAAAGGCCAATTTGATATTATGGTCCTTGCACACGTCAACATAATTCTCTTACATTTTGATATGACTGTCTTCTGTTTAGACTGGAAAATATTTTGATTGCTTAAAATAATTTTTCTTTGAAATATTTTTCTGAGGCTCAACAATGCATGTGGGCTGATCCACATTCGTGAACAAATAATATGGTATCGATTAGTAGACATCTTTTTCTACAAGACAGAGAGAAGTTCTTGGACCCCATGTGCATGGAAAAGCTGATGCCTTGACATGCCTTATTTAATGTAATATTGGAGTATATTTCAATTTTTACCTTAACAATGAAACTACACATACACGTGCACACATGTGAATATCGAATTGATACTCCATGATTATTGTTTACCACCAGGCTGTGATGTGTGTGAATACTATAAGTCAAGCACACACGTATTGACAATGTGTTTTAATTTTGCTGCAATTACATCTTAAGCAATCACTTTGTGAGTTCACCTCTATTTCACATAGGTTGAAGAAAGTGAAGTTGATTGTCATTCTGTTTTGAATTTGAATGCGTGTACAATGTTTGGTCAAAATGTAGTTTTAATCCACTTAAGTATTGCCCATTAGACCTTTTTTTTTTTTCACTCTTGGATTTTTGATAAAAAACCACTTTGTTTCAAATAAATTGATAAATCTGAAATCACAAGAAAAAATAAATATCTGATGATGAAGATTAGTATTAACCCTGCTACACTCCCTCACATACTCCGCTTCTCATTTTTAAATGCAGGTGGGAGGGATTTATTCATGTTGCATTCTTCAGTTGGAACAAGAACCAAAAACAAGCTCATAATTCTTTTGAGTCTTCATCTGGAATTATTCATGATATATCTGTGAATTTGTTGCATGCTGCCATTGGGATGATCGGTGATTCTGATTCTACCTTTCGGAAGGCCTGCTTGGTTGCTTCAGTTTTTTCGCAATCACATACCCTTAATTGGCTTGATTTGAATCAGAGAGTCATTTTTTGTCAGCTGATTGACAAAACTAATACAGAGTCGCACTTCTTGGAAGTGTTCAGGAGCATAGAATTAGCAATTCATAAAAACAAAGATCCATTCCAACGAATTAGATGGCTTGGGTCTCTCAATCTGGAGGAGGAAAGCAGTCCAAATCATGACCAGTATATGCCTTTTATGGGAATGAAAAACTTGTTGTCATTATGTATTCAACACAAAGACAAGGTAGAAGCTGCATTCCAGCAGCTAAGATCTAGGTTTAGTAGTGAGGTGATATTTGAGGATGCAATACAGAGCTATAAGATACTGCTAGAGAAATATAGGAAGACCAGAAAGCAATATATGAATGGAATGGTTTCACTCCATTATGAATTATGAGTTATCTTACATGTTAGCTACCACCTATCTGTTCTCAATTATAGCTAGTTCCAACACCGTGAATGGACAGGAATGGATCAGCTACTTCTTGCACATTGAAATCTGATTCCACATGTTAATGAACCAGCTTCATACCAAATGTAACCAGCTTATGGTTAAAGTGTCATCGCCTTCTATAACTACAGCTCAAAGGTATGTAATGCATCACTCTTGACTGGGATTTTATTCTTCCGAACAACAGCTATGTAGGTAAAGGGAAATGATAAAAGAAACATGAATACTGGTACTGATAGTAAAGACAAATTTCATCAGTTGTTCTTTCCGATTATCCCATATTTAATGTGTTGATGAGATATATAAATACATATCTGCATACATCTCAATCAAGAAGGCTAAGCAACAGTCTATGGCTTGGGATGTTTGGGTGTTGGATGAGTAGTCACTCCATGGTAATCAATGTGATAAATAAGCTCGTCTAAATCGCTGTTGCCGTTTGCATATTTAGTCGCTACAGGAATTTCTTCAACCGTCGATGTTTCTGACTTTCCATCAACGACCTGCATGTTGCACAACCTCAATGATGGTTTTGGATAAGAGTAGAATAAAAAGACAATTATTAAATTATCTTAACCGAATTAGATAGTTGTAGGCTACAAACTTGAAAATGAAAATAATATGTTTGAAACTAGCAGACTGTTCAGGAACTGCACATCATGATTATTAACCCATTGTGTCTTCTAAAGTTAATAACATGCTTGAGCAGGATTCATTTTCAAATAGAATTTGGCATGCTATCTGAGAACTGAGAACAGATCCTATTCGGACCTTATATAATAGGTCAAGTTTCTCTCAGAAAAAACTTTCTGAAATGCCTGAAAATTTGGAAGGAGAATATTATTCATTTATTTGAAAGAAAAACCTACCTTGAGTTTTTGATAGACATGTTTGTTGTTGGTCAATGGCATGCTTAATTTTCTCATGGGTTTCCTTCCAGGGAGAAAAGCCAGAGAAGAGGAACTGATATTGTGGGAAGAAAAATAGAGAACTGCGATAAGGAAACATAAGAAGATGATGTACAAAGATTTCATCATTTATACAGCTGAAATGAAAACTTGCTATACTTGGAGAGGAAAAAGTTGGAGCACCAATATATATAGAGCTTTGCAGTGCAAGAGAGAGTGAGTGAGAGAGAGAGAGAGAGAGAGAGAGAGAGAGAGAGAGAGTGAATTATTGATGAAGGAACTGGGGAAACATGTCTGAGCCCATGCTTGTGATTCTGCTGCTTATGAAAAGGAGAGAGGCCAAAGACCAATCCAGAAGAGTGTAGACAGGTTTGTCCCCGTGCTGTTTCCAAATTTACTCACTTTGAAGACTCACTTGTGGCATTCTAACCGTGAAAAATAAGTCCTTTTTCCCTCTGGTGTTGCACGGCAGGCAGGCAGGTAAAGGGAGAGAAAACTTAGTTCACGTTTGTGTTTCATAACAAACAAAGCCACTCACGATTGAATCATCATCCATGTTTTGTCCTCATCAATAACGGCTATTTTTGGTCATGTCACTCTTTGCCTCTTGCCCCCACTCTCTCAATATTTTGATTGTTGAAGGCATCTTTTTTTGCTTTTGTTTTTGTTTTTCAAGATGCAATTTCTGATGGTTTTGTTATCAAATCAATCCCTGGCCCTTGATGTCGTTTCATCATTCATATTTCCAGTTTATATTTCATTTTTGAAAAAAAATTAGCTTTTACCGAACAATCGGTGTTCCATTTCTTCTGCCTGCATAGTGTAGATTTCAATATGAGCTTTTCATATTTATTTCTTTAGGCAAAGAGTTGCCTAAACCAATCAGAGATTCTCCACAAATCGCAAGACTTGGTACAGATTCTTTACTAAGATTTTGTAGTGGCTATGGGTCAAGGGGCTTAAAGCTTGGTGCATTGATTTTAGGCTTTGATCGAGGAGTGTCTGTCAATTTAAGATCAAATCTGTGGCCCTTTTGGTAGGGTCTGATGGAAAAACTCTCACATAAAGTCCAAGGAGTGAGTCTACCTGAGTCGTTAGTTTGATAAATAACGAATAATGCTATTTGTACACTATTTACTCATCAATTTTACACTTTTATTTATATTAAAAAATATAAGTAATAGTTTATTCTACAATGGAGAGGGGGTTTCTAATACACACATTAGTTTAATAAGGTGTCATGGGGTTTAAACGTGATACCACTGATCTGTAACTTCAAGTCGGTTTTCACTTGTAAACAAGGATAGCTGATCAAATTTGTCTAACAGTAGTGAGACTGCTCTCTGATTCCAATCCTTCTCGGCGCGATCTCAGATTAACCGCTGTGGTTCCCCAGCAATCAAATGGACTTTTAAGTTTTATCATTTGACAGCCCAAATTTATAGAACATCGCTCATATCTATCCACAATGGGCCAGTGGCTTTTGCATTGGGCTAACAACGATTTACCACAATGGCTATAAATGAGTCAAATCAAGTCGAATATCATTGGTCAATGGGATCTATGACATTGACTTATAAATCAGTGATTTCATGTTTGAATTTCATGTTACTTGGTAATGTGTTTAAGAAAAGCCCCTCTCCTTTTTAACTTTTTCAGAAAGCAGAAAAAAAGTCGAATGTCATTGTGCTCAAACTTATTTATCAAGCTTTGAGTTCGTTTAACTCGTTTCATTATAATAATAAGAAGCTGGCCTGATTATATATAACACGATCTTCAAGCTGTGCAAACTTAAGTAGTAAATCGTGAATAATTTTTTTAATATAAAATGTAATAATTAAGAATGAAATACATTTTCAACATAAACTTTAGTAATAAGCCTTTACATATATACACAGTTTACACAGTTTAATGCAATATAAATACCCAAAGTCAAACTATTAGGAAACTAAATCAAATTACAGAAGATTGTTTGGGAAAATGAGTGATCTCATTTAGGAGGAGATCATGGTTTAAAGAAGTGTTCGTAAAGCATATATATACAAACCCTAGCTGCTGTAGAATTTTTCTACAAATTAAAAATCCAGATATGACCTTTCTCCCTCATCAAATCCCATAATATGGTAGTGATTTGTTTTGAAAGCACATTCCTAATAGTAATGGATAATGCTATAAACAACTCTTATCGATAAACAAAAATTGGGAAAAAAATGGATCCCACTATATAGACAGAGAGTATAGCCGCCGCGGCTCTTGGGCTATGGAGAAATTTAATTATCTTTAACATATTTAAATATTCACTAAATAAATAATAATTAAAACATAATTACTAATTAAAGTAATTCGAAAAGGCTAATATATTACTTAATTATATATATTAGATTAAAGAAGTTGGCCAATAAAATAAAAGTAAAGAAACTCATTTTATATTTTCAAAAAAGTTTTTTTTTTAAAAAAAAACCTCTCCCGAATGAAGATCGTCGCCATAGCGGCGAAATTTGCAGGGTTTTAAATTTTTTTTTAAAAATCGTATCGCCGCACAGCTATACTATTTGTTAAATAATTAGATGCAATGGGTATAGCCGCGCGGCTATACTATTTTAAAAACCAAAAGAGACACTAGCGATTAGGCATAGGCACCACGTGTCAAAATACAAACATTAATAAAACCGGGTACAGCCGCGCGGCTATACTATTTTAAAAAATTAAATCTTAAAAAACCAGGTATAGCAGCCCGGGTATACTATGTATAGGTCTCAATGCGAGTATCCCTGTAATTAGCTAGAAATGTTTCTAAGTATACATTAGAAACATTTGGAAGGCTAATAAGAGCATGAAAATGATAAGTATGAAACAATATTGTGTTTGGCTTGTTTGAAATTTTCTTCTTCTTCTTTTTTCCTCTCAAATTTTTGGACTATGAAGCACTGCAATTTTCTTATAACCCTCATGTTTGTATACGTATACAACACATTTTTAACGCTACGATACATGTGTTTGGTATTTTTTTTCTCATTACACTAAAATACAAATCGCGATAGCAGGTTGACAAGCTCTACCATGTGTGGTCACGGTAATATATAATTTTGATTTGTATTTAAAAGTTTTGACGCCTTTTAAGAAAGAAAAATAAAATCACAAGCTCTTATAACAGGTTGACAATCTTGAAAAGTTGAGTTTACACAGATTCAGAATTTCATCAATGTCATTATTATTAGGCAACAAGAAGTCATCGTGATTGACAACTGCCGTGCATAGCTGATCATGCTTTAGATCCAAAGAAAGCTTGTGATCGAAAAGTCTAACGCTCCAAGATTTTAGCCATGAGGGCTTCAATTTTGTAAAAAGTAGCTTCCATGACGTATTGACAAATCATACACAAGAAGGGAAGCTAGGGCACTCATTTAATACCAATGTTAGAACCCCTTGTTTTATACAGAGAGACTTTATTTCTAAGAAGATAACAAATCAATACAATCAACATCACTTCCTCACAAAGTTTCCTAAAAAAAGAACCCTAACAACAATGTGTTAGCTAGTTAAGTAACCAACTGAGTAACGAAATCGCACCTCAACAAATGAGTAAGCAGCCCAATTAACCCATGATTAACTCACTAAGCACCTTCTTTTGATGACCACAACGTTGAATAGGACATGTATATGACTCAGCAGGATCAAGTATACTTTATCACAATCACTTAATGAGCAACCCTTACTTATTAGCCTCCCTCCCTATTAAGTCATGATGTTAACTTTAAAGTTAGGCTGACGGGCGCATCCCTAATATGAAAACATGCTGCTGCGTAGAGCCGTTCCAGTTATTATGACATTATTGCCGCACTTTTCTGATAGAAATAGAATGACACTAATCATGTCAAAGATTTATGTAAATATAAATTACAAACCATATATATATATTAACTATTCTCTCATCCAGATGTCTGAGTGTTATTATCATGTGGATATCATTGTAAACAGAAAGCAAAGCATGGAGGGGTAATAGAAAATACATGGTGTCCGCATAACAATAATGTGCGAACGTCCACATAGGATAAATTATGTGTGTGTATATATTTATTTATTTATTTGATATACTAGATGGTTTTCTGTTTGACTAACTTTTAGTCAAGATGATACTTCATCATGACGATATTCGCACTTCAAGAAATGCGCGATGCCTCCTCCCACCCAGCCACATGCAATGTAGTTTAACGATCTTGATTTACATTTTTCGTCAAATCCTAGGTTACAGTTCAAAGGTCATTCTTTTTTTGACTGAAAGATCATTCTTACAATATGCCAACCTATATATATATATATATATATATATATATATATATATATATGAAGCTTTTGGTCATCTAAACTGTAGACAAACACAACTTAGTTGACAAAATTAGAAGATTTTTAATTATGATACAACATGCCTATCAAGTATCTAATTAAGTGGCAAATATAATGGCTAAATGCGATCATGCTTCTTCAGCTACATATTTATGTTACATTGTGATTTATATCGAGAATCTTCTTTGTGATGTTGTTTATAGATTAAAAAAAATAGAAAATAATAATGGTGGGTTGAAGGAGGTTTCTAAAAGATTGACCCGAGTTGGAGGAATGGCACTTGCATTTTTTAGTGTTTCTAAACGTCTGAATCTCTCAATGTGTTTGGTGGGGGAACCGAAATTCTGCAAATTATTGGATATGCGTTATTTAATTTTTATTTTTTATTTGTGAGTGGACATGAGTATTTAGAACAAGAAGTTGGACCAAGAAAAGACTATAAATTGTTGTTATGAGAAGTCAACTTTGTGGAAGAGAAAGAAAAGTCCCGGTGAAGTCCTGAAGTCAAAACAACATGTGGCATTGAAATTTAGAGCATCTCCATCCACAAGGGCTAAGTCTAGGGCAAGGGCAAGCAAGGGTTGACACTATTCATGTGAATAGTGTCAACCTTGCCATTTGTGGTTCCACTCATGAGGGCTAAGTCTAGGGCAATTACTATTCACTTATATTTATTTATTATTTTTTATACTTAAACCATTGATTTTGATAAGCTTTTCGAATAAGATTTTCAATTCCCAAGTGTTAATATTTATCGTAAAATCCTCACTTAAAAATCAAGATAACATTTTCGGATAAAATTTTGAAATTTTTAGTTAATAAATTTTTGGAAAGTGAATAATATTGGTAGATATGTATAGAAAAAATTTCATGAATTTTTTGATATTTTTTTCAATTTTTTTTAACCAAAAATTGGACAACCGTTGGATTGTGCAAGATTTTTTGATCGGAGGCTCCAGGAGAAGCCACATGGCTTGTAACCATTGGACAATGTGGGCTGGTGGGTCCAACAATTAAAAAAAATTGAAAATCAGCTGCTGACGACGCACAGCAGCCCGAGGGCAATAGCCCAGCGAAAGTCTGCCCTTGGGTTTGCCAGGGTTGGTGGGACCCAGGGCTTGCCCGGCTCCAGGTGCTAAGCTGGAGTGCGAACTGGGCTTCGGGGGCCTTTTGCCCGAGTTAATGCCTAGCGCTGGAAGTGCTCTTAGAGGAGGTTCTAGTTTCCTAAAAGGAGTCAAAATTTTAACGCATTCCTAATAATATTAAGGCTTTTTATCACAAATGGTCCTTAACGTTTACGAAATTATCATGAATAGTCCTTGAGGTTTTTTTGTGACATTAATAGTCCTTAACGTTAGGGCTTTTTATCGCAAATGGCCCCTACCGTTATAAATTCTGTTAAGTGTCTATGTGGAAGATAAGTGGAGCCCACATGTCCAATCACATAGTGACATGTGGATTAAATAAATAAATAAATAAATATTTTTTTGATGAAAATCCATTTACCCTCTCTCTCTCTTTCCCTCTGCCCTCTCTCCTCCCTGTGCTCTCCCTCTCCCTCTCCCTCTGTTTCAATTTGCAGACAGCATTGCGGTCCATTGAACATGCTATTCCAATTCAGGTTGATAAAAACAAATAAACAAATAAAACCCTAAGAAACTTCAGAGTACATGAATCAATTTTATCTTGATATAGAAATGATATGTAGAAAAAATTGAGAGGAAACTAGCTGAAGGGCTCATAGACTCTTTGTATGGAAGGAGGATTATAAATGCCTATTCTATAATCATAAAATATGTTCCTAGAAAAGGTTATGGTTCTTGAATGCCCAGTTTAGTCATCTCCCATGCCAGAGAAGCTAAAGTGGTATTGAAAGGGTTTCCCTCCTATGATCCTAAGTTCCATATCTAAATCGAAAATTGTGGCTCAGGAACATTGACCATTTCTAGGAACAGACTTTTTTTATGAAAATCCATTTAGCCTCACTCTCTCTCTCTCTGTGCCTCTCTCCTCCCTCTGTTTTTTTCTTGCCTCTACAACCAGACCAGCCCATGCCCACCCGGAACCCACCACAAAGATATAGTTTTATAACTATATATTTTCTCTACCACTGTATATATATTTTTTTTTTTCAGGTGGCAATGGGCAAGAAAAAAACAGAGGGAGGAGAGAGGGAGAGCACAGGGGGCGAGAGGAGGGGGTAGAGGAAAAAACAGAGGTAGAAGGAGAGGACAGGGAGAAGAGAGGGAGAGCAGAGGGGGCAGCTGGTGGAGAGTAAGGGCAAAGGGGAAGAGAGACGAAGTAGAGGAAGGGGGATGAAATGTTGCAGAAAAAAAAATTGAATTTTCATTAAAATAATTTTTTTTATCCACATGTCACAATGTAATTGGATATGTGGGCTCTCACTTATCTTCCACGTCACACTTAACAGAATTTCTAACGGAGGGGACTATTTATGATAAAAAGCGATAACGTTAAGGTACTATTAATGTCACAAAAAAACCTCAGTTACGATTCGTGACAATTTTGTAAACGTCAATGACCATTTGTGATAAAAAGCCTAATATTAATATACTCTTAACTTTCATTGGTACATTAAAACGGGTCATTTGGTGTAATTCCTCAATCAAAAATATTATGACTAATAACTGATTGAAATTCAATTCCCATAATAAAATCTCTATCAAAACCCCTCTTTCCCATTTCACAATTATATTCATCTCTCTCTCTCTCTCTCTCTCTCTCTCTCTCTCTCAATTCTGAAACATGGGTGGTGATGAGGAAGTATGCAACACGAAGCTAGCTCTTGGACTTGGTGTGGGTGAATATTCAAGGCAAGAGATGAGGAAGAAGGAAAATCCTTCGGTTTGCTTAGACCTCTCATTTGCGCTTTGCCCAAAACAGGAGGTTGCTAGCTTGGGTGATCACATGGAAAATCGATCGAGTTTGAGGGCAATGGATGAAGATGAAGAAAGTGAGAGAAGTATTGGTACAAATAACAAGAGTATTATCATGAACAACAAAAATGGTGTGAGAAAGAAACTGAGGCTCACAAAAGAGCAATCCACCATGCTGGAAGAAAGCTTCAGCCGCCATAGCACCCTTAATCCGGTACACATCTTTCATTTCAGCTGAGATTTAGGCATGCTCTTGATTTAGCTTAACCTCTAATTAACTAGAGATTGTCAAGAACTGCTACATATATATTTTAGTTCCTTATTTATTTGTTTAAAATTTTAGTTTTTAATTAATATTGGGACTAAATTATGTAGGCCCGGAAACTGTCACTTGCTGAGCAATTGAATCTGAAGCCAAGACAAGTCGAAGTTTGGTTTCAGAACAGAAGAGCAAGGTGACTCGTCTAAGCAAAACGCTCTCTTGTCAAACAGTGTCAAACAGTCTGACATATTATATATATTGTCTATAGACACGACAAATTAAACAAACGAATATCCATATATTGCAGGACAAAGTTGAAGCAAACAGAATTAGACTGCGAGTTCTGGAAGAAATGCTGTGAAAGTCTTGGCAATGAGAATCGTAGGTTGAAGAAAGAATTGCAGGAGCTAAAATCGTTAAACAAGAATGAGGCATCGCCATTGTACATTCAAATCCCAAAGGCTACAATGCTTTCAATGTGTCCATCTTGTGAGAGGATGGTAGAAGCTCATCACCATATCCAAGCAGCTGCAAAGAACACAGAAGATCTCAATGTGGTCCGGAAGAGTAATAAATTGCAGGGCGGCTTTGACGGTACAAATTAACTAGAGAGATTTGGAGGCTATAGCTTCATAGCCATAACCATATCTTTATATACAAGTGCAAGAAATTAAGCAGCAAAAGCATTGATCATTTTGATCAATCAACAACTACCCACATGACTAAATTGAATACATGTGTTTCCAAAGAGGGGGGTCCAAGTGTTCTGCTAATTAGAAAATAGGGTAGCTAGAAGAAGAATTAATGTTATATTATAATTTCCTTTACAAGAATGTATTTGATTTGCAAGCACCTTCTTTTTTTTTTTTTTTTTTTTTTTTTTTACCATATCAACTCCCTCACAAGCACAATTGTAAGGTATAGGATCTTGGTATTGATATTCTTTTGGCATGTTTTTTCTGTTCTCTAATCATTCTAGGAAATGAGGATATGTCTCTTTCAATCAATCTTCTTTTTTGTTATCTATGGTATTTAATTTTTCAATTCACATTGTTATGATTTTTATATGATCTCCATTTATGACCAAACTATGCATTCACATATTATGTATATATATTCCTCAAGAACTCAGTGATACATAAAATCTGCACATATCGAACTACAATTTTCTGGTAAAGTAAGGAGGAATGCCTTTTGTCATGTGATGATTTTCCCATTCCCATTTTGTCCACTTACACTCCCTTTTGTTTTTCAATACTTTTTATCATAGCAAAGAAGGGTGTCTAAGTGGACAAAAGAGGAGTGGGAAAATCAACTACCTTTTTTTTTCATAATACAAGCGATATTAGGAGATGGCGGGTTTCTCCACACACACTATCAAGGTGTCATGGGGTTTGAATTTGAGATCACTGGTCTGCAAATCAATGCCATTTTCTACTGAATTAGACCCCATTGATGAAAGAATGACTTCTTTTAGGTAAGGGTAAGGAGTCAAATATTTTCCGTTGAATATTAACCAAGATGACGAGTCAAGAGTTGTATGGAGTTACTGGTGCAGTCGTTAATTTTTTTTATGGAACTTTACCAAATTTGATTACTTTGTGCTCATGAGGAAAATAATTCACAAACTATCAAGGACCAATAACGTCAATTGCATTCTATTTATCCTGTACTTTATTACGATAAAGTGGAAAAAACAAAAATGGAAAAGCAACGGTGGGTTAATTTATTGCTCAAGACCGCCTAAACAAACAGTAGAATCTTTAATTAGATTCTTTTTTTATATTATCTGAAAACATTAATTCGATTCTTAATAAGTTTAAATTATGAAAAGAATACTGTGATCAAGAAATTAAACTCTTAAATGCAATGATGGATTGTCCTATACTATACTAACCTAGTATAGATGATGATCTTAAAAAAATCAATAAATTGTAGCACTTTGTTTGATTTCTCCTTTTCCAGTATCGCTTTTATTATTTTTTTAAGTGTCAATAAACTGAATAACTATCTCACCTCGTTACGTTTGTTTGTATAATTATCATAGACACCATTGAAAGTGCACCTCAAACATCAAACAGCAAACAAAAACAAATGGCACATCATGATAAACAAAAAATTCATAAGATAATAATTAGTTTTGCATCTCACTTATGACTTATTGTATGTGTCACAGTTGTATTACAGTAACCCCACCTCTTTTGGACCTGCAAATTAAGTAGCGAAAGCATTTATATTTCCCAACCATAATTTGAGAAATGGGTTAATTACTGTAGACGTCCTTGAATTATGGCCCCAGTTGCAATTGGATCCATAAACTAATTTTTGAGGCAATTTCATCCTTTAATTAGACAATAAGTTGCAATTAGGTCCTGCCATCCAACTTTGTCACTTTGTCCGTCAAATGAGGGGTAAAAACGTCCTTTCAAGTTCTGAAGAAAAAAACTGAAAAAAAGAAAAGAAAAAAAAGTCTCTCTCTCTTTCGCTCTATCTCTCCCTCTCTCTCACAACCCATTTCCCCCTCCTTATCCCACCCCCCTCAAAACCCAGATCCCAACCCAACCTGCAACAACAGCAGCCCGGGACTCGTTAAGGTCGCACTTGGTGGATCCCTCAACCCCACTCCCTGTCTCTCCCGAACTCAGAGCCTTTCAATTTTGAAAACGTGTCCGCATTTAATTGGTCTCAATAGCTCATACATCACCTAATCCACAATCACAGACCTCCTCCTCCTCCTCCTGGCAGCCATGGATGCAGCATCACTAGCAGCCGCTTCTGCTACAACAATGAAAGCCGTTAACTTTTTTGCAACTCCAATTACCCAAGGAATAGCTACCCACCCGACTACATTAACCTCTCCAATTCCTCACACTAAACCAAACGTACACGCTCTCTGTCTCCCAAACTCTAACCCTAGAAGCAGAGCCATTTCTCTGATAACTCGATGCTCCATAAAGCCAAACACCGACACGATTGACAACGAGAAAGAACAGAATTCGATCCTTGAACCCAATTTAAATTCAAAGAACCGACAAACCCATCAACTCCCTTTTCAAATGATGCACTCTCTTCTCCTATATCAACCTCATTTTCTTCTTCTAATACCAAAGGATTGGTGTTGGGTTTTGAAAATTCATGGGACAGTGCGGAAGTTGGGTCACCAGTTGTGAAGAGGTTCCTGGGTGACGAGGAAGAGAGATGGTACATGTGGTACTATGGGAAGTCCAGTTCAAATCCAAACCCAGGTTTGGATTCGATTGGATTAGCAGTTTCAAGCAATGGGGTTCATTGGGAATGAGGAGTTGGACAAGTTCAATCGAGCCAGGATGTGGGTGCAGTGATCAATTGCGGCAAAGATTGGTGGGCATTTGATACTCAGAGCATTAGGCCTTCTGAGGTAGTGGTCATGTCCAGTTCAAAGGTCAGAGCTTCCAGTGTTGTTTATTGGCTCTAGTTCACTGACCCAATTGCAATTGGGGTCATAGTTCAAGGACGTCTACAGTAATTAACCCTAAATCTAAACGACAAAAAGTCGAAGAGACCCCGAACAACAAGAGCACGCACGCGACACTCACATAGTCAATCTCAACGGATTCTGTCACGGCAGGACCTAATTGCAACTTATTGTCTAATTAAAGGATGAAATTGCCTAAAAAATTAGTTCACGGACCCAATTGCAACTGGGGCCATAATTCAAGGACCTCTATAGTAATTAACCCTTTGAGAAAAGTACTCAAGTGAAAACAGACTAAAAACAGCAACAAAGAAGAAGTCAAGAATTTAATTTTCTATTTTTTACAACAAAGATCATCCTACTCTCTAAAGTTACTTTAACCTCTAGGGCTGGAATTTTAACCTTGGGTGGGAAAACATTATTAGAAGTTGGAGTCGAGAGGGTTTCAAACCCTTGACCTCCAACTCATCATATACTCAACATTTTATCACTGCACCAACATACTTCCTTATTTAAATAAGATATTATTAATGTATTTAAGAGTTATCAATCGGATATAATTTTAAAATTAAAAAAAAATTAATTGTGAGACTTACTCTCATTTTTTAAGAAAAAACACGAAGAATTAACATGTCCAAGTTAACTAAAAAATTTTCATTCAAGATAAATAAATGATATCAATATAAACTTCAATATTAAAAAAAGGCTTAAATGCAAAAATGGTCCCTATGTTTTATCACGTTGGCCAACTTAGTCCCTATGTTTTAAATTTGGCCAATTCTGTCCCCCGTCTTTAGGACCGTTAGCCAATGTTATCCATTCCATTTAAATTTTTGTTGAAAAAATTAGAAACTATTTAAATATTAATTTTAAAAAATAACTATTTGAATACAATTTAAAGTTAAATATATAAGAGCAAAACTAAAAAAACAAAAAATCTAAAAATAAAAAAAAAAAGAAAGACGCCGACTCTAATCCCAATCGCCACCACCACCTTCAATCCCACCCACCAACCACCATCTCCAAGCCACAATTCACCACCCTTCTCTCTTCTCTCTTTCTCCCAACAACAACCCACCATCCCAACTCCGATCAACCTCACTCTCTCTCTCTCAAGAACAATCCTTAACTTCACGTTTCTGAATGTTTCAGGAGGTAGTGCCCTGTTGGGATATCCTTGTATTAGTTTTTGGTTTCATTTGTTTCTCTACCTCTTGGTCTTGCCCCTCCGCTCATCACTCTCCTTCCCACCTCTTCATTCGCTGGGCAAACCATCCCCTCCCCGACAACATTTTTTTCCTTCAAGTTTCTTCTTTTCTCATGTTATGATTTACTTTTAATTAATAATTTTAAACATTTTTAGATTAATTTTAAAAAGTTTTATAGCTTTTTAAAAGACACAAAAATGTTTATTGTGTGTATTTAACAACAAATTTAACGGAATGGATAACATTGGCTAACAAGTCCTAAACACAGGGACCGTATTGGCCAAAATGAAAACACAGGGACCAAATTAACCAACGTAGTAAAATACAGGGATCATTTTTGCATTTAAGCCTTAAAAAAATATATAATTTAAGGCTAAGGCTATTACATTCAATTCTAAAGAAAAATTCATAGAGGTTTTAGGGGTTTAGGGTTTGGTCATGTCATCTTAAGAAACCCAATGTTATCTTACAAAATTGAGTTTATAGCGAGGGACAACGTGACGATATAGTGAGCGACAACGTGAGATGTAAAAAGCGAGTTTATGAAAAAAATGGGTTAAATTGAATTTTGAAGAGCAAGATCGAATTCGGAACTATCTTTTTAAGAGGTGAAGTAGTAATTAAAAGTCTATGTGAATTGCACTCGGGCATTAAATTCAACGTTGGATTGTTGTCCTTGAAAAAAACTGCAACTTAAATAGAAGTTTGTAGGCTTTATATTAAATTAGTAGGTACAAAAACATGTATCGCATGTCTAATGAACAGAAAAATCATTAATTTGTGCAGTAAGAAGGTGAAATAATTGACGAAAAAGAAAGTTAATAGAGCTCATCATTTTCTTCAAAATTATTTGACTGTAGACATAGCCAAAATAGTTGGCAAGCCTCCTAATTATCAGATTAAATGAATAAAGAGCCTCCTAATCACCATGTTTTATGCTAATTAAACTACATATATGTAGGGGTGGTTACCAAACCCAACTCTTTATATCCACAACATTCAAGGCTTTTTTTTTTCTTTTTTTTCTGTTAAGTATTTGCAATTCGTCCAATTAATTTCAAAAATAAAATTCAATACTCTTTTATTCATCAACTAGACAATTTAATTACATTGACAATTTAAAGCACCAAAAAATCTTAATTCTGAATTCCCTAATCAAATATGCAACATCAGTTTTTGGATGCTCTCAGCTTCTTTGCTTTTCTCAACCTAGCTTGCTTCTCTTCTTGCTGAATCAATAGCCGCTCTTTTTCATCCTCCTTCCTGGCAATTTTTTCACTTTTTCTCTCTTCTCTTAGAATGTCATCAAAGGTGGAGACCATCACACTATCATCATCCACTTCCTCATCCTCCTCCACCCTAAAGCGCTTACGATGTCTCTCCTTCTCCTTCATCACACAAGAAGGCTTCTTTGGCCTTTCTTTCTCTTCCGGAATTTGCTTTCTTACAGTCTTCAAATCTCTCCCAGAACCTCTTCGTATCCCGCTGAAACACTGATTTCTTTCTTCGCTTGGCTTTGGGGTAGAATCTTTACCAAGTGCAGGTTCTCCTTTTGAAGATTTCGGAATTTCGGCATCGTCTGAGAACAAAAAGGAGTAATCCCGGGAATCTTTTATGCTTTTACACTTGAGTTTCAAATCGACAGGAATCTTGAGGCTCTTTTTATCCTGGTCTTGGGAATTTTGAAAAACCCTAGATGCCAAAACCTTTAACTCCGGCATTAAAGCTTTGCTTTCTTGAATCACTCTCTGCGCAATTGCATGTTGGGAGGGGCCAAAGAAAGATCCGAAATTGTCACAAGGCAACTTGTTCTTCTCATGAATCGAGCCGTCAAGAACAGACACCACTACCTCCTTGGCATGATTGTTTCTGATGCGTTGTTTGAGTTGCTGCCTCAGTTGAAGAAAGTCCAATTCCTTCTTAGTAGAATGGACACAGAGTGCACCCATTTTTGCCCAACTGTTGATATTTAACCTAACTTGATTCGAAAGCAATATTTTCTCACAGTGATGAATGAAAAGGTAGAGAATGTGTTTATTGTGATTTTGGCAAATGGCCAATTCTCTATTTATACACAAGCTTTGGCGGTGCTTAGAGTTTAGGTTTAGTATTTCCTAATTCGAGTGGGACTACTAGGAGATTTTTACTTTTCTTGCTTAATAAGTAATGGTTGGTAATTTCCTAATCCGGGAATCATTTTTCCCAAGCCAGCGAAAAGAACGCCTTTATTTTTTTTTTTTCTTTTTTATTTATTTAATAATTTTGTTTTTGGAAGTATAAGCGATTGAGGGAGGAAGTTTTACACAAATATTCATTGGTCAGTGGGTTTCGAATCTCTGCCCACATGGATTGAGGTGGAAGAGCTCAATCAACTGAGCTATAGTCTACTCGCCAATTTTACTGTCTTTTATTATATTTTATTTTTTTGGTAATCAAATTTTTTGAGCCTCTGGAGAAGCAGCTAGGTCCCAATGAAAATCACCATTTTGCCCTTATAAGGATAGGAAAAAAGAATTCTCAATTTTACAAAGGATCTCAAATTTTTTCTAATAGACCAAAAGATCTCATGGTTTATTTATTTATTTATCAAAGAGACAAAAGATCTCAAGTTTAAATCATGCTTTCTTGTTAAGTAGAGATATCATTTTATTTTCGTTGCTTTAATTTGGGGTGATTGGGTGACTACTGGTAATTTGGTATATAGTAGAGGAACTGAAGTCTAGCAAATAATCATTTCAATAACGTGATTGACTTTCCAATTGGAAAATTATGAACTGATAAAAGAAATTTAAAAAAGAGGGCAACATGACCAAAGCGTTGAAGAATCTCCTTATGATGGTCCAAGCAAATGCAGAGTTGCATTGGAAATCTTGTTAAGATATGACGGGGGCCTACCAAAGAAAGAAGAAAAACAGAAGTCACCACGAGACGGCAGAAGTGAAGAATGAAGACCTAGAAATACAAATACCTCAACTCATTGGCAATCATTATAAAATTGCTCATTATGGAGCATCTATTCTTTGACCCAAAATAAACGGAAAAATAAAAGCGAGCCAAAAATAATAAATAGAAAATAAAAAGGTGCACGACTTAAGATGATCACAAGCTTTTGTTAGCACAATCTCACCATGAGCACTCTTTCCTTGTATGCGGATTCTCGATAATGGTACTTCTTACAAGTTTAACATGGCGCCAGAGTAGAGCAGGCGTATTTTAAACATGGGTTGGCCTAAAGCCGAGCGCCCAGCGGAGTGTTAACATAATCTCTCATCCATAAACACCCGGACACCCTTTTCTTATAAGCCGGTTTTGTACGGGTGAGTTCCGCCAGGAGGTTTAACAGCTTCTTGGTCATGTAAGGAGAATTCAGATATCCTATGTCCATATTGTCATTAGTAAGTGCTCAGTGGTAAACTGGGAAAAGGCTATGAATTTTTACTCTTTGATTTGGTCTGCTGAATAACCAAGGTGGCATAGATAAGCTCATTCCAGGCATCAGGGACCCCAGGAAGGCACCAATGGCTACAGTCTTGCTTCCTTGTGGAAACTTTTTTGCCAGCAGTTGCATTCTTTCCGTAGATTGATGGATGGCCATCCTTGCGGAAATTGGTCAACCTTGTCACATTCAAAAGTTTCACAGGAACCCGCATTTCTTTGATTACTTCATCCACTATCTTCATTTTCAAAGGATAGTTATCAAGTATGGCCCCCCTTAAGACTGGTTCTTTTTCCCCATTGCATGATCCACCTGAATCCCAATCTCCTCCTCTGCTTTCCAGAGTTTGGAATGAACAGAAATTATAGATAAGTCAAACACTTTCCATAATAAACAAATAAATCAATTATATGCTACTTCTCTCAAGTACTTAAAAATTTGTTACTAAGTGTTTAATTATCTTAAAATTTTGTTCTGTTTCTCATTATAGTAATTTCAAGTTGAATGTTGAGAAAGAATGTTTCCCAAAAGCAAATTACATACAGAACTCTCTCTTCTAGTTTGTCTGATATGAACTGAACTAAAATGTGAGAGATGAAAGGATTAAACAGTTGAATATACCTGAAATGGGCAGAAGAGTACCCACGATAGAAGATCAACTGCTTTGATGGATTAACATTACGATCAATCCAGCTAGCCCAGGTCCTCAGAGCCCTTCTATAGGCCTCCGATGCATCAAACTTTGGATAAAGATAATCTCCCTCTTTATAGTAGTTTTTCCTGTAAGAAATAACTGTCATATTTCTACAGAGTTCCGGTATATTTTGCGGAAGTAAAAATGGCCAAAAGAAGAGATCATAAACCACTCAACCAGACTAGGTGCCAGTTAGTTGCAATCTATAAGCTAATTGAGTATTTTTCTTGGTAAGAGATCGAAGGATACTATATCAGTTTTCAAAATTTGAATATTGACAGCACTCACATTCTATGGATGATCTTCTATTGTCTACCAGCCAAAAGAAAAGAAATGAAGAAATAAACACCCAAAACAAATCAAACTGATTAACACAACTGAATGAACCAGAAAAGAATATTTCAATCTGCAGAACAAATGTAAGAAAATAACATTATAGTAAGTAAATATTAGATAAGCTTGCAAGCATACCCACGAGCAGTCTTTCCATGAGTCCACCAATGGCCAGTATTAAAGACAAGAATGTCAGCTCTTTTCCAACGTTTAGCTGTCTTATCAATTTGATCTATCGAAAGAGTTGGATTTGAACTCCCTTGAGCATTAATGCGGACTCCTTCCTTTACGAGGAAATGTGACCTCACAAATTCCACTGTACAGTCATAGTCCTGTCCAAGATTTTCAGAAAACTTCACAATCAGTAAAAGTACCAACTGATCCACTATACTCCCTACAACTAAGTTGAACTTAAAATGAGGATGATGTAATTCTGTGTACTGAATAACTAGTAAGGTAAAATTGGATTTAACTTAGATAGTTTCAGCCCAAATCAAAATATTGTAATGTCAATCCTAAAACTAAATATGGAGTGTGTTCCAGAAGGTAAGCTTTCACCCAAATATGGCAGAAGTAAATTTAGGATGACCAAACACACATAGACTTAGTATGTATAATGAAAAGTAAGTTCTAACTAACATGAAACAAAACCAATTGAGCTATGGGGAAGCTGCCAACTACACTTTACAATCAATGCTTAAGAACGTGACATGTAATCAAGAAAAAAACTTACTCAAGTGCAAACTATATGGGTGCATGAACTAGAAATTAGGATCACAATGATCTAACCTCAAATTTGAAAACATAGTAGCCTCTTCCCTTAGTTATTTTGTGGCCGTGAATTTCATGCATTCTGCTCTTATTATGCAAGCCTTCACGGAGGAGGCAAAGGATTGACTCAAACTGGTTCCGGTTCATGGAATCTCCTACCAGCATCAATCTTTTACCACGTAGTCTCACCAAGAAGTCTGTTGCATTAAACCTACGAGTGACGGTGAGTGCAGAAACAAAATGTATTCCAAGAAAATTGATAAACTATCATGAATAAGGAAGCAAATAGAATCAAAGTAAAATGGGAGACCAAGATAATTATTCAACTACTGAAATAAATATATATTAGGAAATCATCTTCAATATTGTTTCAAAGATAGCATGCTACATACACATTCCGTTGAATTGCAAAAGGCTCGAAGTGGAACTAGTAGCATAAAATTTGAGGACTATGCATACCCTCAAACTCACTAAAACTGTACCTCTCAGATCAGAACTAGGAAGAGCATAAGTTCTTTAAAAATGGTCAGAGAGCCAAATAAAGCAGCAGAATTCAAGGATTCAAACTGAACAATCATTATATCTCTAGACAACATTTGTAATTTATTTCCCAAAACTCAACTAAAAGTTCAAGTTGTAAATAGACATCTGTAGACAACCCATTGTGTAATATCTAATTTTCCCTTGATATATGTACTCTTCCAATATTTTCCGTGGCACATCCTAAGATTCACTCTTTTTGGCTATAAAGTCTACACCTTGCCACTAGAAATTCTGCAGCAAGTAAATTCTCCCCGAGAAGCACAATCAATTTTTTTCCACATCTTATAAGATGCTTTCCAATATATGCGTTCTTTTTCCCCCATTTTGTTCTACTAATTTGCATCCAATTCAAGCTATTTCTTTGACTTCTGATTGATCTAATTAACATTTGGGGCCTTTATCACTAGTGGAAGATACTTCAATAATTCTTTATCATAAAACAAAACGATTTTGTTCTGTTTTATCAATTAAATTGACTTGCATTAATCAATTGGAGAAGCACTTTGGTAAAAACAAAATGTTGAATACTAAATTTATTACTGCATTCTATGCTAAACAAGGAAACTCATCTTTCTTTTTCAATTTGTTCAAACCATATCCACAGCCTTTTTATATAGGCACTAACAATTTCCTAATGACAAACAACTAGATTTGTTTGACATAGTCTCAATAGCCCTGTGGCTTAATGGCATAGGCCTCCTTGAATTTTGCAAAGATGTTTTTCAAGTTGTGATTCAAATCCATGTAAGGGTAGATGTGCATCATCACCGGTGTGGAGCATGATTCAAAAAATGGTAATTCAGGAAGTTGGTGGTTTCCTAAACATGGTTAACTAGTCCAACCTAGATGTTAGTTGTCAACTGATCACCTCCCATTGCATCCCTCGCTCATTCGGACAAACCACCAGTCACATCCAGGGGCATCACCTCTGTAATCAGATCTGGATCCAGTTCCAATTTCAGTTCATTGCACCGTTGCACCAAACTCAACATGCTTCCCTTGATCACCTCCCATCACATCCCTTGATTTATATAACTCTATGTACCTTACTGAGCTATAGAACTCTAGTATAAGTGCATGAATTTGCACTCTGTGACATTTACTGAAATGAGATTCCAAAGTTCATATTTTATCACTAGCATCAAGCCCTTCCCCATGATGGAGAATTATCAGGCTGAGCTGTTAATGAGCTCAGGAATAAGGTGAATTTAGGAAAACTTCTAGGCATGCAGTTGAGTTAGGGCTGAGCTCATCTGTCTTTAGATTAAATAAACGGCCAAAGCTCCAACCTCTGATGGAAATGAGCTTGGGCAGGGCTTTCTTTATTACTAATTCCTCTTTTATGGGGACTCAAACTGGGACTTCTTACGATGTGCATTCTGAGAAATTTCATTTGCCCACTATGTGATTCATTCATTCAATTTCCCATGGAATTCAAGCTTGTTAGACAAGTATGCACATTTTTTTGGAAAAGTGATCAAACAGATATAGCACAATATCAATGGATGCAACGCAATGGTAGTGATAGATAGCCAATAACATGGCCAATGGAGGTTGCCATTTCACAATCCAAAAACAGAGGATTTAGAAATGCATAAACCAGAACAGAGTTTCTGTTTGTGATGAACGTCTAGCATTCCCTTGCTCATTAAGGTTTCTTCATATTTTCTGTATTATCTTTGTCCACTACCCATAGAAGTTTTCTGGACCTCATTCTAGGGACAAGATTTCTTTAGAAAGCAAGACATTTGGCATCATAATGGGTCCTACATTGTGATTGAGCTTGGTGGGCATTCAAATTAGATACTTTGATGTTTTAATTGCAGCACATGTTCTTCCTAAAACAAATCGGTGGAAGCTTTCTTAAATTGCAAATAATATCCATTTTCAACAATTGACAACAGACCAAAATAAAAAAGCATAATATCCACAGAGAAAAATCACAAAGATAACGACTAAAGCAGGACAGAGATACCTTGGAAGATCACAGCCCTCAGGCTTCCACCGCCATTTGAGATACTCAGAGTCACTCCTCCCATTTCTTTGGCAATCAAAAGCTTCATCAACATAAGGGCAAGAACTGGGTTTATAAAGCGGGTAATGCTCATCTTTCACCCAAGTCCCCACATACAAATCACACCCAATTTCACCCATTGCACCAAATGGGTTTTCATTTTCACGACCTGGGTCTTGCTCAGTTTCATCATTGAACTCCGTTGGCTCTTCAGTTTGTGAATTGGATGAAACGGGTTGTTGGGTTGGTGGGTCCAATGGCTGTGCAGAGATAGAATAAAGCAAGGGCGGTTGGTAATTACTGCCTGAAGAAGGTGTGTCCACTGCTACTCTTTCTGTAGATGTGGAGTTGGGCAAGGAGAGGTTGGAATTTGGAAGCGAGGAAGAAGAAGAAGAAGAGGGGATTTGGGGAAAGGGATTTTTGTAGAGAGAGAGAGAAGGCTCAAGAGCTCGTTTGCTGAAGAGGTAGATGGTGAAGAGGAACAGGGTGATGAAAAGGAGAGTGGTGACAGTGTAACGCTTCTTCTGGGTTGAGGAATTGGAAGCCACTGCCATTTCACACCATTTGGTTTTAACAGTGAGTGAAATGTGGAGGCTGCATCGGTTTTTCTGTTATTAAATTTTCCAGGCAAGTTAACAGGGACGGAGAGAATGAGGCACTGAACTTCCATCCCAACGAGGAAAGGAATTTTCGTTTTTTTTATATTTATTTTATTGTTCTATCGAACATTATTTTGTGCTCTTCTCACGTGCCTACCTGGTCATGATAATTCCAACAATGATTTTCTTTTTATCTTTATCTTTTTTCTTTTTATGGTTGTGGAATGTAAATCTTTCTTTGCTTTTCAACTATTTTGTAGAACATAATCATATCATGAGCACTCTTGCTATATATGAGCACTTTCAAAGTTTGAAAGTTTTTATGAGGAGCCTATATTTTCATTTGAGACTGCGGAAGTTTGTTTGGAAGTGCAAATTTAGATTATTATTTTTTTAGGTTGAATTAGGCTTTTTCTTTAGCAAACTTCCTCGCTACAAGGGAATTTCATTTTGAAAGATAAAATAATGTCATATCAAGCAAGCTAAGTTCAAACAAATGGTGGAGGACCAAGCCAATTTTGAAACAGAAACACCATGATTTGTCAAAGCGTGACATCAACTCATTCGTGTCTTTATTCATTAATATTATAATCTAAGTTCATGACATGTCAACCTTTACTATAACATTTGACTTTGAATATATACATCTCCTTTACAAAACTTGGCAATAAATGTTGTGTTGTATGTTGATATTTTATCCGTCTTTGAAGATTAAATCATATGTAAATCAAGTTTTTTTTTTTCTTCTTTCTTTTCTCGTGCACATTGATGGTGTGTTTACTAATCAAGAATTGGAATTCTTATCAGGAATTGAATTCCATCTATGAACGTTTACTTCACATCAAGTAATTGAAAAGTAAGTGGGGCCCACACAAAATTATGAATAATTAAGAATTGAATTCCTAATTTTGGAGGAATTCAATTCTTGGGTGAAATGTAGTATTCTAATTCCTGAAGAACTAACCCATTAGGAATTCTCTTTTTTACCCATTATATCCTCACACAATTTTTAAAATTCCAAATTTGTTATCTACTTTAACCTAACAACGAGGACATTTAAGTAATTAGTACCACTTCTACCCTAATTCCATATAATTTAGTAAACAACTTCGATAGGAATCCATAATCTAATTCCCCTCAATCCAACTCCTCCTCAATTCAATTCATCCTAAATTCAATTCCTCATAATCCAATTACGGATTAGTAAACATGTCATGAATCAATTCACAAATTTTATGTTTCGATCCAAAAAAAGGAAATTTCATTAAACATGAAAAATATATACATTAGACCAAACAAAGCAACAAATCAAGGTAAGGGCTCAATCGCCTTGCTCTGCCACTCCATGACTTGAGATATGCTCAAATATCCCATATCCGCCACTCCATGACTCAAGATATGCTTAGATCTCGCCGCCCCACCGCTCGCTCCCGATGACACATCGATTATTAATTTTAAAAATTGAGATAAATAGTGTACTATGGGATTAATTCATCCTTGTACCGCATACAGTAAGTTTCATACATTTGACAAATGATGCGATAATTAGTGATGACTGTCCCCCATATCATTCTATTATTATGTCAACTACAAGTATAATAAATGCATAATAAGACATGACGAAACCCTAACCTAAATTAAAGATAAATTGAAGTGACAAGTGTCTAAGTCTTGTTGGCACTCCGGCAAGGGCACCGGTAGAATACATTACAGTTTACAAGGTTGTTTGTCTGAGTATCTCTTTCTCACCCCATTCACCCAAAAGACAACCAAGTAGCAACTAAAAAACCTGACAAATTTCATCATGTATCAATTCAAGCGAAACCCTAATTAGCAAATGACGTGCTTCACAAGTTAATGTGATCAAAACAGGTCACAATCTCATCACCCTATCAATTAATATCTGCATCTGCATGTCCCCAACAAAACATTAATTTGCAGTTTTTCCTTTTGCTCTGGGTGTCAGCTTTTGACACAAGGGCTTTAATAGCTCTCATGGAGGAAAGAGTCCAATGGAGACTGATGGGGGTTTCTCCTAAAACACAAAAGAGCTTTGAAGTGCATGCCTTGGGGAAAGGAATCAAAAGGGTATGTAATATGTATGATATGTAGCTTAGCTCTAGGCAGGCAAAAGAATGTTGTGCTTTTAATTTGGGATGTGAAAGCCCCTTTGACTTAAAACTTCGAACTTGTTCAAAAAGAATTCTGTTTTGTTTAATTCTGTCATAATTTATTAATTAATGGATGGCCAATGACTTGAATGCTGCAGAAAGGAATTTAATGAGGTTTGGTGAGAGGCTTTCTTCTGTTCTTCGAAGCTACAGAGATGTTGATATATCACACTAGTCTTTTACTGTATATCCTGAGATACCCTTAGTAAATGCATGTCCTGTTAAAACCCCCCCTCTCTCATTAACCCTCTTTGTATTTCTCTTCAAAATATATATGTCACCATAATCCCCCATTCCTTTTGCCTCTCTATCTCCCTCTCTCAAAGGTCGCTTTTGTGGGTTTTCTTGTATATTTGTCTTTGTTCTCTTCTGGGTTTCTCTGGTTTATATACATGGTTCCAAAGTTTATATAGCTAGTAGCAGTGAGTGTGTTGCAATGAGATTGACTGGGATTACACTTTTGTGCCTCTTGGTTTTGGCTTGTATTAGATCAAATGCAGTTGCAAGGTCCAGCTTTTTGACTACTTTTGATCATCATCATCATCATCATCATCATGGTGTTGGAAAGAGGATGAAGAGCTCATCATCAAATGGAAGAGCGCTAGAAGCAGCAAATTTCACCCAGTACTGCAAGTCAAAGGGGCACCAGTTTTATGATTATTTTTTTCACTCTAACTCTAACTCTAAGAACACCACCTCAGAAAACAAAAGGGTTGTTCCCACAGGTCCCAATCCCTTACATAACAGGTAAAAAAAGTGATGAAGAAGTAGCCAGCCTTGATGTAATAGTAGTTAATACCTTCATATATGGAGTATTGGCATATTGCTTCCTCTATGTTGAAGCTTCTCTCTCTCATTTGTATTTGTATTTCCTTCTTGTTTATCTAAAATGTTAGTGATATAAGTAACTGAGAGTTTTGTTTCTTATGAATTGTATGTCTTTATGTGGGAAAGAGGAGGATATTGGTGTGCTTCTGCATATTGTTCTAAGGAAGAAGAAGTGCTTCTGTTTTGATCCATTGCCAGCATTATATGAAAAAAAAAATTAAAAAATCCTGAAATGGAAAACTTCATTAATTTAAAACTTGTGTGATAAAAGGATTAATTTCTCTGTATCAGCTGCTCAACATGGCAGCCTTCATTAAATTCAAAGCTACTTTTTTTTCCTCCCATATAGATCTTTCTTCACCTTCTCTTGGTTTGTCTTATTATTTTGTCATTTTTGTTTTGCAATTTTTTTGTGTGAAATTACTCTCTTTCTTCCTCCTCCCTCATTGCCTCTGTGAGGCTATATTAGGTCGTATCCCTCTAGGGGACAGCAGTGGGGTATGGGGGTGCGCATGGTGCAGAGGGAAAAGTCAAGGTTTGGGTTTGACAGACAGGAGGATGTTGGGGTTCGTGTAAGGGAGTTGAACACCTATTTAAAATCAAGGGGAGAGAGAGAACATGATTTGGTTATGATTATGTTATTGTCGTCAATGTTCTTTTGCTTTGTTTTCTTTAAGTCACCGACATAAATGGATGAAATTAGGGAACTACAGTAAAACTAATTTTAATCCAAGTGAGTCAAAATGGATTTACTTGTCATCTATAATGCTATTTAAAGAGATAGAGTTCGTAAGTAATTTGTAGCTCAAGTGATTATAAGTAGTTTCGACCATTGCATTCGGAAGTCATGTGCTCAAATCCCCCTCTACCAATATTACTTATAATAAAAAAAGAGATGGAGTTCATAGACTACAGAGCAATATTTGTCACATCAATTATTTAATTTTTATTTTATTAAAAGATGTCTTGAGTTCGGAATTTATGAATTGACAGTAATTTTTGAATAAATAAAAAATATATACATCTTTGCATGGTGTGAATTTTGCATTGTGTTTCGTTTGGCTACAATTTAGTGTAGAGGTGTGTGTAGAGAAAGGGACGCCTGGCCAGACAGTTGGTCTTTTTGCTGAATGTCAGACTGTAGGTTACAATAAGCTTTGATAATGCTTTCTTTTTTGTAAAAAGGTAACCCCCCCAATTACTAATTTGGTGCGAGGAACAAGAAAAAGCTGCAATTGGGCTGAACTTTATTTCTCAGACCAAGATCTCTACATTTTCAAACACCAAGTTTGGCAAAATACTGTAGATTTTTTAGCCATGATGTTATATTGGCAATTATATGTTTACAACACCAACAAAAATCAACCCTAGTCATACATAAGCTTGAATAGAAAGCTGCTAAATGATTTTCAAAATAGATATTCCAAACTAAGATTGCAAAGCTAAAACATCTGTTCTGAGCTTCTCAAAAGTGGCTCTTCAATCTTCACCCCTTAACATGTAACATCTTTCAAATCTCCCATGTGCAAGTAACAAAATATTTACCACCGAGTAACCCCATTTTTCTAAAAAATTAAAGATTAAATAGACATATGTGTGAAAACTTAGGGATGAGAACCAAAAAAATCCAATAACTTGTAGCTACATTTGAGGTTTCACAGTGTGCATGAAGCCCTCATACCATTTTGACTTTCTTTGCCAGACAGGAAACTGCCCTCAAGTTGGTGGTTTAGGTAATGAGGTAGATTCACTCTGAAAGGGAGAAGGGAAGACCTCAGATATTGTATCCCAAGAAAGGTTCTGATCTTTCGTGCGTCTTCGTTCTAAGAAGACAGGTTTCATAGGTGTTCCAATCATTTCAACTTTGCAAGTTAGCATTGCTACAACCTCTGACATTGGGGGTCTCAGATTTGCATGAGGCTGAAGACATAAGAAGGCAACTTGGATTGCTTGCAAAACATCCCTTTCCACAAATCCATTTTCATGCAATTTTGGATCTACTAGCTCGATCACCTTTGACGTCTCGAATAACTTCCATGCCTAAATTAATAAGTGAAATGGTCAGTGGCATGACTTCCAACTATGCTAAAAGAATCATTGAATTGCTGTATAAGTAATAATTGATGAAGGATAGAAGGCCTACATATTCAGGGAGGTATTGCATTTCTGATGGTAAAGTGAGATCTGTGTTTTTTCTTCCGCTAATTATTTCAAGCACAAGAACTCCAAAACTATATATGTCCGCCTTTTCAGACAATTCTCCTCTAATAGCATATTCCGGTGCTGTATAACCTCTGCACAAGCAGAAAAGAGACAGTTAAAAACAGAAGGAAAAACAGAGAAGAATATTCTTAAGGCCTTTTTTTTAGTTTGTCCACCAATTGCTGGACTGCAAGCAAATTGAGTCATTCCAACATGCATCTAAAGCATAATTTCCGCATCTACTTAAAATCATCACCAGATGGACTTACTCTGATGAGGTAAAATCTTCTAAAACATCTTGAACATGTGGTGAATACTAGAACTTTACTTTTGAATTCATAAATGACTCTAGTGCAAGGAATTTTTCTTTAATCTGTTTATCCTTGGCTCTATAGCTGTGAAAATAACAAAACCAGTGGCAGCATGTTTGTGAAAATAACTATAACCAACAGCAGTGAAGGAACTAAACCAGTTCCGGTAATGATGCGCAGTAGAGGCATACAAGACCTTCTCATGATTGTGATTCTTGTAGTACATAACATTATTTTTCTTTCAAAAGGAAGAATTATGCTTTCTCTTTTTTTTTTCTTTCTTCCTTTGCCCATGGGAGAAAAGGTCTAATGTGCATTACCAAATCTTGAACAAATGTATAGAATATGACTCATGAAGGGGCCTTATGGAATAATATATTAGGTGAAGGACTTACAAAGTTCCAGCAAATGCTGTACTGAGATAAGCTTGGTCTTCAGGGAAGAACCTAGCCAGCCCAAAATCTCCAATCTTTGGTTGGTATTTCCCATCAAGAAGAATGTTGCTTGCCTTGATATCTCTGTGGATAATTCTTAGGGGAGAATCCTCATGCAGATACTGTAAACCCCGAGCAATACCCACAATTATCTGGAACCTGGTGCTCCAGTTCAGGAACCGATCACTTTTTCCTGTTTTCCATTAAGAGGAGTTATAAGTAATCATCAAAGTTCAATGATTTATTGCACTATGTCTAAGTGTCAAGTTTCAGTTAATGTGCTGATCGAAGGAAGTAGATCTTGGACAGGAGATCAGAAAATCAGCCCTTGAAACATGTTTGCAGAACAAAATGATTGACAATTCATTAGTAAAAATAAGTAACCTTCACATTTAGATGGATTGTTCAGAAATAGAGATTGCTTTCGAAGAAGAAAATAGCGTACACTTGACTCAGCCATCTGATAGAGCATTATGAATTCCCAGAAAATATATCCTCAAAAAAATGTCAGGAGTAAACAACTCTTCCAACATCATATCAGATAACAAAACAGAAAACTGAGTCTCAAAACTAGTGGAGTGGTACATCCTGAACAAAAGCTAACATTTTCACATCATCGTTGGAAATTCAGGTTTGGCGACAGATTGTACATTTACATGCAGTTTTTGAGGACCCCTGAATCCCTGATGATGGCTAATCATTACCTACAAATTTCCTTCGCCATTTATGAAGATCAAAGGAATTACATTTACGTACATGTGAATCATCCTATGCTAAGAGCCAAAGAATTATTTTAGTTTCTTACATCTGTCTGCTTACTATTTAAATTTTTGTGTGATGGGAAAAAACTTTGTTAAGTGGCAAGTGGATACCACCAATCTATAAATGGATAAAATGCAAAGTAGTCAAGAAGTAATACCATATACTATGAGGTCCAAGCTCCTGTTTTTCATGTATTCATACACAAGCAGCCGTTGAGGCCCATCTGAGCAACATCCGATAAGACGAACCAAGTTCCTGTGCTGAACGCTAGTGATCAACTTTACCTCTGTAAGAAATTCTGATTCTCCTTGTTGAGATTTGTCAAGGCACAATTTCTTAGCAGCAATTAGCCTCCCATCTCCTAGTTTTCCCTGACAAAAAGATAGAAAGAGATTTAGAAATGAAGGACTCCCATCTGTTCCTCAAAATCCCAAGAATGTGTTCTCCCAACTCCGAACAGAATGGTGATGAACATATAAAGGTGCAGAAAGCACCAAAAGTTTCATTTTTATTTTTTCCAAGTAAATTGTCATTTCAACTTATCATATCATATGTATTAAATGAATCTTAATATTTGATTTTGAAAAGTTAAGCAGCCTTGCATCTACACTATTGAGACATTTTTAAAATCTTATGAGTTAATGAAGTTATATGTAGATATATGTAGAAACTTGTGGTTTGGATGACTCTCAAACTTGTAGGTTCAGGAGAAAAAAAAAACTAACACCATTGGTTGCCACAGATTCAGTAATAGTACCCGATAGACAGGGCCAAATCCACCTACTCCAAGGAGATTACCAGGATGAAAGTTCTTGGTTGCCATCTTCAATGTCCGGAAGTCGAAATAGCTTATTGTTCGAAGGTTCCCACCGAACAAATCTTCGGATTCTGCATTAAGATAGAAAGAAAAACATTACAATTGAGGTCTTACCAAAATTTTGGTTGTTATTTTTTGAAATTAATCTATACTACAACCTGGCTGCCTTCTGGCTCGTGCTACCAATTTCTTAAGCTCCTCTGGTTTGATCATTTTCCGAAAGACGAATATCAGAGCTAGCAAAATTATGAGCATGACTATCCCTCCAAGGAAAAAGAACAGCGCTGGAGACGGCGGCTTAGAAGTGGAGTTCATCTCCATAGAGGTTCCTGGAGACGCCACTGCAACTACAAAAAATTGGAAAACTGTTTTAGTAGTTTGTGTGTGGATATAGTCCCACGTAGGAAAGTTAAGGAACCTTGCAAAGGCTTATAAGGAGTTGCACCTCCCTCATCATTACCAACAGGTTTTCGGGTTGGAACCTCAACATGGTTTTTACAATTTTACATAACAATCAAGCCACAATCAGATATAAGGATGAAGAACATTGTTTTTGCAGTGAAGCAATCCTTACCTTGTAGTCCTCGGCCAGTCATTGTTTAGTTTATAGCTTGAAGTGAACAATTAATGGGTGTAGGCTGCAGCAGAGAGTCAGAGACAACAATGGAAATGTGGTCTTGGTTTTGCTGCTATTGCTAGCAGCTAGAACCATCCATTGTTCTCTTTCTCTTTCTTCTCTTTCTTGTTTGTTTGGTTTTTTTTGTTTATTGATTTTCTTGCGTTGGAAAACGCTTGGGGGAAAAAGAAAGACAAGGAGAGACATAGAATACAAGGGTGTAACATAAGAGTAATCGAAGGAATGGAATTTCGAACATTACAAGACAGCATGTAGTTTTTGGTCACTTATGGGCGCACGAGTATTCTTCTTGCCATTGCCAAACGACAAGCTCAATCATTTGAATCACATACTTAACTACTGACTAATAATTTGATCAAAGAAAAAAAGAATTTACCAACAATAATATTTAATATTGGCATTTCTATGTTTTACTAAGAGCATTTTCACCCATTTGTCATGGCAAAGGGCAAGGGTAAGGCAATGTCTGTTACTATTTATATGAATAGTAGCAGCCCTTGCAAAAGGCTTGTGGTGTTTCCACCTATTGCCATACCAACCACTATTCATATGAGGTATGGGGAAATGAATTTGTATAGAGTTTTGGTGTGGGAAGTAAAGAATATGACTAAGTATTTATTTTAATAAATTCTAAAAATTCTAGTATTTTTGTAGATTTTTTATTTTATTTTATTTTTCGTTGCTAACGTCAGCAAACCTAGGCAACAGCCAGGCTTTTCTTGCCTTTGGGTTGGCCAGTCGGCTGGGACCCATGTGTTGCTCGAACTGTAGAAGCCCGTTGGAACATCAAACTAGGGCTTGGGCCCCATGTTGCCCAGGTTGGGGGCATCGCTGGAAGTGCTCTAATAAGGAGGTCCGAGATTAAACAACTATTGTTCATGACCACCTCTTTCGGCCAAGTGAACTTGGGTGAAAAGGAGCGGACTGGCCTAACCATGTATACTCACCAAACATAAATTTGAATAAATCCATAAAACCAGAGTTTTGAATTTTTTTTCTTTCAATTTTGTAGAGAATATTATACATTTGTTTATATTGTTTCTAACTCCAATTTCAAATTACCAACAACCATTGCAGCTGTCCATGAACATCAATTATTATAGTAAAGTAATTATTACGCAATGAACTGGGTTACTATGATATTTTTTGTTCCGACCGAACGCCTCTCCCAAAAGGTGCTACTTAGCTCTCATTTAAATCTTCTTCTTTTTTCAATCAATAAAAAGGAATTCAAACTTCAACCTCTTTCACTATTATAAAAAGAGAAATCTTACTAAATTAATAACTAGTTGATGTCAATTGGCTATAACTCAGTTGGTTGAGCTCTTCCACCTCCATAGGTTCAAAATCCCTAGACACCCAATGAATATTTGTGTAAACCCCCCCCCCAATCGTTTGTACTAAAAACAAACCAAAAAACTAGTTGAGAAGTCTTAAATCCTTTTTAGCATATAGCCAAATGTAAAACTCAAAAATATTGCATGATTTTTTGTTATGCTTACAAGAGGAATTGCATTTGTGCTTACATGGCATGGCATAACATTTGTGCCACCAGATTAATTAACAATTGATTGTATACAACTAGCAAATCATAACATTCACAAGGATTGAAGTGATCTCGAAATTCTTGATCCCTATTTTGGATTACTAAAGTGTATAAGCTGACAGGCAGCAATGGAGGGTACATGCAAAAATTTCTTATGGTTTCACATATTCTGCAAATACATGATATCAAGTGTACAACTAAAATCATAACTTAGAGGGTTATGTTTAATTATATTGTCTAGGCTCAATTCACCAATTCACAATCCTGTTTTTTTCTATGGACAAGCAAGCATTCATGTGGTTCAGGCAATCCATCTACCTGCAAAAGAGAAAATGTAATGACCATGCTAAAACAACAGTAACAATAATAACAAGGGATTTTACCTGAAACTTAGCATCCAATGAAATGATAGTTTGACACTCACGTCGCAGCACCACAGGCCATGGAAAACCTTTCCGGCTACCATCCCCTAAAGCAAGGCTTATGAACTAAAAAATTGTTTCATGCCTGTCATAGCAATTCCACCATGTCTTTCCTTGAAGGCCTGAACCCTGTCAACTGAGGATCGGCTGCTCATGTTTCCTGAAGCACCCAAACAACAACTTTAGACGTCATCCCCTTGTATCTGTAAGAGTTATTTATAATAATTTTTATTCATTTATCAGAATAAAAAAGTAAATGCATTTGAAGAATTGATACCTTGTCTTGAACTGTCTTTTGTTGTGAATTTCATGACTCCTTGGAAGACGAAGAGAACTGTGTTCTTCCCATAAGAGACTTGCATATTCTGGATGATCAACAAAAGGATTTCTATTGTGCTGATAAAACTTGCAGACTCTTTCATTTCTCAACTTCTCTTCTCTTGAAGGTGGATCAATCTCATTCCACTTTAACAATGTAGAAAGCAGTCCCATCTCACTAGTTGCTGCTACCACATGCGCCCAAAAAGTTCAAGCAATCAAGATCTATGCTCAAGGCAACTAGGCAGTCTTAATTCTTGACTAATAAGAGAATATATGTGTTAAATAACTTGCTGCTGGATCTTGTTCTTTAATGTAACCAACGGCAATAGACTAAACTAGCAAATATTAGGAAACTTAGACACACAAGAATTATACTGGTTCGGCAGAACTTTTGCCTACATCCAGTTGTGATTTCTCTATGTAGAGAAATCACCGCTCCTTTGATTAATAATAGAGATTACAGAACTTTTGCAAACCCTAGAACTAATCTCAAAACTCTTGGCTGTCTCTGGCTATTTTTCCTCTCTCTCAAAAAAGCCTTGCCACACCCTATTTATAGATATATAGTTGGCTTACATGTCCTAAGGCTGATTGAATTCCTATTCCTAAGTGGATTATGAAATTACACTTATCCAAAACCAAATAGGCTTCTAGAAATCCAAACCTGAATTGAATAAGGAAAACTGAAATTCTTTCCTAATCCCTTTAGGACAAGAATACCTCTAATTTCCCTAAAGCAATCCTAAACCAACTAGGACATATTTGACGAGCCAAAATCCTAACAATCTCCACCTTGGTGAGTCAAACCAAGTCTTGATCGTTGCACCCAGAGTATCTTTGAACCTCCTTGAAGCAGCTCTGGAAATCTTCAAGAGTTTTCACCTTGGCAATCTTCTTCTTGCCTCATTGCACCTCAAGTGAGGAGGTGCTCCACTTTAATCAATCAACGAGATTGATCAAGTTCAAGCAATGCTTGAACTTCTTGACCGGCACTATCTTTGTAAGGAAATCTGCGGCATTGTCATCCGTATGAACCTTTTCGATCCAAATCTCCTTAGACTCCACCCAATTTCTGATTTCTGTGATATCTTGCTTCAACGTGCTTTGATCTTCCAGAAAATACTTGATTCTTTGCCAAGTAAATGGCACTTTGACTATCACACTTCAGCTTCACACAATCTTGGGTGATTCCCATTTGACTTACCAAGCCATTAAGCCAAATTGCTTCCTTTCCAGCTTCGGCCAATGCAATATACTCTGCTTCTGTGGTCGACAAAGCTGTAATTGGTTGGAGTAGTGCCCTCCAACTGATTGGTCCTCCTGCGCATGTAAACACATAACCAGAAGTTGACCTTCTCTTGTCCAAGTCCCCTGCATAATCGGCATCTACATATCCCAACACCCCCACATTTTCTTTTTGCTTCTCAAACATAATCCTTCGTCGCCAAGAACCCTTCAAATAACGCAAAATCCACTTGACTGCATCCCAATGTTGCTTTCCTGGATTTGCCATGTATCTGGAAACGACACTGATTGCTTGAGCTATGTCGGGACGTGTGCATACCATTGCATACATAAGGCAGCCCACAGCATTAGCATAAGGAACCTTCTCCATTACTTGCTGCTCTTCCTCGGACTTAGGACACTGTTGCCCACTTAACTTGAAGTGAGCTGCCAAAGAAGTTGAAACTACCTTTGCTTCTTGCATGTTGAACTTCTCAAGAACCTTCTGAATATACTTGGCTTGTGATATCCAAATCCTTCCAGCGGTCCTATCTCTCTGAATTTCCATGCCAAGGATCTTCTGTGCTGCACCTAGATCCTTCATGTCGAACTCCTCGCTCAACATCTTCTTCAAGTCTTGAATTCTAGACTTGTCTTGACAAGCGATTAGCATGTCATCCACATATAGCAATAGCAATATGATCATCCCATCTTGGAACACATGATAGTACACACAACAGTCATATAAACATCTTCTAAAATTGATTTTCAGCATGAAGTAATCGAACCTCTTGTACCACCGTCTTGGAGACTGTTTCAGGCCATACAGGGACTTCCTTAGCTGACATACTAGGTTCTCTTTCCCATATTCAACAAATCCTTCTGGTTGAGCCATGAAAATTGTCTCCTCTAGATCCCCATGAAGAAATGCCTGTCTTCACATCCATCTGCTCAATCTCCATGTCATGCTCAGCTGCCATTGCTAAAAGCAATCTGATAGAAGTATGCTTGACTACGGGTGAAAAGATCTCATCATAATCCACCCCTTCTTTTTGTGAGTACCCTTTAGCCACGAGCCTTGCTTTGAATCTCACGGCATCTTGTTCATGTAGTCCTTCCTTTTTCCTAAATACCCACTTGCATCCAACTAGCTTTCTGTCTTTGGGCTTAGGAACCAACTCCCAAACAGAGTTCTTGTAAAGAGACTCCATTTCTTCTGTCATAGCACTTATCCAACTATCTCGCTCATCACTTGCTATAGCTTCTCGATAAGTAGTTGGATCTCCTTGACTAATGTTAAGAGCATAATTAACTTCGTCTTGGTCAAACCCAAACCTCTAAGGTTTCTTCTTTTTTCGATTAGGTTTGTCTAGTGCTATGCATCTCTGGAATGCAGGTGGATTGTTGGTTGGAGTTCGAACCCTTTGGGATGTCTGCGGATTAGAGTGCCTTCAAACTGCCCCTGTTTCTTGCTCCACCTGATTCCTAACTGGTGAATGATGCTGATGCTCTTCTTCTTCCTCAAAACCATCAGATTCGGCATCTTGCTCAATTTGCTCCACCTGAGCTTCTTCATCTAACTGATTAACGGAATCTCTTTGCTTCCATTTCAGCATCGTCTTTCTTCTTCCTACCGCTCTCAACTTTATTCAGAGGCATGGTTGTCTCATCAAAGACAACGTCTCGCTGACAACCTTTTTCCTGTTGTTGATATCCCAAAGCTTGAAACCCTTCACTCCTTTCTCAAAACCTAAGAATATGCAATGTGTAGACTTTGGTTTGAGCTTGGACCTTTCATCACTTGGAATATGTGCGTAAGCACTACAGCCGAACACCCTGAGTTTGGAATAGTCCACAAGCTTCTCAGACCATACCTCTTCTCACTCTTAAAACGAGAACTGTAGATGGTGATCTGTTAATCAAATAACTTGCATGATTAACGGCCTCTCGCCCAAAAACTATCAGGCAATCTTGCATGGAATCGCATGCTCCTCTCTCTCTCCATGAGAGTTCGGTTCATCCTCTCAGGAGCTCCATTTTGTTGGGGATTCTTCTTTCCTGTGAAGTGCCTTATGATGCCTTCCTGCTTGCAGTAATCGGTAAACTCATGACTTGTATATTCACCTCCATTGTCACTTCTCAGGTACTTGATCTTTCTCCAGTTTGATTCTCGGTTTCTGTTTTCCATTCCTTGAACTTTGCAAAAACCTCGGATTTCTGCTTCATGAAATAAACCCAAACCTTCCTAGAAAAATCATCCATGAAAGTAACAAAATACCTAGCTCCACCATTTGATTTGGTTGGTGCTGGGCCCCAAACATCTGAGTGAATATAGCTGAGTTGCTCCTTGCTTCGGTTATCTGCACTTGCTACTCGCGAATGATACCTTCTTTTGCTTTCCAAGAACACAATATTCACAGAAGTCTAGTTTGCAAGATGACACGCCTTCCAACAGGCCTTGCTTGTGTAGTTCTTGCAACCCTTCTGGCTTTTGTGCCCGAGCCTATGATGCCAGAGTTCAGTCTTGTCTTCTATACCTTGATTTAGAGAAAAGCTCCACCCAGGACTATAGTGGTCCCAATTAACTTATATAGTTTATTGGGTTGTAGGTCACCCCGGCATTACCACCAGTGATCCTTTGGCTACCCTGAGTCTTCCTTTTTAGACTCATACCCATAGCCGGCCTCATCTAAAGTACCCAAGGAAATCAAATTCTTTCTTAGTCTAGGGACATACCTAACGTTCCCCAAAGCTCGTATCATCCCATCAAACATTCTGATTCGAACAGTGCCGAATTCCTTTTCCAGGACATGCAGAATCATCCCCCATTAAAACTTCCCCACCGCTTACTTCTTTGTAAGTATCGAACCATTCTCTTCCTGCACACATATGAAAAGTGCATCCGGTATCCAAAATCCAATTTGTGAAAGCCTTGGAGCCTGATGTTCCTGAAAGAAGCTCCCCGTCACTCTCATGTTCGGTGACTGCACCTAGCTGAACTCTAGCTTCCTTCCATCTTGGCTTTCTTCTCTTTCCAAATCTTGCAGTTCCTCTTCCAATGATCGGCTGAACCACATACGAAGCAACCTTCCTTCTTTTCCTTTTTCTTCTTGGATTTTGACCTACCTCTGTTGCTTGTTTTCTCTTCCTTTGTCTTTTCCCGCCCCTCTCCGTGCCTTTGGCATAAAGGCCTTGAGAGCTTTCAGTTATATCATCTAGTTTAGCATATGACTGAAGAGCTTGAATTACGTCTTCAAGCTTGAGGGACTCTTTTCCAAACATTAGAGTTGTTCGAAAGTGCTTGAAAGACGAAGGTAGAGATCCGAGCAAGATGATAGCCATATCATCATCTTTGTAAGTTTCTTCGACCTTTTGAAGATTACTTATGCAATTCCTGGAACCTCCATACGTGATCTTCAATATCACCTCCTTCTTCCAGTTCGAAGTCCGAATAGTTCATCCTTTAGAAAAAGTTTATTGGAACAGTTTTGCCCATATAAACATTCTCCAACTTTGTCCATGCTTCATGGGCAGTCATCTTTTCGGTGATGTGTGACCGAACCTGATCTTGTGAGATGGATCTCGATGGAACTCTTGGCCTTCTTGAGAACCTTAGTCCATGCTTGTGTCTGTCATGCTTGTCGGCTTCTCACCGTTGAGTGCATCATCCAAATCTTGCTCTCAGGACGTTCTTCATCATCCTTTGCCAATCCGTGAAGTCATCCTTGCCGTCAAAAGGTTTTAACACGGGTCCTAGATCCGTATTCATCTTCCCTTTAGACATCATAGAACCCTTGAACCTGGCGCTCTGATACCAATTGTTGAATAACTTGCTCCTGGATCTTGTTCTTTAATGTAACCAACGGCAATAGACTAAACTAGCAAATATTAGGAAACTTAGACACACAAGAATTATCCTGGTTCGGCAGAACTTTTGCCTACATCCAGTTGTGATTTCTCTATGTAGAGAAATCACCGCTCCTTTGATTAATAATAGAGATTACAGAACTTTTGCAAACCCTAGAACTAATCTCAAAACTCTTGGCTGTCTCTGGCTATTTTTCCTCTCTCTCAAAAAAGCCTTGCCACACCCTATTTATAGATATATAGTTGGCTTACATGTCCTAAGGCTGATTGAATTCCTATTCCTAAGTGGATTATGAAATTACACTTATCCAAAACCAAATAGGCTTCTAGAAATCCAAACCTGAATTGAATAAGGAAAACTGAAATTCTTTCCTAATCCCTTTAGGACAAGAATACCTCTAATTTCCCTAAAGCAATCCTAAACCAACTAGGACATATTTGACGAGCCAAAATCCTAACAATATGGATGCAAGAATGTACTCAAAAAAGCCAACTATAAACCGCATTCCTGCCCCAACATTGATCTGTAATCTTAGCCACTTAAGTATCATATAAAATGGCTCAACCTTTCAAGTCAGGTATATATGGTCTATGAAGATGCAACAGTGAAACCGCAATAAGTTGGAGGCATGGTAACAATAGTTGCATGATAAAGACAAGACCTAGTAGGAACTTAGAGGGCTGTAGCTGGAGTGGAAATGGGCATCAAGAATTTGTTCATCGTGGGCACAGTACAGCAGCAAACCAGGTGACTTGTGACTGTGGCAGCAAATTTCCTAATAAAGTATTTGACTACAGTGGTGGCAGCGGTAAGTGAGGTACCAAGTGGAGGAGCCTATTGATGTCTTAAAAGGTAGAAATTAAAGCAAGGGGAAAGAGGATTTTGAAGTGGACTTGCTAGGTGGCAAGGAGTTTGTGAAATAGCAGTGGTTTATTTCTTTGGGCATGGGACGCGATATGACAGATAGGCTTAAATCTCAATTTTCAGAGACTTTAAAATTTTCATGAATTAGAAATAAGACCAACTAAAACACTAAATTGAACTCTAATGAAGTTCATGGATTTTAAATCCATACCTCCCAACTTTTTGCCAAAAGCGCTCCTCGTAAGACCACAAGAGGCTACGAATCACCGTATTGATATAAAATGATATTCTAACAAGTGATTCAAATCAATTGGACTAGACTAGGCGCATAATACAGCACATCAATTGGGGTAGTCACAACAAGTACACGGCAAGTGTAATATAGACTTAGAGGCTGGTTTTTTTGTGATAAGTACATAGAGGCTTCTTTACACAACTAGGAAACGGTCAGCACTTCTTCTAATGAATGTTGACAAAGTCTGAAAATCAGGATGATTTTAAAGAAGGAATTTTTTGTTCAACAATCGGTTACAGCATGTCTACCTTCCCTAGTCGTCTCTAATGCAGACTCAAGAACAACAGTTACAGCAGGAAGAGAATCACACTCAAACTACTCAAAGGTTTAACTTTTTTCCCTTAAACTTACAACTTTTTGGAGAATCTGAAAGGTGAAGAGCTGGGCCTCCATCTGGTTGACGAAACCCGTAACATACTGCCATGTACATCAGCGCCCTTGCAATATCTCCTCTATGCTGAAGTGGCATGAAACACAAATTCAGTTTAGTGATAATGCATATGAAACTGACTGCAAAGAGATTTAAACTAAACAGTAACTTTCTTGCCCAAACAGAGTGACAACAATCAGAAATCCAAAAAGAACGTGAAAAAGGGTAGCAGATGGACATTAAAAGAATTGATGTGCCAAAATATAGTAAAAAAACCTGTTTAGGTGGTGCCCATCTGTCCTTGTCAGTTTCCGTGTCCAAAGCAGCTTCTTTGTTTGCTGGCTTCAAACATTTGGTTGAGTTAACATTGCATTCTCCGTAGTATTTGTTCCCCCTGGATGAATTGACTGCAAGAAACTTCAACTATTTTACATCAAAATATAAGAGATCTACTTTTCACATACGTAGAGGCAGTAGCCCATCTACCATTCACATCTGCTGGGCGAATGTTGTGTAAATCAGTCAAGGATGGACCATCTTTTAACCCATAAGAACGAGGCCATAGATGCTCCCCTGGAAAACAGCAGCATTACATTAATTTCTCTCAAAAAGAAAAAAGGTAAACTAGAGCTTGGAGATTTTTATATCTTGCGGAGTAAAAATAAGCAGCCACAACTATAATAAAGTACAAACCACAGAAAACAAAAGCAAATTCAAAGAAGGCTGACAACAACAACAACACTTCATTTCAGTTGAACATGTTAGTAACCAAAAAATGAAACCAGTATCTAAACCGATATTTTAACCCAAAATTGTGTCAATTAACACTTAAATTAGTTGGATTAAGCAATCTAGGATATTTCCTCCTTACATATTGAAATTTATATAGCCTTCACAATGTTCTCTATTTGAAGTTTCGACATTTCAAAAACAATAAATATCTTAAGTTTTAAATTATATTTGTCATGGAAACATGAAGATTATGGGGTAGTAAACTATACAAGGTGGAGATGTAGCAAATTTATTAGCTGAAGCACTAATCATTAGAAGTATAGGCACAAATGTTGAAAAATCAAAATACATAAGTGTAAGAAACCAACATCAAAATCGCACAAGCTGCAGTGAATCTGAGCAGTTGACTCACTATTCCATCCTTCAGGCTTTCCAGCTAACGACTTGGGTACAACCCTCAAGGAGTAAATTTCAACTCTGCATAAAAACATTTGTCGGCAAATTGGTAAAGAGTTGCAGGGTAAATGCAATAATACAAATAGAACTACCAAAAGCAGTATTCAGCTTTGATAAGCACTTACATTCCTGACGAAGCTTCGGGGTTGTCAACATCCGAAGCATCAAGAAGCTTGAGGGCATTCCACACCTATTTCCATAAACCATTAAGTCAGGCTTCTTGAAAGAAGCACCAAACCAGACTGAAAATTTAAGACACATATTAGTTGTACTATTAGTAGAAACAGAACAGTTACAGTAGTGAATGCTAAATACCTCTCTGTAGGATAAAGATTGGTGTCTGGCTATGATGGAATTCAGTTTTTTCTTGAGTGATTTACCCTCTAAATGATCCGCATTGGCATAGTAATTGTTAACATCTTCACAAGCATACACAAAAGAAGGAGATGCATAGTCAATTGCCTCAGCATCAGCGACAAGATTTAGACAGAACAAGTAAAAAGAGATGACCTGAGAAACCCCTCTCCATGAAACATTGACACATTCTGTGCAATTCCTAATGCCCCTAGAAAGAATGCATTAATCAGCCATTGCCCACTACCATTTTCACTTCGAGGGTCAACAAGTACTGGTAATTGAACTGGAATATTAGCAGCCCAGTATTGAAATATGGAAAAAGGTGAGGTCTTGAAGGTTACTGACCTTGGAAAAATGGTGGAAGACCATGGAGAGACCAATTGGTTCTCTGGGTTTCGGTTATGGCAAGCTAAGTTGAATCTTTGTATTCGTAAAGTGGAGGAACGTGTGAATTTGAAGTGGAAGATGGTGGTTCTCTTCTTGCAGTGGCCAGTGCGGTAAATTGCAGATTTTGTGCAATGGAATTTGGTGGCCACGACGGGAGACTGCATTCTCCGAGTGTAGAGAGATACACAACTTCTGGTTTGAAGTTAAGCCAACTGGCGGATTTTCCTTTTAATACCTTTTCAATTTCTTGTTTCTTTTGAGATAAAATCTTTTATTTTTCTCGTTTCTTTTAGAGTGAAGGCCCTTGCAACACTAGTACAATTTCTAAACCATGTATAAGATTTCTCAAATTTTCTTGAACATTTTTTCCTCTTAGGGCGTTTGGTTCGTGGGAAATGAAGCTTTGAAATGGGAATTGATTTCCCATATTTGGTAAGTTTGTTTGATGGAAAATGGAGCTTTGGAATGAGAATTGATTTCCCATATTTGATAAATGCAGCAGTTCTTGTTGACATGAGCTCTCCTTTTGCAATATGTTACATGTAGAACATAACAAACATGTCACAATTCAACTTGCACATAATTTATAAATATGTGATTAGTTTCTGGTTTTTTCCTGCTTTCGAGCAAAGCTTGTGCTTTTGTTTACGAAGCCCACTAATTGTGGCTCTAAAATAATAAAATACAATGTAAAGCTACAACTTTTGTTTCGCGTGGGACTCAACGGGGTTCAGGACTTTAACCAGCTCCATACATTTGTGGACTTGGGTTGCAATGCTCTGGCTAGGCTTCGGCTTTAGAGCCCATTCTGGTTCCATTGAGGATGGATTTTTTTAGGTGGGTTACTATACTTTACAACCTAAGGTGATTCAGCTCCAATTAGAGCCTCTATTGGGATGTGGCTCTAAAATACAAAATTAATGTATGGGGCAAGTAAGATGCAGCTTTTGTTCCGCATAGGGCCAAATGGGTTTCACGTTGCATCAACCAGCTCCATACATATGTGGACTTTGTTGCAATGATCCGGCCGGACTTGGCCTTTTAGAGCCCAATTTGGTTCGTATACTTTACATCCCTAGGGTAGTTCAACCCCAATTAGAGCCCCATTGGGCTTGCCATAACTAGCATTTATAAAATTCGAAATCAAATCCTCCAACAAAATGATATACCGACAAGGGTTGTCCGCTAAGAAAACATGAGAAGTTGACAATTGTGTCTAGCCTAATGAAAAATGCTTATTTGCATGCAGTGGTTTCGGCTCATGTTTGAAATTTCCATGACACTTTGATAGTGTGTGTAATAACATGAGTATTCCAATATAAAATGCTAGAACAAAACAAAGCACAAGCAGCCAAGAGAATTAGAAGAAATCTAAGTTAGGCTAATTGCCTAATAAAAGAAAACTATACATACTCATTAGATTTCTTCACCTAATAGCTTTAAAGATTCAAAAGGAGATCTTCGGTATCTTCAAGTTCTTTTTGGTGAAAGGCAGCAGATCCCAACCCAAAAAAAAAAAAAAAAAAACAAGAACGGGTCATCGAGGCTTACACAGAAACAGCAAGGGAGCCGTCAAATCAAAACCATCTAAACTTGCCATTGATTTCAGCTTGTTGGAATTTTTCCCAAAACAAGAAAGTTTTCTATTTTCCATGCATTATATAATGATTCATGTCATAGTATAGGACAATTTGCTATGACCAAAACTGATATCATATCTTTGAAAATGAATATGAAGAATGGCCCAGCCTAGGTTCATTCAGAATTGGTGGACCAAAATTCATGGTGCAATCATTTAGCACAAGATTTGAACCTTTGTTGTGGATGGTAAAAATTGAAGTCATGATTTCCATCACTTGGATTACATGTACTTCAAATCCATCCTAACTTCATGCTACCCGTGTGAGCACTACTCTGAGCATATGCTCTGCATGATAAATATGTTCATTTAGTTAACAAGGAAATGAACAACGATGACAAAGAGTTCTGCTCCCTTGCTGCCGCATTGTTTTTCTATTAGCTGTTGAGTTATATAATTTGATGAGGAAATTGAATTATTAGACTCTATGTTCCAGTTATAGATTCATATTCATTAGATGAAACGTCAATACAAATAAAATATTGGAGGAAACTAAAATTATTCAACCAAGGAAACAGCGCTTGCCATTTTTGAAAATGAAAAAGTTAAGTGGAGCATAGCCTCTTGCAACCAAGGAATGTGGATTCAAATTCTGGTATTAATGTTTGCAATGTTCAAAGAATTTGGATCTCCATGTTTATATAAATAGTATCATTTTTCTTGCACATTTTCCCAATTTTATACACATTTCACACCCTTGTTAGTACATACCTAAAACAACTCAGATATACGCATCTCCTGTAAATACATATAGACAGAAAAGTAATTCACTTAACACCTTGCCGGGACCTCATTTCAATTCCCACACCGCATTTCTCCAACCAAAACTTTGTTGCAATCTATTCTATATTTGTTCAATGCACTACAAGAATTAGCATGTAAAGACATGGAAAACTGATTACACTCTACGCCCTGTTGCGGAGCTCATTGATATTAGTGATGAACTAAACAACCAAATTCTTGACAGCACAGGGGCCGTTGAATTATTCAAAGAAAAGAAACTAATCTTAATAATAATATAAACGAAACGGAATTGTGATCCTTGGCTTTTATACGTATAATATCCAGTAAACAATACCCCAGTCCTGAGCAAGCAATATTCTAAGGAATTGATTGAGTTGCAACATAAAGAAAATATTCAGTTTTCAATAATATTTTATATTCCTCTACTACTGCATAAAACCAAATACGAGAATAATATAAAATAGTGTTTCTTGATCCGATTTCTCAGCGCTCCCATAGACGGGAATGAGAATTTTTCATTCTCATCTCCTGAGATCAGACATGAACTTCATTCCGCGAAACAAATAAGCCATTTAGGCGCTGGTTTAGGGCCTGTTTGGGAGTACTTCTGAAAGTGCCAAAAGCGCTTTCTAATAACTAAAAACGCTTCTGAGCGTTTTGACAGAAAAGTTTAGAAGTGCTTCTGGGTCATAGAAGTGCTTTTTCACGAAACACTTTAATTTTTTATGAAAATTCAAGATTTTTATAATAGAACACTTTTGTTAGAAGCGCTTATGAGCAGAAGTACTTCTTAGAGAAGAATTCCTAAACAAAAGAAGAATTCTTAAACGAGCCCTTAGTGGTTTTGTTTAACCAAATTTTACAATTAATTGTTATTCTGTACCCCAAAAAAAGGAAAATCAGCAAATATGAGAAATCTGAATAATTGAATATCTAAATCTGAATTCTAAAACAATAACATATTAGAGAACCAGCTACCAAGAAAAATAGAAGAAATAAGCGATTTCCGCATTTAAAAAAATCCACGGGCCATTTCGGTATCCGTGGTTGTCTGGAATATCTATCCTTCTCCTCGTGTGTCTAGCCTAATTCTAACAAACACATGCCTTCCAGTGTTCCCCTTCCTTTCCCGTTTAAGAACACACTAATAAATGTCTTTTTTTCCCAAGAAAATTATATTCTCAGCTACAAAAATAAAAAATATTTTGGAAGGTAGTGAACTGGCTTTTTCTTCTTCTCCTATCTAAGTTTTGGGGTCTTTGTATAAAAAGCTAACAGATGGGAGGTGGAGTGGGGATGGTTGTACGCTCTGTCCGTATACCCGAACGTGAGAGAGAAGAAACCCACGCCAGCCACCTGGCCACAAGCTTGAGCTTTCGCTGTTGTTGTTGCTGTTGGTGGTGGCTCAGACTCTCATTACTCCTCGCTCTGTTCGAAAATCTACTCAGCCCAGTGATTTCCGACACGCTTCTCGAATTTATTACGCTACTGCCACCACCACAGCTCCATGATCTTCTGCTCTCTTCGATCCCTGCTGGCCTTGCTGACCCCGCGGGGCCCGCTGGCACTGCGATCACCTGCTGCGCATTATTATTCTCATTCTGCTGAGGCGGCTGACGTGGCAACCCCTCGCTCATAATCATCTCCGACCGTAGATACAAAAGATCCGACGGCTGTACGTCGCTCCATCTTTGGTGGAGCCCGCCGGGGCCACAAGCCAACTCGGGGGAGATTATAATCCGGTGCTCCAATCTCGTCCTGTCCTGGCCCAACAGCAGCCCGTCTTTTCTCGGGCGGTCAAGGCATCCGACGGTCGACGGTTCGCTCTTCTTTCTAAACGCCGTCCAGCTGTCCAGAGACCTCCGAAACGACCACGTCAGAATCGGGTTACCCGGTCTTTGCTCTCCAGCGAACGAGTGGCGCCCCGAAATCCGGCGATAACCCGGGTCATTCTCGATATCCAAAACGACGTCGCTGCTTTGCTGGCTGTGCAAGATCTTAGAGGCGTCGTCGACTAAGAGCACGTCTTCCGGATCGACCCGGTACCGGCAAAGCGGGCAGGTGGAGTGGGCGTCGAGCCACGTGTCGACGCACTCGACGTGGAAGGCGTGCTTGCACTTGGGGAGGAGACGGAGGACCTCGGCCCGGTCGAACCGGGTCAGGCAGACGGCGCACTCGAGCCCCTCCTTCTGACCTCGAAGCGACCCGAACCGGAAAACGGGTAAGGACTCGACGACGGAGCGGTCAATACCTGAGTTTTTGCGCTGGGTGGATCCGGAGGGTCCGGAATTGGAGTTTCCGGCGACGACGACGAGAGCACCGCGCTTGCAGTGCTTGGCGTAGAGGAGGAGGAGAAATGTGATGGAGAACAATGTGGTGAGGACGCCGACGATTATGGCGATGCTCGGCCGGAAGGAGGAGGCCTTGGCGGGGCGCGCGTTGGGTGGGGAAGGTGATGGGTTTGATGATGTGGTGGCAATGTCACCGAAGTCTGGGGTGGAGACATGGCGGTTGATGTCTGCGAGAGTGGGTGCAGTGAGAAAAGAGAGGAAGGTGAGGAGAAGAAAGAGGAGGAGGAAGAAGAAGGGGGTTGTGGAGGAGGTGGTGGGTTTGAGAAAGAGAAAAACAAGGCCCATGTTTTTTTCTGACGCAGTAGCAGGAGGTTGAAGAAGAAAGGGGTTTGGAGGGGTGTGAGGGTGAGAGAGTTTGTAGTTTTTGAGGCGCAAAATGGGGGGCTTATTTTTCTTGAGATTCTTGTCCAAGGATAACAACAAAATTAACTGGACAAAGGCATCTATCTTTCTATATCTCCATCATTTATGTAACTCTTATACGACCATTTGCTAACCTTATTAAATTATTTTATAAAAATATTTATTTTTTCATGAATGAAGCTTATGATTGTAACTCGACATACCAAGTACAAGATAAATGCTCTTCTTTTTAAATCTAAGTAAGTTTATCTAATGATGTGCCAACGTTTAGTTATTCAAATCAACAATGTGTATGAGTCTCATTTGTTTCTTACAAAATAAAACACACTCGTTAGTATACAAACTTTATTTAGTGAATAAATATAGTGATCTTGGCGTCCTAAGAATCAATGGACGTATATGATAGACTATGTGATATGATAATGTTGTGTATATTTGATTCCTCTAAAGTATAAACGCAAACATTGAATGATTTATTTTCAGTACTTGTCGTTTATGAGATTTGAACTTATGAGATTCTTTCTGAAGTGAAGACTGAATGTCATAAGTATTGGCCACTTTACTAACGAGTGTCTAGATTGCATTATTGCATTATTATCACATTACTATTGCATTATTGATTCTTCATATGATGGACAAAGACGTTTCATAGAGAAAGAAACAAAGACAATAACGGAACAACATGAGCACTGAGGGCAGAAAAGAAACACTAGTTCTGATGTGGAAGATTACGTCCCATCTCCCATCCCTACTAGATAGATAGGCAAGGAAGATCCATAGGTAGGCTGTGTTCGTCAAATGCAGTATATACCGAATGAATCCAATCAATCAGGTATTTGTGCGTCACAAATTTGAGGAAAATAAAATTAAAAAACATGGTTTTGTGACTGAACATGTGATGCATGTTTGTTTGGGACCGAACGCAACAACGAATGGCCCGCAAGGTTGGTCCCCCCCTCTTTTGGTTGATTCTGGACTGGCGTGTGTATCTTCGTCTTGCGCTTTATCAGCTGCTATGGATTGGATTTGGTGAGAGTTTTTTTGTTGCAGATCAATCCAATTCCAAACCACCATTCTATCAGCTGTTCTGTTCTGTTCTGGGATAGGAATGGGATTGGGATTGTGCCTTTTGGAACGTTGCTCTACTGAAATCTGTTTTAGCTGAGCTCATCTACCAACCATGCTAGTACTCCAGGCCTGCACAACCTTGTTTTAAGTTCCAACATACCCAAAAGGAAAGAAAATAATACAACATTTATGATAATTTAATTTTACTGAAGTTTCCATCGAGGATGGCGTGGGGAATTCATTAAAGACGTATGCTACAGTTAGTCGCTCACGCAAGTTGGAGAAATACTTCATCATTTAAGAAGTAGACTCCACAATGCATTAACAGTCAAATTTTACTTGAATGCATGGGTAGAGTCATGAATTTTTGACACGATGAGCACCATGGCTAATTCAAGCTATTTGTTTTCTTTGGGTTAGTTTAAACTTGTTACAAAATTCTAAATTTTGTCATCTCTTCTCTATGCATTAGCTTATTAATTTTATAATGACTTATACTAACCAAATAAGGTACAGAGAAATATATGGGAAGAGGAAAGCTGAGAGAATTCTTGTTCATAATAACAAAGAGTAAAATAAATAAAGCGGGAAATGAGATTCAAGTATTGGGTATATATCTATAAAAAAGGATCTGTCTCTTGGCATCTCTAGGTGCGGAGTGTTGAAATTGAAGGGAAAACTCACAGCATGCATTATTACCAACAAGTTCCGCAATTCCTTTTTATGGCATATAGTTATATCCAGCACACCAAAGTAGCGAAATTGAGACACAATTAAGGAACAATTATGAGGGTTGTGGAGTTGGATACGACCAAGAACCAATTTTTAGCTAGTGATGCATTACAAATTAAATTCTGGATAATTATGATAACTTTTTTATTTATTTTTAATTATAGTGATTGATGAAAATGCCTTTACACTTATGGTATGTTTACTAATCAAGAATATGAATTCCCATTAGGAATTAAATTCCACATGTGGAGGATTCCTTGGTGTGGTAAACAGGAATCCTCCATAGGTGGAATTTAATTCCTGATAAGAATTCATATTTCCCATCTACTTTAACCCAACAACGAAGACATTTTAGTAATTAGTATCACACCTACCTCAATTCCATATGGTTTAGTAAATAACTTCAATAAGAATCCGGAATTTAACTCCCCTCAATCCATATGGTTTAGTAAACAACTTCAATAGAAATCCAGAATATAATTCTCCCCAATCCAACTCCTCATCAGTTCAATTCATCTCAATTTAATTTCTCCTAATCCAATTACTAATTAGTAAACATGCCATTAACGAAAATTTTAACGGAGGTAGACGTAGGTGGTGGATTGCAACACCCTACAAAATTCAGGTAGTTAAAAATAAAAATTAAAAGTTCATGTGGTAATGATACACATGCCTAAAAGTTTATATAATAATTATACAAATTTCCTCTGTAAGGGGTTGAGCGGAGGCCCGTAGTTTTGTGATACAATGCTTTTGATTTGAATGATATCCATAATTTTAAATCTATTGTACAAGTGTAAGGGTGTACATCAAATTTCCACTACGAATTAGGTTTTGGAAGAAACATAGAGAAAAGATAAACACAAAGAGAAGAGAAAGAACGTGGGAGATGAAAAATGAGCGAGTTTGATGCCCTCACCAACCTCTATTTTTCTTTGGTTAGTGATTTTTGCACTCTCATTTTCTCCTTCTCTTCAGAACTCTTTTCCTTGTTTTTTCCTTTGATTCTCCTTTGATTGTGCACGGGAAAAAAGGAGCATGAAAATCACTTCCCAACCTCTTAGTAAGTTTAGTCCACGTTTGGTGTGCTGAAACTGGACTTATTAAATCAAATATAGCAGCCCATTCTCAAGTCACGACCCAATAGAAACAAAAGCCCATGTTGATATTTGAAAGTATGAACCGACCAAAAGTTCTAGACCCAAACTGTTAAGTATTTAGTTTCCTTTTTTCTTTTGGCTTTTCAATTTTTAATAAATAGGAAAAAGAGATAACAAAAAGAAGAAAAGCTACCCCTCGGGCGTCGACGTCGGGATTCAGGACGAAGAAAGAGAGAGAGCGGCGAAGAGGGTTTGAAACTTTGAAGCTCAGCTGATCGCCAATTAGGAATTTCTTCCAGATTGCTTAAAGTAAGTTGCTTTTCCTCCTCTAGATTGTTCTTTGTAACCCTAACCCTAACCCTAACCGTAGATTCCATCTTCGGAACTGCTGCAAGAGTAAATTATGAGCCTTTCTGTTCTATCTATTATTAATGGCGATAATGTTATTCTTTCAAACATTGGTGATGAAAATTGAATGTTTGAATTGCAGAAACGTAGGCGTCGATGGAGGTACAGACATGTGGGAAGCCCATTGACTCGTTGCTCGAGAAGGTGCTCTGTATGAACATTCTATCTTCCGACTACTTCAAAGAGCTTTACCGGTTAAAGACCTACCATGAAGTTATTGATGAAATTTACAACCAAGTAGACCACGTTGAGCCATGGATGACGGGGAATTGCCGGGGCCCGTCCACCGCTTTCTGTCTGCTTTACAAGTTTTTCACCATGAAGCTCACCGTTAAGCAAATGCACGGTCTCTTAAAGCACGAAGACTCTCCTTACATAAGAGCGGTATGTATGTATGTCAATTCAACATTCCATACTTATTTTTACGTGTTGTTTTCAATTTGACTAGTACCATGTTCCTCATTACAATGTTTTGTGCTATCTACTTGCTTAATCAATAATCATTGTAGTTTTAATTTTGTTTTCAGGTTGGGTTCCTCTACTTGAGATATGCTGCAGACCCGAAGACTCTTTGGAATTGGGTTGAACCCTACATTAAAGATGAGGAGGTAAATGAAGCCCTTTTCATTGCTCTTATTGACTTATAATAGATTTCTTATGTATTTAGTTTTCAAAATTTTACTTTCTTATCATATCTGTGGAGCTACTTTGTTTTGTAGATTCCAAGCATGCCCTTCTTTGTAGTTATCAAAAATGTTATCTGGAAAGGACTTTTTTCCTTCTGGAATGGATGTTTATGGTTTACGGAATTTGAATTGTGAGTGATTCTCTGGTGCAATTCTGCTCGAATTTATCAAGGTTTTTGAATTTTTTAAAATTCTGGTCAAAGTCCTTTGTTTCTGAAAATTATAAAGCTGCAAATCCCCGTCTGTTTTCTGATTTTGATGGATTTGGACATCTCTATAACTTTATTGCTTGTTGTATACCCAAAGATGAGCTGTTTACAAAACATACTAACCATTTGTCTGTGTCTTAATTTCCATGGCATGCAAATGTGTTAGTGGCGAAGTTGCTACTACATAGAGTACATACCTTTAACTGTCTAAATCATAAGATTTTTTTTATTCTTAGTGCTCGACGTGACTGAAACAACGAAGATTCGATTCTTAAAGGTGTTGTGCTGTTTTTTTCCTTCTTAATTGTGGTTGATTATAACTGCTTTGTATTATTTTGTTCTGCCTTTTTTGGTGATCAAAATGAAAAGTCACCCTTTATTACTTATAATTTGGCAATGGTAGTTCCTTCTCCCCAACTTTGATAATTTTAAAGATTCTTAAAGAAACAAAATTAAAATATTGAATGTAATAACAAAATTTAAAGAAATAAAAAATCCATTGATCATCCCTTGTGCTTATCTTTTTTAATTTGCTGCTCTTTCTCGATTTAATTTTGTCAAAGGAGTAGCATGAGCTTTAGAGAACTTATAAAGAAAAACAAGAAGTGCAGTGACATAAAATATACAGTTCATAATTCTTTGATTTAGAGTCTGACTGGGAGTACATTCTTTCAGGTTTAGTTTGACCCAGAAACAAAATATGGTTTGATATTTAAGGGAAAGGTATGCTTGCCTAGTTTTAAGTCCATTTGGACTCTGCTTGGAAGTGAGTGAAAACGAAGATGATTAGGTTAGATTATAATGTGAATCATACATTGCATTGGACAAATTTCGATTAGTACGTTGAGTTGGACATGTTCTGAATTAGTCCTGAATGGGTTGTGTTCTGGTCGGCACTATACTTCACCTTCTTATCTCAACATGACATTGTCTGTGCACCCCCGCCCCACTTTCCATGAATGACTCCATTTCTTTCTTTGTATACATATACATCAAATCTGATATTGAATGTCTCATGGATTTATTTGCATTTATACGAATGGGCTCTTTCTGTAATACCTTTTGTTATTCTCTTATGATATTTTTATTCTCTGATTTCAATCATTGCTGTAACTGTATTTTATCCAGCAAATATAAATTCTTTTTACTCTATCTGCTGTCTATGGTTCTAATATATTTCTCACTGATGCAGATTCTATGACACTAGTCACTTGTTTTCCTTAGTTTTTATTGTTATATTAGCATTTTTATTTTATTCTACTGGAGTTCTTCATTGTTGTGTCGGCTTTGGTTTCAGGAATTCTCTCCCGGTTCCAATGGACGAACGACAACTATGGGTGTATATGTGCGTGATTTGCTTCTTGGACAGGTTAGTTTCTTTCAAGTATGCGTTATAATTAAAATGTTATGGCATAAAGAATTGTATCCTGTACCCCCCCTCCTCCTCCGTCCCTCCCTCTCTCTAGGATGCATTAAGTCAGTTTTTCTGGCCACAAAAGACCAAAGCTTCATAATGCATGCGGTATACACTTTCAAGTGTACTAATATATAGAATGCTGAAGAACCTAATTCTACTATATACTAGTATTTCACCACCCAAAAACATGACACAATATGTTCCTTTAGCAGGCCAACTGGGAGCTCTTTGTCATCCAAGATAGGCCCATTTCTCTCACTCCAAAATCTTTTTTGATCAATTATATCTGACTTGTCTTGATAAGTTGGATATTTTATGCGCGTTTAACTGCAGAAGATTGCAAAAACAAAATACTAAACTCTCCTTGATATTGTTTTATTTATTTATTTAAAGCTAAAAGCCATGACAGCAAGGAAATAAATTCTTCAGACCCTATAAGATTCAATTACACCATATAGCAGAAATGTAGGGCAAGATTTGGTGCCTAAATCTGAGGCAAGCTCCTCATTTAAAACCAAGAATCAAATTACATGTACATTTTCTTATCAAGTGACATTACAGTTATTTACAAATGTTCTTGACAAAGTTGTATAGTATTAGAGGCTCTCTATTTGCCAGCTTTTCCCCTCAAGAGTTATCTGTTGAGAGGCCACACCTTGTGCAAAGGGATTGGAGAAAGAGTTTGTAGTAGGAAACAGTGGTTGGTTTCAGTTGAGTAGCATGAAGAAATGTGTTCTCAACGTGCTTTCAATACACTTACGCACACATATCAAACTTGAAGGCATTGTATAAAATACTCTTGTTCATGCTTGTGGGACAGTACCTTCAAATCTTCTGCCTAATGTTCCGACAATGCAGTCCTTTACAGTCACAGCTGCTGTTTTTCAGATTACAGTGCGATTAAGATCTGAATACATGTTCTTCTTGGCGCTTTGAAGCATGGTCTCAGAATGCTCTACTGTTTAAGGTCCAAATTTAACACGTGAAAAAGCAATAGCATTTCTTCCCAATTTGAGTTTCTCCATATAGAAACTGTCCAAGAGTGTTAATGAACTGTTAGTTTGGTGTGTTCAAAGCTGCAGTTGGATAATGATATATTGCTTTGCTGTTCATTATAATGTATATGCATGTATATAAATAGATAATAGTTTTTCTAACTGATCATAGTTGATAGCTTTGTACACCTTGTGCATAGTTTCTGATGCGCCTTATAACTAATCAGACAACACATAACAATAACATGCAGCAATTTCAATACTATTTTTGTTGTCCTTATAACACTTTTATTGCTATCCTTGGAGAAATGAATTAACATTGTATATTGTGCTATTGCAGTACTATTTTGATACCCTCTTCCCCCGTATCCCTGTTCCTGTGTTGCGGCAGATTGTAGCTCATCTGGAGAAGATGAAACTCCCCACTAAACTTTCTGGCATTACAGGGGAGGCTACCCGTCATGGATCTGATGACACAGCCCGACGCCCCCCTTCTGTGAAAGCGGCACTTTCAGTTTCCTTTGGTCAACGTGCCCCACATCGTGCTTCAACAAGGGACTCATCCCCTGTTCGTCGTACGTTACCGCCACCACCACCTTATGAAAAAGCCAGCAGTGATGATCTACGGACCCATCGCAGCCAGAGCCGTGAGTATTCTGGCAGAGAATATTCAGACAGGGACAGGGACAGGGACAGAGCAAGGGACCGGGATCGGAATCGAGAAAGAGAAAGAGAAAGAGAAAGGGATAGTGATCGGGATCGAGAAAGATACAAGGAACGGGAGCGGGATCGAGACAAAGACAGAGCAAGGGAGAGAGTTAGGGATAAGGAAAGGGACCGAGAGAAAGATAGAGAACGAAGTTCTGATTATGATTGGAGGTCCAAATATACACAGAGAGATAGCCGAAGAGACCAATATGAGAGTAGCCGTGATGGCGGTAGACATTACCGTAGGAGTAGGAGTCGGAGCCGCAGCAGGAGCAGGAGTAGAAGTAGGAGCTTGCAAGCTGGCGCCGCTCTTCATTTGAGTCCACAAAGAGATGTAAACAAGGATAGAACATCTGCATCTAGCAATCTGGCAAAACTTAGGGATCTTTATGGTGATATAAGTGAACAAAAAGGAGATGCTAGTATGGATAGGATTCCTAGGATTGACAATGGTGGTGAAGAGGTGATTAGACTTGGTGGTTCTCGATGGAAATAGCATCAAAAGGTGGTTTTCTTCTATCTGATATTCTTCTGGCCAGATGCTCTTTCGATCATCATAAAAAAGAAGAAAATATTTCCCCATGTTTTTCTTCCATCTGCAGCATGCTCATGTCGCACTGCTGCATGTATACTAACATTATTCAGAATTTCAGTCTTACAATTTATTCACATGCTCCGTTGCTGGGCATATGTTAAGTTTGTAACATTATGTAATAACTCAAGTCTTTCATTATCATCTTAAGTTTTCCGAGTTCAGTTTGTGTTAAATCTTGAATGCTTGATGGTTTGGCTAAGCCATTCGTGCTAGTTGCTACTGCTACTTTGAAAGCAGAATGCCATCTAGTTGTGCAGCCAGATTACTATCTTTCTTCTTTTTTGGTCCATTGAATTTCCGGTAGGTTGCTATCGGGAGTTGTAAATAACTGGATGGTGTTACTGCTTTCGTATGTGGTTATCTTCATATCATTGCTCGTCACTAGTTTCTATCTTTATTTAGTTGAGAGATTGCCTTTGAACGTTACATGGCATTTAGCTCAATGCTAAGTTTTTGCAGGTACATCTGGTGTATCGGGCCTTTAAGCAAACTTATTTTAGTTGTATTTAACTTCTGATAAAAGGCAGAATATTAAAGCAAAGAAAAATGGTAAAAGCAGCATCAAAATATGAAAAGACATATTCTATGTTCTTACCAAGGTAGGTGCTTAAGATGTCACAAAAAGAAATTAAATAAAATGGAACCGAGGAGAGATATCTTCCCTTCTCAGTCCGTACTATCACCAGTAGTTGACAATGCCTCTATCTATGCCCCACTGGTGACTGGATGCCATTACTTTTATCATTTTATAAGATACCCTTGAAGATTATACAAGTGGGTTTATCTCTCAAAGCCAGAACAAAGGTTGCATTCAAGAATCAATGAATATTTGGCCACAACTCCACCCTGTCGCTGTTGGACTTTTGCACTCTGGGGAAGGCTTTATTTATTTATGCACTTGTACAAACAAATTGTACCTTCCAAGCCTTCCATAAAATACACCCCCCTTCCCTTCCTTCTCTTCTCCATCTCATCTCAATCCAAGTCTCTAAACACACATTACAACAATTCACAATGGCTTCACCTCCAAATGGTTTGGCACACCTCTCCCTTGATGGTACTACTTACTCACTTCTATGCTATCGAAATCATATTCTCTTGCCAAATATCTGACTGACATGTATATTATCTATAAATCTAGACTATCCATTGATTAGAACCTATCTAATCGGTTCACAGTCTCACAACATAATCTCGTCAGCACAAACCCAATTTAAAAAAGAAAAAAGAGAACTTTTTCGAACCTTTTCTATGTATTCAACTTCCACCCATCAATCAAAACACGGATTTTGGCTTTTTGGTGTGCTTAATTTTTCTGGGTTTTGCTTGGTAGATGGGGATGAAGCAGCTAGAGAGCACCTACTGACAGTGGACATTGGAGAAGCCGATGGGGACGTGAAATTCCGGATACGAAATCTGACCAAGAAATCAGAGACCACTGGATGCGCCATACTCAATGGGTTGAGCTTGGACATACCCAAAGGCGTGATCGTTGGGGTCATCGGCCCCAGTGGCAGCGGGAAATCGACGCTGCTCAGAGCTCTGAACCGCCTCTGGGAGCCTCCATCTGGGACTGTCTTCTTGGACGGCCATGATCTTCGGGACCTGGATGTTCTCAGCCTCCGGCGCAAGGTCGGCATGCTCTTCCAGCTTCCTGCTCTTTTTGAAGGTACCCATTTGAATATTTGATCTAATCTCAACTCCAACTACCAGTCTCTGCCTCTCTGTTCAACCACAAATTGTTTTTATCAAATTGTTGAACTGCTAACTTGTAACTTCTGTTAAACTCCTTGCTTCATTTATACACTATTGACTTGGTTGCAGTTGTTGGGTTGCAAATTGATTGTGTTTTTGGATTGGTGTGATTGGTTGATTGCACATAAGCTCTGCCCATCCTCATCCACCATTCTTCCTTGTGTAATTTCTATTTTGGTTTTTTATTTTATTTTGGTCAAACACCATTTTTTCTTTGGGAGTTTCACTAAAATACCCAAAATGGGGGTTGAAATTATAAAAATAACCAACATCCAAAACCCAAAACACTTTATAAACATACCCAAAACCCATTTTTACACACACTCAAAACCCATTTATAAACATACCCAAAAAATATACAATTGTTGATTGTGGAGTTTCTATGTTTAAATAGTATTTGGGTATTTTTATAAATACATGTCTAAAATCGGGTATTTTTATAAATATCTATTTTTCTTATGCATGTTGTGTTTTGTTTGGGCACTCATATTTTTAGAGAGTGATTATAATATAAATTAGACTGGTTGTATTATAATTATATCCTATGAATCTGTCACTGTTGGTGTAAGCATTCCTATTTAAGCTCTTGCATATTTCTGATTTTTCATTTGGGGTGGGGTGGTTCAATGTAATCCTTTGTCACATTTAATACCCAATAATTACTTTTTTAAGTAGTGCCTACGAGGACCTAATTTTTTCTAATGGGACCTAAACAATGGTGCTCTCCACAACCCTCTATAGATATTTCTATAATTGTAGTGGTTATACCCATGATGTCTTATTACTTGGCTGGTGTTGAACATGGCTCCACGTGATCAGAATTAGACACTAAAACAACAGATCAAATGACATTTGGTTGATTGTAACAGCACTCTTTTCTTTTCTTTTCTTTTTTTGAAAGGAAAAAAGTATTACAAAGAAGATCCATGCCGGATCTGGTGACCATACAAATCAAAGTTAACTCTATTACTAATATGTACAGGAAGGCCTTTCTTGGTCAAGGAATCCGATACCATATCAGCTTCTCGATAGATATGTTGAAAAGAAACCTGAGTATACTCCTGTAGCAAGTACCTGATTGTAACAGCACTATAATGCATTCATAAGATGATTTTTTTTTTTCTCTCTTTGTCTTCCTCCTCCTCAATCATCAAGACTCAGATAAGATTTGGATATTAATTGAGTTGAGATAAATATTTAGTCTCATTTACCTACCTAAGAATATGTAGTCTCATTCATAACAAAGGTATTTGGATAGGTTCAAGGGATTTTCTGGTATGAAGTATTCACATAATTTTCTCTAATAGGTAAGAATTTAAAGTGGGTCATTTCATCCCTTTATGATATGTAAGATTGGTTTACGATCCCCAGTGTTTGTTCAATTGTTCAGGCACAGTTGCAGACAATATACGTTATGGTCCTCAATTGAGGGGTAAGAAGCTGACTGACCAGGACGTCCACAAGTTGCTGACCCTTGTAGACCTTGATTCATCTTTTTTCAGCAAGACTGGTTCTGAAATGTCTGTAGGTCAAGCCCAAAGAGTTGCACTTGCTAGGACCCTAGCCAATTCACCTGAGGTAAACAGCTTCTACTTGATTTAGAAGAAAAAAAAAAACTCCGCCGTTTACTTACTTGAATATATATTTTTTATATAAAAAATATTCTACTTTAATCTAATTTAAACTAAATGAATATATATTTTTTATATAAAAAAATATTCTACTTTAATCTAATCTAAACTAAACGAATATAATATATTTTTTATATAAAAAATATTCTACTTTAATCTAATCTAAACTAAACTAGAAATAGAAGGATTCAAACTCGGCTCAGATTTAGTGTTCATTTTCTTAAGTCCATTTGGCCTATTATATGCTGCCATCTTGAAAATGTCTTCTATTCTACTTGGGTAGGTTTTGCTGCTGGACGAACCTACAAGTGCCTTGGATCCAATATCAACAGAGCATATAGAAGGAGCTTTAGAGAAGCTGAAGAAGAAACAGGGCATGACAATTATAATGGTCTCACACAGCATCAAACAAATCCAGAGGATTGCTGATATAGTGTGCCTCCTTGTGGATGGGGAGATTGTTGAAGTTTTAAAACCAGATCAACTCTCACAAGCCCAGCATCCTATGGCACTAAGGTTTCTTGAACTCAGCTCTTAAGTATATGTCCCAATGTTGTGCACACAATATTTATATAGCATTTGCTTGAAACTTCTGGAAAGTACAAAACTTTCCTAGTAAGTTTGTAACTTTGATCATCTTTTTCTGAGGGATCTAAGAACTACTTTAAAAATTTGTATCACACTCAAATTTCTTGATTTAAGCTCCCCTCATATATACCATAAATACCATATATATATACACATCTCAACTGAACAAGAATCTAATCTAAACTAAGACTGGGCTCTTTGCATGGCTGGTCCAAAAGAAAGTCTTGAAAGACCAAGAGGGTTGTTGCTGTCTTTGCTTCTTGTTGTTGTGCTTGGGGGCTGGCTGAGTTTTTGTTGTCGTTGCGATGATCATCATCTCCTCTCGCTGAGCGTTACTTAAAATGTTCCACATAATCTGTACATCTTGATATCCACACATTTGTACATCATCTTGAAGCTTTAGCAGACCGCCTACTCCGCCACACTCACCGCCAACACGCCCTGCAACATGAACACAAAACTTGTTCACATGACAATGCAACAGTTCCTAATGTACTCAAAATCAATTGTTAAATACATTTTATTGCCATGCCCAAAAATAAATCTTAGCCCATGAAACCCAATTGCCGTGAAAGGCTAGCCTGATCAACACCAGCTGACATTTGATTTCAGGGTGGTGTACCCAATTGTCATTTTAACATGAAAAAGGTAAAACAAATCAAAAGGAAGAACATAAAAGAAAAGAAAATCAGTTAAATTGCAGAAGAAGCAAGAACCAACCTACAGATTTACTCAATTTGAGTCTGGCAGAGAAAGAAAGCAAAGCTCTCCTCAACTTATGCAACCAATCCATCTTGCAGCTCAGCTCAGCTCTGCCAAGACTCACTCAAGAGATCATAGAGAGAGAGGCACCAACAGAAGAGAAGAGAAGCACCCCTCGAGCAAGGTAGAATTGGCTAAAACCAAGTGGGTTTTGGAATTTATATACAGAAAAGGAGAGGAAATGAGGATTTTGAGAGAAAGAGAAGGAGCACGCGGCAAGAGGAGCACCGAATCCCCATAACACGTTTCTTAATGGGCGTGCCAGGCGTCCATCATCGAACCCCTTCAACAGCCACGAGGCCCCCTCTCTCTTCTCACTTCATTGTCTTGGCTCTCTTCTTCTTCTTCTCTCTCTCTCGATTTCATTATATATATATATCTCTTCACATTCGGTTACAATATCTAGTAGTGACTTGTAGTTCCTTGTTTGTTGACGTTGGTTCTTTGGATTTGACTCCCTCTTCCGTTTCTTAGTTACTGCTCTTCTACTGTATATTAAATGCCATGGTGTGTTTGTGTGTGCGCCTTTCCATTTCCGCTGCCTCCGTCCCCTTCGGTTCATCCACTCTCTCTCTCTGGTGGGAGGTCCACGTCAGTGTTGTAGTCAAATGGTCTACACATTATGAAAGTAACAAAAGTAATCGAAAGTATTTTAGGTGATGAATTTAGACTATGTTTACCTTTTATTTATATTTTTATTTATGAACAAAAGTTCGGGGAGAGAGGAGGCTATTCCATCCCAAGGTCAGACATACCAAGACTCTGAGGGGGGTTTTAGCCCATTTTTTAGTTTTTATAGATTACTCATTAAAAAGGATTATCAGCAGGCAGTACTCGAAATCTAGCAAAGAGAACGATCCTTACCAACTCAACCAACCTTCGTTGACATTTATTTTTTAATTTTTTATATACTGTTGTATGCGTAATGGATCTCTTTTCAATATTGGGTAGAAAAATATTGTGATTATATGTTTACTTTGATACTTGTGTGTCTTGCATTATTATTATTATTATTTAGGCTTATTAGTTAAAATGCCTTTCAAAATTTGGGTCAAATCTCACTTTGCATTCTGAAACTAAAAGTGACCCATATACCCTCTTTGACTGTGGTTTTCGCGTTTTACTTTGCTCCTAGCCGTCAACTCCGTTGTTAACTTCGTCAAAATTGCTGACGTGGCAGAGGTATTTTTGTAATTTTGTCCCATAAGACATAAATACATAATAAAAAATAAAAAATTCTCTTAACTAATTAAAATTTAAATATTAAATTTTTTTAAAAAAGAAAAATAACCAACAACCTCGTCCCCCACCCAGCCATCTCCACCTAGCCCTTACTTCGATGCCATCACCACCTCTCCAGCTTCCCCCACCGCAACCTTAGCCCACCTACCAGATCAACCCACTCCAACAATCCTCATCTCCCATCTTTAATCTCGAATCTCTCTCAACTCACGAAACCCACCTCATCCTCACAGTTGCCCCACTTGGGCAAACCCCACCGTCGCACAACCACCTACCTCCATCCATGTGCCGGTCCTGAATTTTTCAGGGCCCAGGGCAAAAGTAAAAATTAGGCCCCTATATATATATATTTAAACTTAGTGATGAACTCTTTTATTTTTCAACCAAGATCTAATCTGCCCATTTCGATTCAAACTTCAATATATTAAAATTTAGAATAAAAGGCTACAATGTATAAACAAGATAAATACTTATAACAATTCAATAAGTTCTTTTTCATCCACCAACAAGCAACCAACCAAAAGAAAAAAATTCTCTACATGTTGAATAGCCTAAGCAAAATAACATCAATCTATTTGAAATCCTTTTGCATCCTTAGCAACCAGCAAAACAAAAATGTCTTTACATTCTTAATAGCCAAAGCAAAGTGCAGCAGCCTACTTGAATCTCTTTGCATCCTCAGCAACCATCAAAATATCAACATCACCACCTGCAAGATAAGGTGAAAGCAACAAAATCACAACTAAAAAGGTATTATATAAATGATTTTCTTCTTGCATTTTGAGAAGCAAAATCCTCAATGATGCTTTCAAATTCAAGCTTTTCTAATATCTCTTTTTCAATGGATAAGATTGCTAGCCCATTTAGTCTTTCTTGTGACATGGTAGACCTCAAGTAAGATTTCAATAATTTTAATTTAGAAAAGCTTCTTTTTCCGAGATGCTACAGTAAGGTACAGTCAATAGTATTCTATAGGCAATCAAAACATTTGGAAAACAATCCATATCTTTTACAAACTCTACAATTTTAAGTGTTGTGTTTACTGCGATGGTAAAAGATATTGCAGCACCTGTAACTCTGAAAACAAATCACTTGCATCAACATCAGAAGACTTACCATTTCTTAAAGTAGTTTCAAGCTTCAGACAACAAATTTTCAATTCCTCATCACCCAATGAAGTTAACTTCTTTGAATTAAACAAGAACCCAAAAATACCATCATATGTTTGCATTTGTTCAAATGTACTCCTTAATGAAGCAAGAGCCATATCCACTACACATATGAAATAATTGACTCTAAATGATTCTTCAACTGATTGTATTGTCTCATCATTGGCATTCTCATCAAATTGTTTCTTTCTATGACTTTGACGTTTTTTAGGAAATTCGGGTTCAATCCCCATATCACAAGCAATAGTTTTAGCTTCAATCATAGCATATGCAAATCCATTTTCTCTATAATTCTCAAAAAAAGAAATGAACCCCTCCAAATTTTTTAAAGCAACATCAATGCACATATCTTTAGATTGTAACTTTTTGCTGACTAAGTTAATTTTCAACAAAATATCATGCCAAATAACCATGCCTAATAAAAACTCAAAATTTTCCAGGTCATGTGTTGCTAAACTTTCTGCTTCACTTTTTGCTTTAGCATCTTCACTAGTTTCTGCTACTTTAAATAAAGCTTCTTTTATTTGAGCAGCTTGGTATCTAATTGCTTTAACACTCTCTACATGACTTTCCCAACATATAGTTGACAATGTTTTGAGAGTTAAACCATCTACATGATCTTGTAAAATCTTCCAATGCTTTGTAGAATTAGCAAAAACACAATAAATGCGTTGAACCACCCCAAAAAAAGATTTCGCTTTCACACAACAGTTTGCCATATCACATAGTGTTAAATTAAGAGAATGACAACCACATGGCATGAACAAAGCTCTAGGATTTATTTCAAGTAATCTTCTTTGTACACCTTGATGTTTTCCTTTCATATTAGAGCCATTATCATAACCCTGTCCTCTAACATCATCAATTTTAAGACCAAGGGACTCTAGGACAGATTGCAATTCATTAAAAAGTCCTAACCCTGATGTATCTTTCAGAATTAAAAACTCTAAAAAGTACTCTTCTATTTTCACTGGACTCCTTGACACATCCACACACCGTATTATCAAAGTCATTTGTTCCTTGTGACTTGAATCAGGAGTGCAATCAAGTATCACTGAAAAATATTTTGCTTGTTTGATTTTCTCAATGATTGCACTTCTGACTTTTGAAGCCAGCAAAGCTATCAGCTCATTTTGAATCTTATGGCTTAGATAATGATAGTGAATCTCATCATTTTGAATTCGTTGAAAATGTTCTCGCATTATTGGATCAAATTCTGCAACCATTTCCAATATACCTAAAAAATTTCCATTATTTTCTTCATAAACTCTCTCTTTTGTTCCACGGAATGCAATATTATTTTTAGCAAGACATTTGACAACAGAAATTATTCTTACCAAAACATGTTTCCAGTGTTCCTTCTCTCTCCTAATTTGTTCTTGTATGCCTTTATCAATTGTTTCATTTTTTTTCAAATCTGTTATGTAATTCAATCAAAGAACTCATGTTAGTTATGTGTTCAATGCTGTTTTCATGTTGTTTAAGCCTTTCACTAAGATGTTTCCAATCTCTAAGTCCTTCGTTTGCTAATTGGCTTCTACAACACATTGTCTTAAACAACTTACAGTAAAAACAAAATACCTTATCCAATTCTTTTGAGTATACTAGCCATTTTCTATCATGAGTCTCTCCATTTGGTAACTTTCTCATGTAATAAGTTGAGGAAAAATGTCTGAAGTTTTCATCCCTAGGATATTTGATATTATTATCTCTTGCAGGACCTTTTTCCACAAGTAAAGCTCTCATTTTTTCATCTAGATTATCCCAAATTCTAGGATCAAAAATGTTTAAAGGAAAACTTGGTTCTACACTCTTAGGTTCAGTGTCTTCATTATTACAAAGATTGTCAAAATCTTCATTCTCAACATGTTCATCTTCACCTAAGTCACCTACCTGTGCATTAAAATCATTCTCAGTTCCTACCAATTCTTCCACATGATTTTGTTGTTCAGATTCATTGACTACATCATTATCAATTCCTACAAATTCTTCAACATGATTTTGCTGCTAGATTCATTGACTAAATCTTTAGTTGAGTTATCAAGTGAACTATTTGTTTTGTTTTGAAAAAATTTATCCAGGGCACCCTTTTGAGATTGAGTTAATTCTTCTCTCTCTGTCTTCGTTCTTTTTCTTGAGCAGTGGAATGGAATAGATGCAAATATTCTTCTTCTTGAAGAGTGGAACAGACCATCGCTGTTTTTTTTTTCTTTTTCAAAATATTAAATCAGTTAATAGTTATAATAATCTAATATAATACTTACTAAAAAAAATAAAAATTGGGCCCCTCTGAATCCTGGGCCTAGGGCGATCGCACTGTTTGCCCCTCCCCAGGGCCGGGCCTGCCTCCATCTAATCACCTCCAGCACATTCATCCTCCAACCGTAAAACACCCACCCCAAATGACACAACTCCAAAAAGCCAACTTGCACCCAGCCACTTCCAACACATCCATCCTTACCCAGCCACCCTAATTGATCCCCCACCCCAAATCGCAATCGCCAATTGATACGTCACCCCATATTACACAAACCCAACTATCCCCCACCCCTCATCCCCAAATCTGACTTTCAAATTAAGAAGAAGGATAAAATAAATAAAAATAAATAAAAAGATCGAGAGAGAAGAAGACCGGGAAAAAAAAAAGGAAACAAGAAGAAGAAGCGGAAAAGAAAAGAAAAAGAAGGAAAAAAAGAAGACTATAACATTTTTTAAATTCTTCTAAGCATATAATAAATATAATCATTGTATAAAGATTACCCAAGAATACAAGTTGCTCCAACGGTAAATGTCATTTATTGGGTATTGGAGGTAAAGTGTTTGAATCCCCTTGAACCATAATATTGTTTAATATGTGCATTATTTATTTATTCTTTGAATAAAGTGGGCTCCATAATTTGCCAAGTTGATGAAAAGATGAAATTACTACCCCTGTCACGTCAACAATTTTGACGAGGTTAGTAATGGAGTTGACAGTAGATGCAAAGTGAAACACGAAATCACGGTCAGAGGAGGTATATGGGTCACTTTGAGTTTTAGTGTGCAAATTGAGATTTGACCCAAGTTTCATGGGGCATTTTAACTAATAAGTCTATTATTTATCGAAGATAATTTTCTTTAGATAAACTTCAACAGTACAATCAAAGACATTAACATGACATCTAAAGCATCAATTTAAAGATGGCAACACACTGTATATTTGGTACACCATATTAGATTCTGGATATGAGTAAATAGTCCATGTCAATTGTTTAGTGTCAACTTGTATTATTTAATTACTCGACTATGTTAAATGGATTGAGCTTTTAATACTCTCCTTACTTGACTAACTAATATAACCCACATACCCCCGGTTAAGATAATACACGCTTAATTATAAGGCTAGAGAAAAAGAAGAGTGCTGCTAAATGAACCCTAAAATTAACTGAGTATACCATATAATCTAAGTACACCATAATATTTTAATCAAAATGTAAAATTAACTAAGTACACTATATTTAAATATGAAAAATACATGTAGTACACCCTAATACACTCTATCACACAACACCTTAATACAAATCCTAAATCAGGTTTCCCTTTTTACGTAAATTCGTGCCCTCTTTTCATATTTTAGGTTTGCATCAAAATCTTTAATTTCGCAACCTGATGTGGAAGTAGATTTGCTAGCTTATTCAATTCAAAGAAACACTAACCCCTTCCCCCAAAAGTGTTCTTTAGGCTCCACATAGCTTGAATGGGAGGAGGAGTTCATTGTTAATCCTCCTCCATTCTCCCCTTTCTTCCCTTACCATATTCCTCATTTGCTCTCCGTTTCCTCCTAATTTAGTGTTCATTTTGTGGCTCATTCTCCCCCTTGTGCGAGTGTTTGCTTGAGGTTTTCTCCTCCTTGCTTGGTCCATTTTTGTGGCCCCCTTCCCTCTTTGTGTGGATGAGCTTTGTGGCTCATTCTCACATGTCCTTCTCCTCTTATGTCGGCAATGGCGACAATAGTGGTTGCAGCAGAATGGGCGACGACTGTGGTGGTTTCGGCGTGATCAACTTTGTTTTTATGTTCATGTGTTTACAAGCTATGTATTTTCTCCACTTATCGTCGGCTGCTGCATCTCGGCGTTTTTCTCCACTACCATCATTTGCTCCTCTACTCCACGGGTGGAGGATGCTTTTAAAGTGTATGTGTCAGTTATTGCTTGGATTATGGTAACACTCTTTGTAGCTTTGGTGGCTTGTCCATCACCATTTTCTATTTGTAGCTTTGGTTACCAATTTCTTTTCGGTGGTGGTGGTCTTCCATTGAAGGCATGGCTTGTGGGTTTTGGGTGGTGCAACATTTCCCTGTTCTTTGTCTTATGATTTCCTAAGTGTGTGTTGTGTTTTGTGGGCTTTTGCCTTTATGCCTTTCGTGAGTTTAATGACTATATTGGGCTCCATGCCTTTTGTATTGCATTTGGTTGAACTTATTTTTGGGGTTCAACGTTTGTGTAATTGGTTTGGCCTTCTTTTGAAAACTCGATTCTGACAAAAAAGAAAAAAACAAAACAAAAAACAAATAGGATATTCAGCCAAATATCACATCCATTCCATTCCTTATTGAACTGGGTACACCATCCTGAGAAGTCTATGGCTAATCTATAATGTATAAGTGAATATCCCATCTCACATTTTCTCCATCATAGATTTTCTAGCGTTACTGTCAGACAAAGTCAAGAGGAAATATTTGAACGTATTATAGACTTAACAACGATGGGGTATTCAGCGCCAAGAATTGCTTGGATCTCCTTAACTTGGGTGATGGCAGAAGACTTTTAATGTTCTTAAAATTATCAAACATGCTTCTCTTCCGTTTACAGCTAGTCGGTCAATAAAACATAAATGTTAGATACTTAAAGTAATTAAGTACTGAAGCTAATTAACAAAATATACCCCATCGTTGCCGAACTTGCTGCTTAACCCACCAAAACTTCTCTACTTTTGATTAGGGTTGAATATTGTGAGTATGATGTGCTTATTAAAATTATATTTGTTTCACAATTCAATATATCCTTTATGATCATTTTATATTAGGATAAATTAGTAATTCAATAAATAGTTTGGTAGCATAGTGTCCTCAGTTAATTTTAGGGTTCTTTTAGCAGGTACTAAAAAAGAAAACATGCTTTATACATGAAAAATCATACACTTTTTTCATCTTCTTCTCCTCAAAGTTTTTCTTTGCTATCTTCTCCTCATATATTTTTCTCTCTCATGGTTTTTTTTTTTCTAGGTCATATATCTCTGTCATGGGTTGATTGGCAACTGATTACTACTCAAGCGAATTCCAATTTCAAAAGCAGACCTACGCAACAACACAACAACTATGAGAAAGCGTGCTGGAAGGGTGAAAAGGAGGATTTCAATTTCAATTTCAAAAGGAGGGCTGGAAGGAGACCAACACAGCAACTATGACCAGCCAATTCCAATTTCAAAAGGAGGATTTCATGCTCATGGAGTTAAGCACTGAACAACATCAATGATAGGGTTCAAGACCACATAGAGGGGATTACTTTCATTCTTGAAAACTTGGCAATGTATTAAAAAAGAAAAAGAATATTGAGTAGAGATATTAGGAAAGAAGGGTGCAAGAGGAAGCAAATGATGGAGTGCCCATGTCAGTCTATATGATTTTTCAAGTTCATGGAGTCTAATCCACTGTTATCCAACGGAGCACCAAACACATTATAACTTAGTCATACTATTTATCCGGAACAACATCTTATAATATTATGGATAAATAGTTAGTACTCTATGAAACAAATTAATACTATCCAACATAAATTAGTCAATACAATCCAACGTACCAAACGAGCCCTAACATGCTAAAAACTACTAAAGCGAAAAAAAGCTGCACTAAAACTATTAGCTCACAAACCCTAAAGCAACATAGGAGCTTAGCTAAACTCTACCACCACCATTAAAAAAAAAAAAAACTTTGTCACAGCCACCTGAAGAAGCGCCGTTGTGGCGAAAAAACAACATTGATAAAGAATAATTGAGTGATTTGCAGCAACCTCTGTCAAATATGACATAGTATCAAATTTAGAGAGTATGAGCAGTGTTAAGGAGCATGTTTTGAGGGAAGAATTTGATTGAGAACATAGATCAAAAGAGGTGATTGGGAACTTCAATTTGAGCATGATTTAGAATTACAAGAAATCACCATAAGAGGCTTCTTATTCAAAATGCCCAAGTGGATTTATTCACTAACACAAAAGAAAAATGGAAAGAAGGGGTGGGGGTGGTGGGGAGGGCTAGTGACACTTCTCCTTCTCCTCTATGGAGTTTTTCTTCTCACAAAGAGAGAGAGAGAGCAACTAGAGTTTTTAAACTTTAACGTGCTTTGTGTGTCTTTCATTATTAATCTTGAGGTTTTCTAATTTTAATAACAACACTATGCATGATTTCAATTTTTATGAATGACAAATAGTAAACTAAAAAATAAGAGCCATGTGGGTTCTTTTCTCCTTTTTCTCTTCTCTTTTATCCTCAAAGCCTAAAAGAAACCAACATTTGATTACACCTTCGATCTAGGGGTTTTCTCTTGGAACCATCCTAATTGAAAATAAGTCAATGCCTTTTTCCATTGAGCTAGACCCCATTAATAAAGCGTACTTATTATTTTCATTGTAAATACCATGTTTACTTATCAGAATCAGAAATAGATATTGAAATTATTCCAATTTCCCTTTTATCACTAGGTTTCCAATTCAATTCATGAATTCCCATTCCTAGTAAGTATAGGTATATATACGTCGGTCTCAAAACGTGATATATATACGTTGGTCTTCAGGGTGAAAGATACTTTGCGAAATCCTTTGACTAAATGGGCCTGAAACTTGACGAAAGCCAATTGAGATAGCGCAGGAGCAGTCGTCGGCCCATTCCCAAGCCTCTTCCTCGTTTGTGTCCCAAAATTCGCTACCTAGGGTTTGTTTAACCGTTCAGTCCTTCACCCTTCACCAGCCACCTACAGCTGTGCGCTATTTATGCAGGCGTCTCAGAATCTGGAAATACAGAATCAAAGCTCAAACATGGAGGCCGAGACTGCAACAGAAGCGGGCTTATCACTGATAAAGCAACTCGCTTCATGCAACAAGAGCGGCCGAGACAGAGCACTCAGGGTCCTCCTCAAGACATGGCTGCCAACCCAACTCAATCTCCATGACGACCACATGAAGAAGCTCTGGAAAGGCCTCTTCTACTGCGTATGGCACGCAGACAAGGTCCCGGTTCAAACCCAGCTCATCGATCGACTTTCCTCTTTGGTCCTCAGCCTCCATCTCCCTCTTTCCATCCATTACTTCTCGGCCTTTTTGCTCACTATGCGCCGCGAGTGGTCCGGCATCGATGCCTTGAGGTTAGACAAGTTCTACCTTTTGATTCGCAGATTTATGGCTAGTTTCTTTGCTTTGATGAGATATAATTTGTGGAGGTTGGAGCTTGTGAAACGTTTGATGGGTGTGTTGGAAGAGGTGACTTTTTTCGCTGACGATAAGTTTCTAGGTAATGGTGTTAATTACCACATTGCCTCTGTTTTTCTTGAAGAGCTTAGGCCGTATCTTCCGCTTAAGGCTGAAGTTCTTGAGGTTGTTTTAGTGAGTTTTATTCGTGTTTCAGCTAAAGTTCCTGATAAAGTCTTGTTGGGCAAGATTAGGAGTAATATGTTTGATGCTTTGCTGGGGGCGGGGAAGAGGCTGTTGGAGGTTAAGAAATTGGGGGAGGATGCGGGTTCGGGTGATGAAATTATGGTCTTTGGGTCAATTGCGTTGACAATGGGGTTTTCGAGCAAGTTTTATGAGTTGGGCTCTTCACCTGAATGCTGTCAGGGAAATAGGAAGGTGTTATTTGGCTTGCACGAGGAGTTTCTAAAGTTGGAAAAAGAATTGGAATCTTCTGGGATTGAGATTTCTATTCCTGATGTTGTTTACAATGATGATGAGGTAGTGCCGACTTTGGTTCCTCTTGCAGGTGAGGAGATGGAAGTTGGAAACTCAGAACCTGGTGAGGTTGTCATGGTCAATGGCTCTGCTGGAAAGCTTTTGAAGAAGTGTAAGAAGCGTGAAAAGGACACTGGTGCTTCTGATACAAAGGCAGAGAAGAAAAAGAAGAAGAAAAAGAAGAATAAGAAGGAGAATGGGATTTTGGATTCTGACTCTGAAAAGAGCTCTACGGATAGGGAGAATGAGAACGCAGTTGCAAATGGTGAGAGTTCAGATAATCAACAGGCTACTGATGAAAATGCTGTTAAACTTGATGATAATGTGATATCAAACCTTCAGATGCAGTTTGAGAAGATTGCTGCTGAAGCAGGCTTGGATGGTGATGTTCCAAGTGCCTGTGATTTGCCTACAGCTTCAGATAAGGGCCCTGTCTCTAAGAAGAGAAAGAGAGTGAAGAAAGCTGTTGAAGAAGATGTTGAGGGTGCCACCAATGCAAAGAGTGGGGAGAAGAGTGCAAAGAAGGTAAAGTTTTCCATGAAAAGTAATTTGGTGTGGAAGCCCCAAAGCCCTTTACCTCCACAAGATATAAGAGTGCCTCCTTCTGCTACGCCTAGAGGAAGTGCACTTAAGAAAGGAGTACCTCCAGGACCCATTAGGGAAATGCCTCTCCCTACCAAAAAGGTGAAAATGGTAAGAGTTGTTACTGCCAAGAAGGCACGGAAGGCTATCAAACGCATAAAGAAGCTAAAATCTCGCCCTACTTAGAAGAGATCAATTTTGTATTATCATTTTTTAGCTGAAAAAATTTGTTCTGTGTTTGTTTGTCATACACAACTTTAATGATTGCCCCATTTGTGCTTTTTCTTGTCTCCTATGTTTTATTGGGTTTATTTATAAAGTTAATTCTGACATTGATATTGGTTTATTCTTCAAATTGAATGAAATGATGCATTGGCATATTCCTTTGTTTGATACTATGTTACTAACTTTCTCAAGAACACACTGCGTCCTGATGTTCTAGTCTACTAATCATCTGTGGATGTTTTACTCTTCAAATGGCTGTGATATTTTTCTTAGATTTTAGTTGCCTCCCTTTTGTCTGTGGTAGATTTATATTAGGTAGATGAAAAGACAAAGACCGTCTTGTTTATTTGCTGCATTTTTAATTTTACTAATTTTTCAGTTCTTATGTTAGAGGTGATAGACTTAAAGGGACATGTAGCATATTAGTGTCATGAACTATGTTGCCATACATGTAGATTGTGGTCGAAGATATTCCTCTTGAAGTAACTTTTCCTTTGTGTTTTCCAGTTCAAGAGGAGTGAAATAAGAGTGACATGTGTCTGTCTTCAACATTGTGAGGAATAAATATTGAACTCTTTTCCTTTTCACCATGCTCATAGATCTATGGTCTATCAAACTGCATATATTTGTACTTGGTTTTTAGCTACCAGCCTGATTAAACAAATCTTCGAAACAGCTGAATCTGTACACTTATGTGCATCCAGTCTGAGTGTTGAGGGTCCACTATTTTATACTATATATTTTTTCTGGTCACCCTGCATCTATTACAGGGCGGGCATGTGTTCTGGAGAATTAGGATGATTAGACAGGATAAGGTTAGGAATCTTTACAAATCACTTCTCCTTTATTAACAAATACTGATAAGGTATATTGAAATTTGAATCACAGAAATCGATTCCCGTGTACTTCTTGCTGAAAGTAGATCTTTGGAAATGTATGACTTGAACTTGAGAGAGATTCTAATGTTTCTGGTTTTGCACTTAGGGGAAGATAACAAAATTGATTCCAGTTGTAATAAAATAGTATTGCTTTTGTCATGCTTCTAGGGAGATGCCTTTTTCCTACAGTGTTTGCAGCATATTTTCACTCACTTTTGGAGAAACTCCTTGACAACATGTGCACACAATTTTCAGCACTTGTCTTGATCATGTTCCTCTCAGAAATAACATGTACAAAAAATGGTCTTGTCAAAAATGTCATTGTGGGATGCTAAGCGTCTATGCAAATTTTTGGTTTTACGAAAGGACGTATATAGGATTTAAGTCATTATACTTATGAAGGCCAAAGCTGAAAGCACCGCTTGCCTGCATTATGTTTGAATACTGAAAATATTATTTTATTTATGAGGACTAATATGATCCAACTCTATGGTCGGTCTTTTTTTTTGGGTACTTTGAGTGGGTTTGGAACATGAATGCTAGGTATCAGTGTCCCCAGTTGTTTCAGTCCTTTTGAATGTTGAGAGGGCTTGTAATATGTGGATACTAGGAAGAAGAAATTTTAACATCACATAAATTTGATGTGATGACTGATAGGTAAAACAGGTGTTGCATGTCAAGAAGACTAATCAGGATTCTATTAGCCTAACTGCATATTTCTTGGGCCCCTGTATTTCAATGTGTACGATTTACTGTTCTCTTCTGTACCAATTGTCTTGTAATATTCAATGCTTCAAATTGTGGTGTTGTTATGAATCGAGTATTTTGTGTCTTGTATGTGTTTTCAATTTATATGGTTCTAGAGTTCAATTACTTAGCGTTGTGTGTCGGGCCAATGTTTGTGTTCATCATGGCAGCATAACTCATAGTCGTCACCTGCATAAGCCATGCAACATGTAGGCATGTACTGGCGATTTGCTTGGGGAAATTGGTAATCACCAAATAATCATAATAGGATCGGCAAATATGCGGGTGTTAGTTTGTTGATTAGGATTTGATTTGGTTTTGTTCTTCTCAGTAGGATATTGTTATGATGTTGCTATTTGGTGCTAGCAGAGTTTTTAGAATAATATTGTGAGCTGTCTTTCAACCTCCAAATTTGGTGATGAATGTCTACCAACTTGGGTTACCAATTCACAGAGAGCTCAAACAGTTATTAGGTAGTGCTGCTTTTTCCTGTCAACTTGTTTTGTCTAGCTCCTCTCATATCCCGTTTGCTATTTTTGTTTAAGCTCGTACTTTGAGAATGCAATTTGCAAAGGGAAAACACACTGTAGTGGCCAACTAGCCTAACTCACATATGTTATGTTACCAAAACCTCGTAATCTATTTATTGGTCGTGTCACGATGTTAAAATTGCTGCAAACAAATAAAACTTAAATACAAATAGCATCCCTAGTCGTTTTGCGTGGAGAGGAGGAAATCAATGAAGTGATCATGCCAATGAGCACTCAGCTGGAAACCCTTGTGGGAAGCGCTTGGTATCTCCGCAATAGTTGTAAATCATGTAGTTCTTCTGAACCCATTTGATTCTTTCTTGGCCAGTTGCATCCAGTGACTGACTCAACCAGCTGGACGAGCTTGAGGAACCGGAAGAAGAACAATGGGAAGAGCCTGAAGACCAAGTGCAAGCTTGGGCGTTGAAGTTTCTGTATGAGGCTGTAAATGGCGCTTTGCTCCAATCTGCCTTTACAAGCCCGCCACGTGTGGCCCAATCATCTGCATTCCACAGGCTTGAGTATATTGACATGGCTTGGTTCTTTGGGAAAGGAATTCCCTTCGATTCTAAATTCTTGAACTGTCTAATGGGTGTCCCATCCACAGAGAATCTAATTAATCAAGAAGAACAAAGGATAGACGTTTATTAGGATATATACAAACAAATATTGAGTAATTCTAAATGGGCTAATGTTGTATTGTCAGATTAAAATTGGACCGTAAATATTCATACAAAAAATCAACATAATCAAAGGTTCAGATTTACTAGCAAAATAATCATCTTTATGTCTTAAAGAATATTTCCTATGTTATATATGTAGCATATTTACTAACTATATCACTAATTACATGTCTTGCAAAGATGAAATTCATTTACTAACTGCATAACCGAATCTCATCGAGGTCTTATTCAATGAGACATGTTATCAGTAAATATGATACAAATAGTTTTATCAAGTTAAAATGAGAGAGAGAGAGAGAGAGAGAGAGAGAGAGAGAGAGAGAGAGAGAGAGAGAGAGAGAGAGAGAGAGAGAGAGAGAGAGAGCTTAGTTTAATTACATGATGCTTTGAGGGTTCCACAAGATGGAATAGGTGTGGAAGTCTTTGGTGGGATCAAACCAAAGATAGAATTGTTGCTCCCTATTACCCTTCCCTTGTGTGAAAACATTTGTGTGTAGAATATAAGGATCTCCGCTTAGGTTGCCTAGAAACTCAAAATCTATCTCATCATGAGTAGAACCCAACGAGGACAGCTGCAAAATTCACACATATAAAAACATTAGACATGCATGATATGGATATGATGTATTACGTATATAAGAATCAGAATTAAGAAAGCAGCTAAATTATACATGACGAAGTACTCACATAGTAAGCCGTAACAGTACCAGCAGAGTTACCAGGCACAAGCTTGATCTGCATATCAATTTTCCCAAACAAGTACTGATTCTTGGACTTGAAACCTGAACCCGAAGTCTTGTCCAGGGACAGCGTAAGAAGCTGCCCGTTGTCGAGTATTTGGGCTCGACCGTCACCCCATGTTATGTCCAAATCTTGGTTGAGGTTACCAGCCGAAGCCACAACCAAAATGTTGAACAAAGTTTGCAGAAGTACTAGAACCAAGAATATCTTAGTCATGGTTTGGTTGGTCGAATTGAGGAATTGAGGAATTGGGGAAGGCAAGAGAGAGAGAGAGAGAGAGAGAGAGAGAGAGAGGTGTTTGATGAAATGCATGGGAATGGAGAGGGGTATATATAGTGGTTTGATGGGTGTGGGAGAGTATGGGAGAAGTAGTAGGGCTAGGCTAGGCTAGCAGGCAATGATCGATCAGTTGTGGTGTTGAAGTGGTTGGGAAATATGCATGCGTTTGCTTAAGAGTTTTGTTTTGACTTGGCTTGGGTTAATATGAGAGTGGGGACCAAAGACAGCTAATAAAGATGATGTTCATTTCTCCAAGCTTAAGTTTTTTTTCTTTCTTTTTTTGGGTTGCTCTCCAATCCAATTAGAAGGCCTTGTGAAGTTGGGAATCAAAATCTTTTTCGACGCGGTTGTGCGGTATGAGAAGGTAAAGGGAAAGGTGGAGAGAGGGTTCAAATCCCATGTACATAATATCACAGCTGTCCAAAGCTTGTTTGGTTCGCTATGAATTGGGTTCTCAAACTAAGTCTTCACTCTTAAATATCATTTGTGTGTTCCCCAAACCAGAAGACAATGTTAATTGGTAGTAGAAAAGTAAAGGATTTCACACAAGCATTACTATTCTTCTCAAGGCGTGTCACTTGTTATAGGTATTAACTGCGATTGTCCTTTTGTGATCATTTATTGTCTAGAGTCAAAAGAAATACGGCAACGTTATCAGTTTGTAATCCGATTAACATAAAATTTAACGTGCAGAATGACAAGTTGAGAGTGTGTATGACAACTGATGAGAACAATTATACAGTGCTCAACTTCAAACCAAAATACATGCTAGTTGAGAACAAATATTATCAAATTTGTAATCATTTACACCACGTTGATTTTAGAATGAAAAAATGACTCGTGATCAAAGATGACGAGCAAAATTATTGCCAACTGTTATTCTTTCTCATAAACTATACCTTTTGTCTATTCGTCTTAAAATTCTTTTCAATTGAGGTACTGAAGATGATTCAAATTTTAAAAATCAAGCATTAGTTAGTACTAGAAGCTTAGGTGAGGGACAATTAATATCTTTAATTATTATCGGCGGGCTTTCATCCAACGTATGCGGGAAGTCTAAAGTTCTAAAACATGACGCACCATAATTTGTATTGTATATGGCTCCCAACCTCAGCCTCAGCCTCAGCCAGCCAACCAAAGGGAGAGAAGGTAGGTTGGTAGTGTCAATGTCAATTTCGCCAAACCACAGTCTTGCGATTGTCATCAGTCAAACGTTGCTTTCATGCAAAGCTGTTGCCTGCTTATGGCTTATGGCTTATGGGCAATGGGCATATAAAAGATTCATTTATGTTCCTTTGTTTTTTCCAGCATCATCTTATAATACCAATTTATTATTTAATTTTCTCTTAGGATTTAAAAAAACAGTACTGTACTGTATAATAAAATAAAGCGATGACGTTTGTACTTGCATGCATGTATCTAGGGCAGGTCCTCTGCTTCTGAACGTTTGAGCTTAGTTTTCCAAGAGATCAAAACTTTTGGTTTGTTTTCAATTTCAAACAATTTTGGTGTATTTCATTATCTTTTAGTGTCGTTTTTGTTACTTACTACTGTGTGTAAATAACGAACAAGATTTATAAGTGTTGATATCATTATTGATAACATGTCAATAACAAAACACACCAACATAATACCGATACATAGAGACATAATCGATAGAAAAATCCGACAACTTTTGTATATATACATATAGATATTATTATCGAATGGTGCTTTCTATGTTGTGTTATCTTGCACATTTACATATTTGTGACTGAGGGGCAGTAACAATAGCCAACCAATCCGAAAAATGCTTGGATTATTCCCTGGTCATCCTACTTACCTGTAAATCATAGTTTGATATATACGCTGAACATTTTCTTTGTGTCTTTGATGAGCCATTTCTATATTGATGTCAAATTATGATTTGCAAAATGGAGAAATCACTCATCCATGAAAATGGTCAATGGTCGATCCAACAAGCTGAAAAATCTGAACCTGAACAACTATTTTGCTATGGTGTCCTCCTTTTTTATCTCCACTTTGTCCACAATTATTGCTTGAATGACCCTTTTCTTTATCTTCCTAGAAGTGGCGCATAATCTAATGACCATATCCAAGCCATCGTCCATTTGTCCAATTCCATTTTGCCATCCCCACTTTGTTACTTCTTCGAATAGAGATGTAGTTCATGTTTATCTCTAGCTTGCTAATGATTAGTTCAAAACGATAAGAATGGAGCCAATAATATAATAACACTTAGAATAGAGATGATTAAGAACCAATTATCCTACTCTTTAACAAATTTTAAATGATTGGAAAGGAGATAAAATACTCAGGTAAATCCATCTTAATCAGTCGACACAAACATGGGTCCTCGTCAAATGTTGCTTTCTTGCCCATCCCGGCAGAGTGGTTACGGGTTGCTAAATTCATAAATAGCTGTCCTGCTCTTTCAACAATCCATTTGAGAACAAATGATTGCATTGAATTCCACTATCAAACAAACAAGTTCATTGAACTGTAATCAGTTCACAGGCCTTTCAATGATTCATTCAAACTGTTTCAATTCACTAACTTATCTATAAATAAATAAATTCCGCACACCAGACGCATCTTTTCCAACATACTTCAAACCCTTCAAGCAAAAATAACTATTCACTTGGACAGCTTCTTCCTACCAACACTTGCCAACATCTTTTAAAAGGAAAACAGAAAATTTGATCTCCACACTACCAACGCACATATAGGGCTGAGACAGGTGTGAGAGACAGAAATTTGATAAAATATCACGTATAATCGTGTGAAAAACATCCATAATCTACCCTCCAATATAATTGACTGACCTGCCCATGTTCAAGAATTTGTGCATCTCTCATCCATATACTGCACCAGTTAGCAACCCAATAGGTAGACTTGGTTATAATCGTAAAACGTCATGGACAAAAACTACATCTCCAGCCGTCTGACGGCTAGCTGAATACTGCAATCAGGCTTTCACTAGTTTCAAACATCCATCCCTAAGGTGGATGATCCCTCTTATAGAGACGGGAAAGTAACTCTAATTACAGATATGAATGATTAAAAACTACCTACTGATGCTGTGTGGAAGTGAAGGTAAACAGTTTCCAATACATTTCTAATAAACGATAAATCTTTTTTTTATAATTTTTTGAAACAGATGTAGGACTCTCCAGCTAAACAAATCCTTTACTCTAAAGCAACCCCTGAAACCCTGCATTCTTGTTCGTGAAGCAAGCTTCAATTTTGACCCCTAAAAAGAAAAGCAAGTTTGAAGGGTGACTTCAGTGGCTCCAAAGTACTGATTTTTCAAGCACCTTCACGTATAATTTACTATATTATAATTACAGTTTCACCTTGCTTTCTTTTTGTTTTGGGGGGGTTAAAATACGAGGGTTAAGAATCCCAAAAAAATTATATTAATCATCCATACAAATATGGCGGGCCTTAAGAGACCCATACAACTGTCATCCATGAGAACTGGTCCAACCCAACTGGGAGACCTTTCTTTCCTTTTCATTATCAGCCGCTTTTCTCATTGCTCATACATCATTCTCACCAGAGGAAAACAAGTTGCTAGAACTACTTTGCCTCATTGACAAACCAAATCCTTACCTAATGTTGAAAACGGAAAGAAAAATATAGGGGAAAACGGAAATTGGAACATGGATGTAATAAACTACTCAAATAAGCCTAGGGTACTAACCTTAGAACTGTGTCCATGAATTAAATTACCAAGCACAAACAGAACAAGCAACATAGCCAATCAATAGAAATAGGGCAGTAACACAACAAGGCCGTGAGAATAAGTAAATATATCATACTTTATTTATATACATCAGGTTTGATACAATTATCTTTCTTGTCCTCTCAAACAGAAATTCTGTAATCTTATAGCCGCCCCCCCTTTTTGTTTGAAACCCAACAAATGTTATATAGGTAGAACCACTCCTTCAACTGCTCAAAAATTCCTCTCTGAATGTTTCGTTTTGTGTTCGTCATTTTTGCGGAATCATGCTTCTATAATTCTCAATAAATACTTACGGAAATGAGGATTCTCATATGCTTGAACAACAATGTAACATAAGCCCAAACTATTGACATAGCAAGTTTAACCCTACTAATAAATGAAACTTCTGGAATGGATAACCCATAGGCTTTGCTCTGCAGTGATCTCATAACTAAACTCACCAACTAGGACCAAGGATCAATACAAAATATACCAACGCTACGCCAAATGTTCGGTTCACACATGCTACAGATATGTGCCCACACACGCAACAGACACGAATCCATTCTCTCAGAAACAGTTCAGCCTCAAAGATTATGTATTGCATATACTGTTTAAAACAATACGAGAGTTAATTCTCTTAGCACTAATATCTCTGCACACAAAACCTTTACATGATCCCAACTTCATTTCTTTCACAACTTTGTTATGTCTCTTTCTGTAACTACCGCATATTTGCTTCCACCATAAATCTACTTCGTCTCCAATGAGTTCTAGTTTCAATAAGAATGCTCTTTCTTACTGTTCATATGTTAGGATATGAATATACCACTCCATTTTGTTATGCTTATCTCTTTTGTAGCAATAGGACTGTTATGCTTGTTGCTAAACTTCTATTCTACCCATTAGTAAACTTGAAAAAAGTTTTCTTAATGAACAATGTTCTTCAAGCTTCAACATGTCCAAACTTCAACAAAAGTAGTTAGATCATTATATATTTAGAAAATATCAATCCAAAGATTAACACTCTCATCCACAACGCGCTAGCAAAAGAAACGGTGCACTGAACAAGTTTACTGCCAACAAAGGTCTTACAGAAACACACTGGTTCATCACTACCCATGTTCAGAAATCATTTATCTAACAATCATAATGTCATCATAAGTTTGCATTCAACCGAAAAGGAATACAAGATAAATTATCTAAGGTATTCCAGCTGGACGAAAGTCTAATTTCCAAGTTCCTTCCATAATGCTGAAGTAACTCAACAAACATAAAACCCAAACCTAGAGACAAGAAAAGTAGCACACAACACAACAGTTTAGCTTCCCCTGAAAATCATATGTATTGGCATTTGGCTGTACCTTTATTCATATCATTCAAGCAAACAAATTGCACAATGAATTTAAAAGTAAATGGAAACCAGAAAGGAGCATATGGCTAAAGCTAAATTAGAAAAAACACAGCTCTTTTTATTTACTCATAATGAAAGTTGAGTGTTTCCACTACATAGATGATGTAACACAAGATGAGTACAAGTTCACTATTTGGCCAGATAACGAGTACACTTAAGCTTAACAAGCTCTCCCTCTATTAAGAACAATCAGTATATATCATAAGCATTGTTAAAAATGAACAAATTTTTTATAAAATAAAACCCATTACAAGAAAACACTAAAAAACGAAGAAGAGATCTGTACATGTGAAGTTGAAGCAGAGCTAAGGAGATGCTAAACAGGTGGAATGTTGGAGAAAGAGAAGCCCTTGTAACCTTTATAAGCATAGTAAGCAATCCGCGTGTAATAGAACCCCGGAAGGAACAAGATCGCCCCAAGTATCGCAAAGAATAAGCCTGAAATCATCGAAAAAAAACCCCAAAATTAAGAAAAATTGAAAATAAAATTAAACATGAGGGTTTTTAGGGTTAGGGTTAGTAAGGTAGAGGGTACCGTGAGCTTTGTCGCCGCCGACATGGTTGTAGGCCATGAGGCCGCCGATGACAATGCCGAGAGTGCCGGTGATGAGGAGAGCGAAGGCGAGAGCGATCTCTTTGATGGGAGGCTTGTTGTTGACTGTGTAAGAGTCCACCATCATCATGTCTTCGTCTGTTATCGAAAACGCGTGATCCACATACGCCATGGCTGGTTCTCTGATTGGTTCGTTTTGTGCTCTGAAAACTGGATTTGGATTTTGGGTTTTCGGAATTTGGGGATTTGAATATTAGCTGAGGTTCGAATTTGGGTTTGGGTTTGTTGAGAGCTTTTGATTCAAAGTTTGAAGCTGAAGAGGAGTTTAGGGTAATGGTCAAAACTTAAAAGGGACAAGGCGTCTGACTCTGAGGAGGATTGAGGAAGAAGATATAACGCACACGGCGTTTTGTCTGCTGCTGCCACGTGTAACACGTACCAAGTCATCATCAGGTGTCACGTATTTTTTTACGTTATTATTTAAGTTCAATCACATGACGTGTCATGCGTTACATTAAATAATCTCTTTCTCATGTCACATAAATACTATCTTTACTCTTCTTCCTTGAAATCACAGATCCTTTGATGAAAACACATACATTAACTTTTGTTTATAATAAATAGTTTCTAAGCACATAATATATTATTTATGTCGATTATAAATTATATCGTCAAATTATTATTTTTTGATAGGATATATCGTCAAATTATATTTTAACATGTAAATTAGTAACACATAATATATTTATATATGTTAATGGCACAATTAAATAGTTTTGCTTTCAGAATCTTAATTTGTTGTCCTCTTGAAGTTTATCAACGAAGTTCCTATTGGAATTTAAAAAAACACACACAATTCTGCTCTACTCATCACATATCTGTTTGGTATTTCTTTTACCCAGTCAGTTTGGGAAAAAAAGAAAAGAAAGAGAATACCTCCATGAGCCGTACCATTTCTACTTCTCTTCCGGTCTTCCCGCAGTACTAAAGCCATCTTCTTTACTCTGCAATTTTCTTAGATTAACAGCCATAACGTCATGCATTATCTAATGTCAAATTGCAATTCTTAGATTCAGTTTGCCACCACTGTCTATGATTACATTGCAAACTCTTGACTGACAGTATATCTTCTCTTGCATGTATTTAGTTCTTGGTTTGCGGTGTACATCAATCTCTCACAAACTAGCAAAACATCTTCATCTTCATAATTCATTGCCATCTTGAGGAACTATTAGTAACTCCTTTTCACATCAGTTTCATGAGTCGCCGAGTTTACTTCACGTGGTGGAAACTGATTAGAACCGTGGCCTGATTGATTGCATCAGTAACATTTGGCTGATAGCAGAGGAGCATAAGGATTTGCAGGAGTAAAGGATCGAAAATGAAGTGTGTTAGTGTTGTTAGGGTTAAGAAGAATCCTAAGAAGAGAGAGGGAAAAGAGAGTGATTCGCGTGTGGAAGGAAGCAACAAGACCAAGGAAAAAAAGAAGGGAAATAATAGAAAAGAGAGAGAAAGGAGCGACAAGCCCAATGAAAATAAAAAACAAAAAGGGAGAGAGAGAGAGAGAGAGAAGTGGCAGGATTCCCGTAGAAGGGAATAGAGCTCCCTTAGTTTTATGTTGTTGGCAACATTTCTAATAAACAATAATTTAATTAAATTATATAAAATTGGATCGGATTATTATCGGATTAGATTAGGCTAGATTCAAATCCGTCCCATTAATTTATCGGATTAACGGATTTTGAACATAATTGGATCATCTGATTCTACAACTAGATCCATCTCCTATTAATTGTATCGGATTTCGTAAGATCAAGATCCGACCCATTAATAGCCCTACTTCTGCATCATTGTTGTTGATTGTTGATTTTCCCAAATTCCATTTTTGGTGTTTTGCATAAATTGCCTCAAATTGCTTTCCAATCTTATCTGAATTTATGATTTTGCCACTGAGTTTGCTTTGCAGATATCTTGTTTGCATGTATTAATTCTGGGGCTTGTTTGGCACATAGGCAAAATTCTGTTTCCTCCTCTTTTTTTTTTTTTTTTTTTTAAATTTAAATTTAAATTTGCATCGGATGCTTTCAAGTGGGTTGCTCCCCACCGTTTTGTCTTTCTGCCTGTGTGGGCTGGCTGCATTTCTCTCATTCACTTCTCTTTTTCACTTTCTTCTTTGTTCTTCTCTCTCCTCTTTTTTCTTCTTCTTCAAGACCCAAACCCGAGGTACTGTTAATTAATCCAGAAGTCATATTTTGGAAGCTCAGATCAGAGAAAGCTTCCTTCATGAAAGTTGTTCATCTGCTCCAGAACTAAAACCTATAAAATTTTGAGAATTTTTTGAATTTTTCTGATGCCTCAAAACTTGGTCTGAAACTTCTGTGTTCATTTATGGCTGGTGAGTTCTGCAGGTTCGGTTTCTACACTTGTTTTTAATTTCTGATACTCGGATGATTGTGCTTACTTCATGAAAGTTGCTCGAAATTGTGTTGTTTATAACATATCCAAAATTTAGGATCGTCCAACCATTGTAGTATTCTCTGCCTTTATTTTTTTGAAGTATGTTCATCAATTGATGTTGATTCCTTTGTTGCATGCTTGTTTTCTATGCTTGAATGCTTGAGTAACTTTGTATTTCCCAAAATTTGTGAGCTAGACATTGAATCTTGAGGTTGAACTTCTGATTTAGGGTTTTAACTTGGTTATAAATAAAGGTCACACAAGCTTACTTAAGTAATGCATGTTAAGTGTTTGTGAAAATATCTCAAAGTATCTAGTGATTTTCTAAAGGTGGGATGTTCTAGCTAGAATGGTTGGAAACTTGAGCTTGCCCAGCTTCATAGCTTGGGGCAATCAAATCCACTTCTAGGCTTTAGTAAGGAATTCAAAGATGATCCATTAGCCCAAACTGCATGCTAAGAAATTACACTTTATTCAAGCAATCCAAGCATTTCAAGCAAATTGAGTTGCATTGGAAAACTCATGCTCTCGCAATCACACTATCACAACGATATTGCTCAAGATCATGCTCTAGCAATACCCATAGCAATACCAAGATCAGCACTCAATGCCAAGAGAAATGACATGCTCAATTCTCAATAGTCAAAGCAACATACCAAGCAAAAAAAAACATAAGCTTTCCAACCATTCTTGCTGGAACATCCCACCTTTGAAAAATCACTAAAAATCAAGTTTACAACCAACAAATTTCAAACTTTCTAGATTAGAATTAGACATATCAAGCTTCATTTGCTTAAAATTGCATCGCATTTAGAGTTAGGGAAGCATGTCAAACAGATTCTCGAAACATGCCATGCAGCAGAAACTGCATAATTCCAGCAGCTTAGCCCTTACTTTGAATTTGCACCAAAAATTTATTTTTGCTTCAAATGATATAGAACCAATTCCAACACAACCATCGGGAAGTTTAGTTTCATGTGTCAAAAGCTCCAACTCAGATTCAAAGATAAATATTTCGAAAGTATAAAGAACAACCCACAAGCTATTTTTACAAACACTTGTCATGCATTACCCAAGTGAGTTTGTATGAGCTTTGTTTATCACCAAGCTAAAACCCTAAATTAGAAGCTCAACCTCAGAATTCAGTCCATAAGCCACAAGTTTTGAGAGTACAAAGTAAGTCAAGCATGCAGCAAAGGCCTCAACATCAATCCATGAACACACTTTAGAAAAAATGAAGGCAAAGAACACTACAATGGTTGGATGATCCTCAATTTTGGATATGTTATAAACAACACAATTTCTAGCAGATTTCGTGAAGCAAGTACAATAATCCGAGTAGCAAATATTAAAAACAAGTGCAGAAACTGAATCTGCAGAAACTCATCAGCCATGGATGAACACATAAGTTGCAGATCCAGTTTGAGGTATCCGAAAAATTCAAAAAATTCTCAAATTTTTACAGACTACAGTACTCAAGTAGGTAAACAACTTTCATCAAGGAAGTTTTCTGATCTGAGCTTCCAAAATATGACTTTTGTACTGATGAACAGTATCCATGGGTGTATGTTGGGTTTATTTTTATACATGATTTATCATGTCGTTCATCCAATATTTTGAGTTAATTCTTGACATTTTTTTACATTTTACTTTCTTTTTTGTGTTTTTATAGATTTTACCTTGGTTAGAATGAAAGTAAGCAAAAAATGCATTATTTGATATAATTTTTATTTTTGCTCATTTTCGTAGGTCAACTTCTTGACCATGGATGATCATCTTCCAGTGTTCGGATGCAGTAAAGTTCTTCATGAAACTTGTGCCAATGGATGTTGATTACAACATATCCGAATTTGAGATCCATTGAACAAGTATAGCCTATCCAACCGATCCAACATTTGACCCTAGCTCTGGAAATTTGTTTTGGGCTAGTTTTACCTCCACTTGATGTCATCTTATTCTACTTATTACCATACCTTTTGGTAACAATAACCTACCTTGATGAAGTGGGATTTGCTACGACAAAAGGAAGCCTTTTAATGAATTTAAAAGCCAAATCTCATCATGACATGAAGGAAAGAATGAGTTTAATATTGTTGTGTGAGATGGAAAGGAAGAGAGAGAAGCAAAGGGAAAGGGCATTAGCTCATTCGTTGAATGATTGGAGTCATTTTCTCTACACTTGCAATTTCTAAGATTGGAGAAAGGGAGGAGAGCAAAGGTGCAGCCAAGCAAGAAAGAGGCTACCAAAGAGGAGAAGAAGTCACTCCACCATTGAAGACCTTGTGCTTCCATCACCTTTACAAAATCTGTAACTTCTTTCTAGTTTTATTTGAAGTTATGTTTACCATGAACATGAGGAGCTAAAATCCATAGCTAGGGCTTAGGTTGAAGCCTTGAACATGATTACTTTATTGTTTTGATGCTTGAGTTTATGAATTTCTAGATGTTGTTGATGAATTCCCATTCACTAAAATAATCGATCTTTGATGTATGTTTTTCTTTGATTGATCACCTTTGAAAGCATGCTTCTTGAGATTTTTTGGGATTATATGTATCTTTATGTTTTCCTAAGCAACAAATAGATGAAGTAAGAATCATCCATGTGAATTGGTTTCTTAAATGTCTAATGTAAACATCATACTATTATGGTTCTTGTGATGTTCATATTCTCTTCAAACTTAATGGGTTTTTCATATGGTTAAATTGAAGTACTAATAACACTTAGATTGATTATAAGGAAAGCACGAGTATTGTAGCACTAGACCCGCACTTTACTTATACTAGAGAGAATCAATGCATCTTGAGCCATTCGACCCGGTCTTGATTGCGAACATCTTCATCAACACATTTAGAATTCATTACTTGAGTGTCTATGAACATTAGTTGGACTGTTTAGGGTGGATTCCGAAAACCATAGTGTTTGTCACATCTTAAGTCACATTTTGATAATCGCTCTTGTTAGGCTTGTTAAATTAGCATTTGGTTACATTCAAGCATTAGAGAATTAGATCACTTGAATCAAAACCTCCCCTTTTTTGTGTGTATGTGTGTGTGTCCTTGAACTTGAGTTCATAAACACATTTAGAGTTCATAACTTGACTATCCTTGAACTTGAGTATGATTGTTTATGGTGGATTTCGAAACCCTAGTGTTTCTCATCATTGTAAGCCACATTTTGATATTCATTTTTGTCAATCTTGTTAAATTAGAGTTCGGTTACATTTAAGCATTAGAATTAGGTCACTTGAATCAAACTCCCCTCCCCCCATTTTGTGTGTGTGTGTTTGAAATCTTGAGTGTTCTTTCCACTGAATTCTGCTTACTTCTGTTTTTGTTTTTGACATTTGGTCCATGGTGAGTTCTTCATTTTTCCGTGTTGAATTCAACCATATAAAGAATGTAAAATTTGGATAAATGGTTGGAAATGAGTGATAGAAATTCATGTTTGTGTTTATCTTTGGTTTCTTGTTTTGTTTCTTTTCTTTTACTTTTCTTTATTTATTCCTAGTTTCCAATTTGTATCTTACATTTGTGTTCTCTTAAATAAGTGTTTTTTATGTACTCAAATTAGAACTTTGTATAGGACTACAGTTCCTCGTGGATCGATCCCATACTTACAAATCTATACCTCAATAGATTCGTAAACTTGCGGGTATTTATAATTGGATGATTAGCACATTAATTTGTGCCAATTATTAACAATCAATCCACACAAAATATCAACTCAAGCAAAATCACGCCGTGCAAAAGAAAAAGAATTTTTTTATATATATACCAAGCGTGCATGCCAATATCAAGCGTACATGCCAATATTAAGCATACATGCCAATATCAAGCGTACATGCCAATATCAAACGTACAATGTATTTAGTTCTTGGTTTGCGGTGTACATCAGGCTCTCACAACTAGCAAAACATCTTCATCTTCATAATTCATCGCCATCTTAAGGAACTATTAGTAAATCCTTTTCACATCAGTTTCATGAGTCGCCAAGTTTACTTCATGTGGTGGAAACTGATTAGAACCGTGGCCTGATTGATTGCATCAGTAACATTTGGCTGATAGCAGAGGAGCATAAGGATTTGCAGGTGCACACCTTGCGTTGTTGGTCCCCCATGTTAACTTAGTTCGACCAGTCACCGACTTCTTACATGTATTTTGTGGTTGGTCTTTTCCTTTTGCTACTACTCTTTTATTGCCTAGACCTGAAGTGGGATGAGGACCCTTGCCAGAGACTTGTTGTCTGGTATTCGGACCATCAACTCTTGTGGCAAATTAAACTGCAACATTAAGGGCATAGAGAGACGAGGTTGTAATGCTAATTGTTGTATTGCCATTTACGTTGTGCTGCATTAGTTGACGAAAATCTTCAAAAGCTGAAGTAACTTACCATTTCTCATGACACAGTTCCATTTTTCTGTCAAATTAAGTTTTTGCTATACCTCGATCCAACTATATCCTGTATTTTTCAGTACACCTCGTTCTATCATTTCACTCCTTATCTTTGTAGCATCTTCCCAACTACCCCCTTCAGAGTAAACCTTTGACAGTAGTACATAAGGTACATCATTTTCTGGAACCAACTGAACCAACTTCTTAGCAGTCCATTCTCCCAACTCTATGTTCCCATGTATCCGACAACCACTAAGCAAGGACCTCAGTATAGCAGGCCAAGGAGTATAAGGCATTCCTTCGATCATTTGCCTAGCATCTTTGAGGTATCCGCTTCGTGAAAGCATATCAACCATGCAACCATAAATATCCTCAGATATTGGTTCCATCTTAGAATCTGAGTTCATTGATTCAAACAACAAACGACCTCGATCAACCTGACCCACGTGAGCACAAGCTGCTATAACTGACACATATGTGGCCTGGCTGGGCTTTATACGAGCCAACTTCATTTTCTCAAAGAAACCCATAGCTTCCTTGTCCAGACCATGATGAGCACAAGCCATGATCATGGCATTATATATAACTACATCACCAGATCTAAATGACTGGCTAAAGGTCATCCTTGCACTTCCAATGTCCCCACATTTTGCATAAGCATCTATAACTGCACTCACAACAAATACTTGTGAGTGAAATCCCATTTTGACGACAACAGAATGAACAGATTTAGTTAAATGATAGCCTGCATTATCAGCACAACTATTTAGAATGCTGCCCAAAATAAACTCATCAGGTTTCCCACCAGCTTCTATCAGAGACTTAAGAAATTTGATAGCTTCGAAGAGATGTCCCTGATGCACTAGAGCAGATATCATAGTCCCCCAAGATTCCACATCTAATGTCTCAAACCCATTGAAAAACTCAAAGGAGTCATCCAGTAGTCCAACTTTAACATAGCACTTAATTAAGAAGCTACAAACATATCCATGGAAAGAGAAGCCAGACTTGACAATAGCACCATGAATTTGTCTAATCATTTCTTGGTGTTCATCTTTATAGCAAGTTTCCAATATGCAGGAGAAGGTAACTTCACTCGCTTCAACACCCAAGTCCCATAAATCACAAAAAATCTTCCTGGCTTCTGTATAACAATGATTTGAATTATACCCAGAAATCAACTCGTTCCAAGAAGTTAAGTTTTTGTCGAGTAGGCTGTCAAAAAACAAGCGTGCCAAATCCATAGTCCCACATCTAGAAAACATATTGATTATTGAGCTTCTAACATTAGCTTCATTCCAGAATCCAAATTGTAATGCAAGAGAGTAAAACTGAAGCCCAAGGTTCAGATCAAGTAGCTCCCCACATTGTCTAAACAAGATTGAGAAAGTGACATGGTTAGGTTTCATGTTTGCTAGCATGAACTCATGGACTAACTTTGCAATTTCTCTTGTATTCTTGTCTTCAGAGAAGACACCAAATGCGGTGTTCCATGATATAACATCTTTTGCTTGTATCCTATTGAAAACTTTCAAAGCCGCATCCTTCTTACCATTTCTAGAGTACATATCAGAAAGAGCATTCATTACTGAAGTACTAAATTCCATCTCACTCTGGATGATCAATCCATGAAGTTGCTTCCCAAAATCCAAATTTCCCATAACAGAGCACCCCTTAAGAGCATTAACAAAGGTGAACTGGTCCATGCTTATCCCTCTCCATACCATCAAAGATACAACCTTCAAGGCTTCGAGGCCATAGCCACATTGCGCATATCCTCCAATCATAGTATTCCAACCAGCAGTATCAAGATTGGACATAGACTCAAACACCCCTTTAGCCGATTCAATATCCTCCAACTTAGCGTACAGGTTCAAAATAGAACCGCCCACATAGCAGTTCTGTTCAATCCCAACTTTCAAAGCAAAACAATGAACACTCATGCCAAATTCATATGCTTTGGTACTTGCACACTCTGCACACCCCTTGAGAACACTGCCAATAGTGAATTCATTCGGCCTCAACCCACTTCTTATTAATCCCAAATAAATCTCCAAGCCCCATTCAAATTGACCATCTTGGACGGCAGCCGAGATCATCAAAGTCCAAGTGACAAGGTTTCTGTCAGGCATTCTATCAAACGCCCTAAATCCATCACCCACAAGCCCACATTTTGAGTACATTTTGATCAAATTATTCAACAAAAAAATGTCATCAGTAAATCCCAACTTGATGATATGGGAATGGATTTGGGTACCAAGGAAACATGACTTTGAAGTCTCAGAGAGGGAAAGAGCAGCGACAATGGAAGTTGGGTCTTTACCCACCAAGAGATTAGAGCATGAAGAGCAGGATTTGGAAGTGTAGAGTTGGAGTTGGTCTTTGGAGATTGCATGGAAGGCTCTGGGTTTGGTTGTTGAAAGAACAAAGCCTCTAAGCCTTGAAGTAAGAGTAAGTCCTACACCACCTAAGCTTCTCATTCTTCATGATAGACCTTGGCTGGTGAAAAATAAAAGCTTCAAAGTGAATCCCATAACGATTGGCCATTGGCCCATTGCATTGCAGGCTGCAGATTTTGAATAGCAGCCTCTGAGTTTAGGGTATGATCGATTGTTCGATCGCTCAGAATATACTTTTTTTTTCTTCATGAGAATCTGATTTCTGTTGTTTTGATGGTAAACCAGTGTTTAATATTGTGGTTTTTTCCCGTCACCATTTAGCTCATAAATTAATTTATTGTGTCAAATATGTGCAAAATCAAATTTTGTTAGAAAACACAAATTTGACTATAAGATCTGTAAATTGTTATAAACAAACAGAAATTAGGTTAGAAACTAGGGAAATAGCTCTAAATGCCACTTTTTTATTTATAATTTTAACTGAAAATACCACATTTCCCAAATTTTTTTGCAAATATCACCTATAAATACATACTTATTGCCCACTTATCGCCCAGATAATATTTTGATCAGTTTTTTGTTTCTCTTTCAGCTCTCTCTCTCTCTCATAGTGGGCAATAAGTACGTATTTATAGGTGATATTTGCAAAATTTTTGGAGAGATGTGGTATTTTCAGTTAAATTATAAAAAAAGGTGGAATTTAGAGCTATTTCCCTAGAAACTATTGGGACAATTGTACTAAAATGAGAATTTGAGACACTTACCAAACTTTGAATCTCACCAATGTCAAATAATTGTTTGACCAAAAAAAAAAAAATGGAAAAGGAGAAACGAAAAGGACTAAAGTAGCTTCAACCTTTGTGACTCTGCATGTACTATGTTCCTTAATAGCAAAGACCTCTTCAGTCGTTGGTTCGTCAACAACACTCACTCATCAAGGCAGGGGACTCTGGTGAGTGCTTTATTTTTATTCCTTTTCTTTTTGTGTGTTTCCTTTTTCATGTTGGCTTTTCATTTCTTCAGCTTCTGCTTCCTCTTTTCAATTCATTTGTATGTAACATTGTAACTCAGATGATCTTTGTCTTTGGTATCTCAACTGGTTGCTTGACTTGTGTGTTTTGATCACAGAAAGACGGACACCATGTCAATTTTTCTTGAAATTTTGAAATGCCTGTTCTGTATTGAAGATGAGCGTGAGAATTATGATTATAATCAAATTCCCAGACAAACTTATGATTCTAAAATTTCTGATCGAAACCGCTCGCCACCCTTGACTTCTACTAATCAATCTCCAGCCTTCTATAACTATAAAGCCCCATCACCTCCATCTCTACCAGTAAAATCTCCCTTTAGTTCATCTTCATCATCCCCTAAGCCTCCGACATCTTCTCCATCTCCTAAATTCCCAACATCTTCTTCTTCTTCAACATTCCCTAAGCCCCCAACATCTTCATCTAAGCTGCCTCAATCAACTTTTGTTAATCCATCTTCTTCCAATGCATCTCCATTTATTCTTGAATTCCCAACATCTGTATCTCCAGCCTTCTATAACTATAAAGCCCCATCACCTCCATCTCTACCAGTCAAATCTCCCTTTAGTTCATCTTCATCATCCCCTAAGCCTCCGACATTTTCATCGAAACCGCTGCAATCTTCTTCTATCCGTACATCTTCTCCATCTCCTAAATTCCCAACATCTTCTTCTTCTTCAACATTCCCTAAGTCCCCAACATCTTCATCTAAGCTGCCTCAATCAACTTTTGTTAATCCATCTTCTTCCAATGCATCTCCATTTATTCTTGAATTCCCAACATCTGTATCTCCAGCCTTCTATAAGGACCCATCACCTCCATCTCTACCAGTCAAATCTCCCTTTAGTTCATCTTCATCATCCCCTAAGCCTCCGACATCTTCATCGAAACCGCTGCAATCTTCTTCTATCAGTACATCTTCTCCATCTCCTAAATTCCCAACATCTTCTTCTTCTTCAACATTCCCTAAGACCCCAACATCTTCATCTAAGCTGCCTCAATCAACTTTTGTTAATGCATCTTCATCTAAACCACTACAATCCTCTGTCAATGCATCTTCATTTACTCTTGAATTCCAAGCATTTGCATCTAAATTACAACTATCTTCTTCTGTTGATCAGCCTTCAGCATTACCTAAACCCCCAACATCTTCATCTAAGCTGCCCCAATCCACTCTTATTAGTCCATCTTCACCATCCCTTCAACTCCAAACACCTTCATCTAGACCATCTCCTCCTAAACTCTCTACATCCTCCTCTAAACCACCTCAGGCTTCATCAAAATCACATTCATCATCACCAAATCCTCCAACATCTTCAAAACCATCTCCATCCTCGGGACCGCCTGTGTCTTCCACTACGCTCCCTCCAATCTTTAAGAAAGTTCTATCCCCAGCCTCCTCAGATGTAATAAATGAAAAGGGGAAGAAAAGTTATGTATCGGTTGAAAAGGGTTCATTACCTATATTCACGATTCCTGAGGATTTCAAAGATTTGATCAAGAATGACATTGTGCCTAAAGTTCTTAAACAGCCTCTGTCTCCCACGACATATAAGGATTACTTTGCTGCTCTGTTATACGCTGAAGAGTTCTACCATGAGGTATGCAAGAATCTTGCCCATTTGTAATTTATAATGCCTTTTCTTCTTAACAAGATAGTGAATAAATTTATGACAGATATCAAACCATTTATATAAATATGTGTGTAAAGCACTTCTCTAAGTTTTGAATGATTAGCAAAACATAGCTTATTTCATATTAGTAATCATTTTTCTCTGTACAAAGATTTGAATGGTTAATTATACTTGATACTTCTTTGTTTGCATTGGTGACTGGCTATTGTTTTTAAATGATATGAGTTTCATGTACATGCCTTTGCAACTAAATATTGATTCCAAAAAGACAAAAAGAATATCTTAAGAGCTGTGGTATGAATGACGGAATGTAGAATGCTGTGGTACAACATTCTTCTTTTCTAAATTTTGTATGATTTTTCATGCTTACTTTGAAAGAAATAAAAAAACTTTGCTGTTATTTGAACCAGAAATGGGCTGATTTCAATATGAAGAATGTGACACTGAAGTTGCAAAAAGCAGCAGTTTACAAAAATTTAGACAAGGAAGAGAAAATCTTCGTAGAATTTATGATTGATTCTGTTCGTGAAAATAGGCCATTCCTTTTGTCGAGGGACTTAGTCTATGTACGGCCATCAGGTACAAATGCTGAGCAGTTTCAGGTAAACTCTGAACATCCATTAACATATGGCAATTTCTTAAAACTATCCGCATTATAATTATCTTATTACATGTTATGCAGGGCATTATACATCGCATTATTAGGAGCAATCTTGTATTAGTGGAATTTGAAGATGAATTTTATGATTATCATTATTCGACCCAAAAATATGATGTCAGCTTCTCATTCAATAGAGTATGTTTGAAAAGAGCTCACCATGCAGTTCGAACAGCATCGGATACCTTGTTTAAGAACTTCCTCTTTCCCGATTCTGTTTCCCGTACCGAGCATTCCCACTGCACCAGCGCTGCCGTCTGGCCGTCACAAACTGACGCCACCCAATTATCTGCTGTTCGTCATATTTTAAGCATTCAGGGATCACCACCTTACTTGGTGGCTGGCCAGCTTTGTGTTGAAAGGAACGTTTTTAGGCCGTCGAGAACTGGAGCGGTTGTTTGTGAAGCAGTACACCAGTTATGTCAAACCTCACTCAAAAATAGGATTCTGATATGTGCTCCCAGTAACCGCTGTTGTGATGGGATTATGAGAAGCTTGTTGAAAGTGTTTCCAGAGTCAGATATGTTTCGAGCCAACGCTGCATTCCGTGAGAAAGATGAGGTGCCTGATGAGATCCTCCCATCATGCCTTTACGAAGACCCTTATTTCTCTTGTCCTCCAACTGAGAAGCTTAAAAAATTCAGGGTGATTTTCTCGACTCTCATGAGTAGCTTTCGGCTTCATGATAAAGGCCTAACTTCTGGACATTTTAGTCATATTTTTCTGGTGGATGCTTCATCTGCCATTGAGCCGGAAACAGCAGTGGCCTTAACTAATTTTGCAGAAAAAAGTACTAGTGTTATAGTCACTGGTCAACCAGGAGATTGTTCTCGTTGGGTTCGTGCAGACATGGCAAGGGAAAAGGGACTGAAGATTTCGTACTTCGAGAGAATCTTTAAGTCAAGTCCATATAGAAGCCTCAATGCAATGCTCATCACACAATTGGACGAGTAGCAAGAGCCACACTCAGCAACACCTACAGGCGTTTGCATTAAGCTTATAACGCTTTGCATAATTGCACGAAACATTTGACTGTTTGCTGTTTACATTTCTTGGTTCATAAGCCACAACCTAAAGATATTAGGGTGACTGTTTTGTTGTAAGTAGCCTTCTGCAATGTGTGGTTTATGTTTTTATTTGTGACTGTTTTCTTGTCAAATTATTAATCACCCTCCTAGGCTACCTTACCCCATCCTCCTGCATGTTCATATCCTATTCTATCTGAATCAATTTTGTTTCTTAACACATTAGAACCATGACCAGATTGATTGCATCAGTAACATTTGGCTGATAGCAGAGGAGCATAAGGATTTTCAGGAGCAAACTTTGCGTTGTTGGTTCCTCCTGTTAACTTAGTTCGACCAGTGCCCGACTCCTTACATGTACTTGATGGTTGGTCGTTTCCTTTTGCTACTGCTCTTTTAGTGCTCACACCTGAAGTGGGATGAGGACCATCAAGTTCTGCTTCATCAATTCTTGCCAGGAACTGCAATATTAAGGACAAAAAGAGGTTGCAAAACAACTAATGATCCTTACTCCTTCCTACAGACCATGCTAATTGTTCTGTGCCATTTACATTTTGCTGCATTTGTCGACTAAAATCTTCAAAATGTGAACAAACTTACCATTTTTCATGGCCCGGTTCCACATTTCTGTCCAATTGGTTTCTCGCTATACCTCGATCCAACTATATCCAGTATTTTTTGGCACACCTCTTTCTATCATTTCCCTTTTTATCTTTGTAGCATCTTCCCAACTACCTCCTTCAGAGTAAACCTTTGACAATAGTACATAAGGTACATCATTTTCTGGAACTAACTTCTTTGCAGTCCATTCTCCCAACTCTATGTTCCCATGTATCTGTAATACCCTCAAAAATAATATTTGGTTTTATTATTTTTGTGGAAAATATTATTAAGTCATGTGACTATTTTGGATGTTGTATGACTTTGGTTTGATGTAAAAATATTGGAATTAAGTGACTTAATCACAAATTGGGACAAAAATACCTTTATGATTAAGTTTATGATTTTACAAAGGAAGTACAAGAAATTGAAGTGAGAAATTTATGATTTTTGATTTGGAAAATCGAGATTGATCTCACGAACGCGTAGGCGCAAACGGTTCGTGAATCCGAGTTGAAACGAAGAAGTTATACTCGTTTGAAATTTCAGGGACTAAATTGCAAACAGAGACTTTGCCTATAAATTTCAGAGGGGCACTGTTTGGATTCATATTTTGCAATTCAATCCGGAAATTTGAGAGCTCGTCGGAGAGGCGATTTCCGGCGGCTTCTGCGGCGGCGTACGGTTGCGGTGATCGACACCACCAACCCAGATCGATAGCCTGTTACCTCGTGAACATAACCCAAGAAGAATCGGAGCCATCGGAGGTGCGGTGAAGGTACGGTGGTGCTGCGAAGTTGTTTCGTCAATAGTGAAGTCAACAACTTCAACCGACGGTTTGAGCCACTTACACTTCGAATTGGACCTCGAGGTAAGAATTAAAGTTGTTCTACTCAGTATTACGAACATTTTGGCATAGGTCTTGACCGGCGATTCTAAGGTTGGTCCGTCGCCGGAATAGTACCCAAACCACCACCGGCGGTGGCGGCGCGTGGCGGCGCTGGGTGGCGATTCTGAGTTAGGGATTTAGAGACAGAATGTAGTGCTGGAGTTACTGAACATGTTTGTATGTTTAAAATTGTTGAGATTCCGTCGTTTAATCGACGATTCGGAGCCTCACAAATGTGGACCATTGATTGAAGATAATCGGACCGTTGGATCGTGCCCAATTTTAATTATGTTGTAGCTGGTGTTGTGAGGAGTCTGTAGGTTCAGACGGATTGATGATCGGACGTCCTGATCATAAGTTATTAAATTTCAAAGTTAAGGCGAGCGATCTCCATTCGATCGTGTAATGTAGAATTATCCGAACCGTTGGATTGGGCCCAAATTGTTGCAGGGTGATGTTGGGACTATTTAGAGTCCATTGGTGAGATCGGATTTGGAATCCGAGGTTGTGGGCCAAAGGCGGATTTTTGGAGTGTCGGTTAGACATGTGGGACTCACGGGACCCAAATAGTGACCTTTTGGACAATGGGTGTCATTGGTCATGATTCGACGTCGACAGCACGTACGTCACAGTTTTGAAGTTTGTTGGACGAGATTTGATCGCTTTGGACCCGGTTGGTCCAAAGGGCATTTTCGTCATTAGTTGCGAAATCTTGGATTTTGGAGTTTTGTGCTAAGTTGAGTTATGTACTTTGCTTAGGTACTGTTGGAGTTTGAGTTGCTTGTGAAAGATTCGTTAAGTTGTTAAAGACGCAGCTTGGACGAGAGGTGAGTAAAACCATCCTAATCGTGAGTAAAATCACGAATTATTATATTTATTATAATGTGACCTTGGAGAATGTTAATGGCTATAATTAACATGTTGGTTGTGTTTTTATAAAATGTTTTAATTATTTTAAAAACACATGAACTTGTTCTTCAAGGGTTCATGCGGTAATTGAATTCTATTTTGTTTTGAATTAATTATTATTATTGGAGTTTTGGTGTTTAACCATATAACATATGTTGTGGATGTATGGTGGAAATTCATTCGTGAATAACCACATAAATATATATAATAATTATATATTGCTGTGATTGGTGTATTTGGCTATAAAACAATGTTTAATGTGAAACTACATTTTATATTGTTTTGGTGTTGGTGTTTTGGTGTTTTGGTGTTGATGGATTTAGGTGAGAATACCTTGAATCCCTTCTGAGTTTGTCAGGTGGGCATTCTCGTGGCAAATAATGAGGGATAAATTACCTTAGGGAGCAAGACCCAAGAACAGTTAGAGCTCTAGTCTGGCGCCATCTAGTACTCATGACTGGCGTGTAATCATGAGTGAACACTACTATGGTGTTTTGTAGTGTTATAGATTAGAGGTTCATAGTATTCTCTCTTTCTGTCAAACAATTGACGTGTGAAAACTACTTTGAAATAAAGAGTTTTGGTGTGGTCACAGGTGGTGATCGTAACAGTTCTTTAAATAAAACAAAAGAATTGTGATTGTGATGATATTGATGATTATGATTACCTTGGTTATACAAGGATTGTGGTGTGCTAATGAAAGTGCATGTGTTTGTATATTATGTGTAATTGACATATTATACTGTGGACGTGGTTTACTCATACGAGCTTTAGAAAGCTTACCGGGTTGTTCTGGTGAACCCGGTGCACTATTCAATGGTGTAGGGGAAAATCCTGAGGTGGTAGAGACGGTGAGCAGGAGAATTAAGGTGAGGAGCAGGAGGCTCATTGGTGGTCCCCAGAACTGTAAAGTGTGGTGTGAGAGTGTTGGTGAGTGTTAGACTTCCGCTGTGTGAAATAAGCTCTGAGGAGCATATTATGTAAAATGATGATTGTTCATTTATGTTGTGAGTTTGTAATGTAATATTTGACTCAGAAGAGTTGAGTCATTATTGACATTGTGGTTCGGAACAGTGGTGTTGTATCAAGAAAGAAAAGTTTAAATTTCTAGGTACTTTTGTTGAAGGTTCCGAGCTTCGCGTCCCGGATTGTTGGTTGTTCTGTTTAAATTCGCAGATTAATTGTTGTGGGAAATTCGGGGCGTGACAGTATTCGACAACCACTAAGCAAGGACCTCAATATAGCAGGGGAGTATAAGGCATTCCTTCAAGGCTTCAAGGCTTCAAGGCCATAGCCGCTTGAGCATACCCTCCAATCATAGTATTCCAACCAGCAGTATCAAGATTGGTCATGGATTCAAACACCCCTTTAGCCGATTCAATATCATCCAGCTACATGTTCAAAATAGAATCACCCACATAGCAATTCTGTTCAATCCCAACTTTCAAAGCAAAACAATGAACACTCATGCCAAATTCATATGCTTTGGTATGGTACTAGCACACTCTGCACACCCCTTGAGAACACTGACAATAGTGAATTCATTCAGCCTCAACCCACTTCTTATTAATCCCAAATAAATTTCCAATCCCCATTCAAATTGACCATTTTGGACAGCAGCCGAGATCATCAAAGTCCAAGTGACAAGGTTTCTGTCAGGTATTTCATCAAACACTATAAACCCATCACCCACAAGCCCACATCTTGAGTACATTCTGATCAAATTATTCAATAAAAAAAAAAAGTCATAAAATCCGTCATAAAATGTAAACCCACCACCAGGGTGATGATTTTGGCGTGTCATCCACCAAGTCAAAGAGAAAGTGTCATTATCTCTCTGGGACTCTTTTTATTTTGCTAAATTGTTTATTCATAGTAGAAATGGTTGGGCTTGCTATATTGAGATGGGAAGTTCAAATCTCACCAACATCCCACAATTCTTTTTTGAAAAAACAAATACCAAAAGGAAAAAAGAGAAGGAGTATAAAGCAGCTTCAACCTTTGTGACTTTGTGTGACTGTGCATGTACTATGTTGGCAATATAGTAATCTTGCTGTTGACTTACTTCCTTAGTAGCTAAGAGCTCTTCAGTCGTTGGCTCGTTAAAACTCAACAAGGCAGGTGGTTCTGGTGAGTGCTTTTTTCTTCTTTTTTTGGTTTTTCTGTGTTTCTTTTTCCTTGTTGGTTTCTCAGTTCTTCTGTTCTTGGATGGATCATATCCATCTTTGTATGTAACATTTTAGACCTTAGAATAGGTCTAATAACTCTCAAATGGTTGTGTTGACTCTTGTGTTTTGATCAGAGACTGGAGGGCCATCATGTCAATTTTTCTTGAAGTCTTGAAATGCCTTCTTTGTTGTGAAGATGAACATGAGAATTATCATGGTTCTTACAATCAAATTCCCAGACAAACCAGTTTCCATAATTATGATTATGAATATCAAACTCCCCATAGAAACTACTCGCCACCCCGGACTTCTACTAATCAATCTCCAGCCTTCTCTAACTATAAACCCCCATCACCTCCATCTCAAGCACCTAAATCTCCTTTTAGTTCTTCTTCATCATCCCCTGAGCCTCCAACATCTTCATCGAAACCGCGGCAATCATCTTCTCCATCTCCTAATTTCCCAACATCTTTATCTAAAACACAACCATCTTCTTCTTTCAATACATATTCAACATTCCCTGAGCCCCCATCATCTTCATCTAAGCTGCCTCAATCAACTTTTGTTAATGCATCTTCTTCATTTACTCTTGAATTCCTAGCATTTGCATCTAAATTACAAGTATCTTCTTCTGTTGATCAGCCTTCAGCATTACCTAAACCCCCAACATCTTCATCTAAGCTGCCCCAATCCACTCTTATTAGTCCATCTTCACCATCCCTTCAACTCCAAACACCTTCATCTAGACCATCTCCTCCTAAACTCTCTACATCCTCCTCTAAACCACCATCAAAATCACATTCATCATCACCAAAACCTCCAACATCTTCAAAACCATCTCCATCCTCGGGACCGCCCGTGTCTTCCTCTAAGCTCCCTCCAATCTTCAAGCAAGTTCTATCCCCCGCCTGCCCGAGTGTAATAAATCAAAAGGTGAAGACAAATTATGTGTGGGTCGAAAAGGATCCATTACCTATATTTGCGATTCCAGAGGATATCAAAGATTTGATCAAGAATGACATTGTGCCTAATGTTCTAAATCAGCCCCTGTCTCCCACAACGTATAAGGATTACTTTGCCGCTCTGTTATATGCTGAAGAGTTCTACCATGAGGTATGCAAGAATCTTGCCCATTTGTAATGCATTTTCTTCAGTAGTTAGTTAAGAAAATTATGACAGATATCAAACCATTTATATAAATATGTTTGTAAAGCATTTCTCCAAGTTTCGGTTTTTGGAAGATATGACGATAATATCTGAATTTGATTGGTTTAAACCTTGATTATACAGCACAGTTTTGAATGGTTAGCAAAACATAGCTTATTTCATATTAGTAATCACTTTTCTTTACACAGGATTCTGTTATTATACTTGATACTTCTTTGTATGCATTGAAACCAATGCACACTAAAACTGGCAATTGTTATGAAATCATGGAGTTTCATGTACATGCCTTTGCAACTAAATATTGTGGTATGAATGATGGAATGTAGAATGTTGTGGTATAACATTCTTCTTTTCTTAATTTTGTATGATTTTTCTTGCTGACTTTGAAAGAAATATAATTTTTTAAAAACCTGTGGTTGTTATTTGAAACCAGAAATGGGCAGATTTCAATATGAAGAATGTGACACTGAAGTTGCATGAAGCAGCAGTTTATAAAAATCTGGAGAAGGAAGAGAAAACCTTCATAGAATTTGAGATTGATTCTGTTCCTGAAAATAGGCCATTCCTTTTGTCAAGGGACTTGGTCTATGTACGACCATCGGGTACGAATGTTGACCAGTTTCAGGTAAACTCTGAACATCCATTGACATAAGCTGAGCAATTTCTTAAAACTATCTGCATTATAATTATCTTATTGCATGTTATGCAGGGCATTATATACCGCATTATTAGGAGCCATCTTGTATTAGTGGAATTTGAAGATGAATTTTATTTTTATCATGATTCAACCCAAAAATATGACGTGAGCTTCTCATTCAATAGAGTCTGTTTGAAAAGAGCTCACCAAGCAATTCAAACTGCATCAGATGCTTTATTTAAGAACTTCCTCTTTCCCGATTGTGTTTCTCGTACGAGCATCCCCACTGCACCAGCGCTGCTTTCTACCCATCCGGATAAGTTATCTGCAGTTCATCGTATTTTAAGTATTCGAGGGGACTCACCGCCTTACCTAGTAGCTGGTTCGACAACTCGAGGGGTTGTTAGTGAAGCAGTACGCCAGTTATGTCAAACATCACCAGAAAATAAGGTTCTTATATGTGCTCCTAGTAACCGCTGTTGTGATGGGATTATGAGAAGCTTGTTGAAAGTGATTCCAGAGTCAGATATGTTTCGAGCCAATGCTGCATTTCGCGAGAAAGATGAGGTGCCTGATGACATCCTCCCATCATGCCTTTACAAAGAGCCTTATTTCTCTTGTCCTCCAACAGAGGAACTCCGAGAATTCAGGGTGATTTTCTCGACTTACATGAGCAGCTTTCGGCTGCATGATAAAGGCCTAACTGCTGGACATTTTAGTCATATTTTTCTGGTGGATGCTTCATCTGCCATGGAGCCGGAAACAGCAGTGGCCTTAACTAATTTTGCAGAAAAAAGTACTAGTGTAATAGTCACTGGTCAACCAGGAGATCGTTCACGTTGGGTTCGCGCAGACATGGCAAGGGAAAGGGGGCTGAAGATTTCATACTTCGAGAGACTTTTCAAGTCAAGGCCATATAGAAGCCTCAATCCAATGCTTATCACACATTTGGACCAGTAGCACGAGCCAGAATCAGCAACACCTACAGGATTTTGCATTAAGCTTAAAACCCTTTGCATAATTGCACGAAACATTTGACTGTTTGCTGTTTAAATTTCATGGTTCATAAGCCACAACCTAAGATATTAGGGTGACTGTTTTGTTGTAAGTAAGTAGCCTTCTGCAGAGTGTGGTGATTGCTTTTAATTGTGACTGTTTGCTTGTCAAATTATTAATCACCCTCCTCGGTTACCTTACCTCATCATCCTGCATTTTCAGATCCTCTATCTATCTCAATCAATTTTGTTTCTTACCTTGCTGATGGAAAAATCACTGTAAGTGAATTATAAGCCAAAGTTTTTTCTTAAAACAAAAACAAAAAACAAATCCTTCAGGCTGATAATTTTCCATGCCATCCACAGTTTTTTCTGAAGTCTTCTTCCTGGTAAACTTCGCTAAACAAAAAGGAATAAAGAAGATTCAACCTTTGTGACTCTGTGACTCTGTCTGACTGTGCATGTACTATGTTGGTAGACAACCCATCACCTGTTCACGCTTGAAAACCAGTACTTCGAAAAAAAACCATCTACTCCCATGGTGTAGGAGACAACTGCCTCGATGTTGCTGGCAAGATTCTCCCAGCTTCATCTGATATGCTTTTCTTTCCACAGGCAACCTGCATGCATGTTAAATTCACAATTTCCTTATTCAAACACTTAAACTAACTAAAGTATCACAAAAGTGATAATAATCCCAAAGATTGAATCCGTGTAGCCCATCCATCAGCTAAGCCGTTTGGCCTTAGAAGTAGGTGGTTACCTCTCAGTCTCCTTTGATAACCATTTCAATTTTAGTTTTTAGTTTTCATGTTTTGTGCTAGAGTATAAAGGGAAAAGAGGGAAAACGGAAGTGAGAATGAAAGTGAAGATGGGATTGAGAGGAAATATGAGGGGGAGAGTTGTTACCGCACATATGGGAGAATATAAACTAGAGGCATGCCATCAATTGAGGTCAATTCATTGCTGAGTAGATGTAGAATCGGATGAGACCAAAATGCAGATCTCACTTACTTCAGGGAGAAATTTAATAAGGGCTTATAATGCTGACTCCTCTCATTGTCAATTAGTTTTTGAGTGAAACCTCAACTTTATTCATAGTAGAAATGGTTGTGCTTGCTAATTGAGATGGGAAGTTCAAATCTCACCAACATCCCACAATTCTTTTTTGAAAAAACAAATACCAAAAGGAAAGAAGAGAAGGAGTATAAAGCAGCTTCAACCTTTGTGACTTTGTGTGACTGTGCATGTACTATGTTGGCAATATAGTAATCTTGCTGTTGACTTACTTCCTTAGTAGCTAAGCACTCTTCAGTCGTTGGCTCGTTAAAACTCAACAAGGCAGGTGATTCTGGTGAGTGCTTTTTTCTTCTTTTTTTTCTTTTTCTGTGTTTCTTTTTCCTTGTTGGTTTCAATTTTAGTTTTTAGATTTCATGTTTTGTGTTAGAGTATAGAGGGAAAAGAGGGAGAACGGAAGTGAGAATGAAAGTGAAGAAGGGATTGAGAGGAAATATGAGGGGGAGAGTTGTTACCGCACATATGGGAGAATATAAACTAGAGGCATGCCATCAATTGAGGTCAATTCATTGCTGAGTAGATGTCGAATCGGATGAGACCAAAATGTAGGAGATCTCACTTACTTCAGGGAGAAATTTAATAAGGGCTTATAATGCTGACTCCTCTCATTGTCAATTAGTTTTTGAGTGAAACCTCAACTTTATTCATAGTAGAAATGGTTGTGCTTGCTAATTGAGATGGGAAGTTCAAATCTCACCAACATCCCACAATTCTTTTTTGAAAAAACAAATACCAAAAGGAAAGAAGAGAAGGAGTATAAAGCAGCTTCAACCTTTGTGACTTTGTGTGACTGTGCATGTACTATGTTGGCAATATAGTAATCTTGCTGTTGACTTACTTCCTTAGTAGCTAAGCACTCTTCAGTCGTTGGCTCGTTAAAACTCAACAAGGCAGGTGATTCTGGTGAGTGCTTTTTTCTTCTTTTTTTGCTTTTTCTGTGTTTCTTTTTCCTTGTTGGTTTCAATTTTAGTTTTCAGATTTCATGTTTTGTGCTAGAGTATAGAGGGAAAAGAGGGAGAACGGAAGTGAGAATGAAAGTGAAGATGGGATTGAGAAGAAATATAAGGGGGAGAGTTGTTACCACACATATGGGAGAATATAAACTAGAGGCATGTCATCAATTGAGGTCAATTTATTGCAAGGCTTTAGAAAACATTCTTATTTGATTATGATAAGAATTCCTTTTTTGATTAAATTATGATAAAAAAAATCAAAAATAGTTTGCAATCCTCATAATTTGTTAAACATGTTATTATCAAGTAATCTGTTTAATAATATATTTCACACAACCTGAAACCGACACGTTACATTTATTAAATGAGTCAAGTTTGAATTGAGCATTCTTGACACGTTTATTTTTCCGACATACTACGAACCCAACATAACACGACTCATTGCCAAAGTGAAAACAAAAACTCAAAAACATCGGGTTTTTCAATTGTAAACAACAAAGTCAGAGAATGTGGCTAATATGTCTGTCCTTGACTTGTTTTAAAATGTTAAATAGTTTGTTTAATTTTTAATTACTTAGTTTAATGCCCTTCTTGATCGGTTGATCCTTATCTAGGTGGGCCCTTTTTGCTGATTTGGCAAGGCCTGGTTTTTGGTGGGACCGGATGAATGGAATGACAACAACTGGACAGCCGCGCTCTTATTACGGTAGAATCTTCAAATTTGGAGTCTTTTTAACAAGACACTCTTTCTCAGGTCCAAAACCAACAAGACACTCTTTCTCAGGTGCTGCGTGCGGTGCATTCGGTAAACTTGCTCTTTCTCAATCCATTTTGCATATGACATTATCCCATCACATCACAACTATTTATTTTCAATCTTTGAATTAATATTTTCATTTATGTCTAATTATTCCTCTGCTCGGTTTGAACTTGTTGCTCTGCATGTTTGGTAGATTTGAATGAGTCTCATACTTTAGACCCTGCAATGGGAGTAGTCATAGTTCTCAAATGGTCGTTTGGTTTCTTTGTTTTGTTCACAGAAAGAGGAAAATCATGTCATTTTTTCGAGAACTGTTGAAATGGCTTCCCTTCCAACCCGAATTACAAGATCGTGATACTTGCCACAGAAACAGCTTGCCACATTCATCTGAACCCCCATCAACTCCATCTAAACCAGTCCTGTCTCCCTCTAATCCACCTCCATCTTCCCCTACACCTCCTACATTGGGTAGACAACCGCAATCTTCTTCACTCCATACATATTCGTCATCTCCTAAATTCGCAACATCTTCATCTGAGCTACCCCCATCACTTTTGTTAGTCCATCTTCATCATCCCTTCAACCCCCATCAACTTCATCGACATCATCTCCGTTTTTCTCCTCAACTATCTACTTGCTCGTCTAAGCCACTTCAGGCCTCATTGTCTCCGGCTTCATCTAAGCCACATTCATTATCCACAAACCCCCCAACATCTTCTTCAAAACCATCTCCATCTTCTTCAAATCAGCAATCTTCTTCTATCAGTACATCTTCTCCATCTCCTAAATTCCCAACATCTTTATCTAAAACACAACCATCTTCTTCATCTAAGCTGCCTCAATCAACATTCCCTGAGCCCCCAACATCTTCTTCAAAACCATCTCCATCTTCTTCAAATCACCAATCTTGTTCTGTCAGTACATCTTCTCCATCTCCTAAATTCCCAACATCTTTATCTAAAACACAACCATCTTCTTCATCTAAGCTGCCTCAATCAACATTCCCTGAGCCCCCATCATCTTCATCTAAGCTGCCTCAATCAACTTTTGTTAATCCATCTTCATCTAAACTGTCTACATCCTCCTCTAAACCACCTCAGGCTTCATCAAAATCACATTCATCATCACCAAATCCTCCAATATCTCCAAAACCATCTCCATCCTCGGGACTGCCTGTGCCTTCCACTGAGTTCCCTCCAATCTTTAAGCAAGTTCTATCCCCAGCCTCCTCAAATGTAAGAAATGAAAAGGGGGAGAAAAATTATGTATGTGTTGATATTGTGCCTATATTCACGATTCCTGAGGATATCAAAGATTTGATCAAGAATGACATTGTGCCTAAAGTTCTTAAACAGCCTCTGTCTCCCACGACATATAAGGATTACTTTGCTGCTCTGTTATATGCTGAAGAGTTCTACCATGAGGTATGCAAGAATCTTGCCCATTTGTAATGCCTTTTCTTCTTAAGTAGTTAAGAAAACATGACATAAATCAAACCATTTATATAAATATGTTTGTAAAGCACTTCTCTAAGTTTCAATTTTCGGAAGATTTGACGATAATATCTTATTTCAATATTGATTATATAGCACAGCTTTTAATGGTTAGCAAAACATAGCTTATTTCGTATTAGTAATCACTTTTCTATACACAAAGATTCTGTTTATATATTTGATACTTCTTTGTTTGCATCAGTGACTGGCTATTGTTTTGAAATGATTGAGTTTCATGTACATGCCTTTGCATTGTGCATTGTGCATTTCAGTATCTTAAGGGCTGTCGTATGATGAATGATGGAATGTTGAATGCTGTGGTACAACAACATTCTTCTTTTCTAAATTTTGTATGATTTTTCATGCTGACTTTGGAAGAAATTAAAAAAAACCTTTGCTGTTATTTAAACCAGAAAAGGGCTCGTGTCAATATGAAGAATGTGACACTGAAGTTGCATGAAGCAGGAGTTCATAAACATAAAGACAAGGAAGGGAAAACCTTCGTAGAATTTGAGATTGATTCTGTTCCTGAAAATTGGCCATTCCTTTTGTCGAGGGACTTAGTCCATGTACGGCCATCAGGTACAAATGCTGAGCAGTTTCAGGTAAACTTTGAACATCCATTAACATATGGCAATTTCTTAAAACTATCCGCATTATAATTATCTTATTACATGTTATGCAGGGCATTATACATCGCATTATTAGGAGCAATCTTGTATTAGTGGAATTTGAAGATGAATTTTATGATTATCATTATTCGACCCAAAAATATGATGTCAGCTTCTCATTCAATAGAGTACGTTTTAAAAGAGCTCACCAAGCAGTTCAAACAGCATCAGATACTTTGTTTAAGAACTTCCTCTTTCCCAATTGTGTTTCCCGTACGAGCATTCCCACTGCACCAGCGCTGCTGTCTGGCCGTCACAAACTTGACGCCAAACAATTATCTGCTGTTCGTCATATTTTAAGCATTCAGGGCTCACCACCTTACTTGGTGGCTGGCCAGCTTTGTGTTGAAAGGAATGTTTTTAGGCCGTCGAGAACTGGAGCGGTTGTTTGTGAAGCAGTGCACCAGTTATGTCAAACCTCACTCAAAAATAGGATTCTGATATGTGCTCCTAGTAACTGCTGTTGTGATGGGATTATGGGAAGCTTGTTGAAAGTGATTCCAAAGTCCGATATGTTTCGAGCCAACGCTGCATTCCGTGGGAAAAATAAGGTGCCTGATGACATCCTCCCATCATGCCTTTACGAAGACCCTCATTTCTCTTGCCCTCCAACTGAGAAGCTCAAAAAATTCAGGGTGATTTTCTCGACTCTCGTGAGTAGCTTTCGGCTACATGATAAAGGCCTAACTTCTGGACATTTTAGTCATATTTTTCTGGTGGATGCTTCATCTGCCATTGAGCCAGAAACAGCAGTGGCCTTAACTAATTTTGCAGAAAAAAGTACTACTGTTATAGTCACTGGTCAACCTGGAGATAATTCACGTTGGGTTCGCGCAGACATGGCAAGGCAAAAGGGACTGAAGATTTCATACTTCGAGAGACTTTTCAAGTCAAGGCCATATAGAAGCCTCAGTCCAGTGCTTATCACACAATTGGATGAGTAGCAAGAGCCACACTCAGCAACACCTACAGGTGCTTTGGAATGTGTACATTATGTCATACTTGTGTGCGCGTCTTGATGTTCTGCAGATGATTTCCCATGCATTAACCTTACAACCATATATATTCTTAGATGTCATGGTTTTTTATTGCAAAAACGCTGTAAATAATGCAAAGCAATTCTCAGTAACTGGATTGTTACCCAAAGTTCCTTCTTTCTCTTTTCTTAAAGTCAATATTTGGATTGACAGCAATTCTCCAGCCTCAGTTATTTTGGGGAAGAAAGTTTTCAAGCTGAAGGGCCATAAATAAACACTTCTGCAGATCAAAATTATGTTTCAAATATATATACAGCAAAAATAAAAACAATTCACATAAATAAACATTTCTGCAAATTAAGGTCATTTTCCACTTAGCTGGACCCCGTTGACTTGTGTATCATCTTTCTACTAGAGAGAATCCGTCAATACAACTAGGTCCATCTTCAAGAGACTCTTCAAGTCAAGGCCGTATAGAAGCCTGAATCCAATGCTTGTCACACAATTGGACTTGTGGCAAGAGCCACACTCAGCAACACCTACAGGGTTTCGGATTAAGCTTAAAACTCTTTCGCATGAACCATTGGACTGTTTGCTTTTTAAATTTCTGAAAGTCACTATCTGGGTTAATATCTTTAGCAGCAATTCTCCAGCCTCCAGTTTGATCTTTCCAAATTCATTATCTAGGTATCCATTTGGAACTTCTTCTTATAAGTAGCCTCTGAAGGAAGTGATGTGTTGGCCTTTTAAGAACTCTCAAAAGTTTGCTTCTTCCCTTTTGTGGCCAGCACTTTGAACTATGCTTGAACCATATATAATATATTTAAATCGTCTGGCGCGCGGCTATACTACGGTATTTCTTTTTAAAAAACGCACGGCTACTCTCTTTTTACACGCGGGTCCTTTTTTACTAAATTGTATAGCCGCTATACCCGGGTATTTTTTTTAAAAAAATCGTATAGCTGTGCAGCTTTACCACGGTAATTGTTTTTTTTAAATAGTATAGCCGAGCGGCTATACTTGGTTTGACACGTAAGCGCCTCGCGATAGGCAGGTGTTTTTTTCAACTTATACATAGTCTCGCCGCGCGGCTATACTTCTACCGTAATTTACAAAATAGTATCTCCGTCCCACTATGTTGGAGCATTTTTTCCAAAACATTATAGCCGCACGGCTATACTTGTTTTCATACGTGGCCACCTAATCGCTAGGCAGGTTTTTAATTGTTATAAATAGTGTGGCCGAGCAGCTATGCGCATTTTTCAAAATAGTATAGCCATCCGGCTGCACTCGGGTTTTTTAATTATAATTGTTTTAATAAATAGTATAGCTATATATATATTGGGTTCCTCTTTAAAATAGTAAAGCCACTCGGCTATACTGGGGTATTGTTTAGTTTAAAAAATAGTAAAGCCACTCGGCTATACTGGTTTTGACACGTGGTTGCCTAAGAGTTCGTTGGGTCCTATTTTACCAAATAGTATAGCCGCGCGGCTATACCTGGTTTCCACGCGCCTTGCACACGGGATCAAATTTTATCCTCTAGAGAAAGAGAGTACTCATGACTCACTCTTCTATTTCTTCTGACCAACTTATTATCTTCCCCTCTAAATAGAACAGAGTACACATGGGATCAAATTTGCATGGGAGAAATGAAATGGCCTGCAATCAAGAAACAAAACCGGAGTTCTTGGAGCACCGTGTGAAGTTAGTCAAATAAGTTAGACTTCACTTGGAAGATTTCACAAGTACGAGTGCTTGGAGTCAAGGACTGAACCAGGAATTTTTATAGGGGTGGGCTAATTTTTTTTTCCAATAAGATATCTAACATAAACTTGTTTGTCATAAAGTAATATATACATAAACACCAAATTAAACACACATTGTCAAACCTCAAACAAATAATACATTGCTTAAAAAAAAAAAAAAAGAACTTACCTAATGAAGTGGAACCCTACGCTCCTTGAGTGCATCAAAGTCATCAATTATTGAATCTGAATCAATGTTCACAGAAATTTCTTTCTCGATATAGATAATAAGGGAATCTGCAAGATATTCATCCTCCATCTTGTTGCGAAGTACAGTCTTAACATGCTTCATAGCTGAAAATGCTCGTTTTGTAGTTGCTGTAGATACTAGAAGAGTTAACACTAAACGAATCAACCTATCAATCAAATAATAAGTCTTTGCTCTGTTCGTTTTGATGAATCCTAGACATAGTTCAGAAAGAGTAGACATGTTTTGAAAGATACCATGATGTTGGTCAAACTTAAAAAGTTCTAGCTGACATCTCAACAAACGCAAGTCTTTAACACTGAAATCATCGGGATAAAATTTCTCTGCAAGTTTGCAAATATCATCAATCTTAAATGCTTTAAAATCATTGCTAGGGTCCAAAGAGAAACTAAGAATAAGAAGTTCCATTGTTCCTTCACTGAATCTACTGTTTAATTCTTCCAATTGATAATCTATTGTATCATTGAATAAATCAACCCGGTAATGATGCTCATTTGTAATATCATCATGTTGTTGACAAGAACGACGCGTACCAACTTTATAACGAGCATTCATATCTGGCATATCGATGTCATGCTTTTTGCAAAATGATTCCACATTTTCTAAGAAAATATCCCATCCATCCAATCTAAATTTCTTCAGAACATCTTTTGTACTACGAACTAAATTCATAGCTGTCAAGATATCTTGAGATTTATTTTGTAATGCTCGACAAAGGCTATCAGTAAATCCCATTATTTTTTCTAACAAATGCAAGACAAATATGAACTTGTAAGATGTCATCGCTTGGAAAGTACCAGTAGCTTCCCCACGTATAGAGTTAGAGGCTCCATCCTTAATCAAGGTCTCAACAACTGTACAAGATGCATTATACATATCTATTAAGTCTGAACAAGAATCATAATGAGATCCCCAACGAGTAGCTCCAGGCCGATGCAAAGTACCAATCTGATTAGCCCCTTTACCTGTCGCACGTTCACCAGTACCCAACATATTTGCAATATCCATTTTTTGAGTAGATTGTAACTGACCATGGCGCTTGGGGGAAGCAGTGATGAGGTTGATAATTGAATTCAATGTTGAAAAGAACAACCAAATAGAAGCCACATCTTTTGACGCAGCAACTAATGCTAATTGTAGTCTGTGAGCAAAACAATGCACATAATATGCATAAGGACAATCTCTAAGAAATAATGCTTGTAGTCCATTCCATGCACCTCTCATGTTGCTAGCACCATCATATCCTTGACCTCGCATTTTATCAATTTGGAGATTAGAATTAATAAGGACCCGAGATATCTCTTGTTTAAGTGTTAAAGAACTAGTATCTTCAACCCTCACAATCTCAAAAAAACGTTCTCGTACAAAACCATCCTTATCAACAAATCTTAACACAATAGCCATTTGCTCTCTATTAGATGCATCTTTTGCTTCATCAACTAGAATACAATAATGTGATTCTCCAACTTCTTCACGAATTTTAGTTCGAACTTTGTATGCAAGAATATGCAAAATTTCCTTCTGAATCAACCCTGAGATATATTTAGCATTTCCAGGAGCATTATCTAAAACAACTTCATTAACTTTGTCATTCCATTGAGCTGTATATTTTATCAATTCAACAAAATTTCCACGATTCATTGAGTCTATCGATTCATCATTACCTCTAAGAGCACATGCTTGAAATGTAAGCCACCGAACACTCTCAATTGTTGCCTTGAGCCGTAATCGGTTCTTTAATATTTGCTCTTTCGGTTGTTTCTGAATAACTTTCTCAATATGTTGAGATGATTTCATTAAGTCCTCAGCACATCTTATATAGTTGTTATGTGGTGAAGATGGACCTCCAACATGAAGCAGAAATGCACAATTCTTTCCATCATTTACTCTTTTCCAATTGTTGAACCCATCAGGAATTAGTGCAGACCTACTTGCTGGATTTTTTTCAAAAACAAAACATGGTAAACAATATGCCATGTGTGATGAAGGAGAATACTCTAACCATGGAAACTGTGAGAACCAAGAATATTGAAACCGACGTCTCTGTTGCCCGAACACGGTCCTTCGATACTCAAAAAGTTTAGGTTGATAAGGCCCCAATTTGATATAAGCCCTTCGAACCTCATCATGTTGATTAATGGAGTATTCACAAATTGCAATGTGTTTCCCTGGATCCCGTTCTAAACAAGTAGCATCAAATTCTTTAGGGCCAACTATTTGAGATTCAAGATGAGTAGGTTCTTCCGGAATGGAAGTATCATTCCCACTTTTTTTAAAGAATGAATCAATAGTTTTTCCTCTCTTTGTCAATCTATTATTATCATCATTTGACATTATGTCCAAACAAGAAATAATACTATAAAGATAGAGAAGCAATAATGCTAACGCAATCAGCAATCCAAAATATGCAATCCAAACTGCATAAAGCAAAATATGTAATAGTTTATTGCATTGCATTTGCAAATTGCATCTACTGCCATATACCATCAAGAACTATAGATAACATACGCCAAAATTTCAATAAAAAAAAATCAATAAGATTATTGTACCTGAAGAGTGTATTGTAGCCTTTGGTAGAATTCCAATTTCAAATTTCCTTATTTTCTCAATACCTAGAAATACATATAAACCCAAATATTAATTTAAAATGACATTTTATCATTTACCAAATGGGCCATAAACACATAAATTGAATTTTGAAATAAAAACTACAATGATGAAGTTTACCTCTTGAGAGGAAATCGAGGATCGCCGGCTCATTCATTATCAAGATGCAAGAGGAAATCAGGATCGCCAAGAGTAAGACCAAGAGAAACGAAAAAGAGAGAGAGCTGAAGGTTAATAGGGAAAAGAGAACAATGTCTGTGCGATGGGAGAAGAGAAGAATGTTTTTTATTAGTTTATTATATTAAAGACAAGGAATGTGATGAGCTTTGTTGTTTTGTCAAACTAATATTAAACAAAAGAAAAAAGCACAAGACAAGGGAACATGTTCGGCTGACATTAGGCACAGAATGATGGGCTAATATTTTTGGGAGTCAAAATAACCGTATAAAATCTGCACTCAGTTTAATATTTTACAATTTTTGCACTGGGCTAGAGCCCACCTGAGCCTACACACAGTTCCGTCCTTGCTTGGAGTGTAGTTGAAGAACTAAACACATCCTTGTAGTTGCTTCATCTCAGATTTTTAGACAAGCTCATTATAATTTCATCTCAGTTTGCAGGTTGAACCCAACTAAAAATTAGCTGAAGAATGATGACTGCATGCAAACCCCAAAGCTAGCCAGAATAAAAACCCATAAGGGCAATAATGTAAATCAACTAAAGGGAAAGTCAAAACCCACTAATTAATTCCGAGTTTGACTAGGGATGAAACTAAACTAGTAAGTACCTCATCGAAGATACCATATCATGGGCACGGACATGAATAAGGTTCTTTTTTTAGAGTAGAAGCGATTGGGGAAGGGGGCGGGGGTGTACACACAAACATTCTTAGATGTTTGGAGTTTTTGAATATTTGCCCACAAGATTTGAGGTCAAAGAGCTCAACCAACTGAGCTATATTCTACTAGTATGAATAAGGTTCTTTTAGGAATGCTGGAGAGATCACATTATTGTACAACAATATATACCATTTTTTTAAAAAAATACAAGTGATCACCTAAACTACAAGGGGGAGGGAGGTTTCTCACATACAACCTGAGACTCTTTTTCACTAGGCTATATCTCGTTGGATGTACCATTTTTTTAATAGAGACAAGATCCGCGAATACAACTAGCTCCCATCTTATGACAACAACAAAAAATTAAGTCTCATCTCTGTTATAAATGTGATAATAAAATGGCTTATTTATGTACATGCCCCATGTGCTTTCCAACTTGTCTCAGATTACCATATGTGTTTGCAAACGTCTCAAAATACCCCCCAACGTTTGAAAAACAGTCTCACTTTACCCGTTTTGTTAAGATTATTGACGTTCTGTTACAAGCTTTGGGCCCCACTTCATTTTAATCTTTAACCTCTGCGAATAAGGGTTTTTCAGTTCTAAGAAAGGGGGAAATTGGGTATTTGGGTGAGAAGGGGAGATTTGGAGAAGAAGGCTAGGGCTTTTGCAAAATCTGAGGTGGGGTTTGTATTTTGTATAATTTGGAGAAGAAATCACTCTTTGGCGTTAAACTTTAAGGCTAAAAAGTGCGAAGATGGTGGTGCTTAGAGAATCTAGAGGTTGTCAACCCATATGTAAGTGGACCCATTCTCACTCAATTTTCTTGATTTTGGCTTGTGCATTGGACTGTTGTTGGAGTTTTTTTTGTTTTATTGTATACTTTTTGACTATGTGTTGGTCTAGTGTGGCATTGTGTGGTCCCTTGCGTGTTCGTTGTTTGGTCATTGTGTGTTGCTGGAGTTTTTTTTGTTTTTTGGTATACTTTTACTCTGTGCTATGGCTTATTTAGACTGAACCTTACAAACACCTTACAAAGCACCTTGGTATTCAGACTAAACTAAAATCTGCCAAATATTATTTTTGTTTTACGGTATACTTTTTTACTCTGTGCTATGGCTTATTTAGTTTGAACCTTACAAAGCACCTTACAAACACCTTGGTATTCAGACTGAACTAAAATCTGCCAAATATTATATTTGTTTTGTCTTTGTTGCCTTTGTCAATTTGTTAAGTGACTCTTCCTCTTACACGGATAAAGATGCTGACGAGAAAGAGGCTTATTTGAGAGCCTATGAACCAATGATTATGCCTATGACTAGCCAAGATCAGTGGATGAAGATTAATTTACCTTCATTACTCCCTCCAAAATACCACAAGCAGCGTAGTATGCCTAAGAAGACAAGAAAATAAGCTTTTGATGAGCCTAAACAACCTATTAATCCATATAAGCCTCCTAGGTATGGCATCCCTTTAAAGTGTGGCAATTGCGGTGGAGAAGGGCATAATCGAATTAGTTGTAAGGTATGTGTCATTATCCAAAATTGCTTTACATTTAAATCTATTTGATTTGTTTTCTGAGTTGATGACTTTGCTTATTAGGAACCTAGAAATCCCAACATAAAGCCTACTAGGAAGAGGAAAGTTGCCAACGAAAAACTTACAATAAATGCCACGGTTTCAACTATGTTTTCACCATTCAAATTTTCATATAATGCCTACCTAATTATTATTTGTTTTAGGTAAGAAGGAGAGATGGTGGAGACCAAAGTAGCGGACAACAAAGTATGCAACTAAGGCAAAGGAGACAAGCAAGTGCTTCCCAAGGGCCTTCTCAATCCCAAGCATCTGAAGTAGCCGAGGCTTCTCAATCCCAACAATCTCAACCACCGCAGGCTTCTCAATCCCAACCCTCTCAAGCAGCCCAACCTTCTCAATCCCAACCATCACAAGCAGCTCATGCTTCTCAATCCCAATTATCTGAAACAGCTCAAGCATCTCAAGTAGCTCAGGCTTCTCAAACATGTGATTCATCTCAATTTGCCAAACTATCTCGAGTACAACAACGTAGGAGGAGGATGAAAGATCAACAGAGGAGCCATTTTGTCAAAGATCCGTTTTTTCATCCTTAGATGTGATGATGTTGAACTTTTGCAACATGTTTTTGAATTAGGATAAACTCTTTTTGAATGGTTTGAATGTTGTGGAATTATAGATTCTGCAATTAGTTAGTTTTATAAGACTTTAATGGTTTGATTATGGTTGCAATTGGGTTGTTGGTTTGTGGGATTATTGATGTATGTGATGGTTGGTTTTATTAGGTTTTCATGTCTATCAAGGTTTTTGAGTCAGGTACATGGCATGTAATTGACCATTTCATATGTGATCGTTGAAACCTGTTTTGGTGTTGTGCTTATATTGATCAGGTATTGAGATGTAACCATTTCATATGGCATTGAACAAAAAATGCTTATGAGTAACTTGTTTTTGTAACCTGTTTTTGGTATCCAATGAACAACATATGGTTGTAACCTGGTTTTGGTATGATACTTATCAGTATGTCACCATTTGTAACCTCTAAACAAGTTTCCATTCATTTCACAGATAAAAGAAAACTCTAAACTCTAAACAAATTACAATGAACTAATGCTTACTGATAAAACTCAAAACAGATTACATTGTTTTCCCACCAAATTACATTCTATTACACCAACTGAACTACTGCTACATTACATTAGCATTTGTTCTCAAATTACACCCCACTAAACTACTGCTTCTCAATCACATTACACCCACCAAATTACAAAACATATTACTCTTAATTCCTCATAATTCCTCCTAATTCATCTTCATGGCAAACACCACCAACCAGGAAAGCAACATAGCAGCCCACAATATTTTTGACTTTGCTCAAATCTTTGCATTTTCCTTCTCCACCCTATCAATCTTCCTCAGCAAACCACGTATCAAAGACTTTGAACGCTCACACATTTCTGCATCAAACCACTGAAAAAACCTACATCCTTTTTCACCACTTCCTTGTATCAACCAAGAACAATGACTGAAATTTGATCCATTTGATCAATGACTAAATATTTCATCAATTTCATCAATGACTGAAAATTTCATCAATAAGAACTTGTTCGGTTCATTTTTGCACATGATTTTTCATGTTATTCACCTTTTATTTTGAGTTAGTTCTTGACATTTTATAGCTTTTTACTTCCTTTTTGTGTTTTCTCTAATTTTACCTTGGTTAGAATGAAAATGAGCTAAAAGTGCATTATTGGTTATAAATTCTGTTTTTGTTCATTTTCGTAGGTCAACTTCTTGGCCTTGGATCAGCATGCTCCGGTGCTCGGATGAGGTCATGATCTTCATGAGACTTGTTCCAATGGATGTTAACTACAACATATCCAAATTTGAGCTACATTGGACAAGTATTGCCCATCCAACCGATCCAGCATGTTACCACAGCTCTGAAATCCGAATTTGGCCAGCTTTTACCTCCTTTGTGTTATCTTGATTTTCTTGTTACCATAACTCTTGGTAACAAGAAATTACCTTTGTAAATGAGATATTTTCTGAAGCAATTGGCATCTTTGTGAGGACAAGGCTTCATCATTTGCAAGGGGACAAGAAGACAATGGGTGAAGACTTTAGCAATACAATAATAAAAGTAAAAGCTGGAAATGAGGAGAGAGGAGTGCAAAGAGCATCAGCCATTGCAATCAGATTCATTATTGAATTTTGCAGAGATTTTGGAGCTGGAGATGAAGCTTGGAGCTAGGGAGCTCAAGGAGGAAGACAAGGGCAACAAAGCAAGGAGTGGAAGAGATTTCCACCATTGAAGACCTTGAGCTCCCATGTTCACAAAATCTGTAACTTCTTTCTAGTTTTGTTTTGAGTTTGTATTTGAAATAAGTATGAGCAACTAAACTCCATAGCTAGGGCTTAGGTTGAAGCCCTAAACATGATTACCTTATTGTTTTGATGCTTGAGTGTATGAATTTCTGGATATTGTTGATGAATTCCAATTCACCAAATTAATCTATCATTGATGTGTGTTTTTCCTTGGTTGGCCATCTTTGAAAGCATGCTTCTTGAGATTGTTGGGATTATGTGTATCTTCATGTTATCCTAAGCAATAAATGGATGAAGTAAGAATCATCCATGTGAATTGGTTTCTTGAATACCTAATGTAAACACCATGCTATTAGGATTCTTGTGATGTTCATATTCTCTTTGAACTTAATGGGTTTTTCTTGTAATTGAATCAAAGTACTGAGCACACCTAGATTCGATTATAGGGAAGGCACAAGTATTGTAGCACTCATACTGCACTTTACGTATATTAGAGAGAATCAATGCATCTTGAGTCACTCGTACTGATCTTGATTGCGAACATCTTCATCAACACGTTTAGAGTTCATCATTTGAGTATTCATGAACATAGGTAGAATTGTTTAGGGTGGATTCCGAAACCCTAGTGTTTGTTACATTTTAATTTCACATCTTGATAATTCATCTCTGTCATTCTCATTTAAATTCGAAGTTCATTTACTTACATGCAATAGAAATAGATCACTTGAACCAACTCAACCCCCCCCCCCCCCAAAAAATGTGTGTGAGTTGCGTGTTCGACACGTTATGTGTCTTTGTTACTGAATTTTATTTGTTTCCGTAATTGTTTTGGACTTTTGGTCCGCGTTGTGTTCTTGAATTTTCTGTGCTGAATCCAACCGTATAAAGAACATGAATTTTGGACATACGGTTGGAAAGTTATAGGTCAAAAACTGGACAGAGGTCGAAACTGAAAAACAGAGAAAAACGATTCTCTGAAGAAACGACCGGTCGCTAGTGTCTCAACGACCGGTCGCTCAACACACAATTCTCAAATTTCGATTCTGCTAAAAAACGACCGGTCGTCACTGTTCACGTTCACTGTTCACTGTTCACAGGTGATAAAATGGTGATAGAAAATGTTGTTTGTGTTTTTCTTTAGTTTTCTTGTGTTGTTTCATTTTCTTTTACATTTCTTTACTCATTTTTAGTTTCCATTTTGCATCTGTGCTTTTGTGGTGTGTCAATTAAGTGTTCTTTACGTACTCAAATTAGAAGTTATAGGAAGCCGACAAGTTCTTCGTGGGATCGAACCCCGTACTTACATAATCTATACTTCATTAGATTCGTGCACTTGCGGGTATTTTTAATTGGTTGTTTGCACATTAATTTGTGTCCTTTTAGGAATGCAACAGAACTCTATCAATTTTTTATGCCCAAAACAATGACTGAAAATTTGATCTTAACATTCTTACCTTTGACTTTGGGCAGACTAGAAATCTCCGCCCTGGGTTTGAATTGGTCCATGAAGTCTGCATCCGTGCTACCTTCCCACAATGACACCATTGGGCATGCCTTGCTTCTCTTGTTTCCATCTCTTCTTCAATTCAATGTGTATTCACAAAGAGAAGAACCAGCTGAACCTCCAAAATCGTGCAACCCCTTCCCCCTTTTCTCCTAAATTGTCCGACTCCCTTCCCCCCTTCCCAAATCCGAACTCCATTAAGAGATTCATAAACCCTAATCTTCTACTCCAAAATCTCCCAATTTCGAACTCCACCTTAGAGTTTTATCAACCCATGTTTTCTTCTCTCAGATTCTCCCAAAATTCGAACCCCACCATAGATTTTGATAAGCCCTAGCCTCCTTCTCCAAATTCTTCTTTCTCACCCAAATGCCCTCTTTCCTTTCTTCTTTTTCTCTCTTCTGAAAGTGAAAAAACCATTATTCTCCAATGTTAGGCAATTGAAACGAAGTGGGGCCCAAAGCTTGTAACGGAACGTCAATAATCTTAACGGAACGGGTAAAGTGAGACTGTTTTTCAAAGGTTGGGGAGAATTTTGAGACATTTGCAAACACAGGTGGTAATCTGAGACAAGTTGGAAAGCACACGGGGCATGTACATAAATAAGCCTAATAAAATTACGTTGTCTTCTTAGCATTTTTCTGTATTTTTTCTACCTAAAATAATCGCATGTGTTTTTTCATATTTTTTCTATCTAAAATATCAACGTATCTTTTTTAATACAAGCGATAATCTAAATTATAAATAAAGGAGATTTCTCACACACATAATACCAAGATATCATGAGAGTTTAAACCTAAGACCGTTAGACTAGACCAGTTGGGTCAGGTTAAGTGTAAACAAAAAAGTCGGTGAATGTGCTATTTGTCTCTCTGGCACTACTTTTAAAAGGACAATGTCCTCCTCAAACATGACGTGGGCTTCTTAAAAAACCAACACGTGTGTTTTTTTTTTTTTTTTTTTTTTCCTCTTTCCTCTTCCCTAACCTTTGGCTGGTTTTAATTGCAGCCTCCCCAAAGCCACCACCACCCCTATTCCGAATCCACCCTCATCACCAACCTCACCATGTAAACCTCCCATGTAAATCTCCGACCAATTTTGGAGCCCAAGACCCTGGATTGAAATCAATATGTGCTTTTAATTTTTGGTTTTTGAATTTGCAGCCATAGTAGAAGTGATGGAGAGAGAGAGAAGAAAAATAAAGTCGATGGGCTGCCTTATCGGTTCAATGGCAAGGTTGGTGATGAGGGAGGATTCGGAACAAGAGTGACGGTGGCTTTGGGGAGGCTGAAGTTAAAACTAGCCAAAAGGTTGGGGGAAGAGGAAAGAGGAAAAAAAAAAAAAAAAAAAAAAAGAACAAACAAACAAAACACGTGTTGGTTTTTTAAAGTGCCCGCATCATGGTTTAGGAGGAATTGCTCCTGATACATCGGGAGTCAAGCATTGTCCTTTTAAAATGTCAAATTGTTTGTTTAAATTTTTTTAATTGCTTAGTTTAATACCCTCCTTGATCCTTATCTAGGTGGGCCCTTTTTGCTGATTTGGCAAGACCCGGTTAGGGATGGGACTGGTGAGCGTGTACATTATTATGGAAGAATCTTCAGTCTTCAGACTTTTTAACTTTCCAAAACCAAAAGGAAAGCGATGTTCAGTTGTCGGCTGGTCAACACTCAGCAACAAGCTCAGCTGCTGCTGCGTTGCATTCGGTAAACTTTCTTCCTCTTCTCGATTCATTTGCATGTAACATTGCAACTCATAGAACAGATGATCTTTGTCTCCGGTCCCAACTTTTTATTTTGCATTTTTGAATTAATATTTTTATTTATGTCTAATTAATCCTCCTCTGCCTCGGTTTGCTCATTTCAAATATTAATCTCTGTTATAGAAATTGTTGAATGAGTCTCATACTTTAGACCCTGCAATGGGGTCTTCTCGTTCTCAAATGGTCGTTGGGTTTCGGTGTTTTGTTCACAGAAAGAAGAAAAGCATGTCATTTTTTCGTAAACTCTTGAAATGGCTTCTTGGCGGTGAAGATGAGCATGAATGTTATTATGATGGTGAATATGTGCCTGAATTTTATTATGATTGTTACAATCAGCTTCCCGAATTATACGATCGTGATTATCGTTACGATACTTCCCACAGATACCTCTTGCCACCCCCTAAACCCCCATCAACTCCATCTAATTCCAGTCCTGTCTCCCTTTAATCCACCTTCATCTTCCCATAAACCTCCTACATTGTGTAGAAAACCGCAATCTTCTTCACTCGATACATCTTTCGTCATCTCCTAAACTCGGAACATCTTTATCTAAAGTACAACAATGGTCTTGTGGTTATGCATTTTCAACATTCCTTAAGCCTCCAACATCTTCATCTAAGCTGCCCCCATCGCCTTTTGTTACTCCATCTTCATCATCTCCGCTTTCTCCTCAACTATCTACTCACTCCTCTAAGCCACTTCAGGCTTCATTATTTAGGCCACGTCCGTCTTTATCTAAGCCACATCCATTATCCCCAAAACCTCCAACATCTTCTTCAAGACCATCTCCATCTTCCCCTAACAGAACTCCATTTTCCTCTGGACCACCCTTATCTTCAGCGAAGCTCCCTCCAGTCTTTAATACATTTCTATCCCCCGCCTCCTCAAATGAAATAAATGAAAAGGGGAAGAAAAATTATGTATGGGTTGAAAAGGGTTCATTACCTATATTCACGATTCCTGGCGATATCAAAGATTTGATCAAGAATGACTTTGTGCCTAAAGTTCTTAACCAGCCTCTGTCTCCCACGACATATAAGGATTACTTTGCTGTTCTGTTATATGCTGAAGAGTTCTACTTTGAGGTATGCCTGAATATTTCTGTTTTGTAATGCCTTCTAGATGCAGGACACGTAGGACCTAAATCTATTAGTTTGCTAATGTATTTGTTAGTTTCCTAGATACTATAGTTTTCCAAATTCTTGTAGGATTTCTACTTTTCCAGATTTCAAGATTTCTAGTTTTAAGTTTCCTATTTTATTTGGGTTATGATTTCTGTTTAAGCAAGGGATTTTTATCCTATTATGTCTAGGTTTTAGTTTGCTATAAATACCCCCCCATGTAGTTCTTTAAAATGCAGATTTGGATATTTAGTAAACCTTCTCTTAAAACTATGTAATTTATGCCCCTTATCTATATTTTTGTCTCCTCGACCTCCGATATTCTTCTTGTTCTACTGTTCTGCCATTTCTTTTCGTCTTTTCGATCTATATTTTTGTCTCCTCGATCTCTTATATTCTTCAATGTTCTATTGTTTGAGTGCTTAATCTAATACCTACGGGCTGTTCTACATCAATCGGTAATCAGAGTCTGCCCTCACTTTCGCTTGCATCTGCTCTCTGCCATGGCATCTCAAACTGTGGCCAGCCTTGCGGAACAATGTCATCCGTTCCAAGACAAAGTTTCTGCCAATATCGCCGGCATTGAAACCCAACTCTCCAAGCTCAGCGCTGAACACAAAGAAGAGTTGGTACAAGCTCACAAACATCGTGTGCCGCGGACCTTGCCGTCAACAAACTCCAAGACTCCGTTCAGATGCTTATCAATCAGTTTCGACTTGGAATGACTAAGACTTCTTCTGCCTCAGTAGTGCTCTCGAGTTCGTCTACACCGCCACCAAAAGGTGGCCTTCTTCCCAATCCATCAATGGATCAAAAACTCAAGGCCTTGCAACAAGGTATTCCGAAATGAGTCAACGGGACTATCAATTGGCATGCCGAAGGCTCAATTGGAGCCCATCTTTTCTTTTGGTTCTATGCTGCAGCCCAACCATACCCAACATACGATGGGATCTCGTCTGGTTGACAACAACATTCCCGTCCCTACCCCGCCACCCCGACCACACGACTGAACTTCATGCACCGACACTTGGATTTTGAGATAGCCTACATGCCAAGCCATGTGTTTTTCCTAAACCAAGGCACTTTGGCAACGACTTGTGAACACAATGAATTGAGGGTCTGTCACACCCACACATGCGCTTGCATTCGTTGGCCGATCATGTACATCATGGGTCTAGGCAGAGCTCTCTATTTGCCATTCTTACAAGGACTAATGTTCCATGCTTGAGAAACAGCTGGTTTCAAGGTGGCAAATATGATGCTGATTTTGAAGAACTACAGAACGTCACATGCCTCTTCACACTTCCTTGGGATTTTGATTTTGTTGTTTACTCGTTGGAGTCGAGTTCTTTTCGACATAGGAGAATAATGCAGGACCCGAAGGACCTAAATTTATTAGTTTCCTAATGTATTTGTTAGTTTACTACTAGAATTTAGAAAACTAGAGTCTAGGAAACTAACAAATACATTAGGAAACTAATAAATTTCGGTCCTATGCGTCCTGGAGACTCTGACGAGTAAACAGCGACAATCAAAATCCCAAGGAATTGTGAAGAGGCATGTGGCATTTTGTAGTTCTTCAAGATCAGCATCATATTTGCCACCCTTGAAACCAGTCGTTCCGCAAGCATGGAACATTAGTCCTTGTAAGAATGGCAAATAGAAAGCTCTACCTAGACCCATGATCGGCCAACAAATGCAAGTGCGTGTGTGGGTGCGATAGACCCTCAATCCATTGTGTCCGTAAGTCATAGCCAAAGTGCCTTGGTTCAAGAAAAACACAGGGCTTGGCATGTCGGGCTATCTCAAAATCCAAGTGTCGGTGCATGAAGTTCTTCTCATGTGGTCGGGGTGGCGGGGTAGTGACGTGAATGTTGTCGTCAACCAAAGGAGAACCCATCGTATGATGGGTATGGTTGGGCTGCAGCATAGAACCAAAAGAAAAGATGGGCTCCAGTTGAGCCTTGGGCATGCCAATTGATAGTCCCGTTGACTGATTCGGAATACCTTATGGCACAGCCTTGAGTTTTTGATCCATCTGTGGATTGGGAAGAAGGCCATCTTTTGGCGACGGCGTAGACAAACTCGAGAGCACCGCTGAGGTAGAAGAATGATCAGTCTTTCCAAGCCGAAAGTGATTGATAAGCATCTGAACGGAGTCTTTGGAGTTTGTTGATGGCAAGGTCTGTCGTCGCACGATGTTTGTGATCATGTACCAACTCTTCGTTGTGTTCAGTGCTGGGCTTAGAGAGTTGGGTTTCAATGCCGGTGATATTGGCAGAAACTTTGTCTTGGAACGCATGACATTGTTCCACGAGGCTGGCCACGGTTTGGGATGCCATGCTAGAGAGCAAAAGTAAGGGCAGGCTTTGATGTAGAACAGCCCGTATGTATTAGATTAAGCACTCAAACAATAGAATAATATAAGAGATCGAGGAGATGAAAATATAGATCGAAAAGACGAAAGAAAGGGTAGAACAAGAAGGATATCGGAGGTCAAGGAGACGAAAATATAGATCGAAGGACAAAAGAAAGGGTAGAACAAGAAGAATATCGAAGGTCGAGGAGACGAAAGAAAGGACTGAAATCAGAGAACCGAGGAAGGAAGGACAGAAATCACATAGTTTTAAGAGAAGGTTTACTCAATATCCAAATCTGCATTTTAAAGAACTACATGGGGGTATTTATAGCAAACTAAAACCTAGACATAATAGGATAAAATCCCTTGCTTAAATAGAAATCATAACCCAAATAAAATAGGAAACTAGAAATCTGGAGAAGTAGAAATCCTGCTAGAATTTGGAAAACTATAGTATCTAATAAATTTAGGTCCTACGCGTCCTGCATCACTTCTCCTGTTAAGTAGTTAGTTGACCAATATCGAACCATTTGCATAAATACATTTGTAACGCACTTCTCTAAGTTTCAATTTTTGAAAGATACGAGGATATTATCTGCTAATGAAATCTTGCTTGTATGGTCTGTACTCTGGATTAGCTTAGCTCTGATGGTTTAAACTACGTATCTCCAACCTTTACGCAAATTTACTGGAAGAAAAAGTAAAAAAGCAAAGTGATAACTATTAGCTTGAGATACACTGCTGCTCCTTAAACTTTTAAGGTCTTGTGATTGTCTAACATGGTATCCGAGCTCTGATTGCAGGTGGTCGTGAATCCGAAACACTCCAATCCCTCATTTCTACTTCTTTAATAGTTTGAAGGGTGGGGCTGCACTTTTATGTTTTTCTCTGGCTGCACGAGAGGGAGGAGGGTGTTAGCTCGATATGCATTGTTAGCTAATTTCCTAATAGCTTTAGCTTTATATTCTGTTTAATCAGAATAGAAGTAGAGGTGTCCGAAAGATTCTTGCAAACGTCTCTTTTCCACATGGAGACAAGGACCCAAGCAACTTGGAAACTATTGCAACTGAATATTGAATCAAAATTGAAGACAGAATATTTTAGAATCTGTTTAAACAAAATACAGGCATAGTTTTAGTTGCAATCAGCTTTGTGCTTAAGAGCTTTTTCCCCTATGAGTGGTGGTATGAATGATGGATTATAGAATGTTGTGATAGATAGAACAATTTTATCTCCTCAATCCTGCATGTTGGCTTTGAAGAAAAACTCATGTTGTTATTTTGAATCAGAAATGGCCTCATTTCGATTTGGAGAATGTGACATTGGCGTTGCATGAAGCAGCAATTCACAAAAAACCAGATAAGGAAGAGAAAACCTTTGTAGCTTTTGAGATGGATTCTTTTCCTGAGAATCGCCCATTCCTTTTATCGAGGGACATAGTCGATGCATGACCATCGGGTAAAAATGTTGTGCAGTTTCAGGTAAACTCTCAACATGCTTACATGTTAAAAGTATCAACATTATTATAATGACCTTACATGTTGTACAGTGCTTTATATATCGCGTTGTCAGGAGCAGTCTTCTACCAGTTGAATTTGAAGATGACTTTTATGTTCATCATGATTCAACTCAAAAATATGATGTCAGCTTCTCGTTCAATAGAGTCTGTTTGAAACGAGCTCACCAAGGGGTTCAATATGCATCAGATGCTTTGTTTCAGAACTTCCTCTTTCCCGATTGTGTTTCCCGTACAAGCATTCCAACTGCACATGCGCTGTTCTCTGCCTGTCATACTTTATGCAGTTTGCCATATTTTAAGCATTCAGGGCTCACCACCTTACTTGGTGGCTGGCCAGCTATGTGTTGAAAGAAACGCTTTTAGGCCATCCAAAACTGGAGTGGTTGTTTGTGAAGCAGTGCACCAGTTATGTCAAATGTCAACAGAAAATAGGATTCTTCTATTTGCTCATAATAACCACTGTTGTGATGTGCTCATGAGGAGCTTGTTGAAAGTGATTCCAGAGTCAGATATGTTTCGAGCCAATGCTGCATTCCGTGAGATAGATGAGGTACCTGACGACATCCTCCCATAATGCCGATACAAAGAGCCTTATTTCTCTTGTCCTCCAACTGAGGAGCTTAAAAAATTCAGGGTGATTTTCTTGACTTTCATGAGTAGCTTTCGGCTACATGACAAAGGCCTAAATGCAGGACATTTCAGTCATATTTTTCTGGTGGATGCTTCGTCTGCTATCAAGCCAGAAACAGTGGTGGCCCTGACTAATTTTGCCAACAAGAATACTACTGTTATAGTTACCGGTGAACAAGGAAACCATTCACATTGGGTTCGAGCTGACATTGCAAGGGAAAAGGGGCTGAAGATTTCATACTTTGAAAGACTTTTCAAGTCAATGCCATATAGAAGCCTCAGTCCAATGTTCATCACACAATTGGATCTGCATAGCACGAGTCAGACAACTCCTAAAGGCTAAGTTAGTTTGCCATTTGCCATCAAATGTATATATTTACATACTCTTGATGTTCTGCAGATGATTTCTCGTTTGGTAAGCGTAAAACCATTTTATTAAATGCCATGGTTTTTGAAATATGCCATTGCTGTGGCTTCGTCCTTTTCATTACTATATTTGCAATGACCCATTTGACTGTTTGCTTTTAAAATTTCTTGGTTCTCTTTTAGGCCAGCGTGGTGTGATGTTTGGTGGCTCTACAGATTGTTGTTACTTCCGACTGTTCTTCAACCTGGATAAATTTTGATTCCAGAATATGGGGAGTGCAGTTGAAGAACCTATTGCAACTTAGCAGACCCAACTTTAAGGAAAATCCTCGTCTCAACTAAACATTTCTCTGCAGATCGAAGTTATGTTTCCATTCCAAACCACAAGCCTTGCTCCCCCAGTAAAGATAAGTAATAGTATTTTCTATTATTCAGTTAAACTCAACAGCTGAAATCTGGTGAAATTTGAAACAAGCAAATTGCAAGTATCAAGCACTTCTGCCTTGCTAAATCACACAGCATTAGGGTTTCAATATGATGGAAGCATCGGTTCCGAAAATCTAATTGAAGAGCACACCATGAAAACCATTACTTCAACATGAACTTTGACTTCGATATATATTAACAAACATTAACACAAACCATCTAACCCCATGTTGTAGGAGATAACTGCTTCAATTTCGCTTGCATAATTGACCCGACTTCATCCAACATGCTTTTTTCTTTTTACGGGCAACAAACCTGCATGTTAAAATCAAGAATTTTGTTATCAGAAGAATACAGCAAAACAATAAAAAGAACAATCTTAGTGTCACGAAAATTATTCAGCTCCGACGCTGAATGAACTACAGTTGCCACACACACCAAGCATCAGAAAACTGATTCAGTTTCCAGTTTAGTGTAGTGTGCTGCTCCCCAGATGGGAGGGGTATTGGCCATCCAACAGTTGGAAAGTGCAGCAAAAACGGAAAGTTGCTGTGAAGGGGGTGAAGTCGAACCCCTGTTCAAGCCCAGGAGAATACCATTGCCAAGAAAAATGTTATGCATAAGTCGAGAGAATTTGTAAAATGACCCATCACCAACCCCAGCAAGAATACAATGCAAACTCAGCTCGACCCAATTCTAAGCCTTAAAATGTCATAATGGGATATGAAACACAAATTAAGATCAATTGGGATTATCGACAAATTGAACGAGAATTGGAATAAATATTTTCATAGAATTAAACTTCTGGGAAAGCCATTCCAATTACAACAGCAAAACCTCCAACTAAAACCCTAATTCTTCTTCTTCTTCTTCATTCTCTCTCCTCCTCCTCCAACAAAACCCCCCAAATTCTAAAACAATTTCAACCCTAAAAAACCCTAATTTGAATACATTGCTTCAAATTCACAAATTTGCACAAACTCCTTATTCTTCTTCTTCCAGCCAGCCAAAGCTAGTTAAATTCTAACCTTAAAAATCAACTACAAGAAATTTAATCAAAATCAAAAGAACTTCAACTCCCTCACCTCTCCCCTAAAACACACAACGAAAAAAGCAAAACAGAGACATACACATATTTATATATACCAACAAAGCACACCACCACCAGCACGACCCAACCACCAGAAACCGACGGTCTATAATCCGGGTCTTCAACGCGGGTCGTCTTCTCTCCGACCCGAATTTCCGTGCCCGCCCGACAAAGAAGCCAACAAATTGAGATGTCCTGGAAGGTAATTTCCCACTCTGGCCGCTGAGGCCTCGCCCATCGGCTGTTGCTGTAAGAACAACGAATGCTGCTGCTGCTGATGCTGCTGGTGTTGCTGGTGGGAAACCGCCGACTGGGCCATCATCTCCGGGGGAGGCGTGGCGGCGAAGCTCCAAACCTGCCCGAAGTGCGGGGCCCAGAAGCCGCCAGGACCCCCCGCGGTGGGGCCAAGCATGGAGGCCATGGAGTGGCCAACGACGGAGACGGCTCCGTCGTTGGCGTGGTCAGAGGGGTCCTTGGCGTCGTGGCTGTGGTTGTGGTTGCCGTTGTCGTCGTCGTGGGCCCCGCGGAGGCGCTTGCCGAGTATGAAGGGGGTGGGGCCGCCGAGGAGGTGTGGCTTGTGGTCGGATGAGGTGGTGGAAGATGGGGCGGAGGAGGAGGGGGCGCCGCCGCGGAGGGAGACGGAGACAGTGGAGAAGGAGGCGGGGGTGGTGCCGGTTCCGGTGGCGGCGATGATGGAGGGCTCGGCCTGGCGGAGGAGCCACTCGATGGTCTGGCCGTCTGACTTGTGGCCGAGCTCACGTGTGAGCTGGAACACACGTGCGGCGCATATGATGGGCATGCGGATGCGGCGGCCTCGCCCGTCGACCTTGCTGTGGCGGTCCTTCGAAGGCGGCTTCTTCACGGCCAAGACGCCGTTACTAGACGGCCTCTGCGACGCCTGCTGCTCCACCATCCCTCCTCCTCCGCCGCCGTTAGTGAGCTCGTTATTGGGCGCTTCGGAATTAGACATGGAAGAAATTTACGGTGTTTAGCTGGGTTTAGGGTACACACAGAGTGTGTACGTTTTGTTTGCCTTGGTGTGGAAATTGTAGAGAGAGAGAGAGCGAGAGAAGGAGAGAGAAGGGACCTGTTTGGGTTATGGAGGTTTTTGGGGGAAGAGAGAGAGAGAGAGAGAGAGAGAGAGTGAGGGAGAGAGGTGAGGGGGCTGGGCTGAGGGAAACAGAGCTCTCTCTAATGATTGAGCTTCCAGACAGGAGCTGGTGGAGACAGAGGAGGGCACATGGGGTGGTGGCCCCCACTCTATACAAGCATTCTTCACCTTCACACTTCTTCCTCACTGTGTGAAACACGCGCAACCCCAAAACAAAACAAAACAATTTAAATATTGTTATTTAAACATATAATTTTGCCTTGTCAGTCAACAATTAGTCAAAATTGGATTTTTCAGCTGGTTAGTAAAATCACGAGCCTTAAGCCTTGATATTCAAGTGAGGGGTGTTGAACGGCGACGTAGAGGTTCTTCTCCTCGGCTTGGCTTGAGGACGGTGAGTGATTGGCTGTGGGGGATGGTGTTGTTTTTGTGTTCAAGTCTCTGCTGCTGCTCTGATTTGCTGAGTCCTTGCTACTTTAATTTTTCCTCAGTTCATTTCAAATTTGCAAGTAATAAGGTATTATTAGTAACAGTAATAAATCCCGTACAGCTAGCTCCATTTAATACTACCATATCTATATATTACTCATACTTACAACGTGGGTCCATAAAAATGAATGCACACAGTATTAATGCAAGAGGATTGTTTCCCTTTTCCAAAAACATGGCATCAAAATCTTTGTTCATTCTGTAAACGTGAGTTAGGCTAATTACTCAAAGGTAATGCATTCACTCTATTGTACTAAAGTTCAAACTCATCGTTGTCTTTTTCTTTTTTTTTTTGAGAAGGAGAATTTATTCGTAAAATCACAAGCATACAGAAAGCAACATGGTACAATGGCCTCATTAAAATCTTCCTAGGACAACCTCATTGAACAAATTTTCATGGGCGAAAAGAGTATCACACATGTCATGAACTAACAAGAGAGTCCAATTAAGGTCACTTTTGACCATTACAATGAAAGAACAAATCAAAAACGAAAACTAACACAAAGACTTCGGGACGAAAACCGCAACTAGAGACCAACACAGGTAAACCCACATGAGAGGACTGCAGAAACCCCAAATAATAAACCCACATGGGAGGACTGCAGAACATCCCAATTGTCAAAAGAAGCCTTCTATGAGCAAAATCATAGTCCTTTGACACCCATACAAACTGTAAGGCATACCATAACAAAAATCAGGAGAGAACACGGAGGAGGAAACATAGAAACAACAGGTAAAAAGACCCCGAGAAACACTTCACTTCAACTCAGAACCTGATAAAGAAAACCTCCTATGACCAAGCATAGTTCTTCGGTCGGCGCTAGAGTAGAGAAGAGCATCACATCTCAACAACTACCACCAGTGTCGTTGTTGTCACTGTCGTTAAAACATAAACAAAACATCAGCCACCAGGTATCACAACTCTCCTAAGGATAGACACAATCTAGCGTCATTACTGTCACCGCCGCCAAGACAAAGACAACACCAATCACTTATAACACTACAAAAACAAACAAACAAACACACATATATCTAAATAGATCTAAACTATATGGGGAAGGGAAGGGGAGAAGAAGAGAGGGGATAAGAGGAAGAGAAAAGATGGGAGAAAAAGAAGGGGAGATGAGGAGAGGAAGGGGAAGATGGTGGGAGGGGTAGTGGCCACCTCCCTCCCTTGGCTTCCTTGTGGTTGGTTGTCAGTAAAGAGAAAGGGCTCAAAAAATAATAATTTATTTATTTATTCCATCAATTCTCATACGACCAAATACGTTATCAAGTAAAAATACTATCAAATAAAAGTGTTATTGCAACCAAAAAAAAAAAACCGATGAAATTGTCAAATTACATATGGTATGCTTGAAAAACTTTGAGTATATTTTTGTGAAAAATAAAAATAAATAAAATATATTGTGGATGCTATGGAAACTCAAGTCACAAATCGTCCTACATGTAGCTTAATATCACTTTAGGGAGAAGGTGACATATATGCTGGCTGATGATATACAAGCATACCATGGCCTTGCAATAAATCAAAGGAAAATGAGCCCCACCGCACATACTTTCTACTTTCTATTTCTAGTCCATTTTCTAACTAACCCCACCTACAAATCAATATATAATCAACCATCCCCCTTTTTTCTTTTTTTTTTTTTTTTTTTAGGATATTTTTTATATTGAGACGTGCGATAACATATTAAACACACACACGTTATACAGATGCTAAAACTCAAACCCAAAACCCTTCAATTTCTTCTTTTTTTCTTTTCCCCTTGACCTTTGAATTTTTTAGGAAAACTCTGCGCCTTCTTTAAAAATAGCCCACCTTCTACACAATAACAAATGCTTAATTAGTGCTCACCCTATTTTATTATATTCAAACTCTAAGAAATTATAGATTGACCAGTTTCCTTGATGAAAAGCCTGAATTTTATGGCATACTCTTTTTTTTTTTTTTATTTTTTATTTTTTATGAATTTAGAAATAGGGATACATTGCATTGTGGAGGGGGCACTTTTCCTGGAATTCGAACGGGTAACCGGGGGAAAGGGGGAGGGACCTCACCACTAAGCTAAACCCCTCGATCATGGCACACTCACTTAGCTCCATTAGGCAGCCGACATTTTCAATGATTGATTCAAATCTAAAAGCCTCAGCTGGATTTAGCTTGTAAACAATCATTAATCAAGCTTCCTACCCTACTAACCCACATATATCAATAACAACCAGCAAGTATATAACCTCTAAGCCAATAACCCATCTATTATTAGACCATAAGTTGCCAAGGCCAATGCCTTTGAGGATGCTCCTATCTGTCTAATCATTCTCAAGCCTAATGTCTCCTTCAAGAGGCAAACTTCCTTCAAGGGCACATTTTAAATTTTTCTATAATGCGAATTAATTGACTGTTATATCCACGAATTCACGTCGCTTTAATATGGGGTATAGATTAATATATAATTTTATTGGATTCTATTCGTATCAAATGAGCCCTTCACTTGAAGTCATCAAAACTTCTTTCAAATGTTGGCAATTTCCTTGTCGTTTAAGCTGTCGTCATTGAAAATTATAAAAATAAACTTAAAAAAAAACATTTTTGTTTTTCCCTTTGCCTTAAAATTTTAAATAAAATCTAATCAGCGTGGAAAACGTGTTACGCGGGAAGACGTGATGCGCACTGTCTGAACAGTGGCGCGTGGAGGAGAGAGCTGTCGTGGCTTTAATGAGGTCAGGAGAGAGTGAGTGAGTAAGTCGAGTGGTACAAAATTGACACATAGACTGACATAAGGCAGTGTTTTTATTTACGTAATTTGCCACTTTTGTAATTCTGAAATTCAACTTCAAATTTTATAAAATTGAAACCCCTTCACTTCTATTCTATTGCGACAATGATGAGGCAGACGAATGTTTGGGAATATGATATACACAATAATTCACGCCCTTGGTCCTTGGATTCTAAACCCTAGGGATCCAACGGTGGAAAGTTGTTGAACTTGAGCTCATCTGCTCCGGATTCAAACCCTTGTGTGAAGAAAGTCAAGGGCATACATTATGAAATAGAAAAATGTTTCATGTCTGCATTATGGAGATTAATTAAGAGGATAATGTTGTTTGCTGCTGATTGTGTTTGCCTTAATTAATTGGAGAACTGGGTTTTGGGTTGGATGTCTCTTCTTCTTACTTTAGAACATGCTCTTTCATTGGACATGCTGTGATCATTTTCAGTTTGAACAAGAGGTGTATGTACATAAACCAATTAAACGGTCCAAATTTAATTTGGTTTAGATCTCTGAGCTAATAGTAGATTAGCCGAAACCAAATCAATTCATTTAGCAATTCACTTCATAACCGATTGAGCGAATATTGTATGTAAAATGTTTGTTGAATTGAAACACACTTATAATGGGAATTGATCACCCACGCGTGATTAACTCTAGCACAACTCAACTAGATTGGTATGTAATATATGATATGTTCTTATTTATCGAGTTCCTTTTGTTATTAAAATCTGAATTTATTGGTAAGAAATCAAAGAGAAAAGTTCGGTAAACAACTGACTATTGATCGAGTGGTATTTCCCCTTTGTTAAAAGAGGTCTCATTACATTTACACAAGCTAGAAAACATTACAGAACCCAAATCTACAAATTGAAGTAAGCCCTTTATGGATGGACCAGAAGAAAAGAAGTAAACCATAGGCTATATGATTTCACCAAAGAAAGAAAAAACAAAGTAACCCTATATGAGGACAAAATTGATGACTAGTTACTGCCTCTGCTGCCACTGCAGAGACTGGAGTACGTGCAGCCCAAATCAATAAAACCCTAGTAAAGGTGAAAACCCTAAACCCTGAAAAGACTCACACTCACAAATTTCATAAACCCTAGATCTAATCTCAAATCGCAAGAAAAAGTAAAAAGCTCCAAAGTCCAAAATCTGCAGCAAACCAAAACGATCAGGAGTCTCTTTAATGAAACATTAAAAAGGAAAATAAAATAAACGAGCAATTTTAAGAAAACCTCCCAGAATTCTGTGGTGTTATGATTCTGCCAGATTTCAACCCCCCTAAAGAAAACCAACTCAGTTGTACGTTGTGTGGCAGCTGGCTTGGCAGCAGAACACCAGTTGGCACTATCTACCCAGATTTAATATTTACATGGGCCCATGTGGGCCTCAAACTTAAATAATTTAAAAGTTGTGATTCTTTTTAATTTTATTACATATAATAGTCTAAAACTACCAAAAAAATTTACTTATAACGGAAATTTTGGCCAATAACACAATGATACGTAAAAAAGTTATCTTATGTATCATTGTGTTATTGGTAAGAGATAACAAAAAGTGATATCCCCTTTGTACTAGAGTTTCTCTTCTAAACTACAAAAAAGAGAATTTTTAACACACACGCAAGTTAATATGGTTAGGAAGTTAATATCATTTTCAACTAGGGAATATTGTGACTAATTTATTAATTAACTATGTATACGTAAATGTAGATAAGATCAGTTGGCGAAAACTGTCTTGCTCATTTTTTTCACTCGAGTTCGATCTCCTTCCCTATAAATTAATTAACTAATCCCTATTATGCTTACATCCTCACTCACATAGCCGCACTTAGCTGTGTAAATGATTTGGATTTTGATAGATTAATAGCACTAGTACTATTTTCTTCCTCGTAAGTGGCAGTATATTTTTTTATTAATATTTTTTGACTAATCCGAAGGTCTTGGATTATTTTGCCCCACACAAAGAGGCCCATGACACGGTTTCTAACTTTCTACAACGTAAAAGTACAGAGCAAAAGATTTTTTATTTATTAAAAAAAAAACCACTACTTCACACACGGGGGCATATATTCCGTATCCTAATAACGCGTTCATCCCCCTTCATGTGCTGCTTTTGATTAATTAATCCTCAATTATTATGATTAATTATGCCCTAATTATATCTTTTTGTCTAACCACTACATTATAATATTATTATATAATCCCCAATTGGGGTTTTGATAATTTTAATTAAATCGAATTTTGACGTATGAATGATGGAACATTCCTCTGTAAGCCCCATGATAGTAGTTGTGGTTGATCAGATCATGATCTCATTAGTTTATTATTTATGCAAGAATTAATGATTATAAAAAAAAAAAAAAAAGTTTTCAAACGCACATGTTGCTGGAATTTGGGGTTTTGTGTTTGTTTATATTTGGTATGGGTGGCCCTCCCCAATGAGCAATAACCTAATTTCATAGATATCTTTCTTGCACTTGCTTAGTTGAATTTTATTTACTTTTTCTTTGCTGGTTGGCTGTTGCCCAAGAATACAAATGAAAATGTAAACAAAACAACATAAAATAAATAAATAAATAAATAAAATATAAAAATAAAGGCGGATTTTGAGCAACCGACAAGTCTTTGGTCTAGTGATATTTGTTTCCAATGGTTGAAGGAAGTCTCCTCTTCAATTCATTAATTGTAAGTATCTTGTAAGTATCTTATTGTTTGTTAAAGAAATGGACGTGGAGTATGATTTCTTATTTCTTTCCTTCCCGCCTCTTTATTTTTCCCTCTCTTTCTGGTGTTGTTCCCGCCATTTTTTTGATAGAAAGAAAAAACAGCAAATCATCTGCAATGGTAATGAAATTATATATATACCCTTTTATTTTATATTATTAGAAGATCTTTTTTTTTTTTGTTAATCATGTATAAACAATATGAAAATGTTACACCACCTTAGTACTTAAAACAATTTTAATAATAGATTTAAAACAAAGGATAATAGAGCCATTGAGGTTAGCTCAAGTGGTAAAGGATGATGGGGTAATGAGCTAAGATTAAGATATGTCTGAAACTTTTATTTCTCCCGGTACAACAAAGATAACGAAAGTCAACAGATAGTTACGTATTAACAAGAACTCGTTTTGCTTCAAATACAATATCATGAAATTAAGTGAAAAGCTCCACATACAATGTAAAAACTTGAGAGAAGTAGAATCACTTGTGCACCTGCACACGTGAGTGTGTTTAGTTTTCATAATTAAGTAACTAATCAAGTGCATACATGTAGTTAATTTGATTGACGATGGAAGATGATGAACCATTAATTATATGGGCCCAAACCTAATGATCCAAGCACAACAAGCTCATCATGCACGTGAAATTCCCTGATGGGTCTGCATCCACTGATCATAATTTTGTATCTTATTTTGTGGAGAAATTTCAAAATGACCCCAACCAAACTATTGCATAGATGTACACGGACAGGGAACATCCAAATAGGATATTTTGGGTTATATATGGACCATATGGTTGACTCTTAAGTTAATTTTGGGTCCTCTATTTGACTCATCTCCCCTGGGGTAAATTTTTTTAGACTGTCATTCATGCACTCAACAGTCAAAATCCAAATTAAGTTCATGTTTGAGTCTTTTTCGTCGGTTATACATTCTTATTCGGAGTAGTTATTTCTGCAACCGAGGTCAATTGTTTAGGAAAATTATGGACAATCGGTCAAGAGAATATTTATAACATATAAAATAAAATGTGTATCTTTACCCCATTTCTGATTTGATTTGATGATTAATTCGGTTGACTCTAGAGTTAATTTTGGGTCCTCTATTTGACTCATCTCCCTTGGGGTAAATTCGTTTAGACTACGCCATTCGTGCATTCTAGAGTCAAAATCCAAATTAAGTTTATATTTGACTCTTTTTCGTCGGTTATACACTCTTATTCGGAGTAGTTATTTTCCTGCAACCGAAGTCAATTGTTTAGGAAAATTATGGACAATCAGCCAAGAAAATATTTCTAACATATAAAATAAAATGCGTATCTTCACCCTTTTTCTGATTTGATTTGATGATTAATCTGGTTTCCGTAACATTGAAGTGAAGTTATTCATTTGAAAAAGGAATAAAACGAGTTTTTATCCCCACAAAAGTGGAAGCAAAAGCAGTAAAAGGCATCTCAAAATAGGTCATACATATGAGCAGACTCTAGTTGACCTTATCTGGATTCACCAGTCAGGAGACTGATGACAGGACCTGAAAAAACAAAAATTATAATAATAAATTTAAATATATTTTTAGCTGTTTTAAAAAGAAACGAGGGGCCACAAAATGACATGAGGCTCCAAATTGCCCAACAAATCAAAACAGCTGGAGCCCATCTCAACCATTTTTGGAATTATTTATTTCATGGAAAACGACTTCTGAAAGAGCTTAAACAATTTTTTATATTTTTATATTTTATTGTTATGCAGTCTTTAATTTCGAACAGGAAGATTCAAAAGGTCACCGGCACGAAGAAAATTTTCTAGAGAGGAGCCTAGGCCTGTAAATAAAGCCCGGGCCCGATGGGCTGGCCCGAATTTGGCCTTATTTTTTAATGTATGGGCTTATCCGGCCCGAAGTAATGGGCGGATTTGGCCCGGCCCGAAGTCTAATGAGTAGGGCTTGTGCTTCATTTTTAAGCTCTTTAAAAGCCCGGCCCAACCCAACTATAATTATTTAATTTAATTAATATAATTATATTATATGTAATATTAATATTTTGTCGGCAACTTTCTTTCTCGAATGCAGAATACTTTCTTTCTTGGATGTAGAATATTAATATAATACTTTCTTGAAAGTTGAAAGCATGTTTTGTCTCATCAAACAAAAGAAAGCTCATGCTTTGTCGGCAACTTTCTTTCTTGGAGGTTGAAAGCTTATGATGACAAAGAGAAAAGTAGTTCCAATTCGTAGAAGTTCCAAATGGAAAAAGCTGAAAATAATGAAAAAAAAAAACAGAGAGAAGAAAGAAGGAAAGAAAAGAGGAAGAAAAGAAAAGAAGAAAATGAGATCAGAAAGAAGTCGTCGCCCATTTTTCTCGATCTACTCTCTTCTCCATCACTCATCATCTTCTTCCTCTCACCTTCTCTCAGACCTCATCTATTTTTCGGGGTAAAGCAGACCTCATCTCTCTCTCTCTCTCTCTCTCTCTCACTGGAAAATACACGAGAAATGCAAGAGTAAGATGAAACTATTTTGGTGGAGCTGTAAGAATTTCGTTCATGTTGAATTGTAATTGAATATTTTGGATGCAATTATCATATTCTTTTACGGATTGTTTTTTATATATTATGTGTTAGTTTTGTTAATTTGAAACTTTATGAAAATATCAATTATATTCTTTGTTTATCTCTTTTTAGGTGCTGGTATGAGAATCTAGGTTATCTTATTTAATTTGTTTCTTCAATTTTGGGCACGAAATTTGTTGTTTATGTGTGAGTTTATGAATAAATCTTGAGTTCTATTTTTTTGAGAATTTTGTTATGCCCAATATTTTAATATCAATTAAATTAGCTTTGATTTGATTTATGGTAATTTTTTAGCATCTTTGTTTTTGTTCACTGAATCTGATTGTGTGCGGTTTTGAAATGGGAAGATGAAGATGTTAGAGAAATTGGAGGAAGAAAACATATTGTCAGGACTAGGAATGACAAGATGAACAAGAATGGCCGGAGTGGTTTGTCCAAGATGCAGAATAAATATTTTCATTTTTATTGTTTTGTAGTCTATTTCAATTTTGTTTCAACTTTATTTCAAAATTTCAATGTATTGTTGTTATTATATAATTATGGATGAAGACTTCAAACATAAAAAAGAAATGGAGTTTAATAAAGCATAAAATAATGGCCCATTTATAGGGCTAAATAGGCCCGACTCATTGGCCCGATCATAAGCCCGAAAATGTTAGGCCCATGAATAGGGCCTGGGCTTTGTATATTTGATATAGGGCTGGCTCGGCCTGGCCCGATAACTCCTTAGGGCTGAAAAAGCCCGTTACTAGTTAGGACCTGGGCTCACATCTCTTAGAACCGAGCTGGCCCGGCCCGAACCCGTTTTACAGGCCTAGAGGAGCCAACCATAATGTGCCACATTTCTAGACTCTTCGTTAAATTATTGGTTCAACTTTTTTCTTTTTAAGAAAATAAAAAAACTTTTCAAAAGCATAATGGTTATGAATTCAATCATTCCATTTGCGGAAAGGTTTATGCACTAATCAACGCCTATCCATGTCAAGTTACAATCTATCAGCTTTGATGAAACTTGTCTTGGATTCTTTCAAGTTGCACAAAATATGTAAAGATTTCATAAGTGTTGCCGTATTAATTTGTTCGGTCGGTTGAGTAGATTATTGTTAAAACGTGATTTATAATTGATGGTCAGATAACATAACATATGACAGCACATTGCCCAATTTTCCTACATTTTATTTCGTTTCATGATTCTCATTTCTTATTTTGTTGAAAGAATAATGCTTACCGGCCCATTTGTACTTTACTTGGGCCCAAAAGATTATACGCAAAAATAATTTCGAACCAAGAGATTTGATTGTCGGAACGGGGAAAATAGAAAGTGGAACACATCAACAGTACCACCCCTTGCAAATAAGCAGAAGCACAATTCGTTTAATTAAAACCTACACTGCATAAGATTTCGCGGTTAGCTCAAGTGGCGAGGGAGGGTAGAGAGAGGTTAAAACTAGGATAGGTTAAGTGTTCGATCCATTCTAATGTAACGAGAAAAGAAAACGTACAATGCATTGATTAAGGAAACTTTGCAGGTCAAGACTCGCTGGGAAGAACATTGAAGAAATGATACACTTCTTCTTCATCAATTACACCTACCTCTGTTGAGCAAAGTAAGCAGCAGACTTGCTTGAAGGTTTGGTTACCTGCAGGAACTGCTTCAGTCTCAGAAGATTCTCTCCCACTTTTGCCCTTTCTAGGTCTTCCTTCTTTTTGATGGAACACTTGATCACTTCCAGTTGTGCAATTAACAACAAACACTGCTCTGTACTGGGTTACATACTTTTCATGCCTGCAAGAAATCAAGCTCAGATGCAACCCAAAAATAAAAAATCAAGCTCAGATGCCATTTAAATATATAAATGAGTATATCTCACCAATAACAAAAAATTTAGTCACCATTGAAAACAAAACATTCTGCAGCTACTAGAGATACAAGGTTAGCATGACCTTTGCGGGAATCGGGTCGATGATTTCACACGCCCCTCTGCTAGTTGTACAAATACTTAGTTTTTACTTTCGGTACACATAAAAATGCTTGTATGTATACATATATTTACTTTTTCATCCCTAATTTTACTAAAACTACATGCTAACTTTATCAATACCACAACATAATTGCAACTTTTGGTATCATAATTAACTATCACCTCATAGTACTTCAAAACCACTCAACTAATCTAATTGTTGCCTGCCTTCATCAGCTTTACATAGCCACCTCAATACGTATAGGGTAATTAATAACAGCCTAGATACTATATTCTACTACAACTAGAAACTTGATAACACCAGATATGTTAACCGTTCTTGAAAAAAGGCTAGTTAAGTCTAGTTTTCGGAAACAAGTCAATGGGACACTATATTTAATCAAAATATCAATCTTCTCTATAGAAACGATACCACAAACTCCATTAATCCATAACATGTTAGTCTATACACATCATCACTACGGCATAACAGTTGGAACTTTCCTCATCCCTTGACAGGCAGGAAACTAATTATAATGCAATCACGGTCAGTCTATAGTTCACAATGTAAAAGGCACCAAGATCAGTTTATGGTTCACAATGTAAGAGGCACCAAATGTTCTAAAGGAGATTAGAGGAACTTAGCTTCTGTAGAAACTTCATTTTTAAAATGTAAGACTTCAACAGTTTATCTAAACTTTCATAAGTAGTTCAGAGCAGACTAACAAAACCGTAACGAGACAGGAGAGATTACAAAACCTTGACTAGACTGGATAGAATGCTGCCAATTAAACTGTGGCATCTATCCAAAAGCTCATTTGCTGATCTGGCTTTCATTCTAAGTGGCTTTTATTTTTATTTTTATTTATTTATAAAGAAAGAAAGCACAAATCACCAAAAGAAAGTTTAATTATGTAGGGAAATTTTCAGCAATAAAACAGTTATAAAAAGGTTTAAGTAGTCATTCACATGTTTCCCCTCCAAATTGTTAAACTTGTTTTCTTAGCTATTCCCCCATGTTTGGTTTGCTTTCAACTAGAGAGAATAAAGAAAAAGGAGAAACGGTTGAAATATTTTCTTCTGAATAATGCAAAAGGAGAACAAAGAGAAGAAATGTGTTTTGGTAACAAATACCTATGAGCCCACTTTCCCTTCAAATCTTACCCATCTTGCAGAGAAAGTTTGAGAGGAAAACCTAGCATATTTTCTGTACTTAAGAAAAATAAAATTCATTCTCATTGATAGCCAGCCAACAGTAAGTCAGAGAAATTTAATTTAATTTTCCTGGTACCTAATACATTTTCTACTCTTATTGCCCACTTTGTTAATTATCGAACTCAAGAATAACTTACCTACGATCCTACAAACACAAATGACAAGTGCTTTTCAAAGCCTAAAATCCAGTACTAGATTGAGAAACATTATTATCCCAGCAAGGACCCATTCCAACCAATGCTAAATTCAGGAATCAGACCTACGCAAAGAGATATGAAAAATAAAAAGGGATAGAGCATTCGAGTCTTCCTAACTACAGCAGAAAGAAAGGAATAGGCATGCCATAAACATGCTTTCAGGGTTGGGAAAGGATGCTACCACTAACCACGCTGACATTCTTATTATAAAAAAAGTACTGACATTCATATCCAATGCATATACAGTATACCTTTGACACTCCAGGCATAGTGTGGTGAAACAAGATGGACAACTAAGCACAGCATCAGAAGTACGACCTTTCCTTTTCTTTTGAACCCACAACTCATCTTTGTCATCAATATCTGAATCATAGAACTCGGGTTTGACAGAGTAGTCTATTTCATCGTCATCAGAAACTGAAATACACAACATATCAACATGGGTTACATTCAAAACTTCAAAGAATTACTCCAGTCAATTGCTATATAACAGTACTTAGCTGGAGCTTCAAATATCTAAAAGCAATGCCGGACAAAAGATATGATTTTCAATTGCAACTTATCACAAGACATCCTTTCTCATTTGATTGTACAATATACCAAGTAAAATGGATACCATTCATTGCCAATATGAAATTCATTCCAATAAATTGAATACAAGGAGAATACAACCTATTAAACAGTCCCAAGACTTTGATAATTATGACGTTTAGAAAAAAAACTCTACTTTTGCTCTGAGTAAAATTAATATAAGGGTTTAAATACAATAATATACCTTAGCATTCAAAAAGCTTACAAAATTTGAACAACAAACAATCACACACTGACAGTATTCTAAGTTATTTAATCGAATACAGAAATCACAACATATTAGCCCCAAAATAATATGAAAACAAAGAAATCAAGAAATCCCTGTCTGGGTTCTGTTTGGTTGGTGAGAAAACATGGATAAGGAAAGGAAAGCGTGAGCAGAATGGAGGGAAAATAAGACGAGAAGAAAGGAGGTGAAGAGAATTACCAGTTTTCTGAGAATTGGTTGGAGAGCCCACGGGGGGGTCTCTCTTGTCATCTCCATCTGCTTCCATCTTCGTCCCTGTTCTGTTCTCACTTTCTTTCTTTGTATCTGCTGGGTTTAAGTCGGACTTCATTCGTATGGGCCTCTTCCCAAGTCTGTTCGGTGCTTCTTTATTTATTTATTTTTGTTAATTGATGACGGTTTGGGTTGCGTTGTGAATAAAGGTGACACGGTCTGAATTTAAACAAAAATCACTTTGTTTAGAATGAATGGTTTGTTTTGGTTCAATTTCAACAAAAATCACTTTAAACACAAAAAATCTCAGGGCATGTTTGGTACCCCTCACTATATTGGATTGGATTAAATAAGACTTGAAATCCCATGTTTGGTAAGAGGGGGATTAACTTAAATGAGCTTAAATAGTCTAACAGTAAAATTTTTTGCCTCGCTCGCTCGTTCAATATAACGAGCTTGAAACATGGCTCGCAAAATAGCGAGCTTGCTAAACAGACCAAGCGAGTCCGACGATAGCCAATTTCTTCTTCTTCTTCACCTAGAATTGTCACCACCATATCACCACAGACAGTCGTCAAACCCAGTCACTCAAACCATCCACCACCAATTCAAACCCAGCCACTAGAATCAACAACCACCAATTCAAACCCACCCACTCGAATCAACCACTACCAATTCAAATCCAGTGGAACCAAAACCAAATTCAACAGCCACTATCAAACCCAATTGAACCCTCTGAAAAATCACCAACCATCGACCATGGCTCAATGAAATCAGATGGAGATTTGTGACTTCAAAGGAGATGAACATCTGTGACTTCAAAGGGGAATAAGAGAGAGAAAATGATGAGGAGGCAGAGAAAGGTTGGGAGGAGGAGATAGAAAAGGTGAGAGAATGAGAAGGATATCATTGTATCAATATTGAAGAAAAAAATAGAGAACCAGAGAGTGCAGCCACCACATACCCAAAAGTGGATCCGGCTTTCTTAAAACTTGGGGTGAGGAATGAAGAGAGTGAAAAGGAAGGAAGGAAGAAGAAAATAGAAAGGAAAGAACAGAAAGAAAGAAAGAAAAGAGAAGGAACGGCCTGGAAAGGAAGAAAGAATGGGAAAAAACAAAGGAGGCTTGGGAAGGAAGAAGAAAGGAGGAAGAAAGAAAAAAAGAAGAAACGGCCAAGAAGGAAAGGAAGAAGAAAAGTCAATGGAGAAAAAAGGAAGGAAGAGAAAGAAAAGGAGAAAAAAGAAGAAGAGATAAGATAGTTTAAGCTTGTTAAAAATATTAAAATTTATTTGTTTTCTTTTTATTTATTTATAGATAAAAAAACCATAATTAAAATCAAATATTACAATTTTATTAATTAAATATTAAATATTAAAAAAATTATTTTTAGTTCAACAAGGGCAAAAACAGGTCTTCACTATTTTTACAATTTAGCTTTTAGCTCGACAGGACAGCAAACGAAACCGTAGGACTCCTTAATCCAGCTAGTCCAATTGAAGCTAATCAAAGACAGTCCCAGGATTTAGTTCCAGTCCATGATAGTAAAGGGTCACCAAACGACCCCTCAGGGTGTTAGTGTAAAAAACTTTTAATTAAAAAGATCAATAGAATCAAAGTTTCACCAAACTTCAAATTTAACATCTTGTTTAGACTTAGATTTTTTTCGCCTATGGGCCTTTAAAGATGGCGGAAGTTGGAGAAAGAAGAATGCTTTGGGCCTACTTTCAAACCCATATGAGTGGTTTGAATGAGAGAAGAAGCCGAACCTTTCAAAGTAAGGGAAAGTTTGCCTCACCAAGAAAACAAACAAAAGAAAGCTTGCTTACATTTTGAAAGAGACAAGCTCGACCACATAAATAGACCGAGGAATCGTATGCCTCATTGAGGGAGCAAACAACAAGAGCCAGAATCTTACTTGCCTCACCGAGAGAGCAAGGTCCAAAGACCAAGCTCATGTCAGAGTTCCACCACCCAAGTTATCAGAAAGCAGCTGAAGATCACCTTTTCCACCGTTCAGATTGATCAATCGCGAGTGAAAGCGTAAGATGAAAGTTATGAGGATTGATTAGACGTTTGTGAGAGCACGACCATAATTATTGTCTCCGCTATAGTAATACAAAGTCTATAAATAGCAGAAAGATTGATGAAATGAGGGTCTAGCACCAATCAAACAAATGAAGCTCAATGACTGCTCAAATGCACCTTTTACCCTTTTATCATGTAGTTAATAGTTTTTAATCTTTGATTGTACATTCAATATATCAACAAGAAGTTCTTAAGATACCCACATTTCTTAAGTTATTTCTTGAGCACCACTCCATCCATCCAAATTTCTTGGGATGCCTGCATTTCTTAAGCTATCTGAAATCATTGAGCTACCGAGCCTAGTGCCTACTATCCAATCATATCCTCTACAGGACTTGTGATCAAGGGCTAGAACCTTACGGTCAAAAATCTATTCCTATCTCGGCCAAAATCGTTCGTGAAGAAGTCACATCCACATCGCCAAGCATCACTGACTTGTAAGCAGGACCATTTCTAACTATGGTACTGGCATGCCACACACATTCACACCAAGAAGGACATCTTTGTTACTAGGTCTGCTCGGCCTACTCGATTATTTTATTTTAAAATAAGAATTCGTTCTTAACTGTAATTTCTATCATTTAAAAAATTAAACTTACAAATGGGTATGAACTTGAAAGTGACCCTATAATTTAGGGATTTTTATGTAATTAACCCTACTAATTATAAAAGAGGACAGATGATAAAATTGAGCACAACTTAAGATATACAACACATTTGGTATTTCGTGGCCAACAGGCTTCCTCGCCAAGTCAGCTTTGCATTTTCGTTCACTCAAAAACTCAAAAGACTCATCAAAATGCTGCTTTTCCTCTCTCCCTCTATCTCATTACAAAACATGGACACCATCGTCTCCAATTCCGCATTACTATCCATACCACCACTCCCTCCAGTCCGTACAGTTACTTCAAACTCTTACTCGACAACCACCTCTGCTCTCGCGCTCTCGTCGAAGAAGCTCTTCTCCGGCTTCTTCTACAGCTCTGGAAGCCAGAGAAGGCAACTGGGTCTTCGTAATTCTTCTTCTTCTGCTCGTACGGTTCCTAAGTTTACAGTTGCTTCCGGTGGTGGTATTCAGCAAATTAACGAAACCCAGTTCCAGGATACCGTTCTGAACTCGGACCGTCCGGTTCTCGTCGAGTTCGTCGCCAATTGGTGTGGTCCTTGCCGCTTAATCTCTCCTGCTATGGAATGGGTCGCTCAGGTTCGTCTCTCTCTTTCTCTCTGTCCATTCTATCTATCGATACATTAGATGGAATTTTATTTATTTATTTGATAACCTGAACCTATACATATATGTGTTTCTATTTACTATTGTTGCCTTTTTGGAGCATGTTCATTGTTTCTAAGCAGTGGCCTTTGAAGGGAAATTATGAAAATAGGGAAAAGTTTGAGTATTTGAGAAATTGAGAATATAGAAAAAAGTAATTACATTTATTTTGAGTTTCAAGAGAAAGAATACAAGAAAGGAATGGAATTTTGCTTAAGAAATTTAATGGGTATGATCAAAATCTGTTGAACTGTGGAAATGGGTAATGACATATGGCATCTACACAAGTTAACATAACATAGTGTGGTTGGTTGGAGTTGGGTAGACGTTTACTGATTTTGGGAAATGAGAGTTCCTGTTGTTTTTGTAGGAATTAGAGTTGAAGTTAAACTATCTTACCAAAAGAAAAAAATAGTGTAAACTATAGGCTAAAGGTCCCCTGCTTTGTTTAAGAGTCCAGAAACCCAATTTTTGTTTAATAGTTTTGGATAGCACTTCATCTCTCTCTGTCTCTCTCCCAGATATGCTTGTTTTTACTTCTTGTTATGGAAAAAAATAAAATACACACACACACACACACAATGTTTGTATAAAAAATCTTTCCGGCATCACCCCATTTCGAGGACTCACAGAAATGCCTCGGATGGTGCCACAATCGAAGAAATGTATGATCATTTTGAAAGAAGGTTTGGAAAAATGTCTTGAAGAGAAATGGGAGGACAAGTTGCATCTTTCAAATTATTTATGCTGTCAATTTGCCTTGGATTGTTATCCAATCTATACAAATGATCTGATATATGAGTTTATTTGTTGTACTCAGGAATACAGAGACAGGTTAACAGTTGTTAAGATTGATCATGATGCAAACCCAAAACTGATTGAAGAGTACACAGTTTATGGGTTGCCAGCTTTGATTCTCTTTACGAATGGACAGGAAGTTCCAGAAAGTAGGAGAGAAGGAGCAATTACAAAAGCGAAGCTGAAAGAATATGTGGATGCTTTATTGGAGTCAGTGTCGGTTGCATAGTTGCACTTCCATTTGGATAAGCAGAGGTGCCAATTCCATCAGCTTCAACTTGTGTGTAATATCAATACTCCCTTCCCTTTTGTTTTTATTTTTTCTTTTTAGTGTATTATACTTGGCATTCAATTGTATAATTTGAGCTGTAAATTTCCAAAAATTATCATTAGAGTAGCTCTGTTGATCTACTCCTCATCTGGACTGGAGTATGCTTCTTGGAGCACATAAATGTAAAAGATAGTATTTTGGTTGTCAAAATGAACACTAGAATGTAATCAAGAAGTGAAGCCAAATGTGGTGTAGAGAAAATTATAGACTAAATAGAAATAATTTATAAATGCCAGATAATGTCATAGGTATTATTCATCACTATGGAAACAGAATAACAGACATTATGCATGAATATACCCATTTCTTTATTTTATTTGGTTCTCTTCAAATATCGTTTAGTAAATAAGTTTTTTTTTAATTACTTTTGGGAGCTGTTATTGGCACTCTATAAAAGTCATTATGCACTCGCGCTTATGTTTTTATAAAGAAGGAAGAGCAGTGCAAGATGAATTTTTTGGAGTGTCAATATAATATATATAAGTTATTTTTCATAAATAAAACCTAACAAGTTATCTTTTGATTTTGATAAATGGGGAGGGGAGATTCGAGCTTGGGACGTAACATTGGGAAGAAAAAAAAACTACTAGACTAATAGTTAGTTGGTAACCAAAGAGGTAATTGAAGATATATCTTTGTCGATAATTTATGTTTGAATAGGAAGAGGCAAATCAATCGTATAATTTTATTGGCTTTACAAGTAAGAAAATGAGTAGGACATCAAACTACACAGCCCTGTCTTGCCTGCCATGAGTCACAGCCTCATCAGGGATGTACTTGCCCCAAAACCAGTGTGCCTTCCAAACTCTGTTCATCTCTTCAATGGGCACGTTCTTTGTCTCAGGCAGGAAGAAAGTGATGAAGATGGTCATAATGATCACAAAGCCAGCAAAGAAGAAGAAGAGACCGAACTTCAAGTGGCAAAGCATGGTGAGAAACACTTGGCCGATGAGAAAAGTGAACAACATGTTCACTGAGACGTTGATGGCTTGTCCGGCGGATCGGATCTCCAGAGGACAGATCTCACTGGGTACCAGCCATCCCAATGGCCCCCAAGACCATGCAAAGGCTGCTACATATGCACATACAAAGAACAAGATCCAGTTGGCTTCACCTTTTGAAAATGATCCTTCTCCACTCACACCAAACTCCTTGCCTATCATCACTCCGACAGCAATCTACAATGTACGTGGTGCAAGTTTAGTTAGAAAAATGCCCTTTAGAAATCAAGGTTTAATTAGTTTCATTCAATTGACCATGCAATTAAGTACCTGACAGATGATCATTTGCAAACCACCTTGAAGGAATAAGACTCTTCTTCCAAACTTATCGACTGTGAAAATGGACACTAAGGTAGCAACCACGTTAACACCGCCAGTGATGACAGAGGACATGAGGGAAGCTTCATTTCCAAAACCCAACGTCATGAAAAGAACAGGTGCGTAAAACATGATCACATTGATGCCGGTGAGCTGCTGAAAGAATGGAACAAGAAAGCAAATGATAAGTTGAGGCCTATATCTTGGTTGTGTGATGTTGATCCATTGGTTCTCCACTCTGTTTGCAACCTCAGTAGCATTAAGAAGGTCTTGGAATTCCTCATCGACGTTGTCGGTGCCATCGAATCTTTTGTAACATTTTCTTGGCCTTGTCAGGGTGACCTCTTTCTAGGATGGAATTTGGAGTGTCAGGCAGTAACACTGCGGCAAGGGTCATCATCAAAGAAGGGACAGCTGCAAGAGCCAAAGAGATTCTCCAGCCATATCCACCCTTGATCTTGGCAGTGCCGAAGTTAACAAGACCTGCCACTAGAATGCCAATGGTTATTGCCATTTGGAACCCCATGTTGAGCGCTCCTCTAATCTTTGTTGGAGCCATTTCCGCCAGATAAACAGGAACAGACTGCAAATGACATGGTGATTCCAAATTAATTAGCCAGCTAGCTCTATAAATCGAATAATGCTAGAGAGATCACATTAGTGAACCACATTATACAGTAGATGAAGATATGCATACCTGATTAGCAAATCCAACACCAATACCAAGCAGCAGGCGACCAATAATTAAGAGTACAATGTTATTGGCAACACCATTTAGGACAGAGCCCATAAGAAAAACAAGGCCAGCCACAAACATGGAGATTTTTCGGCCAAATTTCCTAGTTACTGATGAAGCAAAGAAGGAAGCCACCAATGCTGCAATGTAGAGGCAAGACGTGAACAACGTGAGGAGTTGGCTATCAAATTTGCAGTACTGGTTTTGACCACCAGACTCATTCTTCATTTTATGGTACACAGATGGGAAGAACTTGCTCAAGAACGACTCCATTGAGGTCACTCCTCCTGCATATGGAGAAAAGTTGTTTAGTACTTGTTTTAATGTAATCTCAATTCTTTTAAACATAGAGAAAAAAACACAATTAATTGTTGTGTGTATGAAATGGTGTTCCAATTACCCGAGATTCCAAGATCGTATCCGAAGAGGAGACCTCCCATGGCAGCTGCGAGACAGGTGAATACCACAAAGACAGTGACACCGCCTTCATAGTTCCTCCCTCCGCCTCCGCCAACAATTCCTCCTCCAGCCATTGCTCTACGATGTCTTGCAGTCTGAAAGTTCTTTGAAGTTTAAATATACTTAACCAAATGATTTTGTCAAAAATCTTTGATATCCACTATGAATAAGAAGAAACAAATGTATAAATCTTTTGATCCTTTGTTCCTTAATTTCATTTCAAATCCCAGAATGTTCAAGCATATAAAGGCCCCAAAATGTAACAAGCTGCCCGGTTGTTTCAACAACTTAGGACTAAATTCTTGTGGAGCTGCCATATTTAGGTATGAATGGTTGGATATGTTAGGATATAACAGTAGATAAAATTCTTGTTTCAATTAGATTGAGATAAGTAGTTGCTGATATCAAACCAGTCGTGCTGTTTGGAGCTCAAAATTTTGCAATGTGTGATTATTGTTAGTCAAACTCCGACAGGTATTACCATGAAAAACCATACTGTAAATTTGGATATTATATGAACATATCTTTAACCATATAATTAACCAGAATTCTGATATAGAAAGCTGAGTCAAGCTAACACCCCCTGTCAAAACCTCAACCTTGTTTACAATAACAATCATATAGTTGGATGTTAAATCGAATAATTAACGGTCAAGATTTCACCATTCAAAATTCTATCCATACGAAATAATTTGTAATATCCATAAATTTACCACTGTGTGTGCCTATTCATCAGATTGCCAAATTTAGAGTACCAAAACATTAAAATGGTTTTAAATAAAAATCAAGTACTTAATTTTGTTCTAATCCAAAAACAAGAATTTGCCGTGATCCTTATCCTCATAAGTTCGACCATTCGGACATAAATATGGCATGTATAACAAGGAAGGAAAGAATTTCACAATCAAGAAAATAATTGTAGGATTATTAGGTAAGTTTGTTTAGCAGGCAAGCTTGCTACCCTATGGCGCCTTTATAAAATTTACATTATCTTTCTCTTCTTCTTGAGAGTGGGTTTGCTTAAACTTCAATGAGGTTATAGACTTGAAAACTTTGTAGAGTGACGGCAGGAGGAGGTGGTTTCGTCGGGGAGGGCGGAGGAAGGAGCTATGAAGGAGGTGTCACCATCTTTGTGCTCTTCACTTGCATTGCAGCTGCCATGGGAGGTCTCCTCTTTGGATATGATCTTGGAATCTCAGGTAATTGGAACACCATTTCAGAAACACACAAACACATCAATTAATTGTGTTTTTTTCTCTATGTTTAAGTGAATTGAGATTACATTGCAAGGGGTTTGTACATATCTCAAGAGATTAAGAGCAGTTACCCCTGCACCTGAAGTTCTGTGTTCGAATCCCCTCTCCCCTAATATCGCTTGTATCAAAAGAGAAAGAAAAAAGAAAAGAAAAAGAGAATTGAGATTACATTAAAACAAGTTTTCTCTATGCAGGAGGAGTGACTTCAATGGAGTCATTCTTGAGCAAGTTCTCCCCTCTGTGTTCCACAAAATGAAGAATGAGTCTGCTGATCAAAACCAGTACTGCAAATTCGATAGCGAACTCCTCACGTTGTTCACCTCTTGCCTCTACATTGCAGCATTGGTGGCTTCCTTCTTTGGTTCATCAGTAACTAGGAAATTTGGCCGAAAGATCTCCATGTTTGTGGCTGGCCTATTATTGGTCGCCTGCTGCTTGGTATTGGTGTTGCATTTGCTATATATCTCGCTATATATCTCGCTTACACATTTGATTAAAGAATTAAACGTACAGGTCTTAAGAGATATCACATTTTTAGACCATATTCGTTTACCGCATTATGTGGCACTGGCAGGTGATATGTTGATTACCAACGCGTCGTAAAAATTTATGTGATAATAATAGGACCCCATTTACCATATAGTGTAGTTGGCCAATGTGAAGTGAAAATATGATCTCTCTACACTAGTTGAAGTTTAGAGGTAGCTAGCTAGATAATTAATTTGTAATCTCCATTTGGTTTGTAGTCTGTTCCTGTTTATCTAGCGGAAATGGCTCCAACAAAGATTAGAGGAGCACTGAACATGGGGTTCCAAATGGCCATCACCATTGGCATTCTAGTGGCAGGTCTTGTTAACTTCGGCACTGCCAAGATCAAGGGTGGATATGGCTCGAGAGTCTCTTTGGCTCTTGCAGCCGTCCCTTCCTTGATCTTGACTGTTGCTGCAATCTTTCTTCCATCCTAGAAAGAGGTCACCCTGACAAGGCCAAGAAAATGTTGAAAAAGATTCGTGGCACCGATAACGTCGATGAGGAATTCCAAGACCTTCTTGATGCTACTGAGGTTGCAAAAAGAGTGGAGACCAACGGAGCAACATCACACAACCAAGATATAGGCCTCAACTTGTCATTTGCCGTCTTGTTCCATTCTTCCAGCAGCTCACCGGCATCAATGTGAATATGTATTATGCACCTGTTCTTTTCATGACGTTGGGGTTTGGAAATGAAGCTTCCCTCATGTCCACTGTCATCACCGGCAGCGTTAATGTGGTTGCTACCTTAGTGTCCATTTTCACAGTCGACAAGTTTGGAAGAAGAGCCTTATTCCTTCAAGGTGGTGTGCAAATGTTCATCTGCCAGGTACTTAATTCCATATGCTCAATTCGATGAAATTAATATAAAAAATTTCACATCAAAGGACGTAGCTTGCACAGAGGCTTGTAGCTTAAGTGGTTAAGAGCAGTTATCCCTGCACCTGAAGTCCTATGTTCGAATCCCTCCTCCCCCAATATCACTGGTATAAAAGTAAAAACAAAAGAACTTGCACTAACATTTACACATACATTGCAGATTGCTGTTGGAGTTATGATAGGCATGAAGTTTGGTGTGAGTGGAGAAGGAGCATTTTCAAAAGGTGAAGCCAATTGGATCTTGTTCTTGATATGTGCATATGTAACAGCCTTTGCATGGTCTTGGGGGCCATTGGGGCGGCTGGTGCCCAGTGAGATCTGTCCTTTGGAGATCCGATCCGCCGGACAAGCCATCAACGCCTCGGTCAACATGCTGTTCACTTTCATCATTGCCCAAGTTTTCCTCAACATGCTTTGCCACATGAAGTTTGGCCTCTTCTTCTTCTTTGCTGGCTTTGTGGTCATTATGACCATTTTCACCACATTCTTCCTGCCTGAGACAAAGAATGTGCCCATTGAAGAGATGAACAGAGTTTGGAAGGCACACTGGTTTTGGGGCAAGTACATCATCCCTGATGAGGCTGTGACTCATGGCAGGCAAGACAGGGCTGTGTAGTTTGTTTGATGAGAGCAAATTGATTAAAGATTGCAGGATCAGTTTAATGGACTAAGAATATTGGAATATGAACAAATTCTCGTCAAATCTAATTCAATCACACATATTGGTAGATGCAAATGTAAAATAGAAGTTAAATGTTAAAGGAAAGTGTTTTGATTCTTTGGTGTATTAGACATTGTTGCATCAAATGACTTAAATTGTTCATAATATATTCAACTCCAAATGCATATAAGAAGAGAAAAAAAAAACATTAAACCAATTGGACACAAGCAAATCCGTCAACTAATCCAGTCATGTTAATTGTTTGATTTAGGAATTCGATCATATTTACCAAATTATCTACACTGATTAAAATTAGATAAAAATTGGATTATATCGGTCAATTTAAGCGGATTAAATTGGATCGGTCTATTTAGGCAGAGTTGATATGTATTGAGTAATATTGAAAAAAATATTCCTTATATTTTAGAATCAGCCGTTGGATTTGATTTTTAGCCTTTGCGATTGAATACAATTAATATAGGCCGTTGGATTTGAAAACTCTATATTTGGTTTGGGCTTGGGCGGCACTTGAGCCCAATGAGCCGTAAACCGTTCGAAACGTATAGTACAGTCGTATAGTGGATCAAACAGTGGTATACTAAGAGAAGAAAACGACGACGTTGCCATTATGTCGGATGCAATTCGTATAGTTTCAGGACAGATCGAGCTCTGGTAATAGGAAGAAGAAGAACCCTCTAGGGTTATCAGATACAGCTCTACCAGGTTCTCTTTCTCTCTCTCTATCTATCCATGTCTCTCTCTTTCTCTCTTTCTCTCTTTCTGTGTCTCCCTCTCATTCTGTGAGGTGCTTTGTGCAAAACCCCGTGCCCTAAGTTCCTAACTGAGCTCTGTAAAGGCTTCCTTCATAAACTATAATAAGAAACTAGGGAGAATTGAGGGAAAATCTGTTATGCTTTCACACAACTGTTGCAAAGAGGAAATAACAAGAAACTAGGGTTTGTTATGTTGTTCGTATAGCTCTAATCTAATGGGCTTGTGCTAACTTTAATACTCAACATTATGAGCTTACATGGATTTTGTTTTCTGTATTGTGCCTTGAATTATGTGAAATGGCCATATATTGACATCAATATCTATTAGTTTGTTAATTGGGTTTGAATTTTTAGATGAGGAAGGTTGGGTAGACTTCTAGGCTTCTTCTATTGAATTGATGGTACATTTTGTTTATGAGATAGTTCGTAGAAAAGAAAAAAAAGAGTATTGGGATAGAAAATGGGACTGTCCGGGATAACTTCTCTGGATTTGCGTGAACTAACAGAGTGGTTGCTAAGTGGGGATGCCATAACTTAGTGTTTGTACTGACATTTGAGAATCCCTCTGTCTCAGTGAGCTCAGGGTAAAAAGTTGAGTACATTGTAAGATTCTTTACCTGGTTTTTTACCTAGGATTGTAACATTGATACACACAGAGAGACACACAGAGAAATATATATGTGTATATTTTGCCATTTTCTGTCAATGGGTTGATGGTTTTAGATTGTAGAAGCCGTTTAGTGCTTAGGTTTAAACTCTTAGGTTTGGGGATAGCTCAAAGTCCTAGTGGTAGAACCTATACCCTAAGCCCTAAACTTCTGTTTCTTGGTCAATTTTAAAACTCTTTAGAAGAGCTAGAGGCACAGTTCAAATGTCCTCGGTCCTGCTAAAGGGGTTCTCATTAGAAGAAGCCATCTCTGTGTATATATCCATATGATGCATATATGTATCTTTGTTGTCAATGTAACTACCAATCCTTTGGTGTTGCTCTTTGTATTATTTTCTTTTAGCACCTTTATTTTCTTAAGGCTTCTTTTGTTTTGTTTTGTTTTGTTTTGTTTTTTTCCAAGTTTCAAAAGGTTTCTATTTGTATTTTCTATTTTTGGTTGAATCCGTTTTGAGTTTTCAATGTGTAAACTTGGGATGGTTTTGGAAAAAAAAGGCAAACCAAGTAGTTTCGATTTGGTTTGGTACCAACTTATAAATCCAGTTTTGTTAAAGGGGCACTTGTTCCAAAATTGTGGAGTGATATTTAAAAGTCAGATGTAGCCACTTTTGCAATCTAGATTAAGCTTTAGCTCATGGCATCCAGTAATTTAGTGTGTGTTGTGCTGCCCCGCCTTTTATTTACTATGTTCACCCAGTTTTTTATATAACTAATTTGGTTTATTTATGGCTATGTTTGAGCTCCTGTGAATTTTATGACTAAATGGATTGATGCATTTTTCCTATGTCTTGGCCATAATGAAATTAGTGATGGTTGAGTAGTTGCTTCAATCTGGTAGGCGATTATCCTTTTCCCCTGGCTTATGGAATGGGGTTGTGTAGGAAAAAGAGGGGCAATATTTTCTCTCTTTCTTTTGTGCTTTTCTTGACTGATTGGGTCTTTCTCTTTCTTTTTTGGACTGAAAGGTTCTCTCTTTCTATTGTGCTTTTCTTGTGGAGGAAGTTTTTGCGCTGAATTGGAGGCAAATAGTTGATTCTTCGAAAAGTCCCACCAACACCCATTTCTCCATTGCAAATATCACTTCTTTGCAACAACAAATTCTTCAGATATATACTTTCACTGATACCTAGACCAGTAATGCAACCCAAGCGTAAAAGTTTATACCTATAACCAGAAGTTGGAATACAACAGAAGCAATTCCTTTTGTTTTGTTTTTTTCGGTTGATAAATAAGATCTTCAAAACTCAGTTTACAAATTCTATAACCCGTCATTGTAGTTGAATCATGGAAATGAAAGAAGAAAGCTTCAGTTTTCTGAAGAGAATGTCAGATTTTTTAGGCTTCATTTGTCTTTTTCACTTTCCTCATAAACCTGGTTCACAAGGTCATTTGCCTTTTCTCTTTTCAAAAGTTAATCCTAGTTCTTCTTTGAAAACACATGGTTTGGATTATAAGAAAACAAGCTATACGCTCCATATGTGCATAACCTGTATGCTTTGGAGAGGAAAACTGCATATGACCTCCTCATCAATGAAAGACTGGAAAAGTAAAAGAAGTGAGTAGACGAGGGTAGTTTCTGTCTTTACTCGTGTCTATCAGTACATGCAGTGGTTTAGATTGTTATGTGACTTGAGTTTTATAATGTTGTCAGGTGTTAGTCTACCAGTACCTGCCGTCATTTCTGTTGTCTTAATATCTTGTTAGCTAGTTCTGGTTTTTCTCACTGTGTTATAAGCTTATATCATATGACAGATGTAGGTTGTGATAAGTCATTTATGCTATGACAAATTTGCTTATTCATTTCATTTGTATTGCAGGATTTGAACTCAGAAAATAAATCGTTTGCTATTTAAATACCAAACAGAGGCAATGATGCAATTTGCTCCAAGTGAGGGTGAAACTGCTTTGTCTGTAGTTGGTCCAAGGCCAATGGAGTTGTCTATGCATAGTGCTCGCCCAGCACCTGGGCCAAATGGAAAACGAAGGACTTCCAGTTTGGAATCGCCAATCATGTTGTTGACAGGTCATCAGAGTGCTATATACACAATGAAATTTAATCCTGCTGGAACAGTTGTTGCATCTGGGTCTCATGACAAAGAAATTTTCTTATGGAATGTTCATGGGGAATGCAAGAACTTTATGGTTCTGAAGGGGCACAAGAATGCTGTATTGGATCTTCACTGGACAACTGATGGGTCTCAGATAATATCAGCGAGTCCAGACAAGACTGTGGGGGCATGGGATGTTGAAACAGGAAAAAGAATAAAAAAGATGGCAGAACACTCATCATTTGTGAATTCTTGCCATCCTGCTCGAAGGGGACCACCTCTTATTGTCAGTGGATCTGATGATGGAACTGCCAAACTATGGGATATGCGTCTGAGGGGTGCCATCCAAACATTTCCTGATAAATATCAAATTACAGCTGTCAGCTTCTCTGATGCATCAGATAAAATCTTTACCGGAGGCATTGACAATGATATTAAAGTTTGGGATTTGCGCAAGGCTGAAGTAATGATGACACTTCAAGGCCATCAAGATATGATAACAGGTATGTCATTGAGTCCCGATGGCTCTTATCTACTGACTAATGGAATGGACTGCAAGCTCTGCATTTGGGATATGCGCCCATATGCACCACAGAATCGTTGCGTGAAGATAATGGAAGGGCACCAGCACAATTTTGAAAAGAACTTGTTGAAATGTAGCTGGTCCCCTGATGGAAGCAAGGTCACGGCCGGAAGTTCTGATCGGATGGTTTATGTTTGGGATACTACTTCTCGACGCATCTTGTATATGCTTCCTGGCCACACCGGATCTGTCAATGAGTCTGTATTCCATCCCACTGAACCCATTATTGGATCTTGCGGTAGTGATAAACAGATCTATCTGGGGGAAATCTGAGTTGTACTGATATAATGCAGCATCTTCGTATTTGTTGTGGTAGTGACTTTTGACAATAGTTTAATTTCGGAAGGGTTGTATCTTGCTGTAGTTTCCATATTGGATTTTGACGGATTTAAGTGTATAAGATTTTGATTAGATTTGCCATTTGTAGATGCTATGCTTGCCTTCCCAATTTCATGGTTCCCCCAGTTGGCGTGGATGAGATTAAATTCATTAAAGGGGAAGATGAATGCTTTGGAGTATTAACAGAAATTAAACTCAGAGGCATTTAGGATAAATGGATAATTTCTGTTAATCCCTTTTTTTGCTTGCCTAGCATCTCCAAAGGAGTATGCAAATGAAATAGGCAAAATTGTACTATAAAAATTTAGGCGACATGTTGCCTATCCATTTGCCTCATGAAAAAAGTTGATCACTCCAAAGGGACTACTAGACAATGCAAGTGTTCAAATCATTATTATATTATTTATTTTTATTGTTTACAGTTACATTTATAATTTATAGAAAGTAAGTAAGAGAGTAGAGATGATATTTCTTTATAAAAAGCAAGTGGGGTATAATATACCTCTTCATTTTGAAGTATGCAATATTGCCTTGTTGGGGAGAGTAGGTACATTTTGCCTACCCATTTGCCTGTTCTTTTGGAGCATAAAAATGCTGATGTGGCAAAGCAAATAAGGTTTGCCTACTCCTTCGCCTCTTCCTTTGGAGATGCTCATGTAAAAGCAACTTTATTTTAAAATTAAATAAAAAAAAACCTATGCACAACATGAGGAAAACAAGCACTAGTGACTATGGCTGGGCATTTAGACTGACAAAATCAAAAGACCGGCTAATTAGATTGATTAGTCTGGTTTTGTGCGATTTTATTATACATTTTTTTATTGATATAAAATTGGCGAAAAATTGGACCGAACTAGAAATAGATCGGTTTGAGTTTGGTTGTAAAAGCCTTGAACATGCAGTCACTGAACCGAACACCTTTTGAATTTGTGTTTATAATTTTCGAAGTGACATTTACCAACCCAATGAGGTTTACCCCAATGGAAAAGGGTCACGACTTGTAAACCAGTGATCTTAGATTCTTAAATGTTGACATGTGCCACCTTCAACAACTTGCATTGCATTGATGAGTGAGTCAATTTTGACTAGTCAAGTGGTCAAACTTTGAATAATTGACCACCAAAATTTTAGGGCTAATGACAAAAGACCCTCTTAAAGTTGGGGTCATTCTCAATATGGGCCCGAGATTTCAATTTTTTCAATTTACATCATAATATTTTCAAACTTGTTCAATTTAATCATTCCGTAAGTTGACTGTGAGGTCAATCGTTAACTACTAACGTGACCAATGTGGGATCCACCCCTCAACTAATTGACCAGTCCCCTTACAACATCTAAAGGTTATTTTCGGGTTGAAAATAGGGAGAAAAAAAATTCCTTTATGAACCTACACCAACAGATCCTTAAATACTTTAAAAAATTAGAAATCAATTAAACAACATGATAAAAAAAAACATAAAATAGAAAGAAAAAAGAAAAAAAAAAGAAAACCCAAAACCTAGTCCCCACTCTCCACAACCGCTGCACCAACACTTACCTACCTCCACACCCACCTACCCCTGCCCCCAAGCCACCACCCATCCTTACCCACAACCCACACATGTGTCTACAACCCAACCTAGATTTAGTGACTACGATTGGGAATTTAGACTGACAAAATCAAAAGACAAGCTAATTAGACTGATTAGTATGGTTTTGTGCAGTTTTATTATACATTTTTTGTTTATATAAAATTGGCAAAAAATTGGACTAGACTAGAAATAGATCGGTTTGAATTTGGTTGTAAAAGCCTTGAACATGCAGTCACTGAACCGAAGGCTTTTTAAATTTGTGTTTATAATTTTCGGAGTGACATTTACCAACCCAATGAGGTTTACCCCAATGGGAAAAAGCCATGACTTGCAAACCAGCGGTCTCAAGTTCTTAAATGTTGACATGTGCCATCTTCAACAACCTGCATTGCATTGATGAGTGAATCAATTTGGACTAGTCAAGTGGTCAAACTTTGAATAATTAACCACCAAAATTTTAGTGCTAATGATAAAAGGCCCCCTGAAGGTTTAGGATCATTCTCAATATAGGCCCCGAGATTTCAATTTTATCAATTTACATCCCAATATTTTCAAACCTGTCCAATTTAAGTTGATTGTGAGGTCAACCGTTAACTGCTAATGTGACCACTGTGGGATCCACCCTTCAACTAGCTGACAAGTCCCCTTACAACGACTCAAGGGTATTTTCGGGTTGAAAATAGGAAAAAAAAAATCCTTTATAAACCTACACCAACACATCCTTAAATACTTTAAAAAAAAACACCAACACATCCTTAAATACTTTAAAAAAAAATAGAAATTAATTAAACAACATGATAAAATAACATAAAATGAGAAAGAAAAAAGAAAAGAAAAAGAAAACCCTAAACCTAGCCCCCACTCTCCTCAACCACTGTACCAATACCTATCTACCTCCATACCCACCTACCCCAGCCCCAAGCCACCACCCATCCTTACCCACAACCCACACTTGTACCAGCAACCCACACATGTACCCGCAACCTAACCTAGATCTTCTCCACAACACCACCACCACTACTTCGAGCCTAGCCTAGCTCGTGATATCTATGCAGAAAACTCGCCTAGACCTTTCCCGCGCCACCACGACCAGATCCGAAGCCCTAAAGGGATCGGTCATGTCATATCTATTTTTCTTGTTTCCAACCCGAAAATACCCTTGAGATGTTCTAAAGGGATTGGTCAGTTAGTTGATGGGTGGGTCCCATAGTGGTCATGTCAATAGTTAACGGTTGACCTCACAGTCAACTTAACGGAATAATTAAATTGGACAGGTTTGAAAATATTGGGGGTGTAAATTGAAACCCTGGGGCCCATATTGAGAATGACCCCAAATCTTTAGTGGGTCTTTTGTTTTTAGCCCAAAATTTTAATATCTACAAACTCATTATCAACAAGCAAAATCATAATATCTATACAAATTATCATTAAACAATAAGTAAATGGAGCTACAAAGTATTAAACAATTCCAAAACTTATTCAATCTTAAGCAACCAAATCAATGAAAAACTTCACAAAAGGGGGTACCTATTAAGTTATGTTCATGTTTCCATTGCCCACTTTGTCGTACTCTGTCACTACTCTGTCAAAAGTGACATTGTGCAACTTGTCTAGATAGGGAAGGGAAAATTTGTTGAAGAAAGTGAGTGAACTCACCACATTAAGAGATGCGAGTGCTTTGATAATTTGCACCACAATTACAGGGGAAAACCAGACATGTGGGGCAAAAGCACTCGCACCACATAAGACGTGAGCTCACTCACTTCCTTCAAAAAACCTCCCGTCCTTGTTTTGAAGTTGGCTTCTTTGCATTATCATTCAATATCTATACAAGGTTCACCTTCTCCAAGTTATGGCTAACTACACCCACAACATTGATTTATATAAAAGGGGAGAAGTACCATTTTGATTAACAAAATTGGTAAAAAATCTAGAGTTGAATATTCGGGAATTACAACACCTATTATTTAGTAAGACAATTAATTTTGTTCCTCACTAAGGCACATGGTCCATTATTATTAAATGCTAGGTGTTGAATAATATATGTATTATTTGGAAATTAGTTGTATTTTAAAGATTTAATTATAGAGAATTTAACCGCAATGATTCCTGAATTCATATCGAAGTTTCATTTTGGTCCTCCAACTCTCGCATGTGTTCCAATTCAGTCATTTTTTAACTTTTCCATTGGTTTTGAGCAAGGATTAAAATATCGATAATATCGATGAAATATCGAGGATATTATCGTTTTTCGGGTCTAGGATATTTTGGAACATATCCATACAAATATCGTATAAGTATCGATAATATCGGAAAATATCGACGTCGATAATTTCTTTCACACTTCAACAACATTTGGCCAAAATATCGCTATAATATCGATAATATCGAGATGATGAAGGCAATGAAAAATGTGAAGAATATCGATAATATTGATGAAATATCGAGGATATTATCGGTTTTTTGGTCTATGATATTTTGGAACATATCTATACACATATCGTATAAATATCGATAATATTGGAAAATATCGAAGTCAATAATTTCTCTCACACTTCAACAACATTTGGCCAAAACATCGCTATAATATCAATGATATCGATAATATCGAGATGATGAAGACAATGAAAAATTTGAAGAGTTATTTACACTAACATCCCTTGAGATTTCTTGTGTTTTCATAAAATCCCCTAAAGTCTCAAAAATTACACGAACACCCAGAGGTTTCAGTTTGTTTTCACAAAACCCCTTTTCGTTGATTGTTTATCCAAAGATTGATGATTTCATTAAAAAAACTTATGCAAATGACAAAATTAACCTCAATGAAGTATATGCAATCTAATCTCAAAGGCCAACTTTGTCATTTGGAGAATGTTTTTGTATAAAAGCATCAATCTTTGGATGAAAAATCAATAAAAAAGAGTTTTGTGAAAATAATTTTAAACCTCAGGGGTGTTCTTGTTATTTCTAAAACCTCAAGGAGTTTTGTGAAAAAGCTGAAAACCTCAGGGGGGTGTTAGTGTAAATAACTGAATTTTGAATCTTATAGGAACTCTATGTGGTACTAAGTCACTTATTTATCTTACCATGCAATGTATAAAGCATAAAATATTGTAGTAAATCATTATAAATAAATGATTATGGTGTGTTTAATCTTCTTTCATTAATTACTACATATTTTCTATACTCGCAGTGTTTGTCAGCTCGCTATATAATCAATTTAAATCAGTTAAACCCATCATGCAATACATTTCCTTTCAATTTTTTGTGATAAAGTAATAGATAATTGACTAAATAAACATCCTCCAAAGTTTCAAGAAACTTTTTCAAGTTTTTTTTTACAATTTTCCATGGTTTTTATTTAATTTTTATTGAATATGAATAATATCCCGGATATTTCATCGAAATTTTCATATTTTTAGATTATCGATATTTTCAAAACCATCAATATTTTAGACCTTGGTGTGCACTCCACGAGTTTTTCTTCTCTACTATATTTCTTTCAAATATATTGTACATTCTGACCAAAAAGAAAGAAAAGAAAAGAAAATGATTGGAGATGGGCTGACTAACATTTGTTTTGGGCTCCTTTATTGGGATGGCTCCTCGTAAGGGAGCTTCTGATCTGAATGTAGAATTCGATCAAAATGAAAACTGAAAAGACACAATTTGCCTCTCAAACGGCCCAAGACTATAAAGATTAGAAACGCTCTCTCTTTTCATCTCTCTCTCTCTCTCCCTGCTTGAGTTTTGATAGTGAGCAAAACTGGAGCTTTGGAGGTTGTGGGTTGCTTCTGGCGGGGAAGTTAAGGTTCAAGTCAACAACTCTTGTTGAAGGTATGGCTCGTTTGGACTAGTGGGCTTCCACTGTTTTGATCAGAAACTAATCAACTGGGTATATGAATTTCAATAGTTTATGCTAATTGAGCTCTTGTTCATGGAGGTTTCTGGTTCAATATGTTCATGATTGTATGCTTGTAACCTAATTTTCTATTTGAATGGCACCCCAACGATAGGGGAGTAATGCTAAATATGGCCAAAATTGATTCTTGAACTGACAAAAACATGTTGGCAAATTAGTGTTACAATTGGAAGTTGGTAAAATGGCAAAAGCAGCTCCTACCCTTTTTCTTGAAGATTGGCTGAGGAGTGTCAGTGGCTTTAGCAATAGCTTCAGCTCCAGAAACTATTCAGCTTCATCTGCAAGAGCCATAATTCAAGCATGGGCTGAGCTTAGAGATTGCCTCCAACACAAATCATTCCAATCCCATCATCTTCAATCTCTAAAGACCCTTGTCAACTCTCAGACTTCTCTTCATGTTGCTGAGCCTCAAGCAAAGCTTCTACTTTCCATTCTGTCCTCTCCAGACCTTTCTCTTCCTCATGAATCCTATACTCTCTTTCTCAGGCTTCTCTATATATGGGTCAGGAAATCAGCCAGACCTTCTTCGGTTCTCATTGATTCAGCTGTAAAGGCTCTCTCTAATGTATTCTCTACAACCCAATATAACCCACAGAAGAGTCCTCACCTCTTTTCCGAAGGTGTTCTCCTATTGGGTTCTTTATCTTTTGCGCCTTCCGCGTCTGAAAGCTCGAAAACAGTCTTCTTAGGGTTGCTCTGTTCGCTGTTGGCAGAGGAGTACCAAGTACTTGGGTCATTTAGTGAACTAATTCCAGATGTGCTTGCTGGAATTGGGTATGCTCTGTGTTCTTCAGTGAATGTTCATTTTGTTACAATTTTGGATTTCATGTTGAGTATTTGGGGTAAGGAAAGTGGGCCACAGGGTAGTGTTTCTCACGGGCTCATGATTCTGCATTTGATGGAGTGGGTAATGTCTGGTTTGAGCAGTTTTCATTCTTTAGAGAAAATTAATACTTTTTGCCAGGATGTTTTAGAGACCACAAAAGCAAATTATGTTCCATTTGCGGTTGTCATGGCTGCAGCTGGAGTACTGAGGGCCTTAAATAGATCTATAGTGAGTGGTCTTGGTCTGGACACTATTTCTAGACTGAGAAGATCTGCAGAAGACCGGATAGAATCTGTAGCAAGAGATTTAATTTCAAGAACAGGAGGATTTACCAGTTCAGATAATGATCGCACAGATAGTCTTCTGCTACAGTGTATTTCAGTAGCATTGGCTCGAAGTGGTGTGGTCTCTGCTCGTTCCGCTTTGTTTATATGCCTTGCTTCAGCATTGTTGACCGAAATATTTCCTTTGAGACGTTTGTACATGAAGGTACTGAAATCAATGCATGGCAGTTCAGCTGTACTGAGGATTAATGAGGTCAAAGAACACCTGGAAAGTCTTACTTTTAAGGAAGCAGGGGCCATAACTGGTGTTTTCTGCAATCTGTATGTTTCAGTAGATGAACAGAGCAAACATATGATGGAGAATCTTGTGTGGGATCACTGTCAACATATATACATGGAGCACCGACAGGTTGCTTTGGTTCTTCGTGGTAAAGAGGATGAAGTACTTGGGGATCTGGAGAAAATTGCTGAGTCTGCTTTTCTTATGGTTGTTCTTTTTGCATTGGCAGTCACAAAGCACAAGTTGAATTCAAAATTTAATCAGGAAACTCAAATGGATACATCAGTACGAATACTTATTTCGTTTTCTTGTCTTGAGTATTTCCGGCGCATTCGATTGCCAGAATACATGGATACAGTTCGAGGTATTGTTGTAAGTGTTCAGGAAAGTGATTCTGCTTGTGTGTCTTTCGTAAGATCCATGCCCACTTATGTTGACTTGACAAATGGCCCAGGTATGGTTTAGTTTCTAGTTTAGCTCTAAAGTTCATGTTAACATTTGACTTTTCAGCAGTTGAGGTCCTTAAATTTAGTTGTCTTCCTCTCATTTTTTTAATGATATTTTCATTTGATAAGAGTTGTAATGTGGTCTACCAGACTTTTCTTTCCTGCGGAAAATGGAATATTTATGGCCGAAGGATGAGGTTCAAACTGCTCGCATTTTGTTTTACCTACGAGTCATTCCAACTTGCATTGCACGCTTGCCTAGCCCTGTATTTGGGAAGGTTGTTGCTCCAACTATGTTCTTGTATCCTATACTGAACAACTTGATCTTTTGGGAACCTTTTTTTTTTTTCTTCATATAGAACATGGTGAGCAATTTGATTCCTTATTACAAATGTAATCAGATATATGGGACATCCTAATGGAAAAGTAGCTCGTGCCTCACATTCTATGTTCTCCGCATTCATATCTTCCGGGAAGGATTCTGATCAGGATGAAAGAGAGTCATTAAAGGAGCAGCTTGTTTTCTACTACATACAGAGATCACTAGTGGTATCTAAAGCAGATGATGACTATAATGGTTTTTGAGGTTCATCAATTAAAGGTACCAAATGCTAAATCTTTTCCTTGACATGACTGCAGGAATATCCTGAGATTACTCCTTTTGAGGGACTGGCTTCTGGAGTTGCAGCCTTGGTTCGACATCTTCCTGCTGGAAGCCCAGCCATATTTTATTGTGTCCATTGTCTTGTGGAGAAAGCTAATAGGCTCTGCATTGAAGACTTAGCTCACCAGGATGATATGTGGAAGAACTGGCAAGGAGAGTCAGAGCCTGGCAAGAAAATCCTAGACTTACTTTTACGGCTGATTTCCCTGGTTGATATACAGGTGAACTCATATTTTGTCTCTTTTACTTACATAAGTTTGGTTTCCCTCTGAAAAGTTTATTGCTGTTTTCCTCTTCATTTTTGGTTCTGCATCTGAATATCTAGCTTCAATTCCCTAGTTTGTTTGCATAACACTTGGTATAGAAGTAATGACTTTGCAATTTACCAAGAGCGTTGCATATATTGGCAGTGTTGATGGAATAAAGTTGTCTCAAAAGGTGTTATGAGTCTCTCTCAACTTTGGTTTTTAAACTTACTGAACATTAGCATTTATGTGTTCAGGTACTGCCAGACTTGATGAAATTGTTGGCACAGCTAATTGCCCAACTACCAAAAGATGGCCAGAATATGATTCTAAATGAGTTATATTCACAGGTTGCCGAATCTGATGATGTTACACGCAAACCCACTTTAGTTTCTTGGCTGCAATCATTGTCTTACCTTTGTTTTCAAGAAACAAGTGGGAGTGCAGCCTCCAGAAAAGTGGGAAGTGAAGAAAACAGCACTTCTGTGAGGACTCCAGACCCATTAAAGGATACTAGCCTAAATGCTCGACTATGAGATCGAGGTGCAGTAATCAAGATTACTCACTGTCCTTTTGAATGTTTCTTTGATTGTTCTCAATATTGCAATAATTGGGAGTACCACTTAGTAGTGTTATATTTCTATACTTCCTGTTCAACTCAAAGATGCGGTTGTGAAACACATACAACTTTCAATTATAGTTCTTTAATTCTCTGATAATGTTGGAATTTGTGGGATGTTTCATGAAAAGAGAAGGTCCCGCTTTTTATATAAGAGACATTTCAGTCTTAGTTTTAAATCACAGCAGCTTGATCTCTCTTGCATTTAATTTTGGATCCTTCTACTGAAACTTCAGTTTGGTCTTGTAAGATTAGGCATCCATCATGAATTTCGTTCTTTCAATGAGTGCTGCTAACATATACTTGGTTGACTGTTTTAGAAGTTCTGGCTCGTGCAGTTGCTACTTTGGTGCCTTCAAGAGCTCAAATTATCATCTGGCTTTCTTCACACTATTCATTCTTGTACAAGGACTGAATGGCCAATTGATTTCATACAAGGAGTTAGATGGCAAAGAGTCAATTGTTGAATTATGTTGGGTGGTATAATGGCATTGGAGATCATTTGAAAACTGGTTGTAGGATATTTGATTCAAGACACTTGGGGTCCAGACTATCATGACAACCTCTAATGTCAGAATTGATGTCCACATATGGGAGGTGAACTGTAAGATATTTTCTAAACAAGACTTGTGTTCCTTTTTTTTTTTTTTTTTTTTTTTCAAATTTCATGGCAAAAGTTGGTAAAATGGAGAAATTATGGAAGAGTGGCATCCAAAGATCGGAGGTAGGGTAACCTAAACCTTCTCACTGTCTCATGATTGATTAGACTATGACCTACTCAAGGTAAGAGCTATCGTGGTAATTTACCATGACAAAACAGATGGCGACTTGCATTAATGCTAACCATATTTCCTTAGAGCTAACCACATGCTCCTTTTTATGGACTGTGACTCTGAGTGACTGGAAAACTAAGGATGTTTTTTTCGACATGCCTTTGAACCTGTTACTTAAGCAATAGAGTTTCCAGATTGGATATGATTGCAAACCTTCCATTTTGGATAAGACTCAATACCACAGTGACTTGCAAAAGCTTGGAACTTAGAGAAGGCCATTCAGAAGGTTTATATTTGGTTACCTCTAAGATTTGCTATTGATGCCCTTCTCCTTCCTTGCTATCCCAATTCCTCATATAATTTGCTGCTTGTTCACTGTTTGTTTTCTCCAATCCTGCTATACTTGCTTGCATCCATCTGCAGTGGGGCAAATACTTATTGGTTTGAAGAACAGCCACATCTAAATAAGTGAAATCAGCTTGCAGCCTGACAACACAGCCTGCTTCTCTTGAAGAAGCAAAATTTTCTTGGCAGGATCATCTAAATTCACTTTCCTTCATACTGCCTCCAATTATGTCTAAGTTCCTACTTTACATCAGTAACTAACAATACTCATGAGACAGACCTATAAAGAGAAGCAAGAATGTTGGAAATTCAAGCGATCGGATCAATCTGGAACTGGTTGTACTAGAAATTAAACAACCTATCCCGGTGACTCAAAATTTGCACATCAGACTCAAAATTTTGCACAAATTGCTCAGAAATTCACAGAGCCAAACCTCGGCCAGCTCCGGTATGCAGCTGCTATTAGTACTAAGAAACTGGCGAAAGAACACAAGAATATTCACCAAACCTCATTAAAATTACACATATCATAAGGGACAATGTGATCACATGAACCAATATTCTTCAACCTAAAACAACTCCAACACAAGAACTACCACTGAACCTTCACCTGCTAAGAAACGGAAGCAAACAACAATGACAAAGGTTATTGAGTCATCATGCATGTCTTTTTGGTGTCTTATGACTATAACAAATGAATATAAACAAGTCCTGTGAATCGACTTTAAGATTTAAAGAAATACTCATACAACATTTCAAACATCATGTCTTCAAATAGTCACTTTTGACCTTTGATTTCTCTCACTAGAGTTCATCATTCCTCAAATTTTTTATATGATTTGAAGGCTATTTACACGCTTTAAAACCCCCATAATATTCATTCCTGTAATTTCAATTTTGCCAATTTTATCAGTGTAGTATCATAATTATAGTAATTTAAGGACAAATCACAATTTCTGTTAATTTTTTTCACAGTCCAACTATGTGCCCCTCACGTGAGGGGTATTTTTGTCCTTTCATGGCTTTTAAATTCAAAGGCCAAAAGTTACTGTGATTTATAAATTTTTTCAATTTTGTCTGTATGATTTTCAACTTTATCATTGTAGTTTTATAATTGTAGTAATTTAATCACATGTCACAATTTTTGTCAATTTCTTTCATAGTGTGTCTTTGAATTGCTACCATTATAAAATTATAATGATAAAATTGACAAAATTAAAATTACAGGTAGAAAAGTAGGAAAACAAACTGCCTCCTCCTTCGTTTTCGAACACTATCAAAAGCTTTCATGATCAATTCTGTTCTGCTTTTTTTTTTTTTTCCCGGAGGAGGCTACGTTTGAGATATATAGCTCCTGCGAGTGTCGCTCGATTTTTGTTGCGCTGTAAGTTGAAAGCCTGTTTCTATACTTGATCGACAGGTATTAGAATTTTCTTTTGAATAGGTTTTTTCTTTCCAAATCACTTCATTATTTTCCCAATTTGTAGAATTTAGAAAAAGAGTGAAACAGAAGAGCTGGTAACCCAATATTGCTTGCATTGAAGTGGTACCCAGTTGGACGCCTTTCGATCTAATTCTGTTTTACTTTAGAGTTTTCATCGAATTTCCATCTTTGATTTCCAAATATCTTGGGGTTAATTCCCCAAAAAATGTATGATTTACATATTTGGTCGGCCTTGTAAGAGTTAGATCAGCAGTTTGATTGTTTTGAACTTGAATTGAATTTGGGTTTCTGCAAGGTAATTGAATTTGGGTTTCATTCGGTTTGCGGGGTTAGCTTGAATGCAAAGGAAGCAATTGGTTTTTTTTTCCTTAGAATCTTTACTTGGTGCACATTTTGCTTGGTGAGAAGTACCTGGGAAATGTGTGTTCACGTTTTGGTTATGAGGGTGCTCAAGTTGAGAGGCTTAAAGAAATTCTCAAATTCTGTTCTATATGTGTTCCCAGTATGATAATGAAAACAACTTCTTCTTTTTTGGGTTGTATTTTCTCTTACAAAATTAATGAGTTCTAATATTTTGCCACTTTCATGGGGCTTCTTATATACTTCTTGGTCATCAAAAGAACATGATATTTAGAAAGATTTTTGTTTTTTCTTTTGGAAACAGAAGCTTAAGAGTTTTGGGTATTGGTTGATTATTGAACCTTAAGTTGTTTTATGTTTTTTCGGTGGTGTAGGATTTTGGGATGATAATCAGTAAAACAGAGGTGAACTTGAGGAGGCTGCTTGCAGCTGCTCCTCAGCAACAAAACCAGGCAAAACTTGTACATGTATGATCCTTGTCCTCTCACCTCTGATATGGATGTTGTTAATAAAATTACAGGTCACATGCTTTTATTCATTTTCAGACAATTGATTTGTCCCAAAAATTTCTGGTTTTTCGTCTCTATACAAAGTCTAGTTTTGTTTTTTTGGTTTTTGTTTTTGTTTTTGTTTTTTTTTTTGGTGTGTTTCTGGGATGTATACCCGTTATGTATGACATAAGTGCTGCAACTTTGCAGTATATTGCTACTTTACGAGAACAGGTAGAACAACTAGCTGAAGAGAGAACTCCAGAAGGCTTACCAAGGTTGGTATGTGTTCTATTTTTCCCCCTTGGTTTACTTTAACTTTTATTTATTCAACATGTACCAATATGCTTCCTTTGTTCTACTTCACAAATCAATCCAATGGTTTTGGTAGGCATGATGGAAATTTATAACATTCCAAACACTGTCTAGAGTGAATATTCTTTTATACTCATATTAAGTTTTAGAGACATTTTCTCATATCATTTGCGTATTTTCATTGTTTTAGGGATTTTGGGTGGAAAGAGTTTGTACAAATGAATATTGTATTGTCATAAGTTATTTTCTCTCTTTAGCCATGTGTGATGTTTTGAGTTATGAACTGTATGTTCTTTTATTTGTAATGCAGAAAAACAATTTCCTGCCTTTTATTTTTTATTTTGAAACAATTTAAAATCTATAAGATGAATTTTGCTTATCAACTCATACATTGGATGTATGATTTTTCATAGGGAAGTGGCAGATGTATATGGATTATTGCTGCCTCTGCTTTTGTCTTACATTTTTTCTAATTCTTTCTAGAAGTCTCAATGCTCCATGCTTATCCTATTTAATGAAAAGCTCGTGCACCATTTTTTCTATTGAAACACAACTTCAAAGTCGGCAAAAACAACCTGCTAGGAGCAACTACAAACATAAGTGTTTGGGGCTGCATAAGTGTACCTGTGAGAGTGAATAACCAGTGTGTTTTGTGGTGTACTCATGTAGTACGCGATCTTAAGGAGCAAGTGACACTGGGCACAGTTTTTTGTGATGAGGTGTTATTGCTATAGGTGTGAACAGTTTTTCTTTGTGCGGGCGTTACCACAATAAATTCTGAAGTATCTGTATCACTAATGTTTTGCTAAATGTAGAGCGTGATTTTTTATATTTTTTATATTTTTTATTTTTAAAGGTGGGCCCTAATGGTGGCTATGTCTTAATATATTCATCTTTTCTATTTGTATGTATTTTCTGATACTCTGCCCTTAGAGCTTGTAAGTTTCTTAATTTACTAATTGAAATTTTTATTTATGCTTCTATATACAGAGTTTCAAAGGCTGTCTTGAGTGATTATTCAGAGAAGATTGAAGCCATTGCTTCCAAATTAGCTGCTCCACCGGTGAGTACATATGATCTAGAAATCATATTGTCGCTTTTTGATGAATTGTTGATTTTTTGTACTTTAAACCAGTTAAATCGGAAAATGTTCTTTAGATTTAGGGCTTTCTGAGTAACTTTAGTGTTATGTACAATTTAAAATCAATTTACTAATAATCGGTTTAGTATGAAGATCTGGAAATTATACATATGACAAGGTATGAGCAAGAAAAATATTGTTAGGCTGATACAAATTGGGGAGGAGACTGTTGGCACAACACCTAAAATATTACAGTAATTTTTTTTTTCTGTGATGGATGGTTGGACATTTTTAGTTTTTATGCAGGGAACAATTTCTATAAATTGTTTTAAATTTTAGGGCCCAACCTATTTCATGCTCAATAAAATACTGAAAATTTCTCCTCTAGTGCATCAGTACATGTAATTTGTTGTGTCAGTTTATGTCATCATCTCGAGAGAAAACCTTTAATATATGGATAATGTCTCTTGCTAGATTTCTAACATGTTATATGGCAGATTTTGAATCTGGCACCATATATGAAAGCAGGAATCCACCTGATCAAGGGTCCAGATTAACAGTCTGGCAAAAGAATATTTCCGTATAACATATGTATATGTTTGCAATATTTGGAGTTCATTGCTCCTAACTGTGTTTTTTTTTTTCTTTCTGTTTTTGGAAAACTCCCAGCGTGATATTCAAGCACCCCAGGAGTCTCTTGCAAGAATTTCTGTCAAAGCAAACTCTTCTGATACAGCAGACAATCAGTTTCCCCTTTCTCCAGGCCTGAGAAGGAGATTCGTGTAAGTGAACAATAGTTAGGATCATTATGATTTTGTTTAGCTGATTGATAGTGTTCTTTCGTATGATCACATGTTTTATTTTAATCGGTGTTGTTTGTTAAATAGGCCTACCTCAAACGAAGATGGAACTCGTGAGACTCTTAATGTTGATTCTTCAGCGCCTGTCAAACTGGATGCTGCAGCCCAAGCACACATTGAAAAGCATAGGTATTTCTTTTCTACTTATTTTTGTATTTTCATACTTTCTCGATTTCTCCTATTAAACTGGAGTAACTGGACTGTGGATGAAATTGAAAACAGGAGTGCTAGAATGTTGGTCCATAAACTGACACAGTGATGTAATTACATATGAAGCTACTTTTTCCTTATAAACCAAAAAATGAAGTTTGTTCTTGTTTAAGAATAAATAAAACGTGATTCTTGTACAAATGGAGATGACACTGATACCCCTTTGGGAACATCTGATAAAACTGGAACAACAGAGTCAGGTGAATACTTTGGGATTAGTTACTTTTATTTTTATAATTTCTTTCTTTATATTTGTATACCTTGGCCTACAAACCCCAGCCTGGCCATTATTAAGAGTGCTTATTAAGGAACTAGGTCCATGTCCAATGCATGTTTTTCAAGTCTATCCGCATCGGAGTTGATCTCTATGCATGTCTAATACAGCACTGCCAACAGAGGGTGGCTTGAATCAACATGACCTTGAACCAGATAACTCACCAGAGCAGAGTCTATCTTTTCTGTTAAAATTTCAGATGTTAATTTTATATGCTTTCCACATTCTGTTTAGGATTCTTATAATTTTCTTCTCTTGTGACAGAAAGCTTCAAGAGGATTTGACCGATGAAATGGTGGGATTGGCAAGGCAACTTAAAGAAAGTAGTCTCATGATGAGTCACTCCCTGAAAGACACTGAAAAGGTAAGATACTGTAGTTTATCTAATGCAAGATGTTGTAACCTTTGCACTATTTGTATTTAGGCTGTGGTTTGATTTGTGCTTAGGGGTGACATTGACCAAGGTGAAGTCTTTATGAAGGGAAGCTAAGGTGAAAAAATATTTTGATTTTAGGTGCGAAAATCAGGAGAAATGCTTGAAAAGAGAAATGTTAAACAAAGAAACCAAGGTTGGGGAGGTCTGCAAAATGGTATCTGGTCTGGTTTCCATGTTCAGAGAATTAATAGAAAGGAAGAAGTCAGAAGAATAAGATGATTGGCTTAGCAATCAGACCTAGGAAAAGAAGGATATGCTACTGAGTATCTTTCATACAATCTCTGAAAAAGTTAGAACACATTACGTATTCTTATATAAGATGTTGATCTATGCTATTCATGATGGTAATAAAACATAAGATATCTTACATGAAGCAGAAAAAATTGAAGCTACATAAAACATACGCTAGGACTCAAATCAACCTAGATTGACTGTGCAGTGCCCCAAGAGAAAACCTTTATCGTCAGACGTATCACAATTAAGGAAAAAGGTTCCAAGCAATAATGCAACATCTTGTGTTACTTCAAAAACTGATTGTTGTGATAAATGCCTATTCTCAGGTGTCTACGATGTCAATTCATAGCTGATGGAATAACATATCTTTTGATCTCATAACTTAGTTATGGCTTGTGTGCAGATACTTGATTCTACAGAGAAGGCTGTTGAAAGTAGCTTGGCAAGCACTGGCCATGCCACTAAACGGGCGTCGGATATATACTCGAAGACATCCAAAACTACTTGTTTCACATGGCTTGTAATGTTTGTAATGACATGTGTATTCGTCATGGTTGTACTTTTAATTCGTGTCACTTGATTGTATGTTGAGTTAGGAAAATTCATCTTTCCTCCCGTTATTGCTATGTATAATTTTCAATGTCGAACAGTGACATAGTTTACAACTTATCATGGGCATATTTTCTCAGAACTGGTTAAGAAAACATTCCCTTTCCTCATTCCCGTGATGTAGAAGAAATCCATGGATCCATTCATGAAGTTAGTGACCACAAAGACAAAGGTTCCCAACTCAGACGGACCACAAATTTCTTGGGAAGTTAGGGGCAGTGACGCCGGCTTGAGTGGGATCCTAAGCCTCATTCGATTGGTTTAGCTTTTACCAAACAAATTGTCAGTACCCGGTGCCAACATCTGGTTATGCATAAGACTAGAAGGCCATTCTACCAGTGCAGTTAGCTTTAGATTAGGACAACAATGCAACGGAAAAGGAAGATTAAGTCTCTTATCTTGACAGTGTCCAACTACAAAGCCCTTTCTGTGATGAAAGGTTTTGGCTTTGTTAATGTCAACTATATATATATATATATATATATATATATATATATATATATATATGTTTACAACCTTTCAATAACGTAAGATGTTAGTCTACATAAGTTCACCAGTGATTTCATGCCAGTTATTGGGGATAAGTCAGTTCAAAAAAAGTTACTTAAAAAAAACTTTATCTATATGTTTACAACCTTTCAATAATGTAAAATGTGAGTCTAGCTACGTATTTGGGCTTTTTTGTGATTAAATATGCTGTATTTAACAATTATATCTAACTACAACCTTTTTGATAATGTGAGACGTCAGTGAAAAAGAATTTTCCGCCTTTATTACGTGCAATCCAGTTCTTTATTGATTGTATTAATGGTAGAAACATATAACTGCTGATATATTTACTAATTATTTTGTTATATAGCTTTTTTGTATACATTTGTATTATATATAGTACATGATAACCCTTATCACCCTCTCTATTTCATGCATAATTAAGAGAGAGAGAGAGAGAGAGAGAGAGAGAGAGAGAGAGAGAATTATTAGTTTAGAAAAAAAAATCTATGCTAGTTGATGTGTGTCACTCTTAAATCCATAGATTATTAGATTAACTCAAATTCAGTGAAATGTGAATAAATGCACTATCTTTGAATCTATAGTTTAGTTTTGGGATGAGGTTCAGATAGGTTTGCCTACTGTAGTTTTTTGTTTTTGTTTTTGGAGAAATGGATTTCATTCATAGAGCTAAAATAGCGTACATATAGAACAACACGATACAGTGACATTGTTAAAACCTTCATAGGGAACAAACCGCAGGGTAGGAAAGAGTACCACACGTGTCATGGATTAACAAGAGAGTCTGATACAGTCACGTTAGACCAGTACAATAGCAAAGCAAAACAACACTAACATAAAGACCTTCGACGAAAACACTTCAACACAACCCAACTGTCAAAAGAGTCCTACTATGAAATCATAGTCTTTTGCACAGTCACAAGATAGTGAGAGCATTTGACAGAGAATACACCAAAGCTCCAGAAAGAGAGAACCCACAAAGCACACCAGCTCTATCCACCTCCAATAACGAATGGTGCTGGAAATAGAGAAGGTTGCAGGGAGCAACACAAGAGAAGAGACAAAGTACAACGAATAGGCCAAAAAAAAGAAACAAAAAAGTCCTCAAAGACACACCGTATCATCCTAACACTGACAAGGAAACCTCATATGAATCCATAGTCCTTAAGACAAGCGAAGAGTCAAAGATGTGATGAGAGGATAACTAAGAAAACACCCTGCAACAAAAACAAAACTGGCCTCAACCACTTAACCTGAAACCGAGTATCAACAAAAACATTTGTTGGATGCCAAGCCCACAAATGCTCCAATTACACATTAAGGAAGGCTCTGAGGAGACCTTACTGGACTAGTCTCCATAGGCTTGTCAAAATAGGCATAAGTGCACAGGCACTTAGGAACCATGAAGTCTACCCTAGAAACCAAGGTATCATCATCAGAAACGGGTGTAGACATGGTAGGGACCAGAGGAGATAAGCCCCAAACACAATGGGACAAACCACCAAACAGCAAGGGAGGAAAATCGAAAAGCAATTGAATCAAACCCCGAAGAGTGAGAAGAGTCACAATGACAATGGATTGGAGATAGGTTGAAGTTGAACCGAAGGCGAGGACGTAGACAAGGGCCGACTGAGGAGAGGAGGGCAATAAGATGTGCACGACAAGAGTGGGAAGAGGTATCGAATACGACGATGGCGACTGAACATGAGAAGATGACTTTAAAGTGACTAGTCGGGAGAAAGAGGGCGATTCCGATTGAGTGTGAGAGGGCTACGATGATTGAGAGCGAGAGGCGACAGAGCGGGAGAGAGAGAGAGCGACGACAACTGTGTACGAATTTCAAAATATTTTTCCAAAGTTCATTTGAATATTAAACATGCATTTAATCAAATTAATTGCAGCGGAAGTCTAAGGTGGTTGTTTAAATTCAAAAACAAAACTTTCTTCCAAGTATCTTAAGCCATGAACATTGATATGTTTTTCATAAATGAAAATTCAAGAGAAATGATAAGATCTAATTACCCTTGAAGCAATTATATGAACCAATTTGTGTTTGGTCTTCTCTTGATGATTTCCTCTTTGATCTTTGATCTTTGCTCCTTGATCTTTCTCCTCCATGTGAGCCACAAAAGTATATGGCCTCTAAGTCTCCACACCAATGGAACCTTGAGATGAGAAGAAGTATCTTGAGAATACTTGGATGCTAGTGCAAGATTCTCAAGATTGGTTTCAATCTAAACCACTTTGAAAAATGAAAGTATTTCACTCTTGAAAACTCTCTTTTTTCTCTCTTTGATCTCCCAAACCTATTTGGTTGATGTTGGATTGTGTTTTTGTGTTAATGAGCTTATGGAAACAATTCTCATACACATTCACTTAACCATTTTCGGCCAAAACCTATTGGGCTTCCAAAATTGGGCCTTATGACACTTAAACCATAATATTTATGTGTCTTAAGCCCTTGGGCTTGATACCCAACTATTTGGACTTTCCTTAACTATTACCGAGGCCCAAATACGTTTTTACACGTAGTAAATCATCCACATCAAATCAATCAAATTGATTTCCTCATTCTCATTTGTATTACTCAAAGTTAACCATTTAAGGTGTGCGATCCATTAGGTTCTAATTAGCAAGCCAGTGGGAAAATATTAGAACTCTTTTCTAACCAACTGGAATTAAAACCTCTTTTTAATTCTTCCTTTATTTAGATCGATCACAATCAATCCTGCGACTTCCACAAGCCAAGAGTGACATCTAGCAATATATCAAGGCTACCCAAGTTAACCAGAATAGATAAAGAACCTATTCAGTTGGAATTGCAATGCAATACGGTCCTTCTCTTATACAATGTTTCAAATCATATTATTAGGGTACGGATTGTTTATGTCAAACCCCTAATATGATTTATAACCTCATGTGATTCAAAAGAACATGATTAAGAACAACTTTCTAAATCAAGCTCAAAATACTTTGGCCAAAGATTTACTGAATCACATCTTGAAACATTCTCCTTCTTTATCGAAAGTAGAGATTCCTTATTGTACATTCACATGCCCCTATGATGAATTAAGAGATCCCAACAACACTTAAGACAAATCTTTTACGGCTTGCCTTTAAGAGCTATCAAATATCAATAACGCATCACAGGACAACCATGATGCCTCAGGTCTAAGGACTAATTTGCATTATTGCAACTATGAGTTCTCGTTTGACATATAGATAAATACTCCATACGAGAACTACGGTTGATCGCGTTCAGTGTACTCATTCACTAATGAGCACCCACATACTTGTATTAGTGTCAACTACACAAATGGTTTGAGACTAACCATCCTCCCAATTGAGCATACATAATATGTGCTAATCTTGACGGTTTATCAATGCCCATTTGATAACCTATGATTATGAACATTTTGGGATGCTACAGTAAGAGATTAAAGGTCGTGGCGAATCTAAACATCTTTGGATGCTACCATTTAATCTCTTATTTAGCATACTTTGGACATTTGTTTCTTTACACGATGTAAAAGATAACAAATAAGTTTGTCCATTTATATATCATATATGAAATGTATTCTAAGGAGATAACATCAAATGTATTGGCTCTTAGGGCACATTTCTAACAATCTCCCACTTGCACTAGAGCCATATAGCCATGTATCTCATACCCATTATCTCTGTATGTCAATCCAGTTGTGACTGTGACATAGGCTTAGTGCGTGGATCTGTTACGTTGTTCACAGATGCCCCATCTAATGGTAACATTTTTCTATGTGTTTGGATCTCTAATGAGACCTAGGTTCCTTGGCTTGAGCTATTGCCCCATTGTCATCACACAGTAAAGATACTTGTGACATTATGATTAGAACCACATTTAGTTCGGTAATGAACCCTTTTATCCAAACAGATTTTATTGTAGCTTCTAAAGCGACAATGTAATCAACTTCAGTTGTTCTCTAACTAACTACGTGTCCATTCAAAATGAAGACGTACCCTTAGGTGGATTTGCAATTGTTGATATTAGATACATTATCCAAATCAGTAAATGCTTCCACTTGCTACTCTGATCACTACAAGAAAAACCCTTTTCGACAAAAAATATCCCCCCCCCCGCGCCGGCTCGCGCCCCCCCCCCGCCCCCCCAACACGGCGCCGGCCCCGCCGGCGCGCGCGCGCCCCCCGCCGCCAACCCACACAACACAAAAACCACCGCCGCGCCCACCACCAAAACAACAAAAAAAACACCCCGCCCCCCCGCCCCCCCCCCGCACCCGCGGCGCGGCGAGGGGGGGGGCGGCGAAGGGGGGCGCGCGCGTAAGAGTCTCGGGGGCGGCGCGCGGCCGCGGGCGCCGCGGGTGACGGGGGCCCGGCGAGGGCGGGGGGGGGAGAGGCGTGAGAATATAAAGTGTGGGGGGGGGTTGTCTAAAAGTTAACTTCCCAAAATATCATCGAAAGCTTTTTTTCTTCTTAAATAAAAATTTAATAAAAAAAATACTAAATCTCAAAAAAAAAGCAAACTGCCAAACTAACATTTACAAGTACATACCAACTACACAAATTTCTTTTGAAAAGAAAAGGCTTCTTGGCAAAAAAACATACCAAATAACAAATCACCAAAACATAGCACCTAAGTTCAAAGTCAGTCTTATAAAGAAAAATAAAACTTACAGATACACAGTACCTCTTTTCTTCCAAAACACACAAACCTACTCATAACATCAATCTCTTCGACCAGCAACAGCCTCACAAGAAAAGGAACAATCATCCAAAACCGAGCAAAACCGACATAACAACAAAACAATAAACTCCTATCTACTTATGAACAACATAAACATCATCCCTTTACTCTGCAGCGCTCAGCCAAACCAACCAAAACAAGCCAATATCTGAAATGAAACCAACAAAACGCCATCAAACACAACCTACAAACATAACCAAAACTAAACCACATAAATTCATTCTAACTAATCCAGCATGCTCCAAACTAATTTCAATAAGCCACTAAGTGCTTACGAAAAAACATAAACAAGCAACATACTCCACCAAGAGGGCTCAAACAAAAATAATATCAAGAGCAGTGAAAAAAACTCATGAATCACAAAACAAAAACAAAAATAAACCAAAAACAATAACAAACAAAAACAAACAAAAACACAAACCAAAAAAAAACACACTAAAACCAAGAAACAGGCCAAACACCTAAAAACCAAGAAAACAATCACACTAAGTAAAAAATAACAACCATACGCAAAAAAAAAAAAAAAAAACAAAAGACAAAGTAAAACACGACAAACCACACAACAAAAAAAAAACAAACAACCTAAAAAACCAACACAACAAACCAAAAAAAAAAAACAAAACAAAAAAACCAAAAAAACAAAATAACACAACAAAAAAAAAAAACACCCAACCCCAAACAAGGAAAAAGAGAAAAACAAAAAAACCAAAAAAAAAAAAAGTCCTAAAAAAAAATAACAAACAACCTAAAAACAACATACCCCAGAGGACACAAACACCCACACAGAAACCAACAAAAAAAAAAAAACAAAAAATACACAAAAAGAAAAAAAAAAAAACCACAAAACCAAAAACCAAAACAAAACCAAAAACAAAAACAACCCACAACCAACCTAAAAAGAGAACAAACAAAAAACAAAAAAAACAAACAAAAAACAACCAAACAACCAAAGTAAAAAAAAAGAAAAAAAACAAGACCAAAAAACAAAAAGAAAAAACAAAAACCCAACAAAACAAAACAAAAAAAACACCAGTAAAAAACCTCACAAAAAAAAAAAAAAAAAAAAAGCAATCAAAAAAAACACAACAAAAACAAAACAAAAAAAAAACAAAAAAAAAAAAAAAAAAAAAAACAACAAAACAAACCCAAAAAAAAAAACAGACAAAACCACAACAAAAAAAAAAAAAAAAAAAAACAAAAACACAACCAAACCAACAAAAAAAAAAAAAAACAAAAAAAACCAACACAAAACAAACCAAAAAAACAAAACAAAAAAAAAAAAAAAAAACAAAAAAAAAAACACACAAAAAAAAAAAACAAAAAAAAAAAAAAAAAAAAAGGAAATGAAAAAAAAGAAGAGAAAGGAGAGTGGGAAAGAAAAGAAAAAAAAAATAAAAAAAAAAAATTTAAAAAGAAATACTACTGTTGAACCTAACCCATGTAAATAGAAAATGGGAAAAACAATGTCCTTAGTCCTTCTTAAGTATTTAAGAACATACTTGACTGCTCCCAATTGATCCAATCATGGGCTTGATTTATATCTTCTAGTTATACTAGTATAGTAACCGATATCATGTCTTGTACATGCTATGACATATATGAGAATTCCTATTGCATATGCATAAGAGATTTTTACTCATCTACTGTATCTCATAATGAGTTTTTGGACACATTCTCTTAGAAAAGTGAAGTCCATGTCATATTGGAAGTAAACTTTTCTTAGACTGTTCCATATGAAATCTTCTTAGCATCTTATCAGCATACAAGGATTGAGATAATCCAATTATTCTCTTAGATCTATCAGGATAAATCTTTATCTCAAGTATGTAAGATGCTTCTTTAAAATCTTTAGTTAATAATGATTTTAATGAGTCACAGCTTCACTGAAGATATCATTCCTATATCATTTCCGATAAGTAGTATGTCATCTACATACATCACTAGAAATACTACTAAACTCCCACTGACCTTTTGTACACTCATTGGTCATCCATGTTTTGTATGAAGTCAAACGATTTGACAACTTCATCAAATAGGATGTTTTAACTCCAAGAACCTTGCATCAACCCATAAATGGATCTATGTAGCTTGCATACCTTATGCTTATCAACTTTAGAAATGAAGCCTTCAGGTCGATCTATATATTTCTTCCTGAAGGTGGCCATTCAGAAAAGCCGTCTTCACATCCATTTTGACAAATCTCATAATCATGGTATGCATCTATTGCAAGAAAAATCCGAATAAACTTTGTCATAGTGACAATAGAGAAGGTTTCTTCATAGTCAATCCTTTTTCTCTGCTTGTAGCACTTTGCTACTAGCCTTGCTTTGTAGGTTTCTACTATCCCATCTGAGCCTATCTTCCTCTTAAAGATCCATTTATTCCATATTGGTACAATACCAGGAGAAGGATCAACTAGAGTCTAGACGTTGTTGGTATACGTAGAATCCATTTCGGATTTCATGGCTCCAAGCCATTTCTATGAGTCAATGTCTGACATTGCCTTATTGTAGTTCGAAAGGTGTTCGATATCCTTACATTCACTTAGGAGATTTAACTCTCCTTTGTTGTCGTGAAGGAAACTATAATACCTTTTAGGCATTCTGCCAACCCCTCTTGAACTATATGGAGTCTGTGTTACAACAGGTTTGTGGATCTGGGATTGCACTTAGTTCAGTGTTGATTTCTAGCTCATTGGAAAATTCCTTGAGTTCTATCTCATGTCCCCATTTTCCCATCAAGAGTGTATTCTCTATTTAGGAAGGTAGCTGACCTTGCGACAAACAACTTTTGCTTGTTGATATGATAGAAGTAATATCCCATAGTTTACTTGGGATACCCTATAAATCTACACTTCACTAACCTTGCATTTAGTTTATCCACATCTTGCCTTTACATATGCTGGACAACCCCAAATCTTGATCTAATCAAGACTTGGTTTCTTCCCAAATCACATTTCAAATGGAGTTTGTGGAATGGATTTGGAAGGCACTCTATTTAGAGGAATGGATTTGGAAGGCACTCTATTTAGCAAATGAATTGCAGTTTCAAGTGTATGTCCCTAAAAGGATATAGGTAAATTAGTACAACTCATGAAACTCATTTTAGAAACTCCATTATGTTGTGGAGTCCCTGGTGGAGTCCATTATGATAAGATGCTATGTTCCTTAAGGTAATCAAGAAACTCTGTGCTTAAGTATTCACCTCCTTGATCAAATCAAAGGATTTTAATACTCTTGCATGTTTGGTTTTCAACTTCATTTCTGAATTCCTGAAACTTTTCAAAATTCAAATTTATGCTTCATTAAGAATAAATTCCCTAACCGTGAATGATCATCGGTAAAGGTAATGAAGTATGAATAACCGCCTTCTGTGTTTGTAGACAAAAATCCACAAACATCTTAGTGAATTAATCCCAACAGTTCTGTAACTCTTTCTCCTTTACCAGTGAAAGGAGACTTGGTCATTTTGCCATGTAAACAAGATTCACAAGTAGGCATAGGAACATGATCAAATGATCCAAAGGTTCCATCTTTTGCCATCCGGTGAATTTGATCTTAGCTAATGCCTCCAAGTTTAAGGTGTCACAATTTAGTTGTGGTATCCACATCTCTAGGCCTCTCAGGTCTAGTTGCATCTGTATCCATATACAGTTAATGCTACCATTCATTTCTAAAATGAAAAGAGACCACCAATCAAAATTGCATAAGCAATGATTTGATTGATATGTGAAATAGAACAAAACATTTTGTCAAACAAAACATTAAATTCATCTCTTAAAATATAGAGATGGATATTAAGTTCTTTACACATCCAGAAATAAAATAACAATTATTTCAAATTCAGGTCTTCTTCGGAGGGTAGTCTGAGATGTTAGGTGTCTATTGCATTAGCAACTACATTAGTGCTATTTCCCACAGTTAGCACCATTTCTCATTTTCCAAGTCTTCTACTCCCACTAGTCAATGCACACAATTGCATATATGTTGACTAGCTCCTGAATCAACTATTCAGTTTAGAAGCTTTAACTGTAATTACTAATTTTAGAACAAGAGAGTTACCTTCTGAAGGTTTTTCTCTTGAGGCTTGCAAGACATCTCTTGCAATTTCTCTTCCAATGTCCATCCTTGCCACAGTGAAAACAAGTACCTTTCAGTTACTTGTCTTTCTTTTGTATTCTTTCTTCCTTGGGTTTTTAGAAAACCTTTCTTCTTCTTTTATCCTTACCTTTTGTTTGGATTTGGAATAAGAAGAACCCTTCTAAAATTTGCAACTAAGCTTTTTAACCCTTTATCTTTCGAGATATTCATTTAAGCTACTATAGCTATGCTGAGTAGCTCATATAGGGTTTCATTCATCTTTCCCATTTTATAGTTCATAACATATTGGGATTAACTGATGATGGGGATGAAAGGAAGAATCTTGTTGAACTTCAACATCAAAGAAAAATCCATATTTTCCAATATCTTATGTAATGATATTACATTGAGATCATGTTAATTAACCGGAAACCCACTTACCATTCTTGTCACAACAAGTTCACATTTGGTATTGTAAGCTAGGAGTAGCTTCACCTTTTCATGGATGCCAACATGTAACTTTTACCTCGGTTGTCATCTGACACATGCTTCTTATAAGCCTTTGTCTCCTCCTCAATGACATATGGACCAAGAGGGGTATGTGGTGGGGTTTTTCTTACACACAACCAATCTCATCCAATTATAGGACAACTTGGTGTTTGTGCAATCAAACCGGATAGTTCGTGTCATCTTGGACGTTTGAGTCAAGTATCTTTGAGATTGGGTTTGTGATGGTTAATTTGAAATTCTGCAAAACGTAAATAGATTTTAATTTAGATTAATCTTCTACCAAGGACTTAGGGTCTTTAAGTCATGATGGTAGCTCCCACTATTTTTGGCAAATTTCATATCCCTCTTGAAATCCGAGAGTTTCCGTTGAAACTCTTAGTGGGGATGGGAGTCTCACTTTCACATAGTTTTCCTCAACCTAACAGTTTGTTGGATTGCTATGATACTAATGAGAGGATACTATTATCCAATCACATCATTAATGTGAATACCCATCACTATGGCCTCTAGAGAACTAGACCTCAACCTAACAGTTTGTTGGTTTCGTTCGTCTTAGTTAAGTTATTCCCACCATGCTTGTGGGTATAAGGTTTCAAGTATGACCTCAACCTAACAGTTTGTTGGCCACACTCGTTATCTATCCGCACTACATCAAGTATGTGTAATAGGCTTCCCTTGGATGGTTACAAGTACTGGATGTTGCCTCACTGAGGTCCAACAAGGTGTAAATGTGCCACCCAATAAGAGACTACCACGGTGGAAGGCCACAAAATAGCATTCGAAGTGCCATTTCGCTTATCAACTTAATATTGCTTTGATGGTAGTTAAATTGGTCTCATTTTAATCCAATTTTAATCATATTAAAATTACTTATCTAATCTCATTAAATGGTTCCCATTGCAATATATTAGTAGCACATAATACTCCCACTAAATGTTTTAGAAACCATTTGCTTGAAATAGTGGAAATACATGATACTACTAATTGATTAATTATCATCATTACCGAACATTCCAATTGCATTGGGCTCGTAGGATGATTATGGACTTTCTTGTTGATCCAATACGAGCCACCATGTTGGATCATGGTCTTGGATGGTGATTCATTTTAATTACGCGCGCATAAAAATAAATTAGGCATGAAAGCCATTTCATTATTACATAGCCAATCAAAATCGAATACATATCCAATAAGCGGCCAATCACATAGTTCAATTGTTTGGTCTAAGTCCATAACCATCATTTAATTATTTAAACGCTTTAAACAATTAAACTAGCAATGTAAATACATGCTCTTGGGTTGCATACATATATATGGGTTTAATTCAAGTGGTAACCATATTCAAATAAAATAAATTTACCATGGAGTGAAAACATTTTACTACAATAGTAAATGTAATTGTAGAAACCTTTTAGGCATAGTTACACTTATCATATATTGCAACTATATCCAAAACTATTCAACAATTAATAATGGATCCAAAGTTGATCCACTAGGGTGTGGGGTTAAAGCATGCATTTGTATAATACAAAGTGATGATCATAATTCTTTCAACTAAGTGAATAATCATGAATGTGACAAAGTAGGCCAACCACACTCACCAAAGTAATCAAAATTAATTTTAGTGTGGTAGGTAAATAATTAGTGATAGAAATAATTTGATCAACTTTTGCATTTTATATCAAATTACCATAATTTACAACTAGATAGCCCCACACACTCACCAAAGTAATCTTATTAATTTTAGTGTGGTGGGTTAATGTTTATTGAGTGGAAAAATTTTGAAAAACTTTTAATTTTATAATAAAACATCATCATCATTTTTTGACCTATTTTGGTGGAAAATCCCACTAAACACAATCATCAAAATTAGTCACCTAACTTATGGATCAAAAAGATCCCATAACAAGAACACCAAGAACACCAAGAACATGCATATGAACTAATATGAATGTTCATGCAATTTCCGGAAAAATCCATATTCCATTTTAACTATCTCATGCTCTTAATATCATATATTTCATGAAGTTAAAATCATGGTGGTTTTAATGCAACTATGCTCTAATATTCATACATACAATTATGAATACAAAGAGAGCATCAATCATCAAAACACAAATCCGGAAACTCAAAATCTCAAACAACCCCTTTCACTTCATTTGATTTTTATTTAATCAAATCAAAATAAATCAAGTATAACAATTATACTTTCAAATGAATTTACAACCCATATATGCATCTCTAAACCCCAAAAACATATCAAGTTCATGACCTATGGCTCTGATACCAATTGTACGAATTTCAAAATATTTTTCCAAAGTTCATTTGAATATTAAACATGCATTTAATCAAATTAATTGCAGCGGAAGTCTAAGGTGGTTGTTTAAATTCAAAAACAAAACTTTCTTCCAAGTATCTTAAGCCATGAACATTGATATGTTTTTCATAAATGAAAATTCAAGAGAAATGATAAGATCTAATTACCCTTGAATCAATTATATGAACCAATTTGTGTTTGGTCTTCTCTTGATGATTTCCTCTTTGATCTTTGATCTTTGCTCCTTGATCTTTCTCCTCCATGTGAGCCACAAAAGTATATGGCCTCTAAGTCTCCACACCAATGGAACCTTGAGATGAGAAGAAGTATCTTGAGAATACTTGGATGCTAGTGCAAGATTCTCAAGATTGGTTTCAATCTAAACCACTTTGAAAAATGAAAGTATTTCACTCTTGAAAACTCTCTTTTTTCTCTCTTTGATCTCCCAAACCTATTTGGTTGATGTTGGATTGTGTTTTTGTGTTAATGAGTTTATGGAAACAATTCCCATACACATTCACTTACCCATTTTCGGCCAAAACCTATTGGGCTTCCAAAATTGGGCCTTATGACACTTAAACCATAATATTTATGTGTCTTAAGCCCTTGGGCTTGATACCCAACCATTTGGACTTTCCTTAACTATTACCGAGGCCCAAATACGTTTTTACACGTAGTAAATCATCCACATCAAATCAATCAAATTGATTTCCTCATTCTCATTTGTATTACTCAAAGTTAACCATTTAAGGTGTGCGATCCATTAGGTTCTAATTAGCAAGGCAGTGGGAAAATATTAGAACTCTTTCTAACCAACTGGAATTAAAACCTCTTTTTAATTCTTCCTTTATTTAGATCGATCACAATCAATCCTACGACTTCCACAAGCCAAGAGTGACATCTAGCAATATATCAAGGCTACCCAAGCTAACCAGAATAGATAAAGAACCTATTCAGTTGGAATTGCAATGCAATACGGTCTTTCTCTTATACAATGTTTCAAATCATATTATTAGGGTACGGATTGTTTATGTCAAACCCCTAATATGATTTATAACCTCATGTGATTCAAAAGAACATGATTAAGAACAACTTTCTAAATCAAGCTCAAAATACTTTGGCCAAAGATTTACTGAATCACATCTTGAAACATTCTCCTTCTTTATCGAAAGTAGAGATTCCTTATTGTACATTCACATGCCCCTATGATGAATTAAGAGATCCCAACAACACTTAAGACAAATCTTTTACGGCTTGCCTTTAAGAGCTATCAAAGATCAATAACGCATCACAGGACAACCATGATGCCTCAGGTCTAAGGACTAATTTGCATTATTGCAACTATGAGTTCTCGTTTGACATATAGATAAATACTCCATACGAGAACTACGGTTGATCGCGTTAAGTGTACTCATTCACTAATGAGCACCCACATACTTGTATTAGTGTCAACTACACAAATGGTTTGAGACTAACCATCCTCCCAATTGAGCATACATAATATGTGCTAATCTTGACGGTTTATCAATGCCCATTTGATAACCTATGATTAGGAACATTTTGGGATGCTACAGTTAGAGATTAAAGGTCTCCGAATCTAATCTTCTTTAGATTACTTTATCTCTTATTTAGCATACCTTGGACATTTGTTTCTTTACACGATGTAAAAGATAACAAATAAGTTTGCCCTTTATATATCATATATGAAATGTATTCTAAGGAGATAACATCAAATGTATTGGCTCTTAGGGCACATTTCTAACAGACTGAGCGCTAGAAGAAACCCTAGATGTGACGCACGGCTCTCCTCGCGTAACGAGAGAGGAACCCATTTGTTTCCTAAACCCTCCAGGTTTGCCTCCTGTAGTTATTTGTTTATCATTTCCTCTCTTGCTTTTAAGGAGTCGTCGATTCCATAGTTTTGGGATGGTTAAAACAAAGGAATCATCGATTCCATGACAGAAAAGAGGGGCCACACTTACCGTAGAGGGTTGAGAAGCGTCTAGTTCTCTGAGAACCGTCATTGTCCCCTTCAGGGTCTGCAAGATTCGCACGTTCTCTGTGCATTCCTTTCTTTTCATAGTCGAATAAAGAACCCTAGATCCCAATTTTTTTCCTTTGATGAATTATCAGATATCTTGGTTTTCTCAGATATCTGGGTCTTCTCATCTTTTTTAATTAAACAACCGTGGGAAAATGTGCAGGCCAAAGTGGGAGAGGAAGGGTTAGGACTTGGGCGGGGACCACTTTGCCACATCAGCCAGCCGTTTGCTGAGAAACAAGGGCATGCAAATGAAATTCCCATTATGCCCATGCCATGTCATAAAAAATAACTAAACTTGGGACGGAGTTCACGTTAGGGGGCAAAGTGGGTCATTAAAACATGGTCAAGGGGAATAAGTAGGCCACTTTGAGTTTGAGGAGGGAAAATGTGAAATGTGAAATTTGAACGTAATTTCCGGGAACATTGGTGTAAATAAGCCTATATTTTATATTGGGTTGGCCTTGATATGTAGTGTCAGGCCTCCCTTTCTTTTTTCTGTTTTTCGACTTGTTGTACTGTTGGACTTTTTAGTCGGGCCTCCATTTATGTCTAATTTGTATTTCCAAACATTTTATATAATTTGTAAGAATGTAAATTTTATTTAGGCGCGCAATTGGCTTTTTCAGTGAACTAGCACAGCTGGTCATGACATCCGTTCAGCCATTTTAATTTTAATTTTGTCTTTATTTTTTGAAGGAGACAGTCCGGCTTTTAAATGGTTAAATGGTTTCCGAAGTGGATTGTTCAAAAGAACCCAATTTGAGGAAATGCTTGACAATTCTGTTTCACAGTCACAGATGCATAGCAGGCCACAACTTTGTGTGTGTGCACTGTGCACTACCCAAAAAAAAGGGCAAACGTCACGGTTTGCCTAGCCACTTGATCCTTGCCACTGCGCGAGGGAGAGGAGAGAGATAGAGAAGAGATAAAGGTCACTTTGAAGTTTTCTTTCGAATTTCCAAAGTACAGTCAATCTTTAGTATTAGCCAAGGCGAAGAAACAAATTTTGATATTGTCTCGCAACAAGTCATCAAGTGTCTCAGGAGGGAGAGAGAGTGACGCGCAGTGTTCAATGGTGGTGTAATGGCCACGGTTACTGTGCATTCATGACTTATAAGATTTAACCACAGCCATTTTGTGCCTCGTTGGAATGGATCCAAGAGGAATGTAAAGTGAACAGAAATAATAATGGATCTCGGGCTTAAATGGTTAACTGAAAACAAATGCATCATTAAAAACATTTGCCATTTACACCGGTGATACTAATTGTTATTGCTAATAACAATTGGGTTGAAAATTAACAAAAGGGATGAAGAAGAGGTGTAAAATGTTAATCTCAATATATAACTACAAGCATATATATATATATATATATCATGAATGATTGATTGATTGATTGATCTTAACTGGCTCTCATCTTCTTCTTGGCAGGATTAGAAGAGCTAGAGATTGCCATAAACACCGAAGCAAGATCGTCTGGAACCTTAAAAAACCCTTGTGAAGGCCGTGGCCTCAGTTTTCTTCTAGCTTGGGTTGGTTTCTTCGGTGCTGGTGGGCACACCGGCGGTTGCTTCAAGGTCACGTGAGCTGCAGGTGACTTGGGTGTGTGGCACTCTTCATGTTCATGGACGTCACCTTCCAAAAGCAAAAGCTCCTCGTCCTCGTCCTCATCCTCCTTTGCGTTGTTTAAAGGTCGTAGTTTTGGAACCACAACTCTTATTGGCGTAATTGGCCGGAACTGATCTTCTTCTTCTGGTGATGTTGCAAAGCCCATTTTGGGTTGGGAAAGAAATCTCATCTTCTTGGCTGTGTAGTGAGGGAAGAGCTAGGTTATTTTGATTAATAAATTGTGGGTTAGTTGTTGCTTTGGACAAAAAGGTAAAAGAAGGCGTGCTGAGGAAATCGAGAGGGTGATATGATGAAGGGTGCTGAAGGAGAGGCAGATACATATGACCATCAAAGCATCGAAGTAGAGAGAGAGAGAGAGAGAGAGAGAGAGAGAGATGTGATGGGAAGGCAGCCAGACTTACACTAACAAGTAAACAACACTGCAGATGGGAATGATGAAGAGATAGGGCAGGAACCGAAAGGTGTTGGAAGGGTACGAAACAAGACAAACAAATATTAATTAATTAAGAAATGGGCAGTGAGTGTAGGAGAGAGATGTTTAAAGTGGCAAAAACGCAGCCTTTTAAGTGAGGAAATTAGAAAGCAGCAAGTAGTTAAAGCACAGTCATCCGAGGTTTTGTGTTCGAATTTTCTCTTTGTCAATATCGCTCGTATAATAAAAATACTAAAAAAAAATTAAAACTCTTATTACCCACCAAAACATAAACAGAAGAGTAAAGGAAAAAAGTGAGGAAATTAAGAGAGACCAATAATAATCTTGGGTGTGTGTGTGCCTCCCTTTTTCCACTCATCACTCATGCCTATCCTGCCATGTTACTTTTGCCTTTTTTTTTTGTTCTTCTTCTGCCTAAACCATGTTGGCCATGTTTTCTTTTTCACCCTTTCATGTTGTTTGTTGTCCCTGCTATACGTCATAAGTGGCTCTTCTTGTTTTACTTTTTTTTTTCCGTGTAAATTATTACATTTTATAAGAATTATGCCTTTTCTTTTACATTAGGTTTTGAGAAAAAATTAATTATGTACTTTACCCCGAAAAAAAAATTAATTAAAAGAAATGGGTCCTCACATAGGCTTGCATTGAATTAAAAAAACAGCCACGGTAGTAATTCATAATTGGTTTTTTTTTATAAATAAATAAAAACTGGGTAGATTTGAATGAAGAATTTAGTAGCTGGCTAGACTGATTATCTTGTGTAATGATCATGAAGTACAGTTTAGTTGCTTAAGATCCAAAACAAATAATATAGATAGGTGCAGTGCAGAGAGAAACTGCAGTGACAGGGCAAAAGCTGGTGAAATCACATGATCCATCTCATTAAAGCTACTATTTATTGGATTTTATATAGGGCAAAGCCAAACCCAGCATCACATGTGTATGCTGCTTTCTGTTTGCTTGCTGCAGATCAACTGTATATTTCATACCAACAACAACGTTGCTTCAACGAATTGAAGGAGAATTAAAATGGAATCTTGAAGTGGCTGGCCAACAAATTTGAAGAAATTGAACCACTGCACTGCTTTTAGCCCTTCCAAAGTGTGGCATTCGACCAAAAACAATCATAGGCTTATAGATACTTTTGACCCATCTAAAACCCTACCTCATTGGGGTTTGCCAAGAAAATTAGTCTCAACAAGGCTTGCCTCTTGTGATTACAAATCAAAATTCAGAACAAACTACAAATATAACATATTTCTTTAAAGTTGTAAAATCAAACGGGTACATGGGGCAAGGGAAGTAAACTGACGGGTAGAGGCTTGCAAATGCAATGTCCACAGACAATTTCGGCCCTACACTCATGCCTTGTAGTTCTGTAGTCGTCTGTCCCCAAGATACAACTTTCAATAATTTGAAATTCGGGCTCTTGAATTTTGAACTATATGGCGATCTGTATTTGTTCTTTCTCTCTCAATTAGTGAGTGATTTCGTGCGTGATGATTCAGTCCTACTTCTGTAATAGGGTTGGCTATTTAATGACCTCTAGATAACCTTTCATGAGCCGTTGCAACAGATATAAAAGGATAGGTTTAATCTGATTTTTGAATGTAATCATCAAAGCCCAGAAGCCCAGAAGCCCACGTTGACTCAAATTTTAGCTAGTTTTGTCATGTAACCAAATCTGCATAAATGTGAGGGCTCGAGGTTCTGCCCATTTTGTCTTGAGACCAAAACTACAGAAAAATGATCTTATTCAATTTGGGCCAAAAGTCAATGCCCAAGGCCCAAGCTATGAGCCTAATTGCAGCCACCCCAAGTCCAATCCATTTTAATAATAGAAAGGGACTAAAGCTTATAAAGTGCGTTAAGTTCTTGTGCTCAACCAATGTTGGACTAAGACAAGTATTAGTTTTCTATTCAAACTCCAACAATACCCCGCATTTGAATAGAAAATGTAAAGACCTGAGAGAGAAAATCATATATGAGAATTGCATCACGTGTTTTTTGGACTTGAACCTACCCTAGTGAAGACGTATCGGATTTACAAGTGAATATGTAATCTTGAATTGTTCACCTGTGAGTAAACCAAGACAATAAGTCTCACACAAATCAAGACCGAAGCCAAGTTGACGACGCCTTAAACCAATGCCTTCGAATTGCCGAGAAATCGGTGTGGGTTGGTTTGGCGAGAACATTGGTGGCGGCATCAATGGGGAAACCAAAGAGGAGAGAGAGAGAGAGAGAGAGAGAGAGAGAGGCATGGAATGGACTAGATCTGGCCAGATTATGTTAATTTGTTATGTTCTTTGAGTTATAACCAAGATGAACTCCGGAAAATAACTTCATTAAAAGTCAATAGTAGTTGCTCCAGTCCATCTTTAGATATTAATTATCCATCAATTATATCCCAATATAATGATACACTAACATTTTTCATGCACTACCGGCCCCTTTTTGAGAATATACAGTCCCCTCTAGATCCCTCCTCGTTGAGATCTTTCTTTTTCATGTACTTCCGGCCTCATCTTCCAAAATGATGTTTGTCTCTTTTACTTTTACTTTGTTATGGTTCTGCAATTTCAATGTAAGTTTTGGTTTAGAGGGTTTTTGTAGTTCTATATAGATTTCTAAATGTGAAGTTTGTAATTACGTACGTTACCTGCTTGACTTATATGCTTCCTACTCTTTCATCTTTTCCTCAGTGAATTCAAGTATCTTTGATCCAGCAAAAAGATATATTCTAAAGTATCTATTTTTCTTATACTCCTAAAAAATAGATGTTATCCAACTAAAGCACATGCTAGTTGTTTGTTCTACCCTGAAAAATTCATCTGCGGCGGCTCGGGGTTGGCTGCGAGATTGTTTTCATGTTGTTTGCGTAGGCGTGCCACTGTTATTGGTAGCAAAAGCTCCAACATAAGGTGATTGAAAAATGTAAAATGCACTCCAATATCGACTCTAATCAATCGATTGTGAATTGGGTGGAGAACTGACTCAATATAGGTTATTTTCTATGCCTCAATGAAGAGGACTTTAATATTTTCTAGTGCAAAAGATAAGAACAAGTAGAAAATAAAAATAACAGAAATGAAAATGAGAGACATGATATGGAATTGAAGATTTCTCGATTCAGTTCATTGCAATTATAAACTTGAAAAGTAAATGACAAAAATGAAAATGAAAAATGTTTATATGAAGATTTCTCTATTCATATAACATTAAACATAAACAGTAAATAAAGTCTGAAGATTTCTCTATTCAGACTTGGTACAGAAAATGTAAAGGATTTGGCCTAGCAACCGGGTATCAATACCAAGTGTTAGCAGAGCAGAAAAATAAAAAGAAAACAATCATGAGTTATCAACTGGTTATTTTAAAGGGAATGCAAGGTGTTCTTAAGTTGAGATTTTCAAGCTTTTCTTATGCGAAAAAGGAAATTACAGCCCAAAACCTTCTAGGACACGCAGGCCCAAAGAGATAAAAAAAAGAAAGCAGGCGCAACAGACAAAGGGAGACCAACCTCCCATAGAAAGGACTGGTCTAACCCATGACCTAAGCTAGCTAAAGCATCAGCCAAGAAGTTGGCTTCTCTAAACACATGAGAAATCTTGAAGTAATCAGATAAGGAGGTCAGGTGCCACACGTCCTGGATGAGCATCTTCACAGTCCACGGAATACTAACCGGACTCCTCACACAATCAACAATGAGCTTAGAGTCCCCTTCAATCAAAATCTTTTTTCCAATCCCGGTGAATTGCATGGGCCTAGCCATCTCAGAGGGCCATCGCTTCCGCAACAGTAACTGATTGGTCCCACAAACACTTAGCACCAACAAGCACCACATGATCATCACTATCTCTTAGGACAAAGCCAGTAGAAGCATTTCCGTTTTGAATAGAGCCATCAAAGTTCAGTTTAATCCAATCAGTGGGAGGAGGCTTCCACTTTATATCAAGGACTGGATTCTTAAGCTTATAGGACTAGGGTGATTAAGCTTCGAGTAATCCAAGCCCATTTGAGCAGCAATGTGAAGACATCGGGCCGGATGGGGGGAACATCGTTGAATAAGAGGTTGTTCCGACCTTCCCAAATTTGCTAGCAAATCATAATAGCTTTAGATAGATGATCAAGGTATTAAATATCGATATTATTCCGATAATATCTGATTTTTAGGGGGCCGATATTTTAGCAACTAACCATGGTGTTATCGTCAATATACCGATATTATCAGGGAGATAACTTCAACATTTTTATGAATGATTTGGGCAATATATCAAGATATTATTGATAATATCCTGATACAAAACCCAAAAAATACATGAATTTTTTTTGAAAAGTCTCTCCTGTTGCGTATAGAGGGATTCGAACCCCTCCCATTTTACTCCTTCAACACCTTAACCACGTCAACCAATAGGGGTGAAATTTTTTGAAAAGCCTCCTTCAACACCCATCCCGATAATATCCCATTCCTGTTGGGATGAAATCAAGCGACTCAATCTTCAAATGATTTGCTTATGGACAACGTCAACCAATCTCAGATCCATATGGGTGGCATGTTAACAATTACATGTAAAACTATTTTGGGGATTTATCATTTGATGACTACTCTTCAAAATATACTTACTCTACACATAGAGATGATGAAGATGGTGAAAATTTTGAATCTCATAGGAACTCTATGTGGTACTAAGTCACTCATGTATCTTACCATGCAATGTATAAAGTGTAAAATACTATAGTAATTCATTATATATAAATGATTATGGTGTGTTTAATCTTCTTTCATTAATTACTACATATTTTCTATACTTACAGTGTTTGCCAGCTCGCTATATAATCAACTTAAATCAGTTAAATCCAACATGCAATGCATTTCCTTCCAATTTTTTTGTGATAAACTAATAGATGATTGATTAAATAAACATTCTGCAAAGTTTCAATAAAAATTTCCAAGTTTTTCTTACAATTTCCGTGATTTTTATTCAATTTTAACCGATATCGATAATATCCCGATATTTCCATCGATATTTCCGTGTTTTTGGAATTCCAATATTTCCGATACCTCCAATATTTTAGACCTTGTAGATGATTAGGGTCTTGAGGATTATTGTCCTGAGATAACATATTGAGCCAAGACAGAAGGTCAGACTCAGGTGGAGGCTTCAAAAGGGCATCAGGCACACAACTCCAAATATTTCTCGCAAAGGAACAAAAGATGAAAAGATGAAAAGATGATCAATGGTCTCATAATTAGAATTACAAACATGACAATCTAGAGGAATAAGGGGCATAAATGTATGCATACGACTTCTAATTTTAGAGTCTTTTGGGAGATTCACTATTATATCAAATATAAGGGCCTAAATTATAAAAATATCATATATGAAATGAACTTTAAAAACACACCCAAAGCCATTTACAACATAACAAAGAGGCTTTTAACTTTTTATAAATTACAAAACTACCATCAATTTCTTAAAACAAGCCCAACCCCAAAACCTCATAAAAAACCTAAAATACTCAATAGGATATCAAAGTAATTTAATAATTAAAATAAAATTCGGGGCAAGCTGTCATTTTTTGGATTTATTTATAGAAATTAAATAATATAAGGTTTATCTATATTATTAGTGTTAAGAATGAGTATATAACTAAAATATCTTTATGAGGATTAGATAGAAAATATGAAAATTTCAGACTTAGCTCTCTCAGCGCAATAGAGACCCACAAACCAACGTCATTTAATCCACTCAAGAATTTAGTTGTTCATATAGTTGGGTTATTTTTGCTTTGTTCAGATCTGCTAGGGGGGTCGTGGGGTATTGTTTGGAGATAATGGAAGATGATGAGGACAAGTGGGTGACGAGGACGGAGAGGATTGGGTGGGATGGGGTGGGGCGACGGAAGCAAAGGCAGCGGAAATTAGAGTTGTCCAGGTAATGGTACTGAAGACATTGGAAGATACATATGCGGGCAATTGATCCAATGCACAAGGTTTTAATATAATTATGCTGACGTGATAGAATTTTAGTTATAACATTAATTAAATGGTTAAGATTCTTTTAAATGTAAATATTAAGGCTCGAGATTTTCTATTTTAATTTAATCTAAATTATCGAAAGGAAAGAAAATTCAAATTCGGATGCAAAGGGTAGAGCGCATCTACTTTTAACTTCTTTTATAATTTAAACAACAAACCGTATCGACCTGCCACGCATTCGCAACATCACGGTACCTACTTTAACGTTAGTCCTAAGTCGTAAGTCATAAACCAAACTTTCACTGCTCAAAACCCCATCATTTCATAATATCATTCAACCCATTGACTTTCTGTACACCACAACAGACAAACAGCAATAGCCACATAACACAGTCAACGAACACACCCAAACATGCGTTAGCTGGCGTGGGCCCACCCACGAATAACTCCATTGACTTTCTGCACATAAAACGACATCAAAATTAAACAACAGAAGATTATTATTCTAATGCGCACCCCACCCCACCCCCCACTCCATTTGACTTTTTGTGCGTGCAACCAAGATTTGAACCAGAAGAATCTAATTCTCCATCCACCAACAATAAATTTCGTATCAAAAGATTTGATTAAATTGAATAAATAAATTCAATATATCTAATATTCAAAAGTACCAACAAAATTATATTCCATTTCCTTCTTTCACTTTCACTTTCACCCTTCTTTTCGTTCATAATTTACATCGAACCCCTCCCATTCCCATTACACCGTATATTTGATTTTGACATTGGATATTTTTTCCCTTTGACGTTTTGCTCGGCCACACTAACGTCCCTTGCAGTGCCACGGCTACTTTGACACGGCACGCTTACAACGGTCATGATGGATGCAACATGTGGACTGTATTTCAGGTTGACTGGAAAACAAGGCCCACAGAACCTGCTGTGATGGAAGGGTGCGGGTGACGGTGCTCGCCTTCGTAAGTAACGATGAGCATAGTGGGGTCGTCTTGTGCTCTCTCCACGTGTTTCCTCGCTGGACAGCCTCTCACGCTACTACACTTATAATACCCTCTGCAAACAAAAAAGCAAATAAAATATAATTAATAAAAGGGACCCTCAAAAAAACATTGAGATCTGTGTTTGACTTTGAAAACTTCAACCCGATATGCGGCTGAGATTAAAAGAGTATAATAATACCTCGGGTAAGGCGAGCCCTTGATCGGCTTTTGACCGTACTTTCTCCAGGAGAATTCATCCGAAGGTATATCGGCGATTTTTGGACTAATCGCCGGCACTCTAATCGTCCTCTTAACCTTAGACTTCCTGCAAATAATTGAAATAAATTTAATTTAATTTAATATAAAAAAATTCAAAGATGAAGAAAAATCTTGAGCTAAAAATGCACAAAATCAGTACCTTCTTTTAGAGCAATGGCAGCGGCCGGACGACGACGTTTTAGCTGCGACGTCGTGGCACCGTTTCCGGTGAGATTGGGAGAGAGGAGGTTTCCCGGCTGAGAAATCCGGCGCCGGGGGCGCGAGAATTGACGAGATGGCTTTACCGTTCGAAACGCTGCCGTCTCCGATTGTGATGGAGGACAAAAACGACGACGTCGTGGAGATTGGCGGGGAGAGAGTGAGAGAGTCGTCGTTGTTGGACTTAGGGACAGAAAAAGCACTCGAAGTCGTCTGAGGCTTGGGTTGGACTGGTTGGACCGGGGTGGAGGATTGATTGGCCGGTCCGCGGCGGAACCGAGCGTGACCGGTCCGGTTCAAGACGGAGATGAGTTGCTTGAACTTGGCGACTGTGAAGTCGGTGATTTCTCGGCAGTCGAGGGGGGTTTGGGTTTGGGTTTGGGATGGGGTTTGATTCGATAGGACGCGGATCAGGTGGTCCATGCTCTGCAAGCCGGCGGAGGCTGCTTCTTCCATGGCCGTCCGATCGTCCATCCTTGAGAACCCGACGAGATCAATAGCCATGACGCTGGCTTGGCTTTGAAGAGAGAGAGAGAGAGAGAGACTCAAGGGAGACTTAAAGAGAGGAGGATGGGTTTGGAATTGGGGGAGATTGAGAGAGGGGAGTGGGGGGTTATAAAAGAAATGGAAAGTAGGTGCAAAAGTCAAAGGTTTGATCCAACGGTGGAGATTGGTTTGGATTTTTTTCTTCTAAATTTAATTTTGCATGGCACATGATGACATGAAGATAAAATAGGAGCTATTCAGGTCTAAAGGAGCTGGTGATGGACCCCACAGTTGGGCAAAGAGGGTTCTGCGTGTAAACGCACTGACTGCCTTTTAAAAAATTTGGGAATATCAAATTATCAAATCCTCAATTTCTTGAAGATTACCGTATCTTTTATTTTAATTGCAGTTTTTCAGAATCATTTAGAGTTAAATATGTGATTTATTATTTGCTTAAGTCAAGTTAACTAGAACGGATTCCCAACTCTACACCCAAATTTGAATTTTTATTTTTATAATTTAAATTAATTTAAATTAATTTAAAGTAGAATATTGCTACTTATGAAAAATATATGTGACTTATTATGGGGTTAAAGGATTTATTCATAATGTCAAATGGGTGGTTTTGTTTGTGGAATATTAGGGTTGAAAAAGTCTAAGCCAAATTGGTTTTTGTGCAAAAGTAATCAGTAAAGATTCTTGCTCACAGTGAATGAAAGATTATTCTGGCAGTATATTTTTTTAGGTGGGCAAGGGCCAAAGGCTCTCTGACAGTTGCTTATGTTGACCTGTTCATCTACTCAAATCAAGTGGACGTTTAAATAATCAACCAAAGCGCATTTCTTCGACAAAAAAAAAAAAAAAAACCAAAGCGCATTTGAATCCAGCAGTCTTCAACCCAATAAACAATAATCATTCAGAACAAAACAATAACCATCATGCTTATGTTTGCAAGTTGCAAATAAACAAACCAAAGAAAAGTAACTCCACCATCTTATGTGTTTAGCCTTTTCCTCTCTTCTACTTGTACATTTTTACATTTGGCTATAAAATGTTGATGTGTTTAGGATCCATCATAGAACCTCTAGATTAATGATTGAAAATCATCTATGCAACGTTAGAACTTGCGTCCTCTTTCACACACGCGTTAACATTATCAATATGTGATGGGAGTTCCAAATCTGAAATTACTAATCTACAAGTAAAGGGCATTTTACATTGGACTAGATTCCGAAGGATATTTTAAACTTGTCAATAAAGAAACTAGTTACTTTCTTGGTTTGGTGTTGATAATTGAAGAGACTTTAATGTGAATTGACTTTGTTTTTCTGTTGCAAAACTTAGGGTCAAAGGCTAGTTGGTCTACTCTCTACAATTTTAACAGCAAATGCAAACATGGAAAACGCTTATTGTTTTTCTTTTTCCTCATCACGAGTATTTGACCAATTTCAGAACTTTCCTCATCCTTCCACGCAATATATAAACCCAAATTCCAAACTAAACGCTACGTTTCATGTATGAAAGAAATGTGCTGGTGGTGGCTGGTGGTGTGGGGCCCACGAATTTGAAAAACTTTGACAACCACGACGAAGTAAACGTGATAGAGCAGGAACCTAGGTGGCGGGTGGGCCCCGCTACGTGACTAACGTTTCGTCTCCGGTTCGTTTTTCGTTTGCCGGGTTTGACATTGTTTTTTAGTGAGTAAGATTGTTGACCCGATTTCCATTTTCTGCGTGCTGGTTTGCTTTATTTTGGGTTGGGACTTGGGACTTTTGTTGCACCGTCCGATGAGTCTTCGCTCATCCAACGGCTGCGTAGCACTGTTAGTGGTTGACCAAAGAATTAATTAATTATTCTAATGAATGCGCAGATGAAGTGGAGATTTTCTTTACGGACGCGTGCTTTGGAATTTCAACCATTTGAGAGACAGGTAGAAATTTGGCGTCAAAAGAATATTATACATGGTCGAGTAAGAAGGGGGCCGTGGGTTTCTTAATCAAATCTTAATTATTAAATAATCACAATGGTCATTGACAAAAAAAAATTAATGATCACAATGGTCGAGGCTTTCTCTTGTTCTAATCTAATCCATCATTTGTGAAATTATATGATGAAGAAAAATTATTATACCTAGTGAGTGCCAAAAGAAATTATTATTCCCAAAAGAGTTATTTACACTAACTTTCCTTTTAGGTTTTCGGCTTTTTCATTAAATCCCTTAAGATTTTTGAAATTATACGAACACCCTTTAGTTTTCAGTTTGATTTTACAAAATTCATTTTCGTTGATTTTCGTTCATGGAATTTATGATTTTATACACACACAAAAATTCTTCAAAAGACAAAGTTGGTCTTTGCGATTAGATTGCATATATATTAATTGAGATTAATTTTTTATTTGCTAAGTTTTTGTCAATGAAATTATCAATTTTTGGATGAATAATCAACGAAAAGAAGTTTTGTAAAACAAACTGAAACCTTAGATGGTGTTAATGGGGTTTTGTGAAAACACCAAAACATTGAGGGAGTGTTAGTGTAAATAACTCTTCTTAAAATCAAGTTTTTTTAAATTATTTTTTTCTTAGCCAAAGAGAGAGAGAAAAAAGAAACTCTTTTTGTTAATAAAAAGATAATGTATAATCTTGCGCTTCTTAGCTCTTCCTCTTTAGATTTTATTCCATAGTTGTAATGTGAACATTTTCCCTCATAGTCTAAATCACAACTAAGGAAATTGAGCAATACTTGAGTTGGCTGCTCACCTGTTGACCCAGTTTGAACATCCTCTAAACCCAAAATTTACGAAAAATCATTCTATTTTGAAAAATTCACCAAAAAGTGATACACTCTTTTTGACATGCATTTTCATTCTATGACTTTAAATTCACAATTTGACCTCAAGAAAAAAAAAATCATTTCTAAGTTCCACAATTAATGCTACTTCATAATTTCATTTTAACTAAAGTAAGTCAAAATTGAAATTATGATATGGGACTCACCACCTTTAACAATGAAAATTGGAAACTGAGAACTGAAAAATGGAATGGTTATGAAATTGTGAAAACCCTTATTTTTAAAACATATGTTTGGGAAATTAAATGTTTTGCAATCTATTTAGTTTATAATTTATATATATTTAACTAATTATATATAGTTGTCTTGGTACATGTTATACTTTCTTAAATATTATCAATAATAAGTATATGCTTTAAATAAATATCCGAATATGTTTTGTTAGCCTTACCTCGTTGCACCTCCTGCATGTTAATACTTGATGGCTAAGTTTAAAGGATTGTAGTGATCAACTTTGATCATATTAATGATAGACACGTCCACTTTATTATAGTCAACTTAGAAGCACTATCACCTTGTGAGTAGTCATTTTTATATCTTGAATTTGCTGAGCTTGAAACATCTCCTGCTATAATTTCTTATAGATGGCAGCATTACATTCATATTCACATGCCAATTGACACCACCTACGTGATATGCTGACATTCCCCTTATCTCATCTTTAGCCAACTCTTATTTGTACTATAAATAGGAGCCTACTTCACTACTAATTCAATACAACTTAGAAAGATTGCATGCTGCAAATGCAAGGTAATAGAGAGATGCAAGGAAAGATGATATTGGAGGAGATTGAGAGCTTTGCTTTGGCTTTAGGAGCTATACTTTGGAATCGAGGTAGGGGATTTCTTGGGGGCTTTATGGAGATTACTTTAATTAAATTTCACCAGCACTATATTATGCGTGGTATTATAATTTGGTTGGTATTTTTTGTTATTGGGTGTTTACGTGTTGTTAATCATTATTATATTATTTTATTAATATTGACATGTTCATATGTTATCGGAGATGATTGGAATTCTTGGGTTGATAAAGAAAGTATGGAAAAGAGGGTAATGAGAAGGATCTTTTGTGTAGTTGAGTATGACCATTGTAGGGACTAAGTTCAGGTGAGCACAGTAAAATATGATATCGACGATATAATTGTCGAATGAGTGATTTGGGCTTGGAGATCAATGGCTTAGGCAAGACAACTAGCAAAAGGAAAATTATGAGATGATTGAGATGGGTGTTAGTTTATATACTGGGGCATTCAAAATCACAGTGATAAAATGCATGGTACGAGACATGCATATTTGCTCGCCCTATTATATAGATTAACGGATTGGGTAAAATTAAAGCTCATTCATGCATTATTATTTTTATATGTTATGTGATTGCATGTAACTTAGTAATCTACTGTGGTAAGGTCTCATATCCCTCCTGAGTGGTGGTTGCTCATCCCTCACCATGTTTTATTTTTCAGATGAATTAGTGAGTAAAACAATGACTAAACCAGTTGAGGCTAAATTAGATGTGAGTGATAGAGCATTTTTATAACAAAAGTTAATTTTTAAACCCTATTTTGACTTCTTTTTATTTTATTTTCTCATGCACCAAGCATGGGGTTTCCACTCACCCCGAGGGGTGACATAAATGGTCACTAAGAGTTTCTTGTTGCTATCCCTTTATGAACTATTACTGTTCTTTATTATACAATATGAATTTGCCAATACATTCTATATCAAACTGTTTTCCTTGTATAATACATCTTTTTGCTTTTATTATTGTTAAAAAAATTCAGTTTGCATACAGAGAGCTTCAGTTGATAGATATCTCAAATAAGTTTATTTGAGGGACACCATTGTAAGGCCCACTCACATTATATTTTAATGACTTGAATCGTCTATTTTTCAGGTATTCATTTAAATATTATCTCTGCATACTTTACTTGAAATCTGAATCCATTTGACAACTCAATCAAATGTTTGTTATTTTAATATTTTCTTGATGCACCGTGTTCTTTGATTTTGTTGGCCACAACTAGACGTTTTAGTGGTGTCAAACTTGTCTAATTTCTTGTAAGGATGATTTATAAATGAAGACTTGAAAAATATACGGTTTAGATTGTTATAAAAGAAAATTTAGTGGGCCTCAATATATATATGGGGATAGATATGTGACATCATATTTTATAAATAAGTTTTGACACAATTTTTGGGCCATTAGATTATTCCATTTTTAATGAATGAGATTAAAGCTTTTGACATAAAAAAAATTATTTAAAATATTTTTCTCTCTCACCTATCAATTTTCCCGAAAATGTAAATTTCTCTCACTAAAGTAATTTTTCCCTCTGTCCTCTTTCTTGTTATCTGCCAACGCTCTCTTTCATTAGACCCAAAAACCTTCTTGCTCCTCTGTTTCTTTCCCTCTATCTCTCAATTTTTTTTTCTTTAACCGCTCGAAGTCTTATCTCTTGATCTTCTAATGAGACTCGAAGAATTGTACAATAATTTTGAAGATTTTTGTTTGCTGTAGTACTATTTTCTTTTTTGTTGAAGACAATTCCATTCCAAACGCTAGAGAACAAAAGGGAAACACAGCCAGACTGAAAATAAAGAAAGCTCTAGGCAAAACACGCCCAGCAAGCAAGAAACAAACAAACAAAGAAAATCTTACATATTAGGTGAAAAGTCCCAAAAATTGTGTCAGATTTAATCTAATCCATTGAAAGTGGAGTAATCTAATGATCCAAAAATTGTGTCAAAACTTGGGTATAAAATATGGTGCCACGGATCCGCCCCCTATATATATATATATATATGTACAATCACATTCTATCGAGGTTTCACTCAATAATTTTATTCGAGGAACACTTTTTGGTGTCTATATTATTTCAATGATCCAAACAATCTATTTTTTAAGTCTTTATTCACAGATCATTCATGCAACAAGTTATACAAATTGGAAGAATTATAGTTGTGACGAACAAAATAGACGAGCACTTTGTTTCACGAAAATAGTAAAATAACAACCATTTAATTTTGTGGTAAAATTGATTATCTTTGCAAACACTTGAACAAGTGTTTGCAAAGATAATCTTTGAAGGAATACAATATGAAATGGCCCTATAAGGATGTACCTCAAATAATTATTTGAGAGATTTTTACAAATTTCAAATTTTTGTTATGAGTATAACTTGATGCCGCATCCTATCAACTATAAATTATTTGAGGAATTCATAAAAAAAAAAAGAAGAAAAAAGAAGAAGAGGAAAATATGTAAACTTTTCTTATTGCAAGCATGTTGACAGAACATGAGGAAAATACATATTCAATAACTTAAAAGAAAAGACAATTTTGTAAAACTTGACCAACAGAACACAACCACCTTGCATTCTTCCACGTATTCTCTAGTCTCTGCCGTGAGCTGACTTATTACAAAGATGATTTGCTTGCTTTTAGTATGGAAGAAAATACAAAAAATCATGCTCTTGCCACGTGGCCTGCTTCATGCTTTGCAGTTGTGCTGTGACGCGAACTGACCTACCACGTACACATTCTCTCTGTCAATCGGGTCAAGTGGGGCCGAATCCGGCCAACCCGACCCATTGTACAACTTACCAACCCAACCGACTTCCACAAATGTTATTAATAGTGGTATGACCAAACCCCCTTTATTTTCTGTGCACAATCTAAACACTTGTGCATTTTAGACAAACAACGGAACTTTTGGCTTTTGAAAAACCCTACTAATACCGAAAACCAAACTGTTCGATCATTCAATTATCAATTAATTTTGAATTGAACGCTCGCATTTGAACAGACAAACTCCTTTCAATTTTCTTTGTTGTGATACTACATGTTTTAATTGGTAGGACGAACCAAAGTTGTATTGGAATGAGGAAGTTGAGACTGAAACTCTTAAAAGTAACGGACATATTTGGTCAAAGAAGTAGAAAGCAGAGCAATAAACACACGCACATTCCCATATTTGAAGTCAGCTGCTGGCATGGCATGGCCCAACAGTAACGGATCTATCCTGTGTAGAGACACTTGGATTTTGCTTCTCTGGATTGACAACACGTGCAGCTTTCCATATTTAAAGCTTCCTTGACCAACCACCAAATTAATCCAGTGATCTTGAACGAACGAAACTGCTATGAAAACAATTGAGCACTCATAGTTTGTTTTTCCCCTTATGCATGAGAGAAACGCAAATAAGTTACAATATAAGACCAATCCAGTTTAGGACCTAAACTCTAATTGCCCTTAAACAGGAGTGAGATTATGATCAGTAATCAACTTGAGTCAAATATATGCAAAGACACTCAGGAACTTGATACAAATTAAGAAACTCAGATTCTCCCATTGTGATGGGAAATCCTTCTTCTTCTTCTTCCTTTTCTTGCTCTATTCTTTACCTATTAGTTTCATTTTCTTTAATTTAAGCTGATACAAAGCATCTAAGGCTATATACAGAAAACTTCTGCAACACTCAACAGGCACACAATGCCTCTATAATCCAACCCATCCACTCATATTTAGCATAAAATCTCTCACTCATAATTATAGACAATGTTTCCAATTTGCAATATTACTTTATTTTTCGCAAATTATAGATGTCTTTTATGTATTAAACAAAAAGAAAAAGGAAAAAGAAAGATATATAGTAGCTAGCAGAGCCGGTCCATTGATTTTGGAGGCCCTGTGCAAATATGGATGTCGAGGCCCTACATATACAAGTAGGAAAAAAAAATCCATATAGAAACAAAATTTTCTGACACGGGAAGAACACCTTCGGAAAGAGCTTCCCAGAAAATTTTCTTTAGTCACTCTTCCAAATCACAGAGCAGATAAATTGATTTTCCAATTTCAATGCTCGGTGAATTCTCATGTGAATGAGGGAGGGAGAAAAGAACTATGATTTTGGGGAAAGGGCTAAAGCTTGGGGTTTTACAATCCAAAATTTGATGGAAGAGGGTGGTACACTGGTCCTGAAGAGAAAATGATTTATTTTGATGGAGGAGAGTGAGAGAGACTTCCTGAAAGAGAAGAATATTATAATAAGAATAGGAAAACGAATTAAATTAGGGCCTCTACTCCCTAAGTCGTGGAAGTTATTGATAATTAATATTCAATTCAATTTTGGTTTTGATTTTGGGCCCTTGCATGTGGCGTTGTGGAATGATATTTAATATTTTATTTTTATTTTTTTGTTTTAATTAATTGAATGCGTTGACTTGGAAAAATTTGGGGCCCTTAAATTTTGGGGGCCTGTGCAGTCGCACAGCTTGCACACCCCATGGGCCGCCTCTGGTAGCTAGCTAGCAAGCCTTTTCTAAAATCTTATGCACATATATGTACACAAATTTGCATGTAAAAACTATTCCGTTTTTATTTTGTGGTCAGAATAATCTGCCACAGCCACCGTTGTTTCTCCATTTCACAACAAGAAGATACTCTCTCTCTCTCTCTCTCTCTCTCTCTCTCTCATAAACGCTTGACAGTCTCAAAACAATTTTGCTCTTGGTCTCTTGACGACATTGTTCGTCCATCAACCAAACCCACCGTTTCTCTATTACCACAATTAATCCAATCTCTTGCTTCGTTTATTTTTCCCCAAAAACATAAGCAAAACCTCTCTCTATAAGCGCACACAAAAAACTATGACACTGCTCCTCTCCATCTCTCTCTGACATCCTCATGAAAAGAACCACAAATTAAACCTTCCTCCACCCAATTCTCACTCTAAACAACAAAACCCGTCTCCTCATTTTTGAGAAAACACAGCCAGAAAACTAGTAACCATGATCACTGGCAAGGACGCATACGAAGTTTTTGCAGCCATTGACCCTTTACGCGGCTATGATCTTAGCCTACGGCTCCGTCCGGTGGTGGAAAATCTTCACACCAGACCAATGGTATGGCATAAACCGCTTCGTGGCCCTTTTTGCAGTCCCATTGCTCTCCTTCCGCTTCATAACCTCCAACAATCCTTACGCCATGAACTACAAATTCCTCCTCGCCGACTCCCTACAAAAAGTAGTCATCCTGGGCGCCCTCTTCTTCTGGCAAGCCTTCTCCAAAGGTGGCAACCTTGAGTGGAGGATTACTCTCTTCTCCCTCTCCACCCTCCCCAACACCCTCGTCATGGGCATCCCTCTGCTCAAAGCCATGTACGGCAACTTCTCTGGCACCTTGATGGTTCAGATTGTCGTTTTGCAGAGCATGATCTGGAACACTCTCATACTCTTCATGTTCGAGTACCGCGGGGCCAAGCTCTTGATCTCCGAACAGTTCCCGGAGACTGCAGCTTCGATCACGTCGTTCAGAGTTGACTCTGACGTCGTTTCGCTCAGCGGTCGAGAGCCTCTGCAAGCAATGCGTCGTGGTGGTGAAATGATCCAATGCGTCGTCTTTCAACAGGTCACACAGGTTAAACTCGTTGAATTCGATGACCTCGGCGGCTTCCAATCTGACTGGAGTCGAGATTTACTCAGTGCAGCTTCCCTTGAGACGACCCCACGGGCATCCAGCTTCAACCAGATGGACTTTTACGCCATGTTTAGTGCCAGCAAGGCGTCGAGCAGCAAACACGGCTATACAAACAGTTTCCAAGGCTGATTTGGGGATGATGAGGAGGCGTTGAAGATGAGCACTACAGACAAGAAGAGGAGGGAAAAGAGTATGAGTTGTGAGTCTTCAATGGTGGTATGGTCTCTTCGTATCCGCCTCCGAACCCAATGTTTGAGAGGTCTACCAGTGGCGTGCCGAAGAAGAAAGATAGTGGTGGTGGTGGTGGTGGTAAGGCAGTGCGTAATAAGGACCTCCATATGTTTGTTTGGAATTCCAGGCATCCCCAGATTCCGAAGGGAATCTTATGTTGTGCGGAAGCGTCAACCAATTGTGAGTGAAAAATAAACAACTGGCAGGAGATAAATAAAACACAAAACACAACACCAACAAGAACACCAAGATTTATCCTGGTTCGGCAATGTCTACATCCAGTTTGGAGATGACGGAGTAATTCACTATAATCAAAGAGAGTATACAAAGTGTTTATCACTCAAGAAAACCCAAAGCCCCAAATACACCCAAGTCTCACTCTCACAACAATTGAAGAGAAAACAATGATACAAAAGAAAGAACAATTAGAGAGATTTCTCTCTTTGGCTAGATGCCTTTCTTGCTATTTTTCTCTTTTTCTCAAACTTGGTGGATTGCTTCAAATGGAACCATTTGCTTCCAATTTATAGCCAAAGATGCAAGAGTGTGAATGCAAGCTTCAACTATTCATATGTTGGCTACCAAACTAGCCACCCTTTTTGACCTCATAGTAAGCCAACATTTACTCACATGGGCAACTAACTTTGATTCACATGGTCAACTAAGATTGACTCACATGGGCAACTCCAAAATTCTTCTACATTTGAGCCAATTTTCAACAATCTCCACCTTGGCTCAACATGTAACAAACTCTCATAGTAACACTCCCAATAGTCGTCTCCCAATCCCCCAAGGGGCAATCAACAAATTTTACGAATTTCAATCAAGTCCAAGCAATGCTTAAACTTGAACAACGAAACTGGCTTCGTCGACCTATCAAATTGCTTGTACCATTGTCTTGGAGACTGCTTCAAGCCATACAATGATTTCTGCAATTTACAAACCCAATTTTCCTTTCCAGCAACACTAAAACCTTCTGGCTAGACATATATATCTCCAAATCACCATGTAAGAAAACAGTCTTGACATCAAGTTGAGCCAACTCAAAGTCAAATTGCACAACCAAAGCCAACAAAATACGAATAGAAGAATGTTTTACTACAGGAGAAAATACCTCATTGTAGTCAATGCCTTCCTTCTGAGCATAGCCTTTTGCTACCAATCTGGCTTTGAATCTTACATTGTCTTTTCCCAAGGATTCCATCTCCTTGGCATACACCCAATTTTGTTGCTGTGGAGGCTCTTGGGTAGGTGCCTCCTCTTCATCATCCTTGTCCTCATCGTCAGAATCAAATGTAGGACTAGTGTCTGTACCATCATACCTTACTGGAACAACTGGAGTCTTCAGGTAACTCCACCTGCTTTGAACAACTCATGGTCTTGGTTGCTTCAATTTCACCTTCATGCTTGTTCTGATTAACCATAGCAGCCTCATCAAAAGTCACATCTCGCTTACAACAAATTTCTTCTTATTTGGACACCAGAGTCGGTATCCGTTCACGCCAGTGCTAAAGCCCATAAATAGAGCTTTCTTTGCTCTTGGATCCAATTTGCTTTCCATGACATGGTATAAGCAGAACAACCAAATATGTGTAAATACTTGTAATCAGGTACAAGGTTTACCAGACCATACCTCCATGGGTGTTTTCCCTCGTTCGCAGCAGCCGGCAACCGATTAATGAGATGACTTGCATAACTAATCGCCTCAGCCCAAAACGCCTTGCCTAATCCAGCATTAGACAACATACACCGAACTTTCTCAAGCAAAGTACGGTTCATGCGCTCCGCCACCCCATTTTGTTGCGGTGTCTCCCTAACCGTGAAGTGCCTCACAATACCCTCACCTTTTCAAACTTTCAAGAAAGGATCAGACCTATATTCACCACCATTGTCTAATCTGAGAGTCTTGATCTTTCGATCGCTTTGCGTTTCAATCATCTTTTTACACTTCAGGAATATCTTCAAGACTTCATCTTTACGCTTCATGGTGTACACCCATACTCTTCTAGAGAAGTCATCAACAATGGAGACCAAATAATGGTAACCTCCCCAAGGTGCATTCTTGGAAGGTTCCCAAACATCAGTGTGAACATAATCTAGAATGCCTTTAGTGTGGTGAATAGCGGTATCAAATTTCACTCTAGTTTGCTTACCAAGCACACAGTGTTCACAAAATTCCAATTTGCATGCCTTTGCACCCTTCAATAAGCCTTGCTTCACCAATCCTTGCAACGCTTTTTCACCAGCATGCCCAAGACGCATTTGCCATAACCTCGTGGTGTCTGCTGCTATCTGCGAGGCAGCTTCGGTGACAGCTGCTCCACCAATAACTGTACTCCCCTGCAAGAAATACAAGTTATTTCTTCGTGTACCTTTCATCACCACCAGTTCCCCGTACACAACTTTAAGAACTCCACCGTCCATGGTGATCTTGAGACCCATGGATTCCAAAGCGCCCAATCAAATGAGATTCTTCTTCATATCCGGTACATACCGAACATCACTCAATTCTCTGACTGTTCCATCATGCATCTTCAAACAGATTTTGCCTATCCCTTGTGTTTTGCAAGCATTATTATTGCCCATCAAAACAACTCCACCATCCAGCTCCTCGAAGCTAGAAAACCATTCCCGAATGGGACACATATGATAGGTGCAACCTGAATCAAAAATCCACTCCTCGTAGTGACCATCAGCAAATGAACTAGCCAAAGCAAACTCAAAATCATCATCTCCAGATTTTGCAACATTTACTTCAGAATCCGCTTTCTCCTTCTCTTTGTTCTTCAATTGGGGCAGTCTTTCTTCCAATGACCCTTTTGGCAACAAAAAGCACATTCGTCTATGGCAGGAAACTTTCCCCGCTTCCCAGATTTTTCTTTCCTCTGTTTCGACCCATTGCAACTAGTGCCTCGGTTTGTGAATTGTGAGTCATCTGGTCCTTCTTACGACACTCATGATTCACCAATGCCGCAGACACCTCCTCAAGTTTCACCTCGGATTTTCCATACAACAAAGTAGTTGTCAAATGATCATAATCATCAGGCAATGAATTTAACAAACATAGTGCCTTATCCTCGTCAGGAATTTTCACATCAAGGTTTGCTAAATCAGCAAGTATTTTATTATAATCATTGAGGTGTTCGTGCATAGAAATACCTGAACGATATTGAAATCGGAAGAGTCGCTTTTTCAAGAAGAGCCGATTTTCTGCGCTCTTGGTCATATACTTCTCCTCCAATTTCGTCCAAAACTCCTTAGCAAAAGTTTCATTCATATACGGGTATTTCAACTCCTTATCAAGGAACGATCGAATGGAGCCACAAGCATGAAGATTAAGTCTCTTCCACTGCTTATCATCAATTTCTTTGGGTTTATCCTCCAAAACAATATCCAACTCTTGTTGATACAACACATCCATAACTTCACATTGCCACATACCAAAATTATTAGAGCCATTGAATTTATCAACCTCAAACCTTGTAGTAGCGATTGGATGTCTATTGGATGTCGACGAAGACGATGTCGACTCATTCTCCTTCACGAGTTCATCTTTATCTCCAGCCATCTACTCCGGCACTGTTCACAAATACAGCACTGTTCACAAACTGGAGCAGTTCACTATTCACGGGACTGTAGCATCAGCACTATTCACGGAACTGTAGCTCAAACGAATTTTTCACTCCTATGAAACCCTAGTCGAAAACTGGAGCTCTGATACCACTTGTTGTGCGGAAGCGTCAACCAATTGTGAGTGAAAAATAAACAACAACTGGCAGGAGATAAATAGAACACAAAACACAACACCAACAAGAACACCAAGATTTATACTGGTTCGGCAATGCCTACATCCAATTTGGAGACGACGGAGTAATTCACTATAATCAAAGAGAGTATACAAAGTGTTTATCACTCAAGAAAACCCAAAGCCCCAAATACACCCAAGTCTCACTCTCACAACAATTGAAGAGAAAACAATGATACAAAGCAAAGAACAATTAGAGAGATTTCTCTCTTTGGCTAGATGCCTTTCTTGCTATTTTTCTCTTCTTCTCAAACTTGGTGGATTGCTTCAAATGGAACCATTTGCTTCCAATTTATAGCCAAAGATGCAAGAGTGTGAATGCAAGCTTCAACTATTCATATGTTGGCTAGTAAGCCAACATTTACTCACATGGGCAACTGACTTTGATTCACATGGTCAACTAAGATTGACTCACATGGGCAACTCCAAAATTCTTCTACATTTGAGCCAATTTTCAACATCTTAGACGTGCAATAAATCGAGCTGCTTCCACTGACTTCGGGGTAATTGTGTTAAAAGTAATGCATATTACTTGTATCTTTTCCTACAGGTTTCTTAAAAATAATCAAAATGGAAGATCATCCCTTCAATGCTATGTTTGCAACAAATTTGGGCATAAAAGTGCAGATTGCCGATACAAATGTACCCGGTGCAAGATACCCAATCATTCACAAAGAGACTGCAGATATCAGAAAAACAATGAAGCAAATTTTACGGAGAACAATGACTCTCAAGAGAAATTATTTTATACATGTTTCAGTTCTCATCAAGATTCACAAGATGTTTGGTATGTGGATAGCGGATGCAGTAATCATATGACAGGAAATAAGCAATGCTTTGTTAAGTTAGAAGAACAAGTGAACTCACAAGTCAAGCTTAGTGATGGAAAACTACACAATGTGGAAGGCAAGGGTATCATTTCTGTGCAAACAAAAGGAGGTACTCCAAAACTTATCTATGATGTGCTGTATGTTCCTAATTTGGCTCAAAATTTACTAAGTGTGGGACAACTTTTACAAAGAGGATTCTTGGTGAAATTTGAAGATGATTGGTGTGTTATTTCTGATAAAAAGAATAATACTCTGGTGGCAAAGATAAAAATGACAACAAACAAAGTTTTTCCGCTGTTGATGACATCAAAAGAAAACTTTGCTTTGGAAGCAGAGAAAGTTGATGGATCGTTGTTATGGCATCTAAGATATGGGCATTTGAATCAAAGAAGCTTGCAGCTGTTACACCAGAAAAATATGGTGGTTGGACTTCCGTCTATTCACTCTGAAAAGGAAATATGCGAAGGCTGTATTTTTGGAAAATTCCATCGGTTACCATTCTCACAATCATCTTGGAGAGCAAAAGCCCCTCTTGAATTGGTACATGCAGATATTTGCGGACCAACTCGTACACCATCCTTCAATAACAAAAGGTACTTCATTCTATTCGTAGATGATTTCTCCAGGATGATGTGGGTATATTTCTTAGAACAAAAGTCAGAAGCATTTTCTGTTTTCAAGCAATTCAAAGCTTTTGGAGAAAATCAGAGTGGTCACAATTTGAAGGTGTTAAGAACAGATCGTGGTGGAGAGTTTACATCAAATGAATTTTCTGAATATTGCAAATGCAATGGTATTAAAAGGGAGTTGACAGCAAGGTACACCCCACAGCAAAATGGAGTTGCAGAACGAAGAAATCGAACCATTGTTGAGATGGCAAGAAGCCTGTTGAAGGCAAAGGGGCTGCCAAATACATTTTGGGCTGAAGCAATTCATACAGCAGTGTTTATTCTTAATCGGTCTCCAACCAAGGCCGTCAAAGATATGACTCCTTTTGAAGCATGGTATCGTTTTAAACCAAAGGTGGATTTCTTCAAGATTTTTGGCAGCATTGCATATGCACATATCCCTTCTCAAAAGTGAGAAAAATTTGATGAGAAAGGTGAGAAATACATTTTTGTGGGATATAGTGATCAGTCCAAAGCATACAGATTGATTGATCCAAGAACCAATAGTTTGGTAATTTCTAGAGATGTTATCTTTGATGAACTGAAAGCTTGGAGATGGGAGAATGATGATATTAAAATGCCAAGATTTTTTGAGGAACCAGATTCATCACATTTAGAAGAATCTCTGATGCCCCAAAGTCCAATTCCAAGTGCTAGAACATCTTATACTAGTTCACCAGATTCAACTCCTAGACTACACGCAAGAACGCGTTCATTGGCAGACATATATGAGTCGTGTGATCTTGCCTTGAGTGCTTTGGAGCCTCAAAAATTTGAGGAAGCAGTGAAAGAAAAAAATTGGCAAGACGCAATGGAAGAAGAAATAAGAGTTATCAAAGAAAAATAGAACATGGGAACTTGTTGATCGACCCAAATCAAAAGATATCATTGGACTTAAATGGGTCTACAATACTAAGTTTAATGAAGATGGCTCAATCCAAAAGCATAAGGCTCGCTTGGTTGCAAAAGGATATTCTCAACAACCAGGAATTGATTTTAATGAGACATGTAGTTTGAATGGAGACTATAAGAACTGTTTTGGCTTTGGCTGCACAACTGAAGACAAAGGTTTATCAATTGGATGTCAAATCTGCGTTTTTAAATGGAGAACTTGAAGAAGAAGTTTATGTGGAGCAACCTCAAGGTTATGTTGAGAAAGGGAGGGAAGATAAAGTTTATCGCCTCCGTAAAGCTTTATATGGCTTAAAGCAAGCGCCAAGAGCATGGAACAACAAAATTGATCACTATTTTCAGCAAAATGGATTTACAAGATGCTTAAGTGAGCCATCACTTTATCTCAAGAAAGAAGGTACACATGATTTTCTGATTTTGTGCCTCTATGTTGATGATTTGATTTATACAAGCACAAATCCAAGGTTGGCAGAAGTTTTCAAGAAGAACATTATGAAGGAATATGAGATGACAGATTTGGGCACTATGAGATATTTTCTTGGTATACAAGTTCAACAATCAAATGATGGGATATTTATTTCTCAAGAGAAATATGCTGAAAATCTGTTGAAAAAATTCAATATGTTGAAGGGCAAACCAATGGATACTCCAATGGCAATTAATTTGAAGCTTACAAGTAACGATGGAGCACCTAAGTTTGATGCATCCATATATAGAAGTGTGGTTGGTTCATTGATTTATCTTACAAATACAAGGCCAAATATTGTTCATGCCGTAAGTGTGGTATCTAGATTCATGAGTGATCCAAGTAATCACCATTTTGCTGCAGTAAAAAGAATACTCAGATACATACAAGGAACCAAGGGATATGGTATTAGATATACACAAGAGAAGGAAGCACTGTTAGTTGGCTACACAGACAGTGACTGGGCAGGTGCAATTGATGATAGAAAGAGCACCTCTGGACATGTGTTTTTCTTAGGAAACAAAGCTTTATTATGGTCATCAAAGAAGCAAAGTACTGTGGCACTATCATCAGCAGAAGCAGAATATATTTCAGCCACAAGTGCAGCATGTGAAGCAGTTTGGATTAGAAGAATATTAGCAGATCTTCTTCAAAAACAAAACACTCCAACAAAATTGTACTGTGATAACATGTCCACAATTGCCATGACAAAGAACCCAGTCTTTCATAGCAGGTCAAAGCACATAGAACTTCGTCATCATTTTATCAAAAAATTGGTTGAAGATGGAGAGATTGAACTGAAATTCTGTGGTACTGATGAACAAATTGCAGATGTTTTCACCAAAGCACTTCCTAGAGAGAAGTTTTATTTCTTCCGAGATAAATTAAGTGTGCAGGACAAATGCATTAAGGGGAGTGTTAAAGTAATGCATATTAGTTGTATCTTTTCCTACAGGTTTCTTATGAAGAGTTGTATCTCTAGACTATATGAGAAGTTGTATCTTTTAGATATCAAAAGTTGTATCTGTATCGATCTCTTGGAATTAATTCAAGAGTTGTGTCTTATCATGTAAAGGTGTAAATGTAATTATAAATAGCCAATGTAATAGGCTGCTGTAGTATCGAAGAAGTTAATAAAAATCTGTTTGAATAATTCTCTGTTTTACAAACACTCTCTGCCTTACTTTATATTTTCATCCTATTCTTCAGTTTTGTGATCATTCCCCCAACAAATTGATCCTTCCAAGGCTGCAGCTCTTCAACAACATGAAACTGCTGCTTCAAAAGGTGAGCAGCAAATAATTTTTGGCCGAATTGCTTTGTTATCCCTTTAATTATGGTCAAATATGACTTTCCCTAAAGTTAAGTGACACACTTTAGTCCATTGACCAAGGCTTGGGGTTCCACGTATCTTCTACCGACAACTTCATTCAACAATATGTTATTTTTGATGACATGACATGAGTATTTTATTAATTTTATACATGTTGGTCATTTACTCGCTATTCTGAATATATGATGTGATAAAGTAGATTAAAATATTTAAAAATGTTTTTGAATAAAAAAATTATAACATCTTTTTAAAGTATTTAATAGGAAAAAAAAAATTAAAATAATAATAAAATAACTTGTTTTAAAGGTAAATAAATCTTTCTCTTCTCTCTCTGTTCCTTGTTGACTAGAAATTATAAAATGGTACCGGAATATGACATTATGCTATAGCTTGGGTGGTGTGGGTAGGTTCGGTTGGGGAGAGTGGGGTCCTGTGCAAAACTTAAACTAGAAACCTCATATAATCTAATATGAAAAAAATAAAATAAAAAAAATTTGCCATGAATTAATGTCATAAAACAATTTATTTATAACTAAAATTCATCATCAATTAGCATGTAATACCAATCACAAATCAAATTCATAAATTTTTTAATGTTTTCATTCGATAAAGTTAAATATTAGTATGTTCAGTATATATATATATAGAAAAGAATTCAAGAGAAAGAAGGCATAATTTATTTATTTTTTGGTTTTGTTTTGAGTGGAAGAAAATACTTTGTTTTTGTTTTTAGGAGAAAGTATATGGGTGTGATATATAGTGATGTTTGTTTGGTTGTATCTTTCCTTTTGTTTTTTACATGCTTCTGTTCTTTTTAATAATTATTTTAAATTTTGTTGTTATAATTAAAAAAGAATAGAAACTTGGAACCTAGGCCTTGTACCAAGGTATATGCACTAGAAATGAGCTCCACCAATACACTTTTGTATCAATATGATGCTAGTATATATATATATATAATATAATATAATATAAAGTAAAAACATTTTGGTGTCGCCACTTGCACCATGCCAGGGCTGCCCTTGGGTCTAGGTAAAGTTTGTTTTTATTTTATTATATTACATACTCATAATAGTGGGTAAATGACCAATGTGTATGAAATTACTAAAACACCTCTACCACATCATAAAACTTAACGGACTTTTGGATGTAGTTGATAATAAGGAGCAACGTGGAACATCAAAAACATTAATGAAATGGGCAAAGTGAGTCACTTTAACTTCCATGCGGAAAAATGAGATTTGACCATAATTTTAGAGGTCAACATAAAGCAGATAAGCCATAATTTAATGATCCCATCCCCAACCATATTTGTCTTTTGTGTAAATTGCTAGGCAAGTACTTACCTGAGCCGCTTTAGTCAATTGACGTTGTATCTGCTGGACACAAATTTCATTTTTCTATAACAAAAACAATAGGGAAATCCTTTCACGTAGATTTTCTTTTTTTGTCTTTTCTTTTGTATTCTCATTTAATTTTTTCACAAAATAATGTCACTATTTTTCTTGTTAGAAATAAATAAGATGCATAAAGATTCATATTTGAGTTTAGTGAATAAATTTGGTGATCACATTGTTGAAGAATGTAAGTCTCATATCGAAAACTTGACTAACTAAAATATAATATAGAATGAATGGTTCCATTCCTAATATCACCGAAGTATGTTGTGATAAAACCCCACACTTATTGGGCTTTATAGATGGTTAAGTTGGGGACAATATTGTTAGCAATAGTCAATAAATGAGGATTAGTTTGGTTGCCTAACTAGGTTGGTTGCCTAACTTGGTTGGTTGCCTAACTAGGTTGGTTGCCTAACTTGGTAGGTTGCCTAACTAGGTTGGTTGCCTAACTTGGTTGGTTGCCTAACTTGGGGGGCTTGACTAATGTCTTAGGAACTTGTATATATATGTGTTGATTGTAAGTAATGAAACATAAGTGAAAATCAAAAAATATTCTACAACTCTCATTCTCTCTACACTTTCCACTCACTTCTCTCAATATTCTCTATGTTTTGACATGGTATCAGAGCAGCGATCTTGCTGACTCTAGTCTTGAATTGTTGTTTCCATCATGGGAGAAGATGATTTTTCCCCTCTTGGAAGTAGCACCACCGATCCTACTACTTTCATCGAATTTGCTGCTCAAATGGCTGAGTTGATGAAGATACAAGCATCAACATCAAATACGACCCCGACCCCGACCCGACTATTACCTACGAAACCTCTTCTGCACAAATTGGCATTAAGTTGGATGGCTCCAACTATGCTTTATGGTCTCAAGTTATTGAGATGTATGTTGCTGGCAAAGACAAGCTGGGATATCTCACTGGTGAACTCCCAGCACCTTCTAGGACGAACTCGACATTCAACCGATGGCGAACAGAAAATGCAATCGTGAAAGGGTGGCTAATCAACTCCATGGAGCCAAGGTTAATTGGCAACTTCATTAGATTCTCAACAGCCAAAGGAGTTTGGGATGCAATACCCACAACTTACTTTGACGGCATTGACACCTCCCAGGTGTATGATCTTAAAAGGCGAATCTCCCGTATGCGACAAGGAGGAGGTTCGATTGAAGCTTACTACAATGATCTCCAAGGCTTATGGCGAGAAATCGATTTTCGTCGTCCAAATGAGATGAAGTGCGAGTTGGATATCAAAAAATACTATGATATCATCCAAGAAGATCGAGTTTATATTTTCTTAGATGGTTTGGATGATCGACTAGACAAAGCCCGAAGTGATGTGCTCCAAATGAGTCCATTTCCTACAGTAGAGAAAGCTTATGCTCATGTTCGATGAGAAGATATCCGACAAGCTGTGATGTTAGGAGCTCCAACACCAACCGGAGTAGGACTGGAAACAAAAGGAACATACCGACCCCTCGCCCAATTCCAACTGCTTATCTCCAGCTACAGATCGCTGCCAACAAGACTACTCCACCTTCTCGACCCAAGGCTCCCACAGATGGGAATGGTTGCACTCACTGCGGTAATCCAAAAGCACACTCGAGAAACCTGTTTTAAACTACATGGCTATCCAGATTGGTGGGATAGTCTCAAGGCTCGTAAACTGCTGCGGAGGAACGGGTCGTGCTGCCCTTGTCACCACGGATCCTCTGAGAACGTTAATTCCTCATGAAGAGTCTACCTCAACACCAGAAAAGGACTCTTCATCTCTTAGAGACTCAGGTAACTGTGGATATGTATTTCATACATCATTTACAAGTGACTCCACAGGTTGGATTATTGATTCAGGAGCCACAGATCATATGACGTTTGATCCAACCGATTTTCTAAGTACAACCACACCACAACGAACAAGTATTGCCAACGCAAATGATGTTACCTCTCATGTGATTGGTGCTGGAACGACTGGCCTCTCTCCATCTCTTTCTCTTCAAAACACTTTGCTTGTTCCATCATTGTCTAATAAATTGATGTCTGTGGGCCAAGTTACTGAGCAACTAAATTGTTGTGTACTCATGTATCCCAACTTCTGTTTATTTCAGGATATTCTCACCAAGGAGATCATTGGTCGTGGTACTAAGAGAGGGAGGTTGTACTATGTGGATGATTTTAGTATGGGAAAGGCACATAGTGTGAAGCATTCATCGACTTGGAAGGACCAACAACTTTGGCTATGGCACCGACGTTTGGGGCATCCATCTTTTGGCTATATGAAACATCTATTTCCATATTTGTTTTCAAATTCCTATACCACTGACTTCCAATGTGATACTTGTATCTTAGCCAAGAGTCACAGAGTCTCTTATCCATTAAGTACAAATACAAGTGTTACTCCATTTGCTTTGATACACTCTGATGTTTGGGGTCCTTCGCCTATCTCTACAACTTCTGGCTTCCGATGGTTTATCACTTTTATAGATGATTGTACCCGCATGACTTGGCTCTTCATGATGAAAAATAAAACTGATGTGTTTCCCATATTTCAGTCATTTCACAAGCAAATCGAAACTCAATTCTCTGCCAAGATTCAAATCCTTCGTTCTGACAATGGAGGTGAATATATCAACCATGACTTTTAGACTTACTTCCAAATGCATGGCATCATCCATGAGACCACTTGTCCTCAAACTCCCCAACAGAATGGTGTTGCGGAACGAAAAAGCCGACACCTCCTTGAAACGGCACGAGCCCTTTTGATTGGAGCTCATGTTCCTCGTCGCCATTGGGATGATGCTATAGCCACTGCAGTCTACCTCATCAACAGAATGCCTTCCAAAGTTTTAGACTTCCGAACTCCATTACAAGCACTTGCCCAACATGGGCCCTTGCCCTCCGTTCAGATGCTTCCCCCTCGAGTCTTTGGTTGTGTGGCATTCGTCCACCTCCATAAGAATCAACGTGGCAAACTTGATCCATGTGCTCTCAAATGTGTTTTCGTAGGCTATGCTGCTCATCAGAAAGGATACCGATGCTATCACCCCTCCAGTCGTCGTACGTATGTTACTTTGGATGTCACCTTTATGGAGTCGGAGATGTTCTTTCATGATCCGATGTCCAACTCTCCGCCTCAAAGAGGTGTACAACTAGTAACAATAAACGAGGAGGCTCTGGGAAGTCAAGAACTTGAAGATTGGAGCAAAACAAACCCAAGCAATGAAGTTGAATTTCGGAACAGGAGCCAAGCGACCGGTCGCCAGGAGCGCAGCGACCGGTCTTCAGAAAATCTTGAAGCTGAATTTCGAATCTGCCCAGAAGCGACCGGTCGCAGGAGCCCAGCGACCGGTCTCCAGAAAATCCTGAAGCTGAAAATCGAACCTGCCCAAAAGTGACCGGTCGCAGGAGCCCAACGACCGGTCGTCTCTCCACCAAGAACACGATATCTCTTCATATTTCACCAACGAGACTGATGAAGACCCCCCTCACATCTCAGGACCCTCTGATCAATCTCCTGAGAATAATCCTGAGGTACGCGATTCTACTACATCTACTGCTTTAGTTGATAAACCTGTTAGATATCAATTACCTGATGGGCAGAACCGTGGAAAACCGCCAATTCGGTATTCACCGGATAATGGCAAGGCATCAAAGTATCCAATTGCAAACTATGTTTCTGCTGAAAAATTATCTGCACCCCTTCAAGGCTTTGTACACCAGTTATCCGCAATTGATATTCCAACCAAAGTGAGTGAGGCATTGAAGGATCCAAAATGGGTTCAGGCAATGAAGGAGGAGATGCATGCTCTGGAGAAAAATCACACATGGACACTAGAGAACTTACCTCAAGGAAAAAGGACTGTCGGATGCAGATGGGTTTACACTTTGAAATACAATGCTGATGGGTCGATTGAACGTTACAAAGCACGGCTTGTGGCAAAGGGATACACACAAACATATGGTATTGACTATGAAGAAACATTTGCCCCTGTTGCAAAACTTAACACTGTTCGAGTGCTCTTGTCCATTGCAGCAAATCTTGATTGGCCTCTCCACCAATTTGATGTGAAGAATGCCTTTCCCCATGGAGAACTCACAGAAGAAGTCTACATGGATATCCCACTAGGATATGTTACATCTACTCATGCTAATGTGGTGTGCAGATTACGAAAGGCATTATATGGATTGAAGCAGTCTCCTCGAGCATGGTTTGGGCGTTTTACCTTGGCCATGAAGAATTATGGTTTTAAGCAGAGTAGTTCTGACCATACTCTGTTCTTAAAACACAAGGGAGGAAATGTAACAGCTCTAATCATTTATGTCGATGATATGATTATTACTGGGAATGATATGCAGGAAATCTCTCAACTACAAAAATGTTTGGCAAAGGAGTTTGAAATGAAGAATCTTGGTGGACTCAAGTACTTCTTGGGCATTGAAGTTGCTCGATCAAAGCGAGGCATATTTCTCTCACAAAGGAAGTATGTTCTAGATTTATTGGCAGAAACAGGAATGTTAGATTGCAAACCTGTTGACACTCCAATCGTTCAGAATCACCACCTTGGGGAATATCCCAATCAGGTACCCACTAACAAAGAAAGATACCAAAGATTAGTAGGCCGATTGATCTACTTGTCCCATACCCAACCCGACATCGCATATGCTGTCAGTGTTGCTAGTCAGTTTATACATTGTCCAAGTGAAGATCATATGGATGCGGTTTTTCGAATTCTTAAATATTTGAAGTCAGCATTAGGAAAAGGACTTATGTTCTCCAAAAATGGTCATCTGAATATCAGTGGCTATACAGATGCAGATTGGGCAGGGAACATCACTGATAGACGATCAACATCAGGGTACTTCACATTTGTGGGAGGAAACTTGGTTACTTGGAGAAGCAAGAAACAGAATGTCGTTGCTTTGTCTAGTGCAGAAGCGGAATTAGAGGAATGACCAAAGGAATTTGCGAACTTCTTTGGTTGAGAAAATTGCTTACAGAGATTGGATATGCACATACATTCGGAATGCATCTACAGTGTGATAACAAGGCTGCAATATCCATTGCACACAATCCAGTTCAACATGATCGCACCAAACATGTTGAAGTGGATCGACACTTCATTAAAGAGAAAGTTGAAAATAAAGAAATTCAGCTTCCGTTTGTCAAGTCCGAAGACCAGCTGGGAGATATATTGACAAAAGCTGTTTCTAGCAGAGTATTCCACAACTCACTGATCAAGTTGGGCATTGGTGATGTATATGCACCAACTTGAGGGGGAGTGTTAGCAATAGTCAATAAATGAGGATTAGTTTGGTTGCCTAACTTGGTTGGTTGCCTAACTTGGGGGGCTTGACTAATGTCTTAGGAACTTGTATATATATGTGTTGATTGTAAGTAATGAAACATAAGTGAAAATCAGAAAATATTCTACAACTCTCATTCTCTCTACACTTTCCACTCACTTCTCTCAATATTCTCTATGTTTTGACAAATATCAGTGTTGCTAGTAGGCCGCTGACCCGTGTCTCTGAAATTTAACACCCATTTCCTAGATTGTTATACAAAAATTGTGAATTTTTTTTTTGGTTCTAAATGAAGGGCTCAATCTTGATTGGTATTTGGTTTATATCCTAATTACTTAAATTAAATGTGCAGGTATGCATGATTTAATTGCAAATATGAGTCACGGGAGGAAAACGAGTGCAGATAGGGAGCTTAAGATAGAAGAAGGATCCAAGTTTCTAGCAAGTGCGTCTCCATACGGTAGTTTCTGGAAGAAGGTAGACATGGAAGACGGAGGTGTAGCCAAGAATCACCAAATGCCTCGTGCCAGTGTCATGATTAGACTTATGACATGTTTACTAATCCGGAATTGAATTATGGGGAATTGAATTGAGGATGAATTGAATTGAGGAGGAGTTGGATTGAGGAGAATTAGATTCCGGATTCCTAATGAAGTTGTTTACTAAACCATATGGATTGAGGGGAGTTAGATTCCGAATTCCTATTGAAGTTGTTTACTAAACCATATGGAATTGGGGTAGGAGTGGTATTAATTACTAAAATGTCCACATTTTTTGGTTCAAGTAGATGACATATTTGGATTTTTGAAAATTGTGTGAGGATATAATGGGTAAAAAAGATGAATTCCTAATGGGTGAATTCTCTAGGAATTAGAATACCACCTCTAATTCCGGAATTGAATTCCTCCAAAATAAGGAATTCAATTCCTAATTTTGTGTGGGCCCCGCTTACTTTTCAATTCCTTGATGTGAAGTAAACGCAGAAATTCTCCGTAGGCGGAATTCAATTCCGGAATGAGAATTCCAATTCCTGATTAGTAAACATGCCATTATACTTATCATGATATGGAGGAAGCTTATTACAAACCCCAACACCTACGCTAGCGTTCTTGGCTTGGCCTGGTCTCTTATATCATACAAGTAAATCTCTCTCTCTCTCTCTCCCTCTCCCCACAGTGCACCCGTCATGCATTGTGTAGAAACCACTCAAAATATTACCAATAATGCTAAGCGTATCGCTCACAAAAATAGATTTTATCTGCATCCAATTTTATTTTTAACGAGAAACATGATCAACAATGTTACATATATTCCCTCTCTTTTCGTTTTCGTAGCAGAAGAGACTAAGAAATTACTGAAACTGATCCATTCAAATTAATAATTCAATCATTGGCAGGTGGCACATCAAAATGCCAACAATTGTAAGTGGATCCATATCGATATTATCTGATGCTGGCTTGGGAATGGCTATGTTCAGTCTCGGTATTTATCTTCAATTGACTAGATTGACCTAAATGCAGCATATGAAAGTATCCTTCAAATGAAATTTGGCTTTTTAACCACTGTTTTTTTTCTTTCTTTCCAGGATTATTCATGGCTTTACAACCAAAGATCATAGCTTGTGGAAAATCTGTTGCAACATTTGCAATGGCTGTTAGGTTTTTAGCAGGCCCAGCAGTGATTGCTGGAACCTCTATTGCTGTTGGCCTTCGTGGAGTTCTTTTACATGTTTCAATACTTCAGGTTCACAATCTCAATTCCCAGCAATACCCACTTTTCTTAAAACTTAAATTAAGAATTTAAAACTGCATATGTAATTAAATGATTAAATACTTTTGTTTTCAGGCTGCTCTTCCTCAAGGCATCGTTCCTTTTGTATTTGCCAAGGAATACAATGTCCACGCAGACATACTTAGCACTGCGTAAGTTTATTTACTTGTTTAAGGAGCTCCTCTTGAGTTTTAAGGAGACACGCTTTCCTCCGAACAAAATTGGTGATGAAAAAAAGGACTCTGACTTGAATATATTGTGGTGTTTGAATTATTGCAGGGTCATTTTTGGAATGCTGTTGGCCGTGCCCGTAACAATTATCTACTATATTCTTCTTGGGCTCTAGTTTCTGAAAAACTAAATGCAGAAGAAAAATATGTACTAGTGTATATCCTAGAAGTCAGGCTTAAGTGAGCACCTCGATACACCGTTTACTTCAAATATTTAATTTTTCTCCTTCATGTTATATATCTTACTGGCTAGATAGATATTACGTAATAGATTAGAGCTTAGAAATCTTGTTATATATCTTAATGACAAGGGTTAAATTATTATTTACTTAAATTTTTTTTTTCTTCGGGTGCAAATTTTTCTTTTTTAATATCTGTTACACCAATGTCAATGTACCTCTTTGCTTAACCTCTACACAAAATCCATGTATACTTCGATATAACTTCATCTGGTATAAATATTTGTTGGGGTTTGGATTGGATGAGGAAATAGACGAGACACTGTTTGAAGTTTCTAAGAAATATTGTTGACTTTAAAAAAAAAAAATATGGAAAACATTCATCTGAAATTCTTAGGGATCTTTGTTCTATGCATATTGTGGGAGTGATTTTCCTCCCTAGAGAATATTCGTCTTGTGATCCCTTCTTCCTTTTCGTTTCTCTTTCTCCTTGCAAAATAACACAGAGTGAAAAGATTGTACCTGTGGGGTGTTGGCCAAAGGCCCTTGATGTCTAAGTCAATTAAATGATTTTGAGAAGAAGGCGGAAATAATTGAAAGATAGGAGGTCTTTCTCATGGTGAGAACTAGATGGCCGGAGCCTTATGAGAGAGGGAGAGAGTGGCTGCAGCAAGGCAGGTGAGAGGAATTTTGCAGGGTTTTTAAACGTATCTCATGCCCTGCGCGTGGCCACATATTTATAGTGGCCTTGGTGGCTAGGAAATATTTTTCCCTACTTTGGAGAGATTGAATTTTATGGCAAGAACACCAATTTAATCAAATAATCCCCAAATTGATGGGATTAATTATTTGACATAGGATCTTTAAATATTTGCTTCCACAAATGCCACCCTAGCTTTTGCAAGGCGCATGGTGGCATGGAGGAAGTGTGAATTAATTGTTGGGCTGTCCCACTGCATCTGGGCTTCCTTCTGTGACTTGGGCTCCTGATTGGAGGAGGCTTTTGACTTACTAATATTCTGAAATTGGGTTCCCAATTGAAATGAGCTTGAGACTCTTTATAGGTCAAGGAACCTCAATTGTAATAAATACAAGGCTCCGCTTCACTTCTTTTCAAATTGCAAACTCGCTTCCTCTATTTTCTATCAGTGAGAGAGATCTTAGAGGATTGTACTGCTTGTAAAAGTTGTCGTGCACCCCAAGGTAGGTCAACTCGGGTTTTATTTGTTTCCCTTCCTTTCTGATTTTTGGCTGCATGCGATGGGTCGAACCTTTATGGTTTGGACCGTGCCCTATTTGGTCCTTTCGCTATTGTTGTTTTGTTTTTTTTACGAACTACGGTTTTGACTTGCTTTTTTCTCCTTGGTTTTGCTGCTGTTTAGAGACCAAGGTTTTCAATAAGAGAAGCCGATCACCGACCTGTGGGGTGGCCCCAAAGTGTACAAAGAGAGATTTGTGGCAAATCTGCACCATGTCACCACGAGGCCCAATTTCAAACATGGTGTGCCACTTTCGACTCTGCCATTCTGAATGAGTTGCATGTCAAGTTGGCGAGGCTCTTGATTGACGATGTGCTTGCTTGGATCCGGATAATCCAGGTGGCATAATTATCTCGTTCCGTCTCTTTTATTTCTCGTTGGGTTTCAGGGTTCCACTGTCAAAGTTCTTCAGGGAGGTGTTCAGTGTCTTGGAGTGTGCTCCTAGCCGATGTACTCCGAATGTTTACTAGGCAATCATCTGCTTCGAAAATTTAAGCCGTTTTTTCAAGTTGGATATGACAATGCAGGAATTCAATGAGACCCTATGAGAAGTATACTCAGGCTTAAGTGTGTAACTCCAAGCTATTCGATAGTCTAAGTCAAGGGGACCATGTATGGCATGCTGACCTATTGGAGGTCTACAGGAGGTGGGAAGATGAGGTCGACGATAGTTTACTCGTTCCTCTCACCTATTGCGATGGTATGTTGTACTCCTTTAATCCCGCTTCAACTTCGTTTGAATTCTTCGGAACGTGACTAACCGACTTCTGCTCTTTCCATTGCAGAAAATGACATTAGTAAGAAGCTCGATCTTGGTTCGGACATGACTAAAGTTCATCAGGCTTTGAACATTCCTACCAGGTTTCGTAAGTGGCGTTGGTTGTTGAGTAAGCATTGGAAGAAGGAGTCGGATGTTGAAAGATGGAAATTGTATGGCCCGAACCCGGATGATTTGCCTGCTAAACGGAAGGAGTCCTCAACCAGCTCTCTGAGAAGAAGAACGCTAGCAGTAGGTCCATCATAAATGAACTGCAACCTCACGGCCAAGGATGTGTCTCCATATAGAAAGAAACTAAGACCTCATTCTGCCACGATCAAGTCTTCCTCAAAAGGGTCTCATCTGCTGAGAAGTTCCTCATGAGAGTTGGTTATTCTTCATCTGCCAGGATCAAGCACCTTATCGACGCAAACAACAAGAAGATTAATAGCATGTAGGAGGTTTGGGATATTCTGCTATGACCGAACATCTCAAAACCTGAAACTGCACTTAAGGAGATTGGCCCCCGAATTGGCTCGATTGCTGCAAAGTAGAGTTCGAGTTGTTGTCGGTCCAGCAATCAAAATAAGAGGACCATACCCTCGTCCAACAATCATGACTTGTTTGCCAAGCCATGAACAATCAAGCGTGGAGCGAAGCATTCTTTAGTTTTGCGAATTGCGTGTTCGAGAGTTGGCGATAGATTTGCTGGGGATGAGCACATGTCTGATCTACTCAAGACAGACTTCTTGTCAAATCCATCTGCATGTGCCAAGCTGGTTAACCACATATATCAGGCTAGTGACTTGGCACTTTCTTGAGCCTTTCTTTGGATAAGAGAGAAGAAGCTGCCATGCATTTGCTTCAAAAGGGAGTAGTTTTTGTTGTTGAGGACATTCGAAACTCGTCTGTTGTTACCCCTCTTATGCTCAGTTTGATGAGCTAATGAAGAAGAATACTGGTATAACCGAAAAGCTCTAAAAATTAGCGGATTAGCCATGATGCCATGATGCCAGGATGTTCGAGATGGAGGAGAGTATGTCTATGCTAAAGAGTTCCCTTACCCGGAAAAATGGTGAGCTCAAGTCTTTTATTGCTACATTGCTCGAACGCAAAGAGGCCTACTTTCATCTCAAATGCAAAGAAGCCTACCTTAGCCTTGAACACAAGTATGCCATTCTGGCCCAAAGTTATGACAAGCTACCAGCCAGGTTTGATGACCACGTCGAAGTTGTCGAGATGTCATTAGTGGTGCCTCTCCCTATTGCCCCATCAAATATGAAGATGTCGAGCTGCTCTAACCTGACGTGCTCCCTGCTCGAAGTGAACATATTAACATTGTGGACGAAGAAGCAGTTGAAGAACATATGGCTAATGAGGCTGCAGTGGAGGAAGATGACGCCAAGGATGGCATAGCTAATGAGGTTGGAGCACATGCGGAGTAGCCAGGACTGGGCTCCTGAGTAGAGTGAGGCCATGGTAGGCGTAGATGATCAGGAGGCAGCTGAGGAGGTAGTCAGCTAAGGCTCACCTTCGGAGTCCCCTAGTAGATGTAAACTCCTTTATTATTTTTGAATTTTGTAACTTTACTTTTTTCCTCCAATAAGTGGTCTTAGTTGACCATCTTCTTTTTTGTTGAACTTGGCCGGTTGGCTACTTTGCTATGGAATTTTCCATTGTTTTTTAAACTTCAGTTCGCATTGCATCTTATAAACGGCTTGAGTGTCTTCTGGATAAGGGCCGTTTGGCCTATTTCTCAAGGGATACATGTCGGTGAGAGTAGCCAGTTTGGCCTATGTCTTAAGGGAAACATATCAATAAGAGTGCCTCATTTGGCTTATGTCTTAAAGGAGACATGTCGATTGCTCTCGTGTGTGGCCTGTTTGGCTTATATCTTGAAGGAGACATGTCGATGAGAATGGCCCGTTGGTCTATGTCTCGAGGGAGACATATCGATAAGAGTAGTTCGTTTGGCCTATGTCTCGAGGGAGACATGTCGATGAAAATGGCTCGTTTGGCCTATGTCTCGAAGAAGATATGTCGATTGCTCTCATGAACACTCTATTGAAAGAAAAAGCTCAAACTTGTGTTGATGTTTGTGTGATTACATCGCTTTATTGAATAAAAGAGATGGACAAGTTGATAAGTGATGAGCTTTATGGGTAGACCTCTGAATGTGATAAGCATTTTATTGTCTCGGAACTTCCTTCCTTTCTAAGGTATCGAGGGTATAACTCCTTGTGCCCTTAGATCAGCTGATCACAGAAGAGCCTTCTTAGTTGGGCTTTATCATCTTTAACTTTTGCTTTGGTGCTGTGATGAAAGTTTTTTTGAGCGCAAGGTCTCTAGATCAAAATTGTCTGATCTTGGCTTTCTTGTTGTAGTAAGATGTCAACGCGCGCTGGTAAGCTGCAACTTTAATAATGGTCTTCTCTCGTTCTTCTTCAAGTAAATCAAGCGCTGCTCCTGGTAGGTTCTGGTCAAGACTATCCACCTTAATGCTCATGGACGAAATTGTGATATGTTGGGGATGACCGCCTTGGTCTCGTAGGCCAAGGAAAATAAGGTATCACTGGTTGATCTCCTTTTGGTTATACGACAAGCCTATAGAACTCTTGGCAGCTCGTCGACCCATTTTCCTTCTACGCCCTTTAATTTTTTCTTCAAGCAGTCCAGCACAATCTTGTTAGATGCCTCTGCTTGGGCATTGCCTTGCGGATATCTTGGAATTGACAAGTGCTCTTTGATGCCATACTTTACAAAGATGCGGTGATTTCCTTACCAACGCATTGTGTGTCATTATAGATGTCTATCGACTTGCAGGCAGCCAAATCGGCAGATGATGTTCATTCAGATAAACCGTTTGATGTTGGCTTCCTTGATAAAGGATAGAGTCTCAGCCTCGATCCATTTAGTGAAGTAGTCAGGAGCAACGATCATTATGTCTTTCTTGACAAATGTTGGCGACATAGGTCCTACCAAGTCAGTGGCCTACCTGCATGAATGGTCATGGGCTATTATGCAAACAGTATACCTTGGCCGGTAAGTTGAGTATTGGTTTATAGCGTTTGAATCGATCACATCTTTGAACATGCTTCTTGGAGCCTTGGCCTATGATAGGCCAGAAGTGGTCTGCACTTAGAGCATTCTAGGCAAGCAATCTTCCCCCATCGTGATTCCTATATTCGCCATCGTGTATTTCCTGGATGCAGGTAAGAAGAGAATGAGAGTATGATCTGTGAAGCATGTTTCTTTTCATGTAGTATCTTGCATCTTATTGCTTGATTTTGTTGGCTTCGGACTTGTCCTTTGGCAAGTTCTCGTTTACCAGGTAGTCGATGATGGGATCTTGCTAGCTAGGATCCTCATAAATCTGCATCAAGTCAGGTTGCTGTGCCTCTTCAATGCTTGGTCGATCAAGGCGCTCGATTGGTAGTCACCACTTGTTGCTAAATCTCGAGAGGAATCGGTTGAAGGCCGATACTTTGCTCATTAGACTTTGTATTTCCTTCATTGTTGAAGGTGACTTCATCTCAAGAATGGCCTTGATTTGGCGTTGGTGTGCCTCAATTCCTCGTTGAGTGACCAGTTATCCCAAGAATCAGCCGGATGACACACCAAACGTGCATTTAATTGGATTTAACTTCATCCGGTATTGTGGGAGCAGACTGAAGGCTTCAGCAAGGTTCTCGATGTGGTTCGCACGCTAGGAGCTTTGGCTAGCATATTGTCTATGTAGACTTCCATAGTTTTCATGATCTGCTCTTTGAAAATTTTATTTACGAGTGTCTAGTAGGTTGCTCCGATGAGGGCATGACCTTGTAGCTGTAGATCTCTTTTTTTGATGATAAAAAAGGTCTTCACCTTGTCATTCTCGTGTATCAGGATTTGATTGTAACCAGAGTAGGCGTCTATGAAGCTAAAGCGCAGATTGCCGAAAGTTGAATCCACGAGTTGGTCGATTCTTGGTCGTGAGAAGTTGTCTTTAGGGTATGCCTTGTTAAGGTTGTTGTAATCGACACAAACTCTCCATTTGCCATGTTATTGCTTTGCTACCAGAACAAATTTGGCCAGAAATTATAAGTAAGAGAGCTCTTCGATGAAGCCGGCAACTAGGAGCTTGTCAATCTCAGCTTCAATGATCGCAACTTTCTTGAGAGAAAAGTTGCGTCATTTCTATGTCATTGGCTTACTGGTTGGGTTGACATTGAACCGAAGGTAAATGATTCTCGGATTCGATGCCAGGCATGTCAGATGGCAACCACCGAACACGTACTTGTTTTTGGAGGAAGGTGGTGAACTCCACCTTCGCATCTGGGCTTAGGGCGACATGATTAGCGCTTTTCTGCCCGGCTGGTCAAGATCAAGGGGTATTAGCTCAACTTCTTCCTGGACTTCCAACCTTTATCAAGGAAGGCCTTCGGGCGGATTCCCTCATCCCTTTCCTTTTAGGTTTGCTTGACCATCGGGAACATGATCTGCCTCGTCCGCATTATGCATCATCCAGTCTTGCTGGTGTAAACAACAACTGTTTGCTCTTCTTTAACCTTTGGGTTGAGCATCTCCTCGCCATTGCCTGATCATTGTTAATATGCCCAATTCTGCCTCCAGCGATATGGTAGAGAATCTTTTGTGCGTAGTAGACGTGACGACATAAATCTTGTTGATCCATGGTAGGCTCAGGATTCCGTTGTAAGGGGAGACCTCGTCAATAACCATGAAGGTCTGCGAGCAGACCATCGGTGGTGAGTAGATGTCAAGGTTTATCGTACCCATTGTGATCGATGTTGACCCGTTGAAACCGGTGAGCAATCTCACAAGCTTGTTGATCTTGGGCTCCAATCTCATTTGTTGGACAATTGACAGTTTCAGGATGTTGGCCGCCCTCCCTCGTCCACGTGAACTCGCTCAACCACAACTTGTTCAATCTGGGTGCAGATGACGAGGACGTCATTATGCGACATATCCAACCTAATCAGATGTGTGAAGTCCTGTATTTTAAAAATTATATGTATATATATTTCATGAAAATAAATATTTTGTTGTCTTGGTACACGATTATACTTTCATGAATATTATCATTAATAAATATATACTTTAATTAAATATCCAAATATGTTTTAATATTGTTTCACCTCTTGCATGTTATTGATTACTTGGTGGCTAAGTTTAGAAGGTTGGAGTAACCAACTTTGATTCATATTTGGATAGACATGCCCTTTTTTTTTAGCTAAGTAAGGAGCATTATCATCTTGTGTGTTGTCATCAATATAGCTTGATTTTGCTAAGCTTTGAACACCTCGTGCTCAAAACTCTTATAGCTGGCAGCATTGCAATCACTTACACATGCCAATTGACACCACTTACATGAAATGACTGACTTTTCCCCGTCTATCTCACCTTAAGCCGACTCTCATTTGCACATAAATAGGAACCATTCTCTTAACTTTTTGTTTACAACATAAATAAATAGTAAGTGATAGAACAAGAAAGTGATAGAGAGAAGAAAGAAGAGGAAAAATATTAGAATTGTTGGTAGAACAAGAAGGACTTTGGAGGAACTCAAGGCGTTGGATTGAGAGTTATCTCACGTTGTAAAAACATTGGAATCAAGGTAGGGGTTTCTTTGGGGCCTTTTATAGAGATTGTTTTAATTAAATTTTGTGAACAATATATTATGTGTGATATGATTATTTGATTAATATTCTTGTTACAATTGAATGTTATTCTTGGAATGTTTATGTGTTCTTGATTGGTTGAACAATGTTGGTACATTGGTGATATTTTGAATAGCTACATTGTTGTGGGATATATAGAAATGTGAAATGCATAATTATATCGTGTCATGAAAATTAGTTGGAGATGTTGGTTGGAGATAATAATGATGGAAACGAGGGTAATGGATATAGTCTTTTGTGTAGTTGAGTATAACTCTTGGTAGGTACCAGGTCTCAGGGATCCCACAGTGCACATGGTTTTTATTGGGTGATTCGGGACTGGCGAAAGGGAGTTAGGCAAGATGACTAACAAAAGGGGGAATTATGGGACGGTTGAAATGGATGTTAGTTCATATAAATAGGCATCCGGGACCAAGTGGTATAAGCATGGTATGGGACCTGCAGGTCTGCTGTCCAGTTATATGAATTAACGGGATTAGATGAAGAGCATTCATGCATTATTATTGATAATGTGATATTTGGCTGTGTGATTGTTTGTCACTTAATTTAATTATATCAATTTCATGTAAAAAGGTTTATGTCCCTATTGAGCTGTGGTTTCGCTCACCCCCTAATAGATTTTGCAGGTATTTGAATCTGAAAGCTAGAGCTTGTGATGATTTTGGCATATTTATAAGAGTGTACTGTGTACATAGCTTGTGGATAAATAATGAGTTACTCTTTTAGTAAACTCTTTAGTAGTTCTGGCTTGTAAAATAATATAACTATTTCAAGCTTTCAGATGTTGTTGTTTCGAATATTCTATGTGAAATATTTATTTTATTTTTTTAAATGTTTCTTCATATTTTAGTTATAGTTTTTTGTATAAAATTCTATAATGAAGGTGTGAATTACGTCTTGATCCAAGGTTACGTAAACCCGTGGGTTGGGGCGTGACAAGATGCTTCTTCTGAAAGTTGATGACAGGATCGTCCTCAATGGTTGGGTCGCCGATTGTGACTTGAGAGATGAAAGTCGCCTTCTTGATCTTTCTCTTTAATACTCTCGTGGTCAGCCCGGACTCCTGGGGGTCGGCTAGGATTGTGTTGATTCGTATGACTTTTTGTGGAGGTTCCTTGGCAGCTATGTCACATTCCTTGAATTTCTGGATAGCTTTCTTTGCAATGTATTCTGTGCAATGGCCTTATGTGACCAGCTCTTCAAGGTGCCTTTTCCAAGCAAACCAGTCGTTCGTGTAATGACCGTGCCTTCCGTGGAATGTGTAGTATTTACTAGTATCCCTCTTAGCCGGGTCCTCCTTCTAAGGTGGGGGTCTCTTCACTCAGGGCATGTCTTTCATTTGGGCTTGAATATGGTGAATCAAGATAGTGAACTCAGTGAAAGCCCTCCGATGCCGGGGCTCTTCCTTGAGGTTCGATCTGCGCTTGCCCCCATTCTTGTTATAAAATTTGCCCTTTTTTTCGGGCTTGCTTGCTTAGCCGATTGATTGGCTTGCTTACGTATTTTCTTTGCGGCGAGACGGTCGTCATCTTAGAGGGCGTAGTGCTCTGACATCATCAAGACTTTTGCCAGGGTTTGGCTTGGAGTGATAGTTAGCTCATGGTATAGGTCGTGCTTGGCTGGTAAGGCCCTTTTGAAAGCCGTGGATGCGATTCAATCATCGCATCCTATGATGTTGGCTTTTTCAGCCTTTAATCTCTTGATATAGTCTTGAAGAAACTCGTAAGGCTTCTTGTGCATATTAAATGGGTGGTCAGCCTGTTTTCTGATCGTTCAATAGAAGGTGTACTCCTTTGTGAAAATGAGGGCAAACTCCTTGAAGTTGCCAATTGATGCGGACGTTAGAGGTGGAACCAATCCTGTGCTACTCCTCGCAAGGTCATCAAGAATACCTTGCACATCAAGGTGTCGTCAGGCTTGTACATGATCATAGCACTCATGAAGTGCTTCAAATGGCTCTCAGGGTCTGAGACACCCTTGAAAGGTGTGATGGATAGTGTTGTGAGCTGTTTCAGAGGAGTGGCTTGCTCCACCTCGTTGACGAAGGGCGAGGAGTTCACTTGATCAACTTCCATGCGCGGGGCCTCCTCCGCATTTCCCTTAAGTTGGAGACTCTAAAGTCGGTCATTCACAAGCCTCTTGATATCTTCTACCCGCATGGCTTGTGGCTCTCGTTGGCGCTCAAGTAACGGAAAACCCGTTTGAAGCTTCTAAAAAATATCATTGACTTTTTTATATAAAAAAAATACGGAGAAACATTACATTTGAGATCTTTATGGATCTTAGTTCTATAGATATTGTGGGAGTGATTTTCGTCCATAGAGAATCAAATCCGCAATTATGACAAAAATCCCTAATTTAATCAAATAATTCACAAATTAATGAGATTAATTATTTAACCTAGAATCTTCAAATATTTGCTTCAACACATATCCGTACAAACTTTATAATTAACATCCAACGGAAAATTGTACCGTTGACTTACTGCTGGGGTTCTAACATAGTGCTGACTCTATTCTAGTATATATGGTTTTGAAGAGGTGGTCCTCAAACTTATTTATAAAAGAAAGAAAAAATAGAAATAAAACGTTTGTGTTAATCACAAATTTTTGCCATGAGGTTGTAGCAAAGCTGAAAGAAACTTTTTTGTTATGGATCATATAAGCAACTGAATTATCTTTTACAATTTGCATCAATATTTTTTATTTTACCACATAATTTTTTTTTTATCTAAACATGTACAGATTCAATAAATATTGCCGGTGCTTGATTAATTGAATTTGTCTGTTACAGAAAAACATAAAAAATATTTGTCAAAATCAACGATCAGTTTCGTTTTAAAATATTTAATTCCAATTGCCGATTGATGACTCTACATAAGAAAAGTCTTACAAGACTAAATAAATTTGAAGACTCATGAGTCATACCTAAAAGGTACGAGTGTTGCTTTTTTTTCCCCCTCATTTTCAATAATTAATTAAGGGAGCTCATAGAAAAATAATTAATTAAGTGGTGCCGGTCATTAGAGATTACTTTATTTTCCACAAGTTATATAGATGCCTTTTATGTATTAAACAAAACAAAAAAAGGAAAAGAAAAAAATATTAGCAGCTAGCTAGCACAGTACACACAAACTTGCTTGTAAAAACTATTCCGTTTTTATTTTTGTGGTCAGAATAATCTGCCACCGTTTTCATTTCACAACAAGAAGATACAAACAAATCCTCTCTCTCACACACACCCCCAAACTCTCGACATTCTCTGATTAAAAACAATTTTCCTCTTGGTCTCTTGTCGGCATTGTTCGAGCATCAAACCCACCATTTCTCTGTTACCGTAATTAATCCAAGTTCTTGCATGTTTATTATTGTTATTTTTTAATTTTTATGAACAAAAACAAACAAAACCTTTCTCTATAAGAGCACACAAACAACCATCTCATTCTTCCTCTCCATCTCCCTCTCTCTCTCTAACCTCATGAAAAAACCACAAATAAGCCTTCCTCCACCCAATTCTCACTCTAGACAACAAAACCCTTACCCTCATTTTTAAGAAAACAAAGCCAGAAAACCAGTAACCATGATCACTGGCAAGGACATATACGATGTTTTTGCAGCCATAGTCCCTTTGTACGTGGCTATGATCTTAGCCTACGGTTCCGTCCGGTGGTGGAAAATCTTCACTCCGGACCAATGCTCCGGCATAAACCGCTTCGTGGCAGTTTTCGCCGTTCCATTGCTCTCCTTCCACTTCATCTCTTCCAACGACCCTTACGCCATGAACTACAAGTTTATCCTCGCCGACTCCCTCCAAAAAGTTGTCATCCTGGTCGCCCTGTTTCTCTGGCGAGCCTTCTCCAAACGTGGCAACCTCGAGTGGATGATCACGCTCTTCTCCCTGTCTACCCTCCCCAACACCCTCGTCATGGGCATCCCGCTGCTCAAAGCCATGTACGGCGACTTCTCCGGCACCTTGATGGTTCAGATTGTTGTTTTGCAGAGCTTGATCTGGTACACTCTCATGCTCTTCATGTTCGAGTACCGCGACGCCAAGCTCTTGATCTCCGAACAGTTCCCGGAGACTGCAGCTTCGATCACGTCGTTCAGAGTTGACTCTGATGTCGTTTCGCTCAGCGGTCGAGAGCCTCTGCAAACAGACGCGGAGATCCGCGACGACGGGAAGCTTCACGTGGTGGTGAAACGATCCAATGCGTCGTCTTTCAACAGGTCACACAGGTTAAACTCGTTGAATGCGATGACCTCGCGGGCTTCCAATCTGACTGGAGTCGAGTTTTACTCCGTGCAGTCTTCACTTGAGACGACCTCACAGGCATCCAGCTTCAACCAGACGGATTTTTACGCCCTGTTTAGTGCCAGCAAGGCGCCGAGCCTCAAACACGGCTATACAAACAGTTTCCAAAGCGGATTTGGGGATGATGAGGAGGCGTTGAAGATGAGCACTACAAATAAGAAGAGGAAGGAGAGGAGTATGAGTTGTGAGGTCTTCAATGGTGGTATGGTCTCTTCGTATCCGCCTCCGAACCCAATGTTTGAGAGGTCTACCAGTGGCGTGCCGAAGAAGAAAGATAGTGGTGATGGTGGTGGTGGTGGTGGTGAGGCGGTGCGTAATAAGGACCTCCATATGTTTGTTTGGAATTCCAGTGCGTCGCCAGATTCCGAAGGGAATCTTAGACATGCAGTAAATCGAGCTGCTTCCACTGACTTTGGGGTAATTGATCCTTCCAAGGCTGCAGCTCTTCAACAACATGAAACTGCTGCTTCAAAAGGTGAGTAGCAAATAATTTTTGGCTTAATTGCTTTGTTAGCCCTTTAACTATGGTCAAATCTGACTTTCCCTAAAAGTTAAGTGACACACTTTATTCCATTGACCAAGGCTTGCTGTTCCAGGTTGCCTGTACCATCCACTTCATCCAATAGAAAAAATGTTATAGGGAGACCAACTCCTAATACCAACTCTCTAATAGAGCATGAGATCCATTGTATTGGTGGGCTCCACCTCTATTAGATTCTATTAGAGAGTTGATACACAAGTTGGTATCCCAAGTTAGTCTCCCTAGCATGACCCCATCCAATAATAGGTTATTCTGATGATGACGGGAGTATTTTATTAATTTAATACATGTTGGTCATTTACTTGCTATTTTGAATAAGTGATGTGACAAAGTAGATTAAAATGTTAAAAAATGTTTTTGAATAAAAAATTATAACATTTTTTAAAAAGTATTTAATAGTAAAAAAAATATATCAATTAAAAATAATAATAAAATAACTTTTTTTTGTTGCAAACACATCTCTCTCCTCTCTCTCTGTGTTCCTTCATAATCATAAATTATAAAATGGTACTAGAATACGACATCATGCTATAGCTTGGGTGGGTGTGGGTAGGTTCAGTTAGGGAGAGTGGGGTCTTGGTAGAGTTTGTTTTTATTTTATTTTTATTTTATGTTATTTTATATCACATACTCGTAATAGTAGGTAAATGATCAACGTTTATGAAATTACTAAAACACCTTTACCACGTCATAAAAATTAACAGGCTTTTGGATGTAGGTTTTTTTTTTTTTTTTGGGTTGAGAAAGAGAATTCATTCATAAAACCAAAGACGTACAAGGAGCAACATAATACAGTGGCCTTGTTAAAACCTTCTTAGGATAATCTCATAGGACAAACCCCAAGGGAGGAAAGAGTATCACATGTCATGGACTAACAAGAAAGTCCAATTTAGGTCACTTTGGACCATTACAATAAAAGAAGAAATAAAAAACGAAAACTAATACAAAGACCTCTGACGAGAACCGCAACTAGAAACCAACACAATAGACCCACATGAGAGGATCATAGAAACCCCAAATAGTAAACTCATATGAGAGGATTGCAGAACATCCCAACTATTAAAAGAAGCCTTATATGAGCAAAATCATAGTCTTTTGACACCCATACAAATTGCAAGGCATGCCATAGCAAAAATCAGGAGAGAACACAAAGGAGGAACACAAATAACAGTAAAAAGACCCCTAAGAAGCACTCCACTCCAATTCAGAACTTGACAAAGAAAACCTCCCATGACCAAGCATAGTTCTTTGGTCGATGCAGAGAGAGAGAAGAGCACCACATCCCAACAACTACCACCAGCATCGGACCGCTGCCACCATTGAAACAGAGACAAAACATTAGCCACCATGTATCACAACTCTGCCGAGGAGAGACACAATCTAGTGTCATTACTATCACCGCAGTTGAGACAAAGACAACACTAGTCACCTAAAACACTGCAAAAACAACCAAACAAAACAAATAGACAAATAGACCTAGATCCAAACAGATCTAGACTATCTGGGAGGGAAAGAGAGGAAAAGAAGGGATAAGAGGAAGGGAAAAGATGGGAGAAAAAGAAGGGGAGATGAGGAGATGAAGGGCAGTGGCCACCTCCCCTCCTTAGCTTCCTTGCGGTTGGTTGCCTACAAGGAGAAAGAAGACTAGGGTGCAACTAGGCTTTTGGATGTACTTGATAACAAAGGGCAACGTGGAACATCAAAAACCTAAATAAAATGGGCAAAGTGAGTCACTTTAACTTCCAGGCGGGAAAATGAGATTTGATCATAATTTTAGGGGGCAACATAAAGCAATTAAGCCACAATTTTATGATCCGATCCCCAACCATATTTGTCTTTTGTGTAAATTGCTAGGCAAGTACTTACGTGAGCCATTTCAGTCAATTGACGCCTTATCTGCTGGACACAAATTTCAAACAAAAACAATAGGGAAATCCTTTCACATAGATTTGATTTGTTCACAAAATAATGTCACTATTTTACTTGTTAGAAACAAATGAGATGCATAAAATTCATATTTGAGTTTAGTGAATAAATTTGGTGATCCCATTTCAAAAATCGTGATATTTTTTTGGTTCAAAATGAAGGGCTCAATCTTGATTGGTATTTGGTTTATATCCTAATTCCTTAAATGAAATGTGCAGGTATGCATGATTTAATTTTAAATATGAGTCCTGGGAGGACAATGAGTGAAGACAGGGAGCTTGAGATAGAAGAAGGATCCAATTTTCCAGCAAGTGCATCCCTGCACGGTAGTTTCCAGAAGAAGCTGGACATGGAAGACGGAGGTGTAGCCAAGAAGCACCAAATGCTTCCTGCTAGTGTCATGATTAAACTTATACTTATCATGATCTGGAGGAAGCTTATTAGAAACCCCAACACCTACGCCAGCCTTCTTGGCTTGGCCTGGTCTCTCATATCTTACAAGTGACTCTCTCTCTCTCTCTCTCTCTCTCTCTCGCACCCATCATGCATTGTGTAGAAACCACTCAAAATATTACCAATAATGCTAAGCGTATCGCCCACAAAAATATTTCGTGAGCAGTCCAATTTCATTTTTTACGAGAAATGTGATCAATAATGTTACATATATTCCCTCTCTTTTCTTAGCAGAAGAGACTACGAAATTCCTGAAACTGATCCACCCAAATTAATATTTCAATCATTCGCAGGTGGCACATCAAAATGCCAACAATTGTAAGTGGATCCATATCGATATTATCTGATGCTGGCTTGGGAATGGCTATGTTCAGTCTCGGTATTTATCTTCAATTGACTAGATTGATCTAAATGCAGCATATGAAAGTATCCTTCAAATGAAATTTGGCTTTTTAACCACTGTTTTTTTTCTTTCTTTCCAGGATTATTCATGGCTTTACAACCAAAGATCATAGCTTGTGGAAAATCTGTTGCAACATTTGCAATGGTTGTTAGGTTTTTAGCAGGCCCAGCAGTGATTGCTGGAACCTCTATTGCTGTTGGTCTTCGGGGAGTTCTTTTACATGTTGCAATAGTTCAGGTTCACAATCTCAATCTCCCAACAATACTCACTTTTCTTAAAACTTAAGTTAAGAATTTAAAACTGCATATGTAATTAAATGCTTAAATACTTTTGTTTTCAGGCTGCTCTTCCTCAAGGCATTGTTCCTTTTGTATTTGCCAAGGAATACAATGTCCACGCAGACATACTTAGCACTGCGTAAGTTTATTTACTTGTTTAGGGAGCTTTTCCTGAGTTTTAAGGAGCCATGCTTTCGTCCGAACAAAATTGATGATGAAAAAAAGGACTCTGACTTGAATATATTATGGACCATGGTGTTGGAATTTTTGCAGGGTCATTTTTGGAATGCTGTTAGCCGTGGCCGTAACAATTATCTACTATATTCTTCTTGGGCTCTAGTTTCTGAATAACTACATGCGGAAGAAAAATATATACTACTGTATATCCTAGAAGTCAGGCTTAAGTGAGCACCTTGATACATCTTACTAATGTTATGAAAGGTGAGGCGTAGAAGCGACGCGTTTTTAGTTCAGTAAGGCGAGGTGTAAGCCTTGAAATGTTAAAGCAAAATAAAATTAATTTTGAAGCCTTTCAAATATTAATTTATTATAATAAGAAAATTCTATATAAATAATATAGTACGATCAAATTGTACTACTAATTTTTATTGAAGCAAAATAAAAATATATATATACATGAATCTATTACAAAAATAGTTTTTTTTTTGTCGGAAGTCAAAAAAGAGTTAGACTAAGAACCAAAGCATATATTATATATTAGGGCTAAGTTAGGACAAGCTATATATATTTAAAATAATAAGGTTAATTTATTTTTATGAAGCAAATAAAAAGGTTTTGCTGCTTATTAGACGAAGCGTTTCTTTTTAAAGAGGGGCAGGAGTTGCTTTTAAACCTAAAGCATAGATAATATCAAAACGAAGCGTTAAAAAACAATTGGACTCTATGAAACAACAACCTCGCAGATGTGCCTCCTTCCTCGCGTTGTCTTCTTCTTCCTCACGCAGATGCGCCTCGCAGAGCAGTAAAGCGTCACTTCGTAGTGCTTTCCTTCGCCTCACCGTTGACGCGCACGCTAAGTGTGCAAACAACTAAACAAGGGAAAGCTTGAGACGATTTGCTCCCACTTTCACTACTACAAAAAGGGCAAAAGACGACCAGAAAAAGACGGCGGAAGAACAAAAAACCGTCGTTGTTTTTAAAAAGACGACGGTAACAAAAAACCGTCGTGGATAAGTGACTTAAACAACTAAAAAATGGAGATACTGTTGAGAATTTTTTTATAACGACGCACACAAATAAAAAAGCGTCGTCTTATTAAAAAGTTTTTCTTCAGAGTTAAAATCTAACCAAAAAAACAACGACAGCAGGTATGACAAGCGTCGTCTTTTAAAAATCAAGTGTCCTTTTTTTGGTAAAGACATGGTTGTTTTGAAAAACCTGCCGTCTATTATATGTGAAGACGACGGTTTTTTTATAAAAGGGTCATTATATGTAAAGACGACGGTTTTTTATAAAAAGGGTCGTCTTTTATAAAAGGGTCGTCTATTATATGTAAAGACGACAGTTTTTTTTTATAAAAATGGTCGTCTATTATTAAGTAAAGACGACGGTTTTTTATAAAAAGGGTCGTCTATTATATGTAAAGACGACGGTTTTTTTTATAAAAATGGTCGTCTATTATATGTAAAGACAACGGTTTTTTTATAAAGGGGTCATCTATTATATGTAAAGACGACGGTTTTTTTTATAAAAATGGTCGTCTATTATTAAGTAAAGACGACCCTTGTTATATGAAAATGATCGTCTATTATGAATTAAAGACGACCCTTTTCATATAAAAAGGGTCGTTTATTATGTAAAGACGACGATTTTTTTTATAAAAATGGTCGTCTATTATTAAGTAAAGACGACACTTTTTATATGAAAATGGTCGTCTATTATGAAGTAAAGACGACGATTTTTTTTATAAAAAGAGTCGTCTATTATTAAGTAAAGACGACCCTTTTTATATGAAAAGGGTCGTCTATTATGAAGATGACGGTTTTTAAAAAAAGGGTCGTCTATTATATGTAAAGATGACGGTTTGTTTTTAAAAAGAGTCATCTATTGTGAAGTAAAGATAACGTTTTTTAAAAACAAGATTTAACGGTTATTTCAACTCTGATTTTGATGATTTTTTACAGCTACACTCCTTGACCCTATATGAATACAATGACTGCATTCGATAGTCAATTTAAAATATTTACACTAGTGGATACCACAAAATATTATGCTATGTCTAATGAAAGTATAAATAAACTCTTAATTGTTAGTGAATATATAGTTTTGATGGCATACGCATTCTATCGAAACTAGTTTCAACGATCCAACCGTCAAACTTGTTTGTTTACATATCGTGATCATATACGTCAAAAATCGGGAAAAAAAATAAATCAAAGATCAAGTAACGGGACAAAACATTTCAACGGTTATAAACGAAAAATCAAGATTTAACGGTTATTTCAACTCTGATTTTGATAATTTTTTACAGCTACACTCCTTGACCCTATATGAATACAATGACTGCATTCGATCATCAATTTAAAATATTTACACTAGTGGATACCACAAAATCTTATGTTATATTTAATGAAAGTATAAATAAACTCTTAATTGTTAATGAATATATTATTTGGATGGCATACGCATTCTATCGAAACTAGTTTCAACGATCCAACCGTCAAACTTGTTTGTTTACACATCGTGATCATATACGCCAAAAATCGGGAAAAAAAAATAAATCAGAGATCAAGTAACGGGACAAAACATTTCGACGGTTATAAACGAAAAACCAAGATTCAACGGTTATTTTAATTCCGATTTTGATGATTTTTTTACAGCTACACTCCTTGACCCTATATGAATACAATGACTCAATTTGATCTTCAATTTAAAATATTTACACTAGTGGATACCACAAAATCTTATGTTGTATTTAATGAAAGTATAAATAAAAAGGGTCGTCTATTATATGTAAAGATGACGGTTTTTTTTTATAAAAAGGGTCGTCTATTATATGTAAAGACGACTTTTTTTTTATAAAATGGTCGTCTATTATATGTAAAGACGACGGTTTTTTTATGAAAGGGTCGTCTATTATATGTAAAGACGACTTTTTTTTTATAAAAGGGTCGTCTATTATATGTAAAACGACGATTTTTTATAAAAATGGTCGTCTATCATATGTAAAGACGACGGTTTTTTATAAAAGAATCGTCTATTATATATAAAGACGACGGTTTTTTTATAAAAAGGGTCGTCATTTATTAAGTAAAGACGACGGTTTTTGATAAAAAGGGTCGTCTTTTAAAACACGCGAAAAAATGGCTGCTTAAGTGAATTCGCGCTCGACAAATTTTCAAATTTTCACCCGTCTTTGAAAACCTTATCTCTCATTAACAAACGTCGTCTTTTAAAACACGCTAAAAAAGGCTACTTAAGTGAATTCGCGCTTGACAAATTTTCAGATTTTCCCCCGTCTCTGAAAACCTTATCTCTCCCTCCTTGAAACCTTCCTGCACTCTCTAAAACACCCTCATGAAACTCTCTACAAAATCATCAAAAAATCGATATCAATGAAGGAGTTGAGAGATTGAGGTCTTCGTAGATCCATAAGATGGAGGGAGGTTCTGTATTTGAGAATCAAAGCTGGTTGAAAGGTTTGATTTGAAAGATCTCGACCTTCACTTTCTTCAAAGAAGATCTCGCTCTCAGGCACTCAACTTGCTCATCAAACTCAGCTGACTAGATCTAGAAAGACTTATGGAAATCGGTCTATATAGATATATATGTTTGTTCATGTATTGTGCTAATTTCGTGGGATTTAAGTGAGTTTCTCATTTGGGTTTTTTATAAATATGCACAGCCGTCCCACAAGGTCTTCGTAATCAAGAAGAAGCTGACGAAGAAGATGAGGCAAAACATACCCATCCCTCACTAGATCCGTTTGTTTTTGGACCGACAACATCATCAGGTCCAAAATACTTTTTGTTTTTGTTGTTTACTTTAATTATTTTGGAATTTCATTGTTAATTTTCTGAATCTCTGATTTTTCATTTGTTATGATGCCACCACAAGAACAGGTTATGGTGCCACCACAAGAACAGGTACTTTGCCAATTATGCCAATTGTGTTCTGCTGTCATTCTAGAGCTGCATAGATCTTTTTGCTAAGGTTAGGTTACTGCTAAACAAGTTTATGTTTAAGAGTATTGGGGTCTCTTTCGTGAGGTCTTTCCTTTTCCGACACCAACAACTTGGAAAATGTGCAAGAAGGGAAAGCTAAGTCAACCCAAGAACAAATTGATGAAGTTAAAATCAAATTAGTAGAATTTGTGAGCTCCGTTATTTCTAATTATAGGTAGGAAGTATGTATGTAATAGAATAAAGATTGGTTGACTATGTAATAACTATTGACTCTTCAAAAAACTAAAGATAATATAACGATGGTTTTATTGGAAAAACCGGCATCTGTATATATTATCAATGACCTCTTTTAACACCATAACGTCTTTTTATATACAATCAACGATGGTTTTACTAAAAAATCGTTGTTTTAGAGTTAATAGACGACAATATTTCAAGAAATCGTCGTATTCACATTTAATAGATGATGGCTTTTTAACAAAACCGACGTCTTTGGATATAATAAAACATAGTTCTTTACTTAATAATAGACGACCTTTTTTTATAAAAAAACCGTCGTCTTTACATATAATAGACGACCCTTTTTATATGAAAAGGGTCGTCTTTAATTCATAATATACGACCATTTTCATATAAAAATGGTCGTTTTTACATATAATAGACGACCCTTTCATAAAAAAAAACCGTCGTCTTTACATATAATAGACGACCCTTTTAAAAAATCGTCGTCTTTACATATAATAGACGACCCTTTTTATAAAAAAAAAAACCGTCGTCTTTACATATAATAGACGACCCCTTTTATAAAAAAAAAACGTCGTCTTTATATATAATAGACGACCTTTTTTATAAAAAATCGTCATCTTTACTTACTAATAGATTACATTTTTTATTAAAAAACCGTCGTTTTTATAAATAATAGACGACGGGGATTTACCGTCGTGGTTTTATGCATGAAAAAACGTCGCTCGATTTTACGACGGTTGAAAAATCGAATACACGACGTGGATTACCGTCGTCTATTTTCGATTTTTGTAGTAGTGCTTGCTTCGACGCACGCCTACGCATGCCTTTGAAAACACTGCATCTTACTGGCTAGATAGAAATTAAGTAATAGATCAGAGCTTTAAAATCTTGATATATATCTTACTGACAAGGGTTAAATTATTATTTACTTTTTTTTTTCTTCGGGTGCAAATTTATCTTTTTTAATATTTGTTACACCAATGTCAATGTACCTCTTTGCTTAACTTCTATATGATCCAATATATATACTTCGATATAACTTCATCTGGTTTAAATATTTGTTGGGGTTTGGATTGGATGAGCAAATAGACGAGACACCAGTTGAAGTTTCTGAGAAATACCGTTAACATTTTTTTTGAAAATATGGAAACTTTTTTGTTATGGATCAGATAGACATCTGAACAAGGGTGAAATCAGAAATTTTTCAATAGGTGGGCTAGCTAAAGTTATTAGCTTAAAATCTAATGATAATTTTTTTTTCTTTGTACTGACATTTTCTATAATTTTTCTAGAAATAAAAATATACATTAAATCATATAAATCATGCTAATTGTAAACACAAGGAAAAAAAAATTAGAGCCATATTATTCACGAAAAGGTGAATTTTATTTAGAAAAATACTTCACTTTTGGAAACAAATTAATAGAAATTTTTTTAAATTATTGTTGGGACAAACTTTAACACCAAATACAAATGTGGAAGACCTCTGACTGTGCATATTGGTGTTGAGATTATATATAAATATAAATATTTATAATTAAAATATTAGACTATATGTATATTTAATTTATTTTTTCCCAAACAGTCCTTGGCTTTAGCCAAGGACAGCCCTTGTCTTGGTTCCGCCAATGCATCTGAAGATGCACATGTCAGACGTTTTGTTTTGTTTGATTGAACATATGTGAGTCGAATTTGATCAGGAGTAGTAGACACTAATTCTATTTTCATATATTTGAAGATAGAATTACGGCTGAATAAATCAAGACAAAAGAAAGAACTCCATAACATATACATGAATTAAACTCAAATTAAACTAAAATAGAATACCTCAATTCAAGTAAAATCCAAACGGAGTTCAAAGCGAGGTTCAACTTTTAGAGCCAATAAAAAAACAGAGAAACACGAACCCAGAACAAGAATAAAAAATAAGATCAGAAAACAAGAAGTCAAAGGAATCCAAAAAAACTCACTTACTTGATAATAAACAATTTCATAGCACAACATATATATCATCACAATCAACGATTGAGAAAAGAAGCACAATCTCCATTTTAGAGGAAGAATTTCCAAATAAATAGAAGCAGAGCTCTGAAGGCCGATCCAAAACCAATACGAAGCCAATCAAATACTCAAAGCTTGTGCAAAATAAAAAACAAGCATGTATTCAGAACATGATTTCAATCTCAAATCAAGCTTCAAAACCAAAATCGCAATCCAAATTCGAAGAAATCAACTTATCCAATTACTTGATCCGCACTGTACATAGAGCACAATGAATTTAAACAAATAATCAAACGAGAAAATAGAAGCAGTTATCTATAAATTGGAGACTCAAACAATAATTCACGAAGAGAAAAAGAGTAGTTCATGTTAACATGACTTGTGAATCATTGACTTTCTTTCCTTGCTCACCAAAGATTCCCATTATAATTATAATTAATTTACTTTAATTCATGATTTTCTACTATAAATAGAAATATTAATTTATTATTTTACTTGGCCACTAAGACTCCGTTGTATTATAAATATAATCTCATACAAGGAGAGGAATACACATAAAATTCTCACAAACAAATATTCTTTCATAGTTTTCATATTTGAGCCGAAGTCAGGGTCTAGTCTTTTTCGAAATCATTTCTTCAAAGATCGGGGTTGGAATTGGGGTCTTGGTCGGATCCTGAGTCAAGATCAGGTTCTAGTTCAGATCAAATTCTAAGTTAGGATCGGGTTTAGGGTCTGGTTCTGCATCTTTAGGAACTTAGCCATATGAGCACTTAATTTGGCTAAGGTAGGGTGAGAAGGAGAGGCGGGGTCGACAGAGCAACCCATATCATACTTCATTCTTGAAACATCATAAAGGGAATGTAACAACTTTAATAATTTATGTTGATATATGATTACTAATGGGAATGATAAACAAAAAATATCTCAACTATAAGACTATTTGGCTACTGAATTTGATCTGAAGAATCTAAGTGGACTCAAGTATTTCTTGGGGATTAAGGTGGCCCGATCACAGCAAGGCATATTTCTCTCTCAAATGAAATATGTCTTGGACTTGTTGACAGACACAAGAATGCTAGATTGCAAACCTGTAGACACTCATATTCTTCATAATCATCATATTGGAGAATACCCGGATCAAGTTCCAACTAACAAAGAAAGATACCAATAGGTAGTGGGAAGATTGATCTACTTGTCACATACTCGACCATACATTGCTTATGTGGTGAGCGTCGTCAGTCAATTTATGCATTCTCTAAGTGAAAACCACATGAATGCAGTTCTTCGGATACTTAGATATTTGAAGGCTACCCCCGAAAAATGACTTATGTTCTCAAAACATAGTCATCTGAATATTGATGGTTATTCAGATGCAGATTGGGTAGTGTAACAGATAAAAGATCCACATCGGGTTACTTCACATTCGTGGGAGGTAATTTGGTGACATGGAAGAGCAAGAAACAAAAGGTAGTAGCTTTATCTACTGCAGAAGCCGAGTTCAAAGGCATGACTAAAGGAATTTGTGAGCTCCTTTGGTTAAGGAAGTTGCTTACTGAACTTGGTTATGAACCTACTTCTACAATGAATCTCTTTTATGACAACAAGGCTGCTATAGCTATTGCACAGAATCCAGTTCAACATGATCGCACTAAACATGTTAAGATGGATCGACACTTCATCAAACATAAGCTTAAGACTAAAGTGATTCAGTTCCCTTTCATGAAGTACGAGGATCAATTGGTGGATATTTTGACAACAGTGATTTCTAATAGAGTGTTCTATAATTCACTTGATCAGTTGGGCATTGGCGACATATATGCACCAACGTGAGGGGGAGTGTTTGCATGACTTGTTGACCATTAACTTTCTTTTCTTCCACACCAAGAATTCTCATTATAATTGTAATTCATTTACTTTAATTCCTGATTTCCTAATGTAAATAGAATATGAATTTATTATTTTACTTTGCCACTAAAGCTCTGTTGTATTATAAATATGACCTCCTACGAGGAGTACACAAAAAAATCCCACAAACAAATATTCTCTCATAATTGTCATATTTTAGCAGATCCCACATTCAGTGTCGTAAAAATGAGTTTCAAACGAGTAGAACTCAACTATGGATTTGAAGTCGACAAAACAGGAGAACAAATGTGTAAATTCGAAATAAAAAGTGAAATTCAAATCGACAGCTCTTGGTAAATGAGTTTTTCTTTTAATTCAATGCAAAAAGGGTAAAACCGGGTTTTAAGATTCAAAAACCCTGCTAGTTGTCAGATTAATCATATTCGAAGTGAGTTTATATATAAACTAGTAGGGTAAGATTTCGTGTTAATGCTATGCTTTATCTGACTTTAATTACTGTCTGAGTTGAAAATTAGTAATCAATGGTAGCAAAGAGAAGGTCTAAGTCTAACTAGCTTCAATGCATAGCTCCAAACGTTGCCTTTCCTAAAAAAACCATTGCTTTGTGCAGTCTTGCTCTTTTTCTTCACCTATTAGTTTAATTTTCTTTAATTTAAGCTCTATCCAAGGTTATAAGATACCGAAACTTCAAACATGGTAAATGCAGATGAGCGAAATCCAGCTGACAGATCTTTACTGCTACCGCAGATCACTGAAACTTGCTCAAAACATGTGCACCAACGTCTGCAGTGGCGCTTGCTAAGTTTTCTCTCTTCTGCAACACTGCAACACGCACACAATGCCTCTATAATCTCTCACTCGTTTTTATGGACAATGTTTCCAATTTGCATTACTTTATTTTCCACAAGTTATATAGATGCCTTTTTATGTATTAAACAAAAAAGAAAAAAGAAAGATATATATATATATATATATATATATATATATATTAGCAGCTAGCTAGCACATATATATAATATATGTGTACACAAACTTGCATGTAAAAACTATTCCGTTTTTATTTTGTGGTCAGAATAATCTGCCACAGCCACCGTTTTCATTTCACAAGAAGAAGAACTCACTCTCTCTCTCTCACAAACGCTCGACAGTCTCTGATTTAAAAACAATTTTCCTCTTGATCTCTTGTCGACATTGTTCGAGCATCAACCCCACCATTTCTCTGTTACCATAATTAATCCAAGTTCTTGCATGCTTTTCATTATTATTTTTTAATTTTTATTAACAAAAACAAACAAAACCTTTCTCTATAAGAGCACACAAACAACCATCTCAGTCTTCCTCTCCATCTCTCTCTCTCTAACCTCCTCATGAAAAAACCACAAATTAAGCATTCCTCCACCCAATTCTCACTATAAACAACAAAACCCATCTCCTCATTTTTGAGAAAACAAAGACAGAAAACCAGTAACCATGATCGCTGGCAAGGACATATACGATGTTTTTGCAGCCATAGTCCCTTTATACGTGGCTATGATCTTAGCCTACGGTTCCGTCCGGTGGTGGAAAATCTTCACTCCGGACCAATGCTCCGGCATAAACCGCTTCGTGGCTGTTTTCGCCGTCCCATTGCTCTCCTTCCACTTCATCTCCTCCAACGACCCTTACGCCATGAACTACCAGTTTATCCTCGCCGACTCCCTCCAAAAAGTCGTCATCCTCGTTGCCCTCTTCCTCTGGCAAGCCTTCTCCAAACGCGGCAACCTCGAGTGGATGATCACGCTCTTCTCCCTCTCCACCCTCCCCAACACGCTCGTCATGGGCATCCCGCTGCTCAAAGCCATGTACGGCGACTCCTCCGGCACCTTGATGGTTCAGATTGTTGTTTTGCAGAGCGTGATCTGGTACACTCTCATGCTCTTCATGTTCGAGTACCGCGGAGCCAAGCTCTTGATCTCCGAGCAGTTCCCGGAGACTGCAGCTTCGATCACGTCATTCAGAGTTGACTCCGACGTCGTTTCACTCAACGGCCGAGAGCCGCTGCAAACAGACGCGGAGATCGGCGACGACGGGAAGCTTCACGTGGTGGTGAAGCGGTCCAATGCTTCGTCTATGGTGTCGTCCTTCAACAAGTCACACGGGTTGAACTCGCTGACTTCGATGACCCCGCGGGCTTCGAATCTCACGGGAGTGGAGATTTACTCGGTGCAGTCCTCCCGTGAACCGACGCCGCGGGCGTCCAGCTTCAACCAAACGGATTTTTACGCCATGTTTAATGCCAGCAAGGTGCCGAGCCCCAAGCACGGCTACACAAACAGTTTCCAAGGTGGATTCGGGGACGTTTATTCAGTGCAGTCTTCCAAAGGGGTGACGCCGAGGACTTCAAATTTTGATGAGGAGGCGTTGAAGATGAGTACTAGTAATAAGAAGAGGGGGGCGAGGAGTATGAGCGGTGAGATCTTCAATGGTGGTATGGTCTCTTCGTACCCTCCTCCAAACCCGATGTTTTCAGGGTCTACCAGTGGTGGGCCGAAGAAGAAAGATAGTGTAGGTGGCGGTGGAGGCGGCGGCGGCTGCGGTGGTGGTGGGGCAGCGCCGAATAAGGAGCTTCACATGTTTGTTTGGAGTTCGAGTGCATCGCCAGTTTCTGAAGGGAATCTTAGACATGCAGTAAATCGAGCTGCTTCCACTGACTTTGGGGTAATTGATCCTTCCAAGGCAGCAGCTCTTCATCAACATGAAACTGCTGCTTCAAAAGGTGAGCACCAAATAATTTTATGATCCCACTCCCAACCATATTTGTCTTTTCTGTGAATTGCTTGCCAAGTACTTACATCAGCTACTGGACAATTGACACCTTATCTACTGGACAAAAACAATAGGGAGCTTCATTAATTTCCTTTGACATAGATCTGGTTTTTTATTTCTTTTTTCTAGTCTCATTTAATTTGTTCACAAAATATTAAATCAAGGGTTGAATGGTTTATATCCTAATTACTCATATTAAATCTGCAGGTATGCATGAATTAATTGAGAATATGAGTCCTGGGAGGAAAATGAGTGGAGATAGGGAGCTTGAGACAGAAGAAGGATCCAAGTTTCCACCAAGTGCTTCGCCGTACAGTAGTTGCCAGAAGAAGGTGGACATGGAAGGAGGTGTAGCCAAGAAGCACCAAATGCCTCCTGCCAGTGTCATGACTAGACTTATACTCATCATGGTCTGGAGAAAGCTCATTAGAAACCCCAACACCTACTCCAGCCTTCTTGGCGTGGCCTGGTCTCTCATATCATACAAGTAAATCTCTCTCTCTCTCTCTCTCTCTCTCTCTCTCTCTCTCTCTACAGTGCACCCATCATGCATTGTGTAGAAATCACTCAAAATATTAATAATTAATGTTATATCTCTCACGAAAATAAATTTCATGTGGAGTTTTTGGATCTTATTTTGCTAGAGATGTAATCAACAATGAGACATATATGCCCTCTCCTCCACTCAAATTAATCTTTCAATCATTGGCAGGTGGCACATCAAAATGCCAACAATTGTAAGTGGATCCATATCAATCTTATCTGATGCTGGTTTGGGAATGGCTATGTTCAGTCTCGGTATTTATCTTCAATTGACTCCATTATATATTGACCTAAATGTACCATAAAAGTATCCTTTTTTAACCAGTCTTTTTTTTCTTTCCAGGATTATTCATGGCTTTACAACCAAAGATCATAGCTTGCGGAAAATCTGTTGCAACATTTGCAATGGCTGTTAGGTTTTTAACAGGCCCAGCAGTGATTGCTGCAACCTCTATTGCTGTTGGTCTTCGGGGAGTTCTTTTACACGTTGCAATAGTTCAGGTTCACAATCTCAATCTCCCAGATATTTATACCCACTTTTTTAAAACTTAAGTCAATTAAGAATTCAATATACATATGTGGGTTAGGTCAATTGGTCAGGGACAGTGAGTCCGTCCCATTATATTCAAGTTTGAATCCCTCTCTCTCCATAGATTATATTAATTTAGAGTAATTTAAGCGATTGTATTTAAAAAATTGCTTATGTAATTAAATGATTAAACATTGGGTTTTTTTTCTTTTTCAGGCTGCTCTTCCTCAAGGCATTGTTCCTTTTGTATTTGCCAAGGAATACAATGTCCACGCAGACATACTTAGCACTGCGTAAGTTCATCTACTTACTTAATTTTGTTTTAACCCACGAATAAAATGGTGATGAAAAAGGGTCTCTGACTTGTATTATGTTCGTCCAATTATTATTGCAGGGTCATTTTTGGAATGCTGGTTGCCTTGCCCATAACAATTCTCTATTATTTTCTTCTTGGGCTCTAGTTTCTGTATTTCCAAGTCATGCTTAGGTGGATGAACAAATCCATGCCATTGGATTCAGTGTTCAACAAAATATTTAATTTTGCTCCTTCATGTTAGTATTATATTATTTTGTTTTCTCACTGGTTAGATAGAAATTAAGCAATAGATTAGAGCTTAGAAATCTAGAGATGGATTATTTTTATTTTTATTTTAAACTTTCTTTTTTCTTCTTTGGGTGCAAATTTTCATGATTTTCTTTTATAATATTTGTTACACCTATGTCAATGACTTTTTTATTTGTTGGGGTTTGGATCACAAAATTCAAGAGACACCGTTTGAAGTTTCTCAGAAATACCGTTGACTTACTGGTAGGTCCTACAACATTACTTGGGAACAGATGTGGCCCACAAACTTATATATTAAAAAGCAAATAAATAAATAAAAACGTCCACGAGTTTTTGCCATGAAGTTCTAGCAGAGAAGAAAGGAAGTTTTTGTTATGGATTATATTCAGTCTTTGCCGTAAACTGGTTTAAATTGTATGTCATTTTGAGAAATGAAAAATATAAAAAGATGTAGATGCTATGTATAGATCATTGTATATAAAATCTACAAATTGGATCTTTACAGTTTAGGACGTTTTCATCCTTTACTGTCTTGCAATGTACTAGCAGCTCAAGTGTGGTTAAGAATAGCCTCGAGTCTTGTGTTCGAGTCTCTCCCTCCGTGTCTTTTTACATTCTTCTTTTTAAAACATGCTCACATCATTGTCACAAAATAATGCCGTCTCGGATATTTTATCGTAGTATTTTTTTTAGAAAATTTGGCATAAGTCTAATTATGAGGAGAAATTTTGGGTCCAATCCACGCAGAAATTGTTGTTGATCCAAGTCCTTAACTTCTGTGCCACATAAGATTACATATCTATTTCAATATATATATATTTATTTATTTTTTATTTTTTATTTTTTGTTCCAGTTATTCACCTAAAACATAAATAAGGTAAATTATGAATTCCTAAAACTAGTAAGTTGTTGATTTGTAGGATATTAATTATCATATTTGATTTGAATTTAATTGCAAATTTATTTATTGAATTCTGAAATTTTCCCAAAGTATACCGACATCAAAATTTGTAATAAGAGTTCATAAAAACTTCATACCTTAACAATAGATAAGGTACCTATGCATACACCTCGTATGCAGTATGCATGTAATTAAACCCATAAATTACCCATGGTCCAGGTAATTAAATTCATAAATTACCTCTAGTCTAGATAGTTATACCCTCTAGCCCAGCTAATTGAACTCATTTAATATTTTGGTATGGATCTTTAAACTCAACTGAGATAAAAATCCATACAAAATTTCTTTGGGAAAAAAAAAACACTATTACATGGAAGACATGTACGTATGTATATAAATATGAACCTCCAGAAAAAATTGCTTAAGAAAACTCAAGAAAAAAACACTTACCTGTAAGGCAGGTACATATATACCTGTATGTATTAACATTATTTACCTATATGTCAGGTACATAATTTAATGTGGATGCTTGTCTAATCGATTGGTATAATACTTGTGTCTTTACTTTTTATTGATTAAATTGTATTTTATCTATATATTAGGAATATTATCAGGGAAAAAAAATTCAAAATTCAAAATTTGGAATTCAATTTCAAGGAAATAATGCATTAAATTTAGATTTTCAATGTGTTTTCCTTATTTACCTTAAAGGGTAATATCGACACAACAAAAAAGTAATAAATGTCAAATGACCTACATCTAAAACAAAAAACATGAGGACTAGACCTAATGACAACAAATCGCTTTGAACCTAGATCTAAGAACCCTATTTTTTTCTTGCAAATTTATCAAGGTGATATTTCTAATCACCCAAACATTGAATTTGGTCCGACCGAAAATAAAAGGTCGAATTTGGTCAACTTCTCGTCGAGATCATTAACATTTTGACAATATGTTTCAGAAGCTATTTAAAATTTTCCAATTTTCGCGTATTAGCAATCAACAACGGTCTAAAAATTCCAACATTTTAACATCAGCTCAAGGTTGTTGTTGTTGTTGGGTAAGATTTCGTGTTAATACTATGCTTTATCTGACTTTACTAACTTTGCATGTAAATGTTTGAAATGAAAATCAGTAATCTGTGGTAGGAAAGAGAAGGTCCATTAGTGGCTGAAGCATGTGACCCTAAGCAGAGTGAAAATTAAAATTTACTTTCACATTACATTGTTCTTGTAGTTCATTTAGAATTGCATTCGAAGACAAATTTGATGTTTGTTTATAATATTACGGTAGACAGAAAGCATTTTGTATTGCTTGTCGGCATAATCTGCATCCATGTGTCTTGAATTGTGCATTAATATTATCTTATTTGACATGCAATCATAATATGCATCATATACATTGACTATGTTCCAAAACCTTCATTTTTTATTTTATTTTTGATGCGGAACCTTCATGCTTTTATAGATTCATCCCATCCAGTTCAGATCTATGACATCAACCCTTCAGCCCTAATGCAAAGGGAATTTGTCACCCTCTACTTCATGTAGTCTGATTTTAGCTATGGAGGGGTTTAATTCCTTTTGTCCTGATTCTTTTTTTCTTTATACAGCATTTTCCTCATCGGCAATGAGGTCTATCACATAAGAAATGGTTGAAATAGATCTTTTGTACAATCCTAAGGAAAGTACTTGGGAAGGTCCATCACACCATCACTTGGTGTTATAATTTATATGATATAATATGAATGAAAAACATAATTGATATGTTATGGATAGTCATAACAATATAATCATCTTTGTGAAGTTAACTTTTGAAAATTGAATCCTTTAAAATATCTTTAGAAAAATTCTCATATGCGGACGTCCGAATATTATTACCGTGTAGACGCCATATATTTGGATGAGGGAATGACATTCGTACGGTAATAACGTGCATATATTTGAAAGGGAATAATTGATATATATTATATTTGTATATAGCCATTAGATTAGATCAAAACAATACATGTGTTGGGTTTCTTGGTATCACATCAAGGTGATCTTGCCAGCTCTTATGCATAAACAATAACCACAGGATTTAGGATTAGATTCTATGGAAAATGACCTAAAAGTTGGCCAAATTTTGAAGACAATAGAATAGGAAAACTATATATTATTTGTTTGTTATTATCCATATTATAATTGACATTGTGTGTACCATATATTCTAATGCTTTCTCACATGGTCAAGCAAGAGAGTGTGTCTTTTATAAAGTAAATTAAACCCAAAATTAAAGTAGTATATGCTAAGCGCACATGAAGGTATTTATAAACTCCTGTCATCTCTCGAGACATGCCATTAATAAAGAAAACAGAGCTAACACCTCATGTAAACCTTAGAGAAGACACCAGGCATTAAGTTCAGCAAAAGCTGTGGCCATGTGATGTGGATGTGGCTGTGTGTGTTGTTGTGTGCGTGCATACCAATCTAGTAGCAATAATTGTTTTTCTAATGAGTTCCAATTTCCGAGGCTCAAGGCTTCTTCAAATCAAATGTCTGGGTTTTCTGAAAGATAGATGTAGAGTTCATTATACAATTCGGGTTTGGCCGTTTTTGGACTGTCTTACTTTGAATAAAAGAGTAAGTCAAAGACAGTCACACAACCCATGAAAAGTTTGGTGATATGAATACGTGACATTTGGGTGGGTTGTTGGCTAAGGTTACTTCAACATTTTCTTGTTTACGGTTTTTTATTTTTGTTTAATCTTTTTGTTGGGTTTTAATTTTAGTTTTGATGACTTTGGTAGCCTTTCACTAGTCACTACAAAAACACTGAGCACATACCATCCATTTCAGGGTGGGGTCCCTACATTAATTAATCACGTAACTAAGGCCACATTGTTGAGGATTAAGCTCTAACAAATCAAGAAGAATGCTAAAGAGGATTCTAATATGATAATTGTTATGTATAGATTACCTCAATTATTATGACTGTTAATTCACATATTATTTATTTTATGCAAAAAAAGACATTACAATCCGAAACTTTTCGGACACACAGATCTAAAGAGAGATAAAATATAAAAAAAAGTAGGCGCAACAAATTAAGGGAGCCCAACTTCCCACAGGAAGGGGACAGCCCATGACCTAAGTTGGCTAAGGCATCAACTTAGAAATTAGCCTCCCGAAAAATATGAGAAAACTTGGTGGAATCACAAAAGGAGCTCAAATGTCACGCATCTTGAATTAACATCTTCACAGTCCACGGAGTACTAGCTTGGCGCGCACACAATCAACAATAAGCTTAGAATCTCCTTCAATCAAAATCTTCTTCCAACCGCGGTGAATCGCATGAGCCAAGCCATTTTATAAATTCATACAAGAACTATCAATGATTTACAAACGCATACAAACTTGAATTAATTCTACAAATTGTCCATCCTTTAGTAAGACCATTAATTGAGGTGTAAATTGTTGATGTGACAGAGGTGGATTCCAATTTTCTTGTTGACGTGGACTTCACATAAAAAACCATAAAGGTTTTTAAAATTACATCTTTAATCACAATGACGCATTGAGGGGCCAAAGCAAAGAATAGAATCCAATAGCTTGAAAGATAGCAAAGAACAGCTTCAGCTATCTTTTGCCTTGTAAGCAAAGTGATCTCACTAACACTAACAATATCGTGGGCAAGTTTATTTAAGATGGATATTATTCTGGTTGAATAACTTAAACAAACTCACCAAAACTTGGGAGCTACGGCGAGTAAACAAGAATAAAATGAAACACTTGATTATGCTGTAACCAGTAAAGACACCTTCCATTCATTAATATATATATACAGTGTTCAATTTGCGGCCAAGGCAATGCTGAAGAACCCCACAGAATCTACAAAAGGTGACCTTGGAGCTGGTATTGTCATATAGACTAATACCAAACTCCAATCCATGGTAAAAGTAGATTGAGTACCTTTAAAATCAGAATAAAAAATTCTAAGCTAAAAATGAACAAACGAAACAATGTCCGAGTTAGTGGAGAGGGTTAGATCTTCTCATGTATCTAGCTTGATAAGTTAGACAGATTCAGAACCAAAGTTTCCTTCATGGATGCTGCCGTTTTCTTTACTCAGTTTTGATTTTGGCAAAGAAGAGGCTTGTCGTGGAGCTTTGCTCGATTGCTGCTTCAAATTAAGGTAAGTGTAAATAGACATTCCAGCAATTGCTGTGAAAGCCCCAGAAATACTCGTCTTGCCTGGATTCGAACTAAAGAGGTAGTAGTTTCCTAGAAGAATGACGCATGTTTTGAATTGACCAAGAACAACATGTGTAACAGCAGATGTAGCCCTGTCAATTCACAGAAAGATGAAAAAAAAATAAAAATCAAGGATATCAGAACCACAAGAACCAACCAAGATCAAATTTTGCATGCCATACTATTAACAAAGTAATATAAAAGTTGTGATGAACAAACATGTAGTAGTCCCCAAGATACATTACAACCATTCAGCCATCATCCAGTGACACAAGAGACACAAGACTGTTTTAAATGGTTATCATTAGAATTGAAACTTCATGTCATTTAACATAATGGTCACATGCCAAAGTGTGTTACGAGTCAAGCTTGGTGCGATACCAAAGTAGCGTGAATTGCGCAAGCATGTGCTCAATCTTGTACATGCAGGTAAATTCCTAGTTATTGTGGCAGCATACTGGTATGTGTTATTTAAGTTTAACCCTAAACCTTATTGGTAGGTGTTGTTTAACCCTCCTGCCCAGTTGTAAATATTAGTAGTTGCCTATGATGGATAAGTTTAACCTCGCATTGTTGCCCATATCAGCTATTGCACTCTTTAATAATGTTGTTGACTGTTGCTAGGTTTTCAAGTGCAATGTAAAGTAATGCAAGAGAATCTGATAAGTGTCTCAGCTTACTGCTCTAGCTAGGACTCTTTGTAATCCTACATCACTATACTGTTACAAATGAGAATCATACACACCCATAGATTATTGTGGGAATCACCCATAGATTATACTCCAGTGTGCTTTTCATCAGACTTAAAATTTGAACCACTGCTGCATTGGAGTATTGGAAGCAGTATTCTATAATCAAAATTTAAATTATGTTGGGTAGTTACTAAAATGGTAGAGTGAAGAAATTGACAGGATATTCTTATAGGGAAGATTCATCTCAAAATGATTATTTAGATATCCTTGTTATCAATTTGAAAGGTGACCAAATCTTGTTTCCAGTATCAGAATTTTCAAGTAAAAATCTCAAGTTTCTCCCTCTTCAACAAAAACTAAATAAAAGCACAAGCAATATACAATGAGAAATACAGATACAGAAAGGTAGACAGACTGATGAGGTCATCAAAGACGAACCTGTTTCCGAGCCATATAATAATACATGGAAAGTTGATATGCAAATCAGGTAAGATACATCTTAATGAATCTCAGCCATCCATATCTAATATAACAGCAGCAAAAAGATCCTTATCTGAGGACTTATTAAAGAAATTTTATATATATATATATATATATATTATACTTCATTTCTGACAGTGTACCATGTTGACTAATTTGTTTACGCTACGAACCTATGTAAACCATAAGACAACGACATTGGACGTCAAAACTCTTGTATAGGAAACAATGGAACAAAACAGTAACATAGGATAATCAAATGGGATAAACAGATATCACATACCCAAGTGCTAGAGCACCTGACCACTGAAGCAAGAAGCCAAGAATAGCTGACATGAGAATTGCCAAGGTGTTATTAAAGTTCCAATTGAATGAGAGGGCACCAGGTGGATCTAACCAGGGTATTAGTGCAACAAGGAAAAATAAGGTGATTGGCGTTGTCTTCCACATTAACCTGTTTAACAGTTCGCATTTTAGTTAGCTGTAAATATAAATTCTTCCAACTAGAGGTCAATATCAAGGAGATTCAAATACAAACTGAAGAGTTTCAAAAGGAGCATCACTTACGCCAAGGCTGTCCAATTTTCCTGCTGTTGCAGACTAGACCAAAGAATCTTGTTGACTGCACTTGGTATTATCCATGCTAATGCTACACAAGCACCAAAGAGATGGAATTGCAGATCAGTTACTGTAGCCACGGCAACACCAAAGGATACTACCGTAAGTGCAAGAACCTGAAAATTTCATACCAAGGAGTTAGAACGAAAAGAAGAAACTATTATAGATGGTTAGAGTGAGGGTAATGACAAGTAAATTTTGTATAAGAAAAATGATTAAAAATCAAGAAACACAGCATAATAGAAAAATAAATTAACCAATTACATGAAGCTGGACACAAGCACCCTACAAACCAAAGAATCAAGACCAAAAGAAATATGTGTATAAGATTTCCTGGATGTCTGAAAAAAGAAATTTCTATCAGTGGGGAATGCCAGGTTTTACAATTTCATACAGTTTCCAATAGTATATCTTTCACAATGTCCACATTGGATGTGGTCTACTTCCTCCTCATTTCAGAGTTTTGTGAAATGATGAAAATATTGAGGAAAGGGAGAGCAAATACTTTCACAAACATGCAAAACCTGACACCAATTTTCTATCCTACGAAAACAATAACTCAGCCTGGAATAGCAAGAACATAAAACTGCATTTTATTTGCATATTGAATTGACATTTATAGTTCCAAAAGGAAGGAGCTACCTTGGAGAAAGAAACTCTCTTATTGTACAATAAAAATTCTGCGAGAACAATTGATGGAGTAACCGCAATCTTAGACATCTGATAAAACCCCACACTGAAGAAATAGACATTAAACTCAATGTTGAAAATTAAAATTAATTATGAAAAATAGAATCTGATGATCTTTTCTGTAGGTAGGAATACTGAGAAAATATCTCACCTATTGTACTTCAAACTAACATTAGCAAGGCCAGTAGAAAAGGCCATAACAAAACCAAGAGTAAATAACGTAGATAAGCGGGTCGAATTTGGGGGACATGCAGGGAGGATAGACAGAGCATTTAGAACAGCCATAAAAAACCAGCTAACGACATAGTGGATAAAAGTGAGAAATATAGGAAACTGGAACCCAACAACTTTGAGTACCTGAGGAAATACAAGCTAGGTAAGTTATCAGCTGGAAAACTGCTATTTTAAAATCCAGTCTGGCAAAATATGGATAGGATAAATAAATATATAGAGAGTTCAACATACGAACCAATTTGTTCACGAAAATTATACCAACAGCAATTACAAAATTGAATGTAAGAGCAGTAGCAGGGCCACATAGTTGTTGTTGTTGACGCTTTGCACCTTCAGATGAGCGAAATTCATTAAATAGGGCTGCCCGCAAGTCTTCTAGAGCTCTTCCTGAGTTCATGTACACAGAGATGGAGAAAAAAATAAATCATCAATGAGCAACATACTGCAGATCCATGACTATTAGTATATTTGCTCAATGTATAATTAATTCACCTTTCCTAAATAACCAAAGTACAATTATAATAAGATATCATTCTCTTTCATGGCAAAACTTAACAAACTGGAATAGCTACCTATGAAATATAACAAATGTCAATCCATAAATGTTATTCATCATATAAATAATGTTTTTGGTGTGCATATGCATTGTATATGATAGTCAGCATAAAATACCCATATGCATAAATATTTCCAACTTAGTAAGAAATATATTATTCATTAAGAACCAAAAAAAAAAAGGGGGGGGGGGGGATATAATAAATTTACATAAATTTGTGCATCCAGGAAGACAAAAAAAGTAAAATAAATATTTGACTCAAGAATAAAAAAGAAAAGAATATATTTATTCTCTTTAAAACTAAGCAAAATCTTTATTTATATATTCTCTTCAAAACTTAAACAAAATCGCTTGGCATAAGAAAATTAAAAAATCGTTCCGCACGGTATTTAGTACAAGCTGCAAGCATGTAAGTATAAGTTACATCAATGAAAAATAGATTTTAGGGTCTGCAACTATCTTATTATTTCTTCCTAAGAACAACAAAGTGGTGAAGATAGTCAATTAATGGCTCATGCGAATCAGTCGATGTAAATGAGCTTTATCAGGAAAAACAAAACTAATGGAGCTGGAATAAAAGAATAATGTAAGTGTTTGACACTATTCATCACCGAAACGCATATATGTCACCCAGATCAACCAAACAAAGAGACCCTTCATAGCTATGCCTAATCAAGTAAAATTATTTAAATTAAGCTGATTAACTGAAAAACACAGGTACCCAAATGGCCAAAATATGAGAATTAAAAGTCTCAAATATGAACAACATTAAAAATTAAATATAAATTTCAAAGGTAGCAGCTTTTGTTGGAAATTGAAATTAGTAGTAGCAAAAGTTACCTCTTTCACCAGCATCACTACCCTTGCGCTTGAGAATCTTCCTAACGTCTTTCCTTACTAAGAAATTTAACATTTTTACTGGTGCAAAGCATCACCCTTTCGATCTCTGTCACTCCCTCTCTCTCAGAAACAATGGTAACGGCTCTGTTTTTGGGTTTCTGGGTCTTTCTCTTTCTAAACTCTTTTTAGAGGGAGAGAGAGGGGTAGAGATTGGGGTCAGAGTAAGGTGCAGCTGTGGTACTAAGTTCGAGTTACAAAGAGACAGAGAGGGAGAGACACGTGGGTCGAGGAGAGCGGTGATGGCGGAAATTTGAAGTTGTCTGTCTGAGAGACTGGGAAAGAAAGAGAAAAGGTAGATTGACCAAATCACGCTCGGAGTACCGACAGCCGACCAATTTTTATTTCTCTCTCTTTTCTTTTTATGTCAGAAAATAAAACTTGTCTATCAACGAATGTGACTTGGGTTTAAAGAATTTTTTTTTTTGTCTATGTGCGAATGTGACTTGGGTTTAAAGGAAGTTTTTTTTTTTGTCGGAAAAGAAAGTTTACCCATCAACCAATGTGTCCTGGATTTAAAGAGTGTAATTTACGGCAAAATTAATAATGTTTTTATTAAATACAAGTTATAGTTTAAATTATAAGGGGAGAGTTTCTTGTACTAAAAACTATCAAGGTAACACGAATATTTAAACTAGAGACCACTTGTGTGTAAATTAAAATCATTTTCACAAGACTAGACCTCATTAGCTAATTGAGTCAAACAAAAAACAGAATTGTTAGTTTGAGCAACGTGTATATGAGTTAAGAATTCTATAGTGAGGGCCTTATATATGGCTTTTAGGTGAGGCTCCATCTCTTAACTATTTGATCAAATTGGTTAGCTATTTAATCAAATTAATTAGCTTAATCTAACGATCAAGAGATAGGACCTCACATAAATGACCATTAATAAGGCCCTCACTTGGATTTGTTATATTGTCAAATGGACAGCCCAAGCTCAACCCAACTCATTGGAATTGGTCTAGTTCGATTTTAGTTGGTAATGCCCTTGTTGGGCCTTAACGGCAATTATGGTCATATGATCTGATTCTAATCCTAAATACTAAATTTATTATCATTTTTTATTTTCTGGAAAAATGGAACATGCTTAAGCAAGTTTAGCATGAGCTGGTTCCAAATATAAGAATCTCCAACTTGATGACCAAGGTCAGTAGCCCACGCTTATGAGGCTAATGACTAGTGTGTGGATAGCTCGTCTACTTTTCTTTCTTGTATCATCATATTTCTTCTCAATTGCATATGTTAACTCAACAACATCTTCTGAGACGTCCATGCAAATTGTTTACATGGGATAGTTGTGATGCCTCAAATGTTTTTTATTCGTCTCTATACTTATTTCATGTAACGTATAGGGACATATTAAGTGATTGAAAACAAAAAACGTCATTACCTATAAGAAGTCGAACTACATTTCTTACGGAAAGATTTAACTCTCTATCCTCCACGAAGTCATGGAGTTCATGAAAATAGTTCATCTACTTTACTATTTTCTTTTGTCATGTATTCTATTAACTATCTATGTTAATTCGATATCAGTTCAGAGGTCCACGTATATTATTTATATGGACAAACAAGTGATGCCTAAAATATTTACTACTCATCACAACTGGTATTCGTCTATGATTGATTGCATTAAATTCTCAAACTCATCTCACTGGATGCACATCAATCTTCTCCATCTCTTTTATACACTTATGAACATGCTTTTCCTGGCTCTTCCGTTGTTTATCTTTGGATGAACTAAATATTGTAAAGAAGTCCTCTGGATTTATCTCATCCCATCCCATGTTGATGAGAACGTAATGCTTGACACCACTTATACCACTGAATTTCTTTCTCTAAATCCATCAACAGGCATATGGCGTGTCTCAAATTTTGGAGAAAACATTATTATTGGTAGCATAGATACTGGCATTTGACCAGAAAGTCCTAGCTTTAAAGACCATGGTATGAATCAAACAAATCCAAAAAAATGGAAAGGATTATGTAGAGGAGAAAACTTTAATTCCTCATTGTGTAACTCAAAAATCATAGGATCGAGCTAAGTACTTTAATAAGGGATTGAAGAAAATTACAACGGAATGATTGTGGACTCGGCTAGGGATTGTATTGGGCATGGAACCCAAGTTGCCTCAATAGCTGCTGGAAACTATGTAGAAAGGCGTATTTTTTTTGTTATGCTGAAGCAACTACTGCTAAAGGTGTTGCGCCCTTGCCAAACTGGCTATTTATAAGGTCAGTTGGAGTGAAGGAACTTTTTTATCTGATGTTCTTTCTGGCATAAATGAAGCTATTATTGATGATGTTGATTTGTTGTCTATTTCTTGAACACCGATCGGTTTAGAGAAGAACTTGTTTGATGATCTTTTGGCCGTAACATCATTTTCTGCCATAAAAAATGGCATACTTGTTTCATATGCAGCAGGAAATAAAGGTCCAAAACTTAGAACATTATGGGTACCCTTGGCTCATAACTGTAGCTTCTGGTACTATTGATCACCGGTGGTTTACGGGAACTTTGACGTTAGGAAATGGAGTAAGTATAAGAGGATGGTCTGGTCTCTATTCCATATTGTGATTTAGCATTAAGAAACTTGCCATTAGTGTACAAAGATACTCTAGCAGCCTGCAACGATACAAGTTTGTTACGTAAAGGTCCTAAAGGCATCATCTTATGTAATAAAGGGAGTATTATAAAGCAAATGGAAACTTTGATCTTGTCATATAAACCAGGAGCGATACTTGTTCATAGCGATCCCATGCATTTAGATATAAGGTACATCAAAGACAATGTAGGGGTGTCACTTAATGTTTCTTATGCATCTCCTTGTATATAGTGATTAGAAAATCGGATGCACCACTTGTTGCCTATGTAAAATAGAATTGTGAACCGAAAGCTAGTATGAAATTCAAAGAGACTATTGAAGGACTCAAGTATGCACCATATGTTCCCTATTACTACCAAGAGGTCCATTGTCACATTTCCTGAACATTTTAAAGCTTGATATAATAGCACCAGGTTCATTAGTTTTGGTTGCTTCTGTTCCAGATATGAATCGAACCGGAATCAGATTTCGATACTTGAAAAGTAACTACGCCATTATTTCCGGCACATCTATGGCTTGCCCTCACGTTACTGGTGTGGCGACGCTTTTAAAAAGTGCGCATCCAGAATGGAGCATTAGCTCTATTAAATCTGCTATTATGACAACTGCAGATGTATTGGATAATACCCTAAATCCGATTAGATCCTATATTGATGAAGGGGAAGGATTATGAATATGTTTCACCTTTTGACATGGGAGCAGGTCATATCAATCCAAATCGAGCATTGGATCCTGGTTTGATTTATGATGCAATATTACAAGATTATGTAAATTTGCTATGTTCTTTGCATTACAGCCAAGATCAACTCTTTGATATCACTGGATCAAGAGTCAATAATTGCTCTCAAATTGTCGTATCACCAGATGTCTTAGTATTTAGAATGAAGTATGAGAGCCTATCTTATATTGTCACTATACATCACAATGGAAATTATAACTACAAAATCAGAATTGGTTCACTACTTTGGGAAGAACAAAATGTTAGTGTTTCGGCTAAACATAAAGCTAGATGTCCTATCATTATAGCACCTTGGGATATCTAAGTTTGGGAAGTCGTTTTATGATACACTATAATTAGACATTCTTTATAACATGCATAAATATGTTTTTGGTAAATCTCTATTCTCTTTGAATACTTTTGGTTAGTTGATTCTTTTTCATAAGGAGATATATAGGAGTTTACAAGGGTACTTTATAAGGAAATAGATACAGTAATTAATTAGGAGAATATGCGTAAACTATATAAAATAAGGAAGGTAAATCAGCTAATTAACGTAGGAAATAAATCTCCTTGATTTAGTAGGTTAACTCAGGTCAACACTCTTCCTCAAGTTGGTGCATACACGTTACCAATGCCCAACTTGGTAAGTGAGTCATAAAACATTCGTCCACAGACAGCTTTTGTTAAGACATCCGCTAATTGATCTTCTGATTTTACAAAGGGTAGACATATGATTTTTTTCTCAATTTTTTTCTTTGATGAAATATCTATCCACCTCAACATGTTTAGTTCGATCATGTTGAACTAGATTATGAGCAATATCAATAGCTGACTTGTTATGACAATGTAACTTCATTGGCTTCTCTGGTTTAAAATTCAATTCTATCAAGAGTCTTCTCATCCACAACAATTCATAAACTCCTTGAGCCATTCCTCGATACACACGCTTCTGCACTAGACCGAGCAACCACATTTTATTTTTTACTTCGCCAACTAACTAGGTTACCTCCAACGAATGTAAAGTAACTCGATGTAGAGTGTCTATTTGTAATGGAACCAGCTCAATCAACATCTGTATATCCAACAACTTCAAGATTTCCATTCTTTGAGAACATTAATCCCTTTACAGGGTGAATGCATAAACTGACTAATCACACTCACAACATATTCAATATCTAGTCTTGTGTGTGCCAAATATATAATCCTTCTAACAAGGCGTTGGGATTTTTCTCTGTGGATGACTCTGAGGATAATGAGGAAGATAGTGTGAGTCCAAGCACGAGAGGCAAGGAGAAGAAGAAGAAGGGTGGGAAAAGAAAACTCCATGATGGGTTCGATAAGAAAGAGAAATCACGTAAGAGGTCAAAGAAATGGGATTTTTTTTTTGTGGATGACTCTGAGGAGTCTGAGGAGAATGAGGAAGCCACTGTGAGTCCATTCATGGGAGGCAAGGAGAAGAAGGATGGGAAAAGAAAACTCCATGATAAGTTCGATAGGAAAGAGAAATCATGTAAGGGGTCTAAGGAATGGGATTGTGTCTCTGTGGAATGGGATTGTGTCTCTGTGGATGACTCTAAGAAGAATGAATGAAGCCAGTTTGAGTCCATCCGCAGGAGGCAAGGACAAGAAGAGTGGGAAAAGAAAACTGCTTGTAAGTCTCTGTCTCCCTATCACTCTCTCTTGCCATTTTCTAGTGTGTGTGTGTGTGTATATATGCATGTGTTTGTATGATTTTTGTGTATGTGGGTGTGCGATTTGAGGGAAAAAAGTTGGCTTTATGAAGATTTTTCTTTGGTGAGAAAAATTGAATCTTTGGGGTTATTGTTATAGGATGTAGCTTCTTCTCTTTGTGGTTTCTTGTGTAGGTGTATATATACATATATGCATGTGTTAGTGTGATTTTGATGTAAAATAGCTGAATTTTTATATATTTTTTGTGTTTTTTGTTGGAAAAGGTTCAATCTTTGGTGCTCATGGACTATAACGCCCCTGTTGCAAGGAGGACACGGCTAAGTGAAGAGAAATACTAGAGGAAGTTATGGGATAAAAAGGTTGGGAAACGAAAACTCCATGATGGGTATGATAAGAAAGAGAAATCATGTGTATTGGTTCGATAACAATAAAAGCATGTTGGGCACGATATAATATTGTAAAAGGCAGAGAGAGATGCAACATGTTGGCATTTTGTGAGTAATAAAGGGTGAATACGTGCATGTCTTGTTCTACATTAACACCAATGTGAAATTTATATAATAAATTGGGCAATATTGATGTAGAGGCCAAATCCTAATAACAACAAAAGAGGAAGAAAAAAAAATGAAAGATCAGGTTGCTCTCTCTTTACGTGATGAGAGCCGTGCGTCAAATATCAGCTGTCATCCCTTCCTCGTCCTAACCATGCTCGTTTTCATCCACGTTCAGCTGATGTCGTCACCCTCCTGGACTTGACATTGTTAAGTCATTTTTCTTCCATGTTCGAGTCGCTGCCGTCACTAGTCTCTTCGACTCTAGGGTGCTGGCCTCGTTATTGTTTCTCTAGAATCCTGAGTGCTGGTTTCGTAGTTCTCTTTCTCCTATGTGCGTCGGCATCTCTTGTGGTTACCTTGATATGGTGGTTTCAACGGGTCTGCTCCTGCTATTGTGCCGATAGTCTCCAAGTCAACAGCGATCATGGTGCAAGTTGCTTCATTGCGGTCAGCGATCAAGGTGGAGGTGGCTTTCCTCACACCCCCTTCGTCATCTCGTCTGCAATCGCCTTACCTTCAGGAGAAGACGGCCGTTATGTAAGGTTTTTATTTTGACCTTTATTGTATTTTGGCTCTTCTCTTAAACCAAAAAAACCCTTATAATACTAATTAGATTCTAGGTTAGAATCAGTGTGGGTTGAAGGGCTTCCATGTCTCCTTGTTGCAGTTCAAAGGTAAAATCATTTGCATTGTTCACATGGATTAATCCACACTTCAATGGATTGATCCAACGTACATTCTTGCATGCTATCTGTTTTCAAGTTGTTGGCAGATTTCTTTCTTCATTCCTTTTTTGAATGTTTCCTCTGTAGCCCAACGGGTGTGTGTGTGGAGATTGGAAAATCTGTGTGTGGAAACATAATATATTATTTTATAATATATTATAGGGAGCATGTCTTTTGTTGATTAAATGACCCATACCCTTGTCCCTTAAATTATGTTGTCTCCCACCTTTAGAAAAGATGGGTTATGAGTTTTTTTATTAAAGTCTACTTTTCAGATTATGGACCTTGCCTCTTCTCTTTGATCAATAGCTTGTGCGGCTCCTTTTGGTTTTAAAGAAACACACCCATGTTTTTTATATTTCTTTCCAATGCTTATTTCTTGAAGAGTCCAACGGCTCTTTGCCTTCTAGGAAGCTTGCTTTTGTTTTTTAATAACCCATACCATTCTTTACAAAAACAAAAGTTGTTTGTCTCCCACCTTGTGTCTTGAGCCGGTCCTTGGTCAAGTTGTTGGAACTGTGGCTTTAAACAAACAAAGTGTTTAAAGACATCTCTATATATATTCTATATCTATCGGCTGGAGAGAGGAGGACTTGTGTTTGAAACGAATTGCATCTCATCTCTTATCCTTTGAAAATCCGTTTCTAAGTTCCTCAAGAACCATTCATGCTAGTCATGTAAAAACAGTTTTTCTGCATCTTGATGTAGAACCAGTTCTATGTTTTTGAAACATTTTATATTTGCTATTGAGCATTCAAAAACTATTTTCTTGTCTCAGCCATTGTTAATTACTTGAGAGTATGAGTATGATTGCATACACATTAATTTCCTCCAAGTATATTCACATTGATTTCGGCTGAGTTTATTGTTTCATTGTTGTTATGTTGATTTAAACTATTTGCTTCAAGTTCATTACTCTTCTAGTTTAATCATCACAACACTTAGGTTTCATTTGTCTAGCTCAATCATACTTTGTGATTGAGATAGATGAATCTGTGAAACCATAACTCACTTCATACATCAAACTACATGCAACTTGAGCTTGGTGCTCTAGAGAGGATTTGCTGCTAAGAGATAAAGAAATGGTGCTTGCTGTAAGGTTGATTGAAGCTGCCTATAGGTGATAGATTGAGTATTGTCTTCCTTCATTTCTTGTATTTCTTAATGAGTGGATTGGATCCCTCCTAGCTTGGTGCTCCCAGTTTTTTACCCACTTGGGTTTTCTGGGTCAACAAATCTTTGTGTATGTTGATATTCATGTTGCCATTGTTGTACTTGCTACATTCTGTTCCAATGACTTCAGCACACTAACGTGGATCAATACTCGTTGTCCTGTATTAATCCAAAATCACAAGGGTTGCTGTTTGTTTTAATACGTGGTGTTGTCTGTATCAATCCAAGTTCATGCAGTTCATTCCTTTAACTCACTGCATATGCTAAGTAATTGAACACCATGGTTGTGCATGTGTTTACGTTTCCGCTTATTCATTCTTCGCCAGGCTTAAAATTTAATTTGGTAGGTCTTTGACCTCTAGCCTACTTCACCCCCCTCTGTAGGCTTTTAGAGCCTAGGGCCTGGTTTTACACGCTATCTAGAGATTTGGTGTGGGTGGCTCTTCACCTAGGGTCTATAGCTTTGATCCTTCTTTTCACAGTGTTGGGCCAAGTTTTTAGCAACTAGGGTTGTTGGGTACCATCATTTTACCAATCTTTACGGATTTGGCTAGTTACTCTACTATGGGAACTCTTAATCCGGGTGATATTGGTGTCTTTTTTGACAAACCTATGGAGACTAGCTAAGTGAAGTCTCCTGGATGCATTCCTTAATTTGTTCTTAGAGCATTCGTGGGCTTGGCATTCGAGCAATTCTCTTATGCTTGATCCCCGTGTTCAGGTTAAGTGGCTAAGCCATTTTTGTTATTGTTGAGTGGTGTTTTCTACATTCTCTCCTTAACTGATCTTTGATTCTCCGCATGTCTCAAGGACTATATTTTCATATGAGGTTTCTTTATCAATGTTCAGATTATACGACGTGCTTGGGGGCTTTTATTTATTTATTTTCTTTCCTAGCTTGTTTGGGTTAGTCTCTTATTTATGTTGCTGCTTACAAATTTCTCTGTTTTCATCGCCAATTACTATTAGAGGTGGTTGGAAATGGTATGCTTAGTGGCTGTTTTCTTTCTTCTCAGCATATTGTGTTCTCTGTTGGATATTCTCATTGTCTTGTGGTTGTGCAAAGGACTATGATTTCATAGCATGACTCTTTTGACAATTGGATTGTGTTGTAATGTTCTCGAAGGTCTTTGTGTCGAAGGTCTATATGTCAGTTTGCTATTTTATTTTATCTTGCTCTAGCATTGGTCTTGCGTGACCGTTTTCAGACTCTCTTGTTAGTCTATAATATATGTGATACTCTTTTCTACCTTGAAATTTGTCCCTCAAGAAGATTTTAACGAGACCACTATTTCATGTCGTTCTACTTTGATTTTATGAATGAATGAATTTCTATAAAAATAAAAAATTAAAAAAAAAATAGAAAAAAAAGGAGAGGAAGCCATTGCTCTCTATTTATTATTGAATGTCAAAACTACCACTCCTTAAAACTCAAAACCCATCTAACTCCCCGACTCACCCTCAGATAGTCGGGATAGTTATCACCCTTCACTCCACACAGCAACTCCCCACGAAAACCAAAATCCGACCCATCCAAAATGCCCCCAAAATCCGAAACCCAGCCCCCAACGACCGCCACAACCACCACCCCCTCCGACCAATCCTCCGCCTCCATCGACCCGATTTTCCTCTTCATTCGGATCCTCCCCTACAGCTTCCTCCGCCCGCCCCGACTCCGACTCAAGCTCCCATCTCTCACCCTCCCCTCCCCCATGACCGTCTACGCCCTCGTTCTCCTCACCTACTTCATGGTCGTCTCCGGAATCGTCTACGATGTCATTGTCGAGCCTCCGGGCATCGGATCTACCCAGGACCGCCTCACGGGTGCGGTTCGACCCGTCGTCTTCCTCCAGGGCCGGGTCAACGGGCAGTACATAATCGAGGGTCTGTCGTCCGGGTTCATGTTCGTGCTGGGCGGGATCGGCATTGTGCTGATGGACTTGGCCCTGGATCGAAACCGAGCCAAGAGTGTGAAAGTCTCGTATGCCACTGCAGGGATATCTTCGGTCGTTTTGGCCTATGTTATGAGTATGTTATTTATTCGCATCAAGATCCCGGCTTATCTTCATTAGCTAGCTAATTTGCACTTAATTTTCAATTTCGATTTCAGTTTCAGTTGATCTTGCAAATTGTGGACCTCAATTATGGTTTAATTTAGACATGGGGTTATATATTTATCGTATAATTAGAATCTGATATCTCTCTGTATCATTTTCGTGATTTATCTGTTTTTGATTTTTACACTCTGCTTTTGTTCAATTGAATTTCTTGTTTGTTGCCTAAAAGAAGCATGCTTTAAGTGGGTTTGGAAGGTCTCACAACAATATTATTGGCTCAGCAGCATAAAGTTTTGTAATTGTATTATCATGGACGAAATGGTAGGGCTTAATTCATTTAACACTAGGGACCAAGACTAGATTATACTCTCATGAAATTCCTTGAATTTGATGTGTTGCACTATGGTGGAGAATGTGAAATTCTCTGTGATAAATTTTGCTTGTAAGTGCAAGCATAATGTCTGCTGGTTAAAACTCTAAATCCTTACATCGTTACGGTAATTTTTCTTACCAATGAATCTGGTGATACTATGACCCGATGGTTTGTATCACCGGTACTTCTATGAAGGACTTCATATGAGATACTGATTCTTCTTTTACTCCAACATGCATAATACTAAATGTCGATATGAGATTGTAACACTCCTAAAGTGCCCCTCAATTTCTATATTAATAGTTTAGTAGCATATCCATATCAATGTTTTTTGATACATAGTAGGAGTTTGAAATAAGCATATGCCATAGGATTGTTAAGGGAACATAGTCTATAGGCTTTTGCAAATGTGAGGGAGTGCTAAACTTTGAATTTCAGGTTTTTTAATAGGGAAGGACTATAATCGTAAATGGAAACGCAGGATGGGTTGGCTTATAACATCCTTTGCGAATTGTACATGAATGACAAATGCATATATGAACGCTTCCCTTGCGTAGATGACTTGTCAACTTTTAGTTTCTAACTACAACAGGGATTATCTTTTGATTGAAGATGTTTTTGTTTACTGTTGTTTCAGAACAGTATTGTAACTTTTGTTCTCTTTTAGGTTGGTAGAGTCTAATCCATATCATATGTGTACCTTGTATCCATATCCATGTTTTCTAGTGGCGGTGTTCTAGTGTTTGAGCAAGCTGCTGCTGCTGCTGCTGCTTATTTAATAGTTAGGAAATGCTCCGTAACTATTACAATTGATTCTTGTTGTCCTCAAAACTTATTTCCTCTGTGGTCTAGAGTCTGTTTGGGTTTACAACCATGCTTATACCAGAAAACTAATCTTACAAAAATACATCCAACAATAACATAATTAATTCTGAACTCCAATCATACAGCAACTCAGAAGACCAGTAATCTTCGTCTATCTACAAGGCACAATCCATAAACTACGAAAGTAAACAGAAGATTCAGCAGCCTCTGTGAGTTTTATTATTAAACCTTATATTTTTTAAGGATTTCAAGGCCATAGATTTGTGATGCACAGATCGGACTGAAAGCCAAACAATGCCAAAGCAAGTATGGAATCCATTTTCGAGGAAAAAACCAACGATTCTGTTTTCAAAATCTCCACATGTCAATTTCTTGTTGATTTTTCATCTGCGGTATGGAAGTAGGGAGGGTAGACTGGAGGATGGGTTACGATGCTTGTGCTCGTGTGTTTTTTGTATTACAAATGGAGTGCAAAAAAACCATTAAAAATGGGAAAAGCTTCTTAAGATCCTAGCGATCAACAGAGGGGAGAGATGTGCATCTCTCTCATTTGAAACAGAGAATTCCTGTGTATGAAAAGTTGATGCCCCAAAAACAAATGAGTTTTTCTATGCATTCCATTTTGTTTTTCATCGGAGCAAGTAATCATCATGTAGGGCCTGTACTTTTGAAAGAGTTTTATAAAAATACCCAAAATAGGGGTTGAAATTATAAAAATAACCAACACCCAAAATACTTTATAAACATACCCAAAATCCATCATTACACACACTCAAAATTCATTTATAAACATACCCAAAAAATATACAATTGTTGATTGTGGGGTTGATTTTGGGTATGTTTCTATGTTTAAATAGTATTTGGGTATTTTTATAAATACATGTATAGAATTAGGTATTTTTATAAATATCTATTAAAAAAAACCACTATACTATGATGCTCTTGAACTTAAGCCTCTAAATGCGCTTACAACGGCCCGATATACCACAACAAAGCTAAGTAAGCTCATCACAAATTGTCTAGCTATCCAAGGAAGTCAAATCTACTGAGGCCTCCTCTAATTAAATGAAGACAAATACCGTTAGATCAAAGGTTAGTTGGTTGATGACAAAACTAGTTTCACATCCAAAACAAACCCTTAATCAATGTAGACCTACATAGGGTGTTATTATTTAGACCCCTCAAATTCGGTCAGTAAACTCCCTTCTAGTGGTAAAGTGCTAGTTCAAGTGGTAAAAAGTAGTTACCTATGCACTCAAAGGTCCTGTGTTCAAATCCTATTTTATGTGAAAATAAAATAAAATAAAAATATCTTATAGTGAAATTCAAAATGACCATTTTAGCCTTGAGTATAAAAGCCTTTTGAAGGACAATACAATCAATTTGCATTTGACAATAGGACTTTCAAATCCTCGTCTAGGAGGTTTTGGACGAGATATATGGATGTTTACTTCTTGAGTTTAGACATTGACCAATTGTGTTTTGGTCAGCCCTCGTGTTGAGCGAAATATGAACAACCACTTTCAACAAGCCAAAGTCCACTTGATTTTTGGCCTAAAGAAATCACAGATTTGAACTCCCAAATTAGGTGATCGCATGCATATAATGAAGGAAAAAGCAACAAAACCAATAAACTAGTTAAGGTGTGAGTATAATGTTTTGTGGAGTTGTGTGGCTTTCATAAGGACGAAGATGATGAAATAGAGGATTTGAAGTTAAAAGTTAAAACCAATGAAGCTTGGTCAGAGTGGAAGAGGCTCTGATTGCTAAGCAAGTGGTCTCAGGATTCGAGCCCTTGTGGATACCAAAAACTTTCTTGAGACAAGTCGCTGCATATGAACTCGACAGTAACTCGGAGAATTAAGCTTGGATCATGCCTGGGAATACCTTGGGAAACCCAAAAAAAGTTAAAAGTTAAAACCCTTTTTTCATGTGAATTGCCACTCACTCAGACAGACTTATTTCCTTAAGATATGCACCCAATTGTCTTATTCATAGTAATATTAATTTAAGAAATACGACTTTTGATTTTGTTTAATTACTAGTATTATATATATATATATATCCTACCATTATTTCCTTTATATTGCCAACAAGCGAAACAGACCCCAAAAAAAAACAACACAATTGCCAACAAGCCAAACAGACCCAAAAAAAAAAAATATCTTAAGCCCAAAAGCACGACAAAACCTGGGATATGGGCCACCCTAGAAAATTTCCTGGTTCGCCATTGAATTTATTATGCACTTGAATTACAAACAATATCAAATCAAGAATATCACTACATCAACCATCTTGAATTGCTCGAGTCCATTTTCAAATTTTAACTATCCATCATTCATGTCTTTATATAATGATGACGGTAACTAATCGTTGGTGAAGAATTCGCAACTTACATGGCTACGGTGACCGCTCCACAAGGTTCTACGATTACAGTCTCACCAAAAATATTAGTGTTTAGAAAAAAAAAAGTATCAGAAAGAATCGTATAACCTGACTATATATAGTCACAAGGGGATTGAAAATCATACACTCACATTTGGCTCGTTACTTTGGGTAGAACAAAGTCTTGGTTCTCCGCCTAAACATATGATTATGAAGCAAAGGATAAGAAAAAAAAGGATATAATAATTCCGGTTTCTACAAAAGATTTATTTATAAAAAGATCCAAAACTGTACATGAAGCCCATGAAATTTATTTACAGACCAGACATGCATGAAATACTAATATTTTAAATGACCCCACAGACCCCATGTATCTAGAGGAGACCTATAATACTATTTCTAATGCAAGCTACATGATCTGCTCGAAGAACTTATGCGCAAGACAACCCTCGATCCTACTATCAACCCCACTTACCCACACGGTTTATAACACCATTAATTACCAATACCATCACCCGAAACAAAAACAAACACACAAACACACACTCGAAATTAACCCCATCCTCATGAGTACTCAAACTCATGATTCATGAACATAAGTAGGTTTCTTAGTTATCATTATTTTTTTTTCCCCAAAAGACGATTGTACCCTTCACCGAGTGAAGTAATTACGGGGAGAGAAGAGGCGACGTGGTGAGAACATCCCCATGTACCTCGGGGAAGCAAGGCCATCGATGGAGCGATACTCGGGCATGATGAACCCTTCTTTCTCCTCCCGGGACACGCTTCGAGCCCCGTTGAACGTGCCGTACTTGACCAACTTGCCCATCCAAGATTTCTTCTTGGGTGGGCTCTTGTGTCCCCCATTCATTTTCTCACTAAGGTACTCCTTCACTGAATGCAATCCTTGCTCAAACACCTCAGGAGGAGGCGAAGACATAGGGTTGCCTTGTACAGTAAGCTTCTGAAGCTTCTTGAGGCATCCGATGGAGTCTGGTAGAGCAGTGATCTTGTTGTAGCTGACGTCCAATTCGACAAGAGACATGAGGAGGCCAATGGAGTATGGTAGGGTCTCGAGGTACTGGAAGTTTTGGCTCACATTGAGAATTTCAAGGTTGATAAGGTTCTCGAGATCTTCAGGGAGAGACCTGAGGCAGTTGAGACGAGCGTCTAGTACGCGCAAAGAGGACAGGTGGGTGAGGGAGCGTGGTAGGAAGACAAGCTTGTTGGAGTTCACTGATAGCTTCTTGAGGTTGTGGAGCTCAAAACCAATGGTGTCTGGGAGCTGGCTCAGCTTGTTGAAGTTGGCATTCAGATCTTCCAATGACCTGAGTAATTGTAAAACCACGATTAAGTTCAAACTAATGTATAATTTAATACACTCGTATGAGTTTTGATTTCAAATTTAAAAAGAATAAAACTACGTGTATGATATTTACTAATAATATCGTAAACTACACACATTTTTATTGAAAAGAATTCATTATTATTTTTTTCTTTGGTATAAGACCCGCTAGTGGGGAACCATTATGTATTGGTTGACCTTATTTTAAAGTGCCGTAACCATTTTGTATTGTTTAGTTTACTGGTTGTACGGTCTATAGTTGCCCTACTTGTCTTTGCATGCGTGTAACTGTTATTTCATGAGTTTTCAATTTGAAATTGAATTCTACTTTTGACTTATTTGTTGTAACTTCTCTTCGCCATTCATTTGGCTCCAACAAGTCAAAAGCAGCAATCACAGCATCAAGATGGACTTCCAAAAATAGTAGTATTTTATTGAGAAATTATCAGATTATTGGACAACAAAATTATTACAACAACTAGAAAGCACTGTCTTTCTCCTGTTAGAAAAAGGATCTAGCTTGAATTAATAACTAGGGTTTTTAAAATATTTCTATTCAATGTTCAAATCTGATCACGATAAGGACTCGTTTTTGGTGTAATTGTGAATTCATGTGAGGCAATGATGTGGAATATAATATAAGAAAATGGTGACATCAGAAGACGGTTTCATAACAGTTGAATATGATATTAATGTATGATTTTGTCATATATGTAAATAAATTAATTACATCCGTTTCATCATATTACTCGACCCAGAAGTTTCTTAGTTCTTTATGATCTTTTGATACAATCAATATTTGATGGGATGAGGGGAGGGAATCGAACCTAAAACCTTAGGTGCACGAGTAAATACTCTTAATCATGTGAGTTAGAAGCCCCTTGCTACTTCTTTTGCTTAAAGAGAAAAGTTATAGTGAGCCACTAAGAGTACCACTAAGAGAAAAGCTAGAAGCCCCTTGCTACTTCATTTTAAGCCAAACATTTTATAACCAGTCATTTAATTAAGATTTTTCTTGGAACACATGGACAATACTAACTAGGATATTCATTAATTAAGTGAAATCTCTTATTTACCTTTCAAAATTTATTTATTTTTAATGATTAAATTTCCAGAAAATCACTAGGTAAAAATACTAATAAATAAATTAAGGATTGCCCTTGTATATTTATATCAAGAATTAATTAATGAAATAGTTATTGTCATTGAATTGGAAAAAGAAAGAGGAACAGAAGGGACAACGAACCTGCAATTTTCAATAGTTTTTGGGAGAAATGCAAGAAGGTTTCCAGAAACATTGAGGACCTTAAGCTTGGACAAACAACCAATTGAGTTTGGAAGAGATTTCAGCTGATTTGAATGCACGTCCAGCACTAGCACGTTTAGTAACCTTGCTGTCAAGGATTCTGGTATGTTCTGTAAAATTTACACCAGAAGAGAATATTAGAAGAAATATGTGCATATATATAAAATAATATACGGTAATATATAAACATTCATTCAAAACCTAAATTGCAGAGGCCTCTCTAATCCCCCAACATACAGAAATATGAACCTTCACCTAAGCAACGCTACGTCCGATCTCATGTACTGGTGGTGCTGCTTACGAGATGAGATGATTGCGAAACTAAATAAATTCAATTAAGCTAGAATTAGTACCTGAAGATTGTTATTGGAAAGATCAAGCTTGCAAATAGTTCCCAAATTAAGGGAAGGATTAGGCAAGACATCAAGAGACATCCCACTCAAATCCACAATCTCAAGCCTCTCTTCATCCATTGACTCTTTCCTCTCATGAGCAGCTCTCTTCTTGGTATCCATTCTTATTTGCTGCTGGTGCTGTTGCTGTTCGTACATCATCTTCGTAAACCCAAGAAAGATTCTAGATCAAATTCCTTCTCGAGCAACAAACAGAAAATTAAAGATAGAAACTTTCTAGAGGGGGGCTTATTTGTGTTTTGCGCTGTGTTTGTAACGTGCTTGTTTGGAAGGAAAGAAAATAAGGGTAAGAATATTTGAAGAGAAGAGAGAGTGTAAAGGACGTACGGAAGGGAGAGAAAGAGGAGAGAGAGAGTACCTACCACGTGTGAATGACGTTAGTGAGGAAAGTACAAGGCCGTATGCTTAGGGGTTGCGTGGCCATGTCTCCCACTTGGAAAAAGTCAACCCTTACCTTCCGGCCACCCGCAAATGTAGCCCACTTTGGCTTATTGTGATTTGCCCTATTCTTATCGCTTACTTATTATTTTCTCGGTGTTGGTCCTTGGACCAAATCCAACAAGCAATTTCTCTATGTTTTTATTACTCGTTTCTTTAGTTTAATTAGTCTTTTATAAAATTGTCAAATGGCTACGCAAGGGGTATGCATGTACTGACAATTTATCGATTGTTTTCTTCCTTAGATTCTTACAATTCTTTAACTAATCGGAATTGAAGAGTCTGGACATGAAATTTTGAAGTAGCAAATAAATCTTTTTAAATTGCCACATAGGTCCACAAATTTTAATTTAAAGAGTTTAATTTACTACTACTATTGGAGATGCTCTAACCTTGCGTTTGCATAATAGAAATAAATTTGGAATGTAGATAATAGTCAAATTTTCTAAATTGGTATAGATAATTAGTTCCTTTGTTTGTATTCATGAACAAGGAAATTTAGAATTTTCATGTTTGGATGGTATAATTTTCGACAGTTCATTTTACTCTGCAACTACTCCAAGTTGAACTAGAAAAAGTAGAAAACATGTGATTGTGATGGTTTAACCACTGCTCTAGGGAATATGGTGGTTGTGTTATGACAAAATATTCGAGGGCATATTGTCGAAACAATGTACCTCCATTCATTTCAACAATTAAATTATTAGATATGTTTTTTTTTCCTAACTCTCTCAAATCATGCACTAAAACCTTTTGTGATGATAATGTGAAAAGATACTTTAGTGGTTGAGAGAGGAGTTTTCTTTTCTTTTATTTATTTATTTATTCCTGATGAAAAGGGAACATGTAGTTTGATCGGACCATGTCAGAGAGTGTAAGCATATACGGCTGGTAAGAACTCAGAAAATTTTCATTGTGATATTCATATTACCATTACTGGTTCTCTAAGATCCATGAATGAATGAAATTTTTGGTCTGACGTTGGTGCCGCAACGTGGTGTTAATAATTCTTCATGTTATAACATGTGTATCTATTCATTAGTATTATATTATAATTTTATTATTCACTTATATTATAACTCGTGAATTACTAACACCAAGCAATGGTGTGACTTGTCATATGTTTTTGAAATATCAACCTTATCATCCACATATGATGGCGTTGTGGTGGTCACACCCAATTTTTATTTATTATTTTTATCCTAGGTCCATGAAATATTAGAGAAATAATTGGATGGTGACACCAAAGGAGACGTTACTAAAGTTCTTCTTAACATATGATGCTTTAGCTCCTCAAGATCTCATCTAAAGTTCTTCTGAACTTCGTCGTAAATTCGATAGGGGATATACGTATACTAATTACATAATAAAACATATATGAAACATCGGTCCTCTTGTTTTACATTATTAGTATCCCACATTGGAGATAGAAACTAACATAAAGGGCTTTTTCTTTGGATCAAGAAAAAATAACTTAATTGAACTAGCAAATTGCAAACTTTACAAATGTAGGAACTGAAAAAATCATGAAAACTAGATTCAAGTTGGAAAATTGTGTCTCGTTAAAACCTTGCCATAAAAAACCCATAGAAATGAAAATTCAATATTAAAAAAAGAGTACAACTCATAAAAAAATCCCTGCCTACCCACCATCCCTATCTTCAATCAAAATAGAAAACAACCAAAAAGGTCCATCCCTATCCCATCTACAATCTTGCCGTACATATAACCCATGTTGAGCCAACGAATGAGCTGCCCCGTTGCCCTTCTTGGGTTGGAATAAAACATTCACAACTCTCAGTTAAAAGCCTTTTAATATCGTACACAAGAGCTTAAACGATCTTAAGTTAAGTCTCTACATCCATCGTTAATTGATTTTATGTTGAATGTTCACATTCTATTATGATATCAAAACTCACAGTTATTTATTACGCTTTGAAAGAAAGAAAGAAACTTCAAATCCCATATATGGTGCTCGGAGCTCTTATAATATTGGGGTTGTGATATCTACTTTTGTTTGTCATTTCCACAAATTTTTTCTTCTCCCATTTGGCCTGCAAGTGTATACAGCAACAACTATTTGTGCAACCAGGTCCTCTTTTATCTTATCCTCTAATTAAATTCCGACCATTGAATGATTTGTGCAGCACATGCTTTTTAGTTCGCAGTGATTACTTATCTTAATCTACATAGCAGACCTTAATTCAATAATCTCAGTGCTAATCAAACAATCATCAATCTGATGATTTTTTTTCATTAAAAGTTGGTTAGCATAATTTATGCCGAGAATAATGCGTTTATTCTCTGCATATCCATTGTACGTACGTGACATAGATCTTTAAGTATGAATATTTCTGCGCTGCCCTAAAATTTGACTTAAAATTCAGAGGCAATGAGAAAATTGTGTGTGCCCATCTAAGTCAAAATATTAAGATGTGATTTAGGATTGTGTTTAAAAAAAGCGATGAACCAATTTAAGTGCAAACTAATTTTAATAGAAGCCGCCTACAACTTTTGTCACCTGGTCTCTTATAAAGAAATCTCAAATTCTTTGCTTTCTTGTGAGCCGTACATTTTTAAGATCCTGAAATGTACAGCGTAAGCACTAGATATTGATGATAAGGGTAGGAACTTGTTCAACAAGGGTTGCTATACATATTTTCCATGGCTTATGTCACGTACATTAAAAATTCTGGACATATATATGGTACTGTACGGCAAGTCTTGGATGATTATGGGATAATAAGGTGGGAACAAAACAAGATTAAGAAGTCAAACAACTCCTGTTTTTTTCACACAAGGACAAAAACCGTATCAGATATTCACATTTCGTACATGTTTAAATGTGGCTTTCTTTAGCAAATGACAACGAAATGATGTGCTCATCTGATGCTTGACAAAATACATATAGGACTGGAACTCAGGTGTTTAAGAAGGTTTGCTTAACACATCACTTAAGAAGTTAAGATAATACAAATGGTTTTACTGAAAATTAAAATATGATTATGATAGTACACATCTTGATAAGCATAAATTAAACTCAGATTATAACATTCTTAATTGGTTAGGTCGGCTTTCATTTGTTTTTTGTTTATATTTTAATTAAAGATAGATAACGAAAAAGTGACGCAAGAGTGAAGAAAAAGATTATAGATGCAAATGAGGGAGAAAATGTATGGAAATAATTCATAAAGTAAATAAAAATAATAGTATATGGGAAATGGAAATTGCAGACAATCTTTTGGCTTGGGGCACGGAGTTAGCAAAGGGCCATTCTCTTCTCTTTAAAACAGTGAAGAAGTTTAGGACTTGTTTAGTATCTTATCCAAGAGGGAACTCAAAAATTATTATTTTTCTTTAAAATAAGGAGTTCTCAAATTCATTTTTTAAGATTCAAAAAGTTATTTGGTATGCAACTTGAAAACTGTTTTTGAATGTTTAAAATTTGAAAACTTGTTTGGTTGAATTCTTGAAAACAATTTTTTTTCTTCATTTTTTATAATTAAGATATTTTGATAAACATTATCAAAATTATATTAAACATACTATTTTAACATCCATATTTTAATACCATACATGCATGATCGACAAGCTCAATTGGTCTTTTTATTTTTTGGTTCTGAACCACGAGGTGGTCCTGAATGAGCCCCAATTATGGGTGACACCTTTAAGCTTTAACCACAACCCAGACTAATCCCCGCTCACACTTGGGTCGGCCCATAAAGGGTAAAGTGTTGGCAAAAGTGGTGACTCCGTACAAGAGTAGGGATCGAACCCCTAACCTGTAAGATCCCACATTGACCAACGGAGAAGTGGGTGATGTGCCTTATATGTGCACACCCGCATCCATCTAGCACGAGGCCTTTTGGGAGCTCACTGACTTCGGATTCTTAGGAACTCCAAAGTTAAGAGAGTTGGGGGTAGAGCAATCCCAGGATGGGTGACCCACTGAGAAGTTGCTTGTGAGCTCCCAGAAACAAAACCGTGAGGGGCGGAGATGGGGGCCCAAAGCGGATAATATCGTGCTACGGCGGAGCCGGTCCAGGGATGTGACAATTTGGTATCAGAGCCACTCTGCCGTGTGGTGCGAGTGTGCCGACGAGGGACGTCGAGCCCTTAAGGACGGTGGATTGTAAGATCCCACATTGACCAACGGAGAGGTGGGTGATGTGCCTTATATGTGCACACCCGCATCCATCTAGCACGAGGCCTTTTGGGAGCTCACTAACTTCGGATTCTTAGGAACTCCAAAGTTAAGCGAGTTGGAGGTTAGAGCAATCTCAGGATGGGTGACCCACTGGGAAGTTGCTTGTGAGCTCCCAGAAACAAAACCGTGAGGGCAGAGGGGGGGCCCAAAGCGGACAATATCGTGCTACGGCGGAGCCAGTCCGGGATGTGACATGACCTCTCTTAAGGAATGATAGTGTCGAACCACTCACACCAACCACCTTGGTTAGCTCAATTGGTCTTTTAGTCTTAAATAATACATATTAAATTAAAACATTCTAGACTAAATAAATTATAAGACTAATGATTCTGAATATAATCCATCCACATTGCTTCGACATGCGAAATGTTACAAAACATATTTCAGATGCTCATGTTTGTCAATCTAAATACATGACATCTACTCCTTAAATTATTGATTTCCCTAAGCAACAAGTTAGGCATGGGTATCTACACTAACTCTTTTCATTCTTAAAATGTTTAGCATGGTATCTATTAAGTTGCAGTTTAAGAACGCATAACACAATGGAAATCGACAAACACACAACTCCTAGAACATGGTATCTATTCTAGTTATTCATGATGATTAATTTCAAGAACTTATAACTAGTTCTTTTATTACTCTCTCACAGGCACAAAACTTGGTCATCTAAATTTACCTATGTAACAAACTCAATACACAGCATGTATATGGTGATCAAGCATAACATAACGTATGTAAAGAGTAAAATATAATATGAAATAAATCAATTAAGCATCACAAAAGTAGTTTACAACAAAGGCATATCGAAATCCTTAAAGAAACATAATTAGAGCTTCAATTGAGCCCTAACTAAAGTACTCAGTTACCCATAATTTAAATAGACAGCAAGAACATACAAAACAAAAAATAAAAAGAGGAAGAAGATAGCTCTTTGATGATGTGTTGGTCAGCCAAGAGTGATTGGATGACGCCTTGACGTTCCTCCTTGCTTCCTAAGCCTTTCAGCCCTTGGAACCTTGGAATGATGGAGGAGAATGGGATGTTGTGGCTGCCCTCTCCTTTCCTTTCTTTTTTTCTATTTTTATGACTCAAAAATCAGCTCCCTTCTTACACAGCAGCCGCCCTTCCTTCCTTTCTCAAAGAAAGTTTGTTGCTCCTTGTATTCTCCACATTTCTGAAACCCTACATATTTTTTATTCAGACATATAAACTCCTGGGAAGTAGGAATATTCCTCATTGGCCCAATTGATTTGATTTGGGCCTCAAAACTTGGACTTAAGAAAAGATTGCGAATTCCCGCGCAGCTCAAACTACCTCTACTAAAATCACCATAACTTCTTCTAGAAAAATGATATTAATGAATCGTAAAATTCCCCAGAAAATAGACATCCGTAGATTTCCAAGAATTTGTGGCTCAGCTTCTGGTTCTTCCCGAGTTAGTACAGTATAATTCGTGAACTTGACTGATCTGACAGGCCTTTCAAACTCAATTTTCTCTTTTTAGCTAATTTTCCACCATTTGCTTGTGATTACCTAAAAAAGTAATAAAAGAAGGAAAAACCTATATAAAAGAGTAAAACAAAGGTGTAAACATAGAGAAATATCATGGATAAATGTCGAATTTATGAGCACATCAAATTCCCCAAACTTAAACCTTTGCTTGTCCTCAAGCAAAACAAAGAAAAGAAGAAAAATAGAATAAAACTAAACTAACCCTATTCTTTTTTAACAACACCCATAGAGAATCACTAATGTACACGACTAAAGGAAAAATTTAGAATTATATGCAGAGCTCTAAAAGTTATCTCAAATGATAGCACAACTCAAATACATAACATGTTACACGTGTAATGTGTGATAGTGTGAGAGTCCGTTTAAAAAAAAAAAGATCAAACAAAAATAATTGTTATATATATAGTTTTATGTAATAAATATTTATCTTATTTTATTACATATATTATTCTATTAAGATAAATATCTTATTCTATATATATATATATCTCTTATTTTATCAAGAATATGGAAGATATTTTGTATATCTTACCGTCATTGGTGAGGTAGTTATCCAAGATAACAAGTTTGTTGCCAAACCAATAAAAGAGAGAGAGAGAGAGAGAGAGAGAGAGAGAGAGAGAGAGAGAGAGAGAGAGAGAGAGAGAGAGAGAGAGAGAGAGAGAGAGAGAGAGAGAGAGAGAGAGAGAGAGAGAGAGAGAGAGAGAGAGAGAGAGAGAGAGAGAGAGAGAGAGAGAGAGTTAAGTAATGAAATTCTTGGAATAGATATAGGGCTTAGCTTGTATTTTCTTGGAGTATTGCTTTGGAATCGAGGTAGGGATTTCTTGGGGTACCTTTACGGGGATTGATCTAATTAAATTTCGTGAGCATTATATTATGCATGATATTATTATTATTAATATTGGGTGTTAAGTGTTGTTAATGATCTATATTATTTTATTAATATTGACATGATCATATGTTATCGGTGATGGCTGGAATTCTTGGGTTGATGGAAAAGAGGGTAATGGAAATAGTCTTTTGTGTAGTTGAGTCTAACTCTTGGCAGGTACCAGGTCTAAGGGATCCCACAGTGCACATGGTTTTTATTGGGTGATTCGGGACTGGCGAAAGGGAGTTAGACAAGATGACTAACAAAAGGGGAAATTATGGGATGATTGAGATGGGTGTTAGTTCATATAAATGGGCATTCGGGACCAAGTGGTATAAGCATGGTATGGGACGTGCATGTTTGCTTGTCCAGTTATATGAATTAACGGGAGTAGATGAAGAGCATTCATTCATGCATTAATATTGTTAATATGATATTTGGGTGTGTGATTGCATGTCACTTAATTTAGTTATATCAATCTACTGTGGTAAGGTCTCATGTCCCTCCTGAGCGGTGGTTGCTCATCCCTCACCCCTGTTTAATTTTTCAGATGAATTAGTGGGCAAGACAAGGACTAAACCAGTTGAGGCTGAATTAGATGAGAGTGATAGAGCTTTATTTATTAATTGTAAAGTTGTAAGATTTTTGGAGGTATTTTTATAAGAGAAGTTTATTTCAAACCCCTGTTTCGGCTTTCTTTTTATTTATTATTTTCTCACGAACCGGGCACGGGGTTTCCGCCTACCCCGGGTCCCGGGCGTGACAGATAGCCAACCATCAATATAATTCATCAAAATCAAAATAGGGCACATTCAAACTTATTTCAACTCCTCACAAGGTATGCCCTCATGCTTTTTACTCGTATTTTCTGGTTTAAAATGTTTCACTAAAGTGATCTCATGAAAACACACCACCATATGCTTGCTTGTCCGCCAAATCTCTACTATCAACGTCACACAACTTCTTGGATCAAAGAGGTCTTTATTTAGGTTGTAATGAGACTGAGGGTTAAGGTAAGCAAGAAATGAAAGGTATGGAAAATACAAAGTCTAAGGAACTTAGAAATCGTAAAATTAGGCCATTCAAGCACTTATGTCTAGGGATGGCAAAAATCCCCGTCGGGTCGGGTCCCCATCGGGGCCCGGGCATAACGGGGGGAATTTTGGGGGCTAAAGCGGGTACGGGTACGGGGAGACCCGAAAAAAAAATCCCGACGGGTTCGGGCCGGGTATGGTAAGCGTGTCCCCGTCCCCGAACCCGGCCCGAAATATATATTTACAATTTTAATTAATAAATATTTAATTCTAAGTCTAACCCTAAGTGAGTCATATTTATTCACCTCCATTCACCAAATGCCTTTCTCCCTCCAGCGCCTCCTCGGACTTTTGGGTATCTCTCTCTCTCTCTCAAGTGTTTTCTTTGGGTTTCTATTTCTCTTGTTCCCGAATCAATGTCCATATTTTTTCAGTTTGAATTCCTCTTTGCTTTTTCTGATTCTTCCTTGAACTGAATCTATTCAATGGGTTGGTGGCTAATTTTCCATATTGTTAAATGTTTGGTAAATATCCAATCACGTATTCTGCTGGTAGGAATGGTTGGTTTGTGGTGTTATCTGATATGTTGATTTATTTGTAGGTAATATATGGAGGTTCAAAGTGACCTTCCAGAGATTGCATTTGCAGGTGTGTTTAGTTTCCATTATTTCATTGATGCAATCCGATTGATTTTTTTTAAATTCCCTTTTTGAGTACTTTACTTCTGATGTGATTTATGAGTTCATAATATTGAGTGTGTTGAGTTTCCATTACTGGTTGCGAAATAACATCTTTCATGTATTAGAAGAGTGGAAATGCTTTTATCCTAGGACCTAGAAGAGTTATAGTCAGTGGTTTCATCGCAACTTTATTTTGATATGCATGTGATTACCCCAGTTTTTATATTTGGGTTAGGCTTTTTCCCTAGAAATGAAAATTTAAAGTAAATTATGACGAACCTCTTCCTCTCACTTTCAGGGAGAACTAGTTTGTATGCTTATGTTTGTTAATTACTTATGGATGTGATGCAGGTCTATCACTTTCAGGGAGAACTTTTTACATGAGACAATAAGTAATGTTGTTGACTTCTTTTGCCTTTCCAGGAATGGGGTGTTGTACGAACATAGACAAGCCCGGTCTCACTCAGGTTATAAAATAGCCTTTGTTGCTTTCTTTGATTTCAGGAGCTGTTCAGTTTGCTGATGACAACTGTGCTTCTTTGCAGACTATTAATTTCTTCAATCTAGGATCAAAGCTCTCCTTGGTTGATTTGCCTGGATATGGTTTTGCTTATGCTAAAGAAGAAGTTAAGGGTGCTTGGGTGGAGCTTGTGAGTATACAACTTTAAGTTCTCCTTTGTTTTCTGGAGTGGAAATTAGTTAATTTATCAAATTTTTAGCATATCACTGGTGCTTCTTTTCCTGTAAGTTTTGTTAAATGTGCCGATATAACTGCTTGCTTTGGCACTTCTAATAGGTAAAGGAGTACGTTTCCACAAGAGTTGGTCTAAAACGAGTGTGTTTACTTATTGATACAAAATGGGGAATGAAGCCAAGGGATCATGAACTCATTGACTTGATGGAAAGGTACCACCAGGAGACACTCTTGTAAAACTACTATTTGGTTGCACAATTTATGTGGTAGAAGATAATATAGACCTCCTTATTATCTTCATGTTCTATACTTGCACACACTTTTGTAAATGTGCATCCTGGAACCATATGGCTTGTGCCTGCGTTTTATGATGTTCATTGCTTGATTTCCAGAGCTCAAACTAAATATCAGATTTTATTAACGAAGACAGATACGGTTTTCCCGATTGATGTGGCACGTCGTGCAATGCAAATTGAAGAGGTGAATGTGACTTATTTGTACTGCTAATAGATAGTATAAAAGTAGCATTTTCTTTAGCAAGACTAACCATTTTAATACAACATATTTGATTTTGCAGGGTGCCCATAACTCTTAATGCATACCCATAACTCTTAATGCAGGATGCATTTCAATTCTTTTTCCTTTTTCTATGTGAATCAATCTGTAATAGGTGGTTATTTATTTGCAGGCTGTGGCATACTTCCTAGTATGATTGTTTTTGCTTGGCAAATGGCCTGCTCATCTGCAAGCTGAAAGTCTCAAATTCATATAGATGCCTTTGGTGCAGATTTGTTCGCCTACAGATTGACCAGGACTGACTTGGATTTATTTTTGCTTATTTTGATTAAGTTGTGTACTTATTTGTGAGATGATATGAACATAAACTTTGTAACATGATGAAGCTTTCAATTTTAACTTTTTTATAATTATATTATTTGTTGTTTATTGGGTTTTTAAAAATGAATTGAGGCAATTTTGAGTATTTGAGTTTAATTTTATATTTCTATTAAATGTGTTTAATGATATATTAATGTGAAAATAAATATTTTTTAGAAGCAAATTTGGGGATTGGGGGCGGGTATGGGGAATGGTCCCCCGACGGGTGGGGGCGGGGAATCCCCGAACCCTATTAAACGGGGATCAGGGGGGGGGCGGGGGAGGGTTTGGGATTCGGGATCGGGGATGGTATTGGCAAACCCGGACCATACCCGGCCCGTTGCCATCCCTACTTATGTCTGGGATGTGCAAGTGAATCAAAATATATCTTACTATATTTTGTCATTAGAGAGTGATGATACTTGCTTTTTGAGCCTACTCTGATCATGTCTTAACTTTTCATTGTCTACTTGTCTCTCCAAGAGAGCTATGATATCATCTTGTGTGTTCCTTGGCTCTGAACCCCATTTTCCAAAATGTGCCCTGTCTCTGAGCATTGTTGCGTCGGATTCACTTGCACCAAAATGGATTCAACTGCATCCTCAACTTGTGATACTCGCAAGTGTACGAGCCGTTTGGTAGTATAGCATATGTAAGTGCGAGGTCGATCCCACGAGGATTGGTGATTGAATGATCCAATTCATTTCCCCTACACAAAACAAAAATGAAAAAGAAAATAAATAAAACAAGAAAAAAAAGGAAATAACTCAAGCAAATAAGTTCCCAAGTTCAATTAGATTAACGGATTGATTCTAGCTAAAGTATGATTAAGCCATGGTGTTTGGTCAAAACATTGTGTTCCTAATTCCCTAATTTGATCATTTGTTGTCTAACCTAAAATTAAGTATTAGGAACCCATTAAGCATAGAAGAACAATTTAAACAACCAAGCATGTATCTAATCCCTGTTGTCGAATGTCCATACATACTCTTCCTATTCATAGTTCAATTCGAATTAAAGCATGGTGTATACTCTTAATTCAAACCAAGATAGCTAACATGCAAACCTAAATGGTGATCAATCATTCAAACTAGCATATTAACTTATAAGCATAATGAATAAGAACAAAAACCATAATTGAAACTTGGAAACTAATTAAACTTGAATACTTAAGAAATAATGTACATTACAAATAAAAGTAAAGTGGCACTAAGAAAACTTGAAGGAAAATTTAGTAAACTCATTTAGTTACAACAATTGACAACTTGAAAGGAAACTAAGAGAATTTGAGGGAGAGAAAGGAAGGGAGCTCTAGAGAAGTGTTTGAGAGCTCCCCCCTTGAGGTGTGTTTTTGAAGCTTGAAGGCTTCTCTATTTATAGGGCTAAGAGGGAGGAACATCATGATGAAATGCAACACCACCATTCCTCCTTTAATACAACCCATAACTCCCACTTCATCTTGTTCATGTTAGTGTGGTTGGAATCAATCCCATCTCATACTTCTTTTCCTGCACTTCCAGCTTTCTTCACATGGGTTATCAAATGTGTTCAATTTGTGGCTGACTTTTGCTGCCAACCCACGTGGTTTGCCTTTTGCTTGCTGAAAAAACGATTCTTCTGAACCAGACTTGGTGTAGGAAGGCCACAGGTTTCAAAATGTATCCAATGGGGCTGAAATTTGGATATGTTATACTAGACACTCATTGGAATAACTTCTAAGAATAAAGTATTTGCATCGGAGCAGTATAAGTGTACGTTTTGGCCACTACAAGTTGGCTGCCGAAACAGGGACTGGAATTGACTTCATTTCATTTCATTTCTTTCTTTTGCTTCACATGCATGCACATGCTTCTCTTTAGTAGCTCAAAAGCTGATCTCCAGCTCCAAAGTGATCTGCCAATTCAATGCCCATGTTCAAAGGCTGAAGCAAAATGCCTCTCATCATTCCTCCTTCTTCTCTCTCTCCTTTCCACCATGGCACTTTAACCTTTGTCTCTTCCTTGTCCCCTTTGCCATGATGTATTTTTGTCTTCACAAATATGCTCTTTTAGACTTTCATAGCTGGAATGCCTCCCAACTTTACTCATTATGTTGGGTACAAAGTCAGTTATAGCTGGGGTGAGGCACATGGCTAAAAGGAGGCATATGACTAAAAGCTGGCAGCTGCAAATCCTCTTGAGCAGGGTTCAGTGTTGGCCGGGCTAAGGACTCCAGATATATTCAATTGGGCTGAAATTTGGATATGTTGTACTAGACATCCATTGGAACAAGTTTCATGAAGATCATCACCTCATTAGAGCCCCATAGCATGCTGATCCAAGGCCAGGAAGTTGACCTACGAAATTGGGCTGGCAAGGGGTTGTAGCTAAAATGAGTTTGTCTTTAAGCTCTTCTTCCATTCACCCAAATCAGGCCTTAACATGCATGGATTGCATCATTTCCTATCCAAAGCCATCATTGTTACCTAAAGCTCAATGAACTGAAAGATAAACACAAAAAGGGTTAAAAGCACAAGTTTAACTCAAAAACATAACCAAATCATAAGCTAGAAGGGTACAAAATGATATACAATCACGAACCGATCAAGCATTAGCTGCACTTCATACTCTCTCTCTTAGCGATGTTTGCTTATGTTCCTTGCACATGGTTTGCTTCTGTTTCTTCTATATTGTTTTCACTCATGTGCTTGAAGACTTGGTCTAGGATATTTTGCTAATGCATCTTTGATCACTTGAGTTATTTGTTAGTTCTTGCTTGTGTTTTTTTAGGGCAAAACATGTATTTCACAGGGTCGATGCTACATATGATGCTTGTCATGATATTGCGTTAGTTGACTAGTCATCTGGTGGTGTTGTGTTGGACTCTTGTCCTGGTATTGCATTAGTTAACTAGTCATCAATTGGATTCTACCCGATACAGCCTTTTCGTTTTAGCAGTTACTTTTTTTTTCTTTGTTTTGGTTTAGGCGGTTCTTTTTCATTAGGGTCAGTTTTCTTCTTTTCCTTTTTAGGTCTTTTTCCCTCTTCTTTTCAGTTTGTCTCCTTCAGCCGCTAAAATAAAAAACGAAACCCTTTTTCAATCCTCGTGTCTTCTTCTTTGTTCTCTGTTTTCCTTTTCCTTCCTGTCGCCTTTTCTCTTTTTCGTATTTCTCTTTCAGCGTGCCCATTTCCTCGTGATGTTTAAAAAATCTCTCTTCCTCTTGTTTTTTTTTTTTTTGGAATTGCATTTGATAAAACGTCAAATAGGCAAGTGTACAAAGCACCAACCAATGGCACAATAGAAATGTAACACAACTAGGAAGGAATATCTAAACTTAAACCAAGTCTAGAATAGAGTTCGTGAACCCAACACAACAAAAAAAAGCTCTAAACAATACAACAAACATAATCCAATGGCCCACCCCAAATATAATCAAAGCCCTCAAATAAGCACACAACCCAGTTCACACCCAAACCTCTCGCAAACCCTAGCCTAAGCACATAAAAGTCGCCGCCGTCTCCAAGAGGACTAGGACTGCACCATCGCAGCCAAAAGTGAGAAGAGACACCGCCACAGCACAAAACAGCATAGTTGCACATAAAAGACCCACAAATCTGCCACCAAGACCACAAATGGCCTAAACCACAACCATATCAACTCTATGACATTCCACCCATGAATCATAAACTCCACCAAGCTTGAACCTGCCTATGCCCCACAAATAATGCAACAAACAATCAAAGCAAAACCAAGGGAAATCAAAACCTGAAGCCCAAAGAAATTCAAGAGAGTGGAAGGTGGTGGTGCAAGCACCAAAGCAAGAGCTCTATACACGTTCGGATTGGGACTTGAGAAATCGCGTTTTGGATTAGTTGCTGTTAATAGCCGTTAATATATTCGGAATAAGGTACTGCATACCTTGTGGAAGATTTCAAGTGAAAAAGCGCTTGCAATTACTAGCTCGTCGAGTCACGAGCACGCCAACAAGATTCTACATGTTCTTCGTCTCGAAGGTCGTTGGATTAGCTATGAGAGTTACTCCATTGATTCCATGTACCCAAGACCAAGGCTCTTGGTGAATTGCCTAAAGGAGAGTGTTTAGGGAGATATGAGGTTTCTTTCTATGTGGGTGTAAAACTCTCTACAACTCTTTGATATGCACTCACACTTCTTGTCTCACACACACCAACGTAGAGAGTATGCACTAATGCTTCTCATCTCTACTTCACTTGCACACACTCCATCTATTTATATGAGTTGTTTTAGCTCATCTCAAGAGAGCATAAAACATGCATTAGTGCTTAGGTTGGTATAGTGCCTTAAAACAAGGATTAATGCCTTAATTTGTGTAGTGCCATAAAACAAGGATTAGTGCCTAATCATTATTTTATTACAGTTGCTACAACCCGTAGGAAAGGCCAGATCGAAAAGGAAGAACGAGAATCCAAGGGGTAGATGGAAGATGGTAGGACAAAATTAGGTTTAGAGAGAGGTTGATGGAGAATTGAGAACACATATTAAAATGAGACGTATAACCTCAGATCCTCCCATAAGAGTGGGGAGAAATCACCAAAGAATGCAAAGAGAGAGGGAACGGTGGGAATGGTAGAGGATGGTGGGAATGGTTGAGTATGGTGACACTGGTAGAGGGAAGAGAGAGGAGAGAAGAGAAGGTTGAGAGAAAATGAGAGGAGAAATGAGGACATTGAGAGGACAGGAGAGGGGTTCTCCTCCTTGATGATAAAGCTACGAGTGGGTTTTTCCTAGGTTAGTCAAGCGCTGGGAGAGAGAGTTGAGAACGTATTGGGTCATAATCAGTTCTTCCTCTTTTGTTTAACTTGGGATTTGTGAACATTTGTTGTATTTCTTTTGAGTGTGAATAGTGTAGATGATAAGATTAATCTTCAACTATTTTTAAATTTGAAATTCAGAACAATTATATTATTGTAATGAATGAATATATTATTAATCAATATGAAATGATAGTATGAAATGGGCCAAACGAGTAGTTAATATAGCATTAACTAATTAACCGGTTAGCGCTTGAACGACTAAATAAAACAAGAACCCTCTAATAATTTTTTAAAATTTTGTGAATGGCTCCCTCTAATGTGAAATCCCAACTCCGCCACTGGCCCCTATATTGAGCATAGTGAAGCTCCCTTTTAGTTTTTTACACACCTGCACGGGATTTCTTCCCTACCCTTGGTCTGGGGTGTGATACTGACATGGAATATTATAGGAAAGTTGAGCAAATGATAGCGTTTGCATACGCTGACTTTAAATCAAGTAACAAAATGAACCTCTTTTGTAACCGAGAAGAAACGAACGAATTAAACTAATCAACCTAATTGACCGTAAACCAGGTTCTCTAGTTAGGAAACAAACAGAACAATTAAAGCATTCTAAATTAGAAAAGCTTATGTGTGTTGAGTATACGGTATCTCTCGCCCGTTTGACCTTCCTGATCCTTTTGCGGTTGCTTGTGTTGGAATGCTGAATGAGTTGAACTGCTTTGCTAGTTCTTGTGTGTCAAGTACTTTACGAATAAAATTATCGCAAAAAGCATTCTGCAAGAGATAGAGATTTTTGTCAACGACCAACAGAAGATTATCGAGTGTTCAACTTGTTCTACTACATGCCAAAATCATAGAACTTACTCGGCAAACCCAAGAGTGAGGGAAAACTGCCACTCTTTCTGGTTAAGCGCCACTGTGGAGAACGTTTTCCCTAGAAACTCAATGACGATAAACTGAAGAACACAGAAAACTAAGTGTCATCAAATGCAAAATTCGTCAAGATGACAAGTGACCAGAAAGGAAAAACAAAAACAAACAAAAAAAGAAGAAAACAAACTAAATATTTCTAACCTGACTTACGAGAATTATTCCCGCTATTCCGATAAAGAGATAGTTTGAAGTAATCCACTTCTTAGGCTTCGATAGTATACCCTTCTTTCGAGCTTCCACTTGATGGATAATCTGTCATTTGAAAAATTCAGATTCATTGAAATCATAATGTAACATAATCTCATCCAATCTGGAAGGGCACATAAAGGGCTATGGCTCTTTTCTTCTTTTGATAAGACAGGAGAAATGCGATTCAAACTTTGAACTTATTCCAGGATTGGGAAGAGAAGTAGGAGGACTACACTAATAGCTAGGTATGTTTCAAAGTGCGCTAATTAATGAAAAATCATGCTCGAACTTTAGACCAAAACTAACTATTCAATTGAAACAGCCATATCAACTTCGTCATTTCACATGCTAGACAAAAAGGGGAAGCTAACTTACTTGACAAACAACAAATGTGTTAAATATCATTGTGTTCTTCACTTTGATGGCATGACCGCGGTTATAACTTTTCAGTAAACTCCGTCCTTGAAAATTGATGATAAGAATGGCAGCAATTTGGTACATGGCCTGAAATTTCCAAACCAAATTTAGAATGACAAATTATGAGGAAGACAACTGGAATGCGAAAAATATATGTAAGAAAACTACATGGATTGACCAAATAATACTTTTGGGTAACATGAAATCAAGAGAAAAAATCCATGTACCTGAAAAACCAGTCTCTTCCACTTTACATATCTTTTAAGAGGTTGTCTGTAAAACATTGTCCCATTAGAACATCAAATTTATGCCAGCCAACAATTTGGTTTAACTAGCTAGCAACCTCAAAATTCAAGAGATATGGGCCTACTGGAAGTAAGCATTTTGATCGAAATAAGAACTAACAGAACATAACTATGTCAGCAGAAGTGAAGGTCATCACCGTGGATCATGAAAATTTCATGGTTAGGTATTTATAATTTAATCAGATATGTCCATCATCAAAGAAATGTTACCCGGGTTTGACAAGAAGTCCCGGCATCAGTTCATCTGCTGGAGGTTTAGTAACCAATGATAGTGGTACAAGAGCTACAATGATTAGGTTCACCCAGAGAACCTGTACAAAGCACAAGCAGAAAAGAATCCTTAATTAATTAGGTGCATTCTCACCTAAAGACTTAATAATTGAACAATCTAATCCTCTAATCCTAAATCACAACTAAAATTCTTCTAGTAACAAGTAGAGAGAAGGGGAGCAACACAAACACAGAGAGAGGGGGAGAGAGAGAGAGAGAATTACCTGAAAAGCATTTAATGGGACGTGACCATAGAAAACTGCCGCCATGAAATTGGTAGTTAGTGCTACAACATTGACTGTAAGCTGCAACTGCATAAACTCGATAATATTTGCATGTACAAATCGCCCCCATTTAAAAGCCTACATCCATTAAACCAATTCCAATGTTATACAATGATCAGCATTAACTATTTTCAATTAACAACAAAATTAAAACACTTTCAGTTCAAGCATGTGACAAGATTATGTTGGGATCTATCTTACAAAAACAAACCTTTACACACGTAGCAAAACTATCATCCAAGATAATTATATCCGAACTCTCTTTAGCAACTTCAGTCCCTTGGATACCCATAGCAAGACCAATGTCGGTCTAGGCTGTCACATCCCGGGATCGGCTCCGCCGTAGCACGATATTGTCCGCTTTGGGCCCCCCTCTCTAGCCCTCGCAGTTTTGTTTCTTGGGAGCTCACGACCAACTTCCCAAGTGGGTTACCCATCATGGGATTGCTCTCGCCCCAACTCGCTTAACTTCGGAGTTCCTACGACTCCAAAGCCAGTGAGCTCCCAAAAGGCCTCGTCCTGGGAAGACATGGTGGGCCCCATTATGCCACAGCACGATATTGTCCCAGCCCGGCCTGGGTTCAACCCACCTATCTTGCCCTCGAGCTCAAGCGTGCGGTATCTTGCCTCAAGAGGCCTCGTGCTAGATGGATGTGGGTGTGCAGAGATAAGGCACATCACCCTCTCTCCGTTGGTCGAAGTGGGATCTTACAATCCACCCCCTTCAGGGGCCCGACGTCCTCGTCGGCACACTTGCACCACACGGCAGAGTGGCTCTAGATACCAAATTGTCACATCCGGGATCGGCTCCGCCGTAGCACGATATTGTCCGTTTTGGGCCTCCCCTCTCTAGCCCTCACGGTTTTGTTTCTGGGAGCTCACGACCAACTTCCCAGTGGGTCACCCATCCTAGGATTGCTCTCGCCCCCAACTCGCTTAACTTCGGAGTTCCTACAACTCCGAAGCCAGTGAGCTCCCAAAAGGCCTCGTACACGGAAGACATGGTGGGCCCCATTCTCCACAGGACGATATTGTCCCAGCCGGGGCCTCGGCCCGCTGGGTTTTGTTCCTGGGCTCAACCCACCTATCTTGCCCTCGGGCTCAAGCGTGACGTATCTTGCCTCAGGAGGCCTCATGCTAAATGGATGCGGGTGTGCACATATAAGGCACATCACCCCTCTCTCGTTGGTCGATGTGGGATCTTACATAGGCAAGATCAAAAGTAACAGAAAATCCAAGCAAAAACCATTACAACGCAAGATCACTTCGGGAGGGGGGGAAGAGCCAACAAAAAAAATGAGAAGTACTAAGGCTCTCAAACCTGATGTAATGCATGAGCATCTTCGGTGACATATCCAGTGACAGCAACCATCTCTCCGCTTTGCTTCAAGTGCTTGCACAAACAAAAGTTTGACATCGGGGGAACACCATGCCATGACCTACACAATAATCGAAAGTTGATTGTGATATTGTTTTTATTTGGGGGAGGGGATTTGAACCCGTAACATCTTCCAACAAAGTGAATAGAAATACTACCAAACTGATAATTATATTAGTGTGATATTGTTTTTATCTTCCAATAAAGTGAAAAGAAATACCACCGAACTAGTAACTATTTCCTAATTCTTATTACTAAACATGCTCGCTGACATCATAATTCCTATGATCAGTAGAGAAGTACATTCTAAATCAAGAATACCTTAATCCTCTGAGCATATTCTTGTCTTTGCCTATCATCAGTCAGTTCCCCAAACTCTCTTCCGTCAAAGAGATGATTTGGCATACTAGCATCTGCATCAGAATCAAGTATGCCACATTCCAAAGCAATTGCTTGCGCAGTTGGAAGATTGTCACGAGTAACCAAGCGTACCTATAGCTCAAGATATGGGAAGTAAAATATTCAAGGTTGACCCAATTTCGGTGAACATTGCACTGATCATGTATTAAATTGAAGTGCATACAGACGTAAAAATACCTTAACGCCATCCCTTTGGCACAGTTGCACCTGCTCCTTGACCCCTGGTTGACGAAGATCCTGCATTTCGTTGAGTATATAAGCTAAAAAAACTTATACAAATGAAACTAATTTTGTAAAGAAAATAATAAAGATCTAAAATGGTACCCAAAAGCAAAACGAAAAGAGAATACGAGAAACTAAAACCTCGTTCGAAGTCAATACAGTCTTGTCACATAGGAAATTTGTAACAAAGGCCATCGTTTCACAAGCAAATGGCCTCCGCACCTACATTTTGAGTTTCATCCAGATATATAAATAGCATGCTTGAGCTTTTCAACTTCAGAAAATGAAAAGGCAGCATAAAATGCAAAATAATAAGCAATTTCACATACAAAAGCGTTATCTGCCACCATTCTTTTCGTTGCGCTGACAATGCTGTGCCAGTCAAAGAAAAGGAAATTAAGGAAAAAATGAAATGATGTGAAATCCAGAAAGATGAGACAAAAACTTAAGACACCAAATGTTAACGTTGGGCAGACTTACGTTAAGGTAACAGCTAAGGGAAGCCCTTGAGGTACCGCAACCACTGCAATAGTAATCTGTAATATCCGAATGTGAGTAAAATCAAAAGTATTCAATTAGCTAAATAACCAAGGAGGAAGCATAGACATACAGCAATGAATATAATTTGATTGACTTCTTCTATGACGTCTCGAGGTTTAGTCTTGACCCCGATGAACTTGGGACTTCCGGCTAAATTATGGCCAGTAAACCACCTGCACAAATGTTATTGTGATAATAACAATGATTGGTTGAATAATGGTGGTTTCATTGGGACCTCATCCTTCAAAGACTTGGTGTATAATAAAGACTGTTCCCGACCATGCGTCCGGGAAAATGGAAAAAAATAAAAACAAAAAACCCTAACAATCTAGCAAAGATGGACAATACTTAGGTCGGGACTAGTGAGCATCTCTACATCGTTACCATCCAACCTAGTGAGTATCTATGAATGGGAGTGATTTAATATTATTGATCCTTGTGATGGTAAGAATGTAGTCGTCACTAGTGAGCACCTATGTACTATCCAGCAAAGATTGAAGATTCTTTGAATAATTACCTGAGCAAAAGGACCATCATGACAATAAAAGCTGCTGCAAGTCCAACATTACCAATGGAAGTAGCAACCTCGTTCAACACCTCCTATTAAGATTCAATTATGTATCCTTAACATAATATATATTTATATATGTAGGAAATTAAATTGTGATTCTCTGTGTATTAGTTGATCCGCTGACCTTGGATGTTGTTTTGTTACCGATCTCTTGTGAAAGTTCCAATTTAGTACATATCCCAACACTAGTTACCTGAAGGAACAATATCTGATGAAAGTTTCATTCCTTTCTGACTTTTAAAAATTTATTTATGGCTTTTTATCACAAATGGTTCTTCAGGTTTATGAAATTGTCACGAATGGTCTTTGAATTTTTTTGTAAAATTAATAGTTCTTAACGTTAGGACCTTTTATCACAAATGATTCTTGCCGTTAAAAATTCTATTAAGTGTGATGTGGAAGATAAGTAGAACCCACAAGTTCAATCACATCATGACATGTGGATTAAATAATTACATATATACCTTTAATGAAATTACTATTTTTCTGCAACTTCTCATCCCCTCCCTCTACTTTGTTTCGTCTCTATCCTCTCTCTCCACCCTCTTCCCTTTGTGCTCTCCCACTCTCCGTCTGTTTTTTTTTCTTGCCCACAACCTGACCACCCCCAACCCCACACCCAACCCCACCCTCTCTCTCTGTATTCTCTCTCCTCTATTTTTCCCCTCTGCTCTCTCTTTACCTCTGTTATTTATTTATTTTTTAAAGTTGTTTGAATAAATGTTTGTGTGAAAGGAAATGTGGAACTTCCCTTATGCAAGTGATTATTTTGCAAAATATACAAAGGGAGAGGGTGGGGTTGGACGTTGGTTGCGGGTGGGGATGTGGTCGTCATGCTGTAGGCAAGAAAAATACAAACGGAGAGTGAGAGAACATGGAGGAGAGAGGGAGAGAAAACAAAGGGAGAGAGGGCGGGGGTGGGAAGTTGCATAAAAAATTAATGGATTTTCATTAAAAATATATATACTTAATTTTTAATTTAAATGTCACAATGTGATTGGACATGTAGGCTCTACTTATCTTCACATCAGACACATAACAGAATTTCTAACAATATGGACCATTTGTTATAAAAGGTCCTAATGTTAAGGACTATTAATGTCACACAAAAAAATCTTAAGGATGATTTGTGACAATTTCGTAAACCAAAATGACCATTTGTGATAAATAAATAATATAAAAAAGCCTTTATTTATATAAGATATGAAAAAGAACAATAAAAAGAATATACCAACACATATGCAATATATATATATATATATATATATATAAACTTTACCAGCATGGTACCACTCCCATCCGCTATTTTCCAGCCAGGCTTTAAACGAGAAAAAGCATGAAGGCTTACAATGTTGCTGTCGCCATTCACACGTGAGGTATCTATGGAGAGTGATTGAGCAGTGATTAAAATACCATAGGCAGGGACCTGTGGATATACAATCAAAGTAACATAATTAATATATTTTGCAGATATGAAAAATATGGACTTGTGAATGGAGACAGCAACATTGCCACATACCTGGTTACCAATGTTAAGGGGAATAACATCGCCAACAACAATATCACATATTGAAACCTCAACTCGTTCACCACCTCTAACAACAACAACCTGCATAATTAGGTAAGAGATCCAAATGTTTAAATAGTTAGGACTCGTTTGGTGACTAAAATTGGATTGGATAGGAGGATAACTCCTTATATTTAAAGGTCCAATAGATATATTTATACGGTATTGAAACATGCATACCTTCATATTCCTCCCTTCCTCCTTTACATTGTGGACCAGGTATTCGCAAATTGCTGCAGATCCAAAAGAAATTCAACACTTGACCCCAAAAGAAAAAAAAAACAAAAAACAAAAAGAGAGAGAGAGAGAGATGCAAACAACAAAATCCATAAATAATTAGACTTTATCTATATGTTCGCACACATACAATTTTTCTCTTCATTCATTCAAAATCTCGGCTTTTGTTTTCGAATTTTTTCTTAAATGAGAGCTATTTTAAGTTATTTGAAAATTTAACCTCAAGAGTTTTTGGTTTATATACGCAGAATTTCCTATTTGTTTAAGTGGGAAAATCAGTTTCCTATTGTTTTTTCTATTTGGTTAAATGGAAACACACTCCTATTTTGTATCACATCACACCAGGTTAAATACCTTTCACAATAATGTTCACCATAACCACAGCGGCAACGTTACCTCCCTCTTCCCAGTATTCGAACCCTGTACCCTGCAAGTAACATGACACAGAATCTCATAAATAAATTATTGTTGTCAAAACAACTAAAATATAATTAAAAACCCTGAGATTACCCAATTGATCAATTTGCATTCACTCCGAATTTTGGCTATTGTTGACAATTCATTCTAATGGCGAAAAAGTTAGGTTCCTAAAAATTGAGGAGAAGCTCCTCCTTAAAACTAATGTGATTTTGATATTTAGCAAATTATATTTTAATATTCTTTCTAATGGTCCATCAGACTTCTAAGGATTCTACCTTTTTTTTTTTCTTTTTTTTTAAGGTTTTGATAGTTTGATTGGAAGTTGACAAGAAGGGATCTAGTCCTATTCAAACCAATTACGATCTAGTCAACAAAAGAAAGATATACGTACAGACAGCATGAGTCAATTGCAATTCTCTCTCAACTCTCCAATTCTACTCTATATCATATTTATCAAGAGGCCAATATAGTTACCGGTGATTCATGTATGTATTTGGTTTTGTAATTTTCCTTCTTTACTTTTTACATAAACAAGAGTATCCGAGGATCCTCTAGGGTTTAGGATCCTCTCTGTAATAGTGATTTCTTGTTGAACCAAAAATAAAAAAAGAGCTAATTCCGATTTTTCTTTATACTAACACCCTACTGTCATGAAAATACTTGGAAGTACGGCCGATCGAGGCTCACCATTGTCACTAGACCCATCACTGAAGACGCCACTGCAACTACTATGAAAATGATCAGAGAAATATCTTGATGACATGCTTCCCAAAGACACGTCTACAAGAAAAAGAAAGTTGATGTGGTAAAATATAAACTGTAAGAGCACTTAATTCAAGGTGTATTAATTAAATCCATCCTTCTTTCAAATTTCGTAATTGTAACGAAACAAACCAAGAAGCTCTTTGATTTTTCCGCAGGATATGTGTTTGCTCCGAAAACACTTTTCCGTTTCAGCACATCAGCATCTTTCCCGTTAATCCCGTCCTTAAAATTCGTTTTCAATTCGCTTTCTAACTTTTCGATCTGATGTCAAAGAAGTATATAATTAGTGACAGTTTATATACAACCATAAGATAATAGATAATGTTATGTGTTGGACTTGCCCCCCCATATTGTTCCAGGCCACCAACATCATCATTCTTCGTTAAGGCAACAAGTTCCTCTCGTCCAATTCCAAAATCACCAGTAGTAATATTCACTGACAACCAGAAGAAACAAGTCAATTACAAAACTAATAGCTAAGTATATAATTCTTATTTGGAGAAATTACTAGAATACTATCATGTGGTATAACATGTCCACATGTTAGCTAGAATATGAGTAGTTGATATTTCCCACACATGAACAACTTAGAGTTAGTTAAACAGCTGTAATGCATCGTGTATAAGAGATCATGACTCTGTGTAATCAAATACTATTGAATGAAAATCAAGAATTGGTCTTCTACTTCTTCTGAAATTCATCTTTGTTATCATTTGTGGTAGGCTCTCATGGCAACTAGTTCTAGGTTTTTGTTTTTCCCTTTAATTTTCAGTTTTTATTTTTATTTTTTTATTTTAATTAGCAGTGTTATGCTGATGTTAAGTTAATGGACATGTGTTAAGAAATTAGATACCGGACATAAAGAAGACACTTACTTTCCATACCTATTTCTTCTTACAAGTCAATCACAATTAGGCATTATGTGTTCATTTCGTTCTTAATAAGCAATCACACGTGTGTAAATGTGCCAAATTATGATTGGCTTGAATGACATCTAATTAGATTCAAGGAGCCAAGCTAGAACATGTGATACATTGAGCTAAATCGAGCTACATGCAAAAAGAAGTTATGACAAATGAAAAGCAAGGATATGTGAAATGAAGTACTACCTATCACTTCTTCTCCAGCCTCTGTTTCTAAAGCGTGTTCAGCCTAATAAACAAAAAGAAGAAAATATAATACGTCAATAGAAGACAACATTAATTTTACAACAATTACTCGTACAGCAGCATGTGCTAAATCGACGAGAAGCCAATAGCACAACTGCTGCTCGCTACAGTGAAACATAAAATTGATTTAGATAAAGATCATCAAATAGAGAATATTTCCACATGTTCTATATATATTGAATGGTAGTGTACTGTGTATCCGAAACATACATAAGTAAACTAAGCATCTACGGGAGATAACTCAAGGAGATTACTTTCCGATTATAGATCAATATATTAGCCGACCAAAATAAAGAAAACCTAAATGCATTACTGTTATATATAATAATATATATATAGGTAGGAAATTTGCATATTGCATGCTGTGCAATATATGTATCAAGTGAAAGTTTTCAATACAAAGCAAATAAAGAAATGAAATGAACAATTCCTTTTCGAGCAAACCCTAAACTACCCGATCAAGGGGACAAACAGATAGACATATTTGGGGAGACATATACATATATAGCCATATTTGGTGAGACAAAGTGATGTAACGATATCTCTAACCTTGTTTTTCCTAAATCGAGGAGAAGCACATAACATAACCATTGCTTGCTGCAAGGAAACAGAAATAGTTTGGAAAAAGCTCAAATAAAGAAGATTTCCTTCAACTAACAATAAGTAACATCCATGGGATTACTTTTCCGCCCGATTATAAACAGAGATCGCATGTCATGACTCATGCTATGCTGATTATATATCAATCAAAGCTAAACATCACAATTTTGGCACCCCGAAAACAAAACAACAGAACATCCTTTTTCAGCAATCCTAAACTCCCCGATGCAGGGCACAAAGAGATAGACATTAACATAGCCATATACTTGGAGAGAAAGCAACTTTACTACAAACATAGTCCTTTATTATAAAAATATATATAAGTACGTACCCTCCAACGGTTGATGCGCTGAATGGGAGCATCCATATAAGTTCTGGCCTCCAAGTCGTTTTGTTGGTGAGAAGGCAAGACCGCCGGTGAGTTCATGTTCTTCTCGATCTTTATCTAATCTGTCATAAAGAGAAATGAATATCGCAGTTGTACTTGCACTCACCCAGTAGAACTGTAATGTTTCGTTGATTTCTTCAAGTTTCAGCGTAGCTTTGGATTTGAGAGATGTGTTCAAGGATATGAAGTTGGCAAGGCTCTGGGGTTTTGTGTTAGTTCTACGTGCCGTAGCTTAGAGCGTTGGTGGGACGCACCACGCAAACCACCTCAGAATATTTTAGTCAAAATTTTAAGTCTTTTCGTGGCTATTTCCAACTCCAACTTCAACTTGGTCAAAGCCTTAGACTGTTTTTGATAGAGTATATAGATTGATGTATAGGATGTTGCCACTTGTCATTAGATTAGAAGGTTGATAGCTCAGGCAGTTAGCTTTGTTGTTAAGAAATATACGAAGAACATTCACTTTCTCTCTCTTCTCTGTGAGCTATTTTCTCTCTAAACCTTCTAAATACATTCTCTAGATTTGCTTACGTTAACAGTTTTTACATCCCGGACTCTTAGAACTTTCGATGAAAAAAAATGACTCTAGAATTTATGACATGGTAGGGCTATCTCGCTAGCTGGCCAATCCCAACCGTCCAAATTGTGGAGCCCACATATTCTACAACCTCTCCACATGGTGGAATAAAAAATTTAAAAATATGAAAACCCAACCCCCCTCTCTTCGTACCCATTTGTGGTGGGAAAACTTTGCTATTTTCTGGGCTCTTTCTGCTCAGCATTCTCTTCAATGAACAACCCACCATTTATAGCGATGAAGACGAAGAAGATGCGGGTTCAGAATCAGTTCTCATCACCCCAACATGAACAAGATCATCATTTTCAACGTACCCAGAATCCAAAACATCAATTACAAATGATACTTCTTCACCCACCACCCGATCCGACGTCGTATTCATCCCCATCCCAATACCATCAGCACTGGTCACTATCGGAGCGCCGCAAATTGGGCAGTTCATGTGTGAACCCATCCATGCACAGTGCACTCCACATGAAAACAGTTACCACATTTGGGCAAATTCCTACCCACGATGTTGTCTTCAAATGGGCTCAAACAAATGTCACACTCTCCATCTCCAATAACCCATTTTCATAACTTCTCTACTTCTCCTCTGTTTTGTACACGAACAGAGGAATTGCAGAGATGGTTTTCAAGTCGAGCCTTTCCGACGACGACGTAGAGCCCGGAAGGCTGTTAATGTTTGCTGATGTTCCATAGTGATTAGTGATTCAAAGAAAGTTTAATTTTGTGAATAAAGTTATAAAAAATAAAAAATAAAAATCTTATTATTACTTTATTTATAATTTTAAATATTCTATATATATACATGTATTAGTTATATACATATATTAGTTTGATCAACTTAATAAAATTTGAAGAGAGAAAGCAAAATTGAAGAAACATTGCTAAAAACATTGTCTTTTATTTTATTATAAATATATATATATATATATATATATAAGTACGTACCCTCCAACGGTTGATGCGCTGAATGGGAGCATCCTTATAAGTTCCGGCCTCAAGTCGTTTTGTTGGTGAGAAATCAAGACCGCCGCTGAGTTCATGTTCTTCCCGATCTTTACCTAATCTGTCATAAAGAGAAATGAGAGCAGTATTATTTTTTGGGTAAGAAAATCAATAGAAGTTGTACTTGCACTCACCCAGTAGAACTGTACTGTTTGGTTGATTTCTTCAAGTTTCATCATCGCTTTGGATTTGAGAGATGTGCTCAAGGATATAAAGTTGGCAAGGCTCTGCGTTTTGCATGACAAGGTTGGTGGGGACGTTGCACGCAAACCGCTTCCCATAAGATCATCTCCACCAATGTAGGTTATGTGAAGGCAATGGCTGTTACTATTTATGTGTGTTGTTTGTAATAAATGAAGGTTTGTTTTTAATTAATCTTTGTTGTGATGTGCAAATATTTTTAATAAATAGTCATATTATTTAATGCTTTATATATTGGAAAGTAGTAAAAAAATATGAGTGGAAAGTAAAAAATATTATAAGGAGAAGAGTTTGTATGAAGATTTGGTGTGGAAAGTGAATAAAATTGTTATGTATTTATTGGGAAAACATCCATAATTTTTTGGTATTTTTTTTTTAAAAAAAATTGAATATATTTTTTTTTTAAATTGAATTTTTTTCGGTTTTTTTAAAAGAATTTGGCACGTCAGCGCTTTTGGGCAGCAGCCTAGGCAAAATCTGGCCGTGGGCTTGCCCAGTTTGATGGGATCCACCATTTGCCGGGCCATTTCTCTCCCGCTGGAGCTCCCTTGGGCTGCCTTGGGGGCCTTTTCGCCGGTCTTGGCTCAAGGCTGGACATGCTCTAATGGATCGTTAGTCGGCTTTTGGTTAATGAGACAAAGCTACGTGTGTTTGCTGTCAGTCAACCCAAAAGATATGAAGCTCTTTCCAAGTAAATTCCCAAAGAAATGCCTGCCAGTGAACCCAAAAGAAAAGGGAAAAAAAATAAAGAATTATGACAGCTACGTATAATGCATTTTTCCATTTTCTTACATCCAATAAAGAAAGATCAAAACTTGCAATTATAACAAAATTTGGTGAGACAAAGCATAATTTGAAGCAATCAATTACTAACAAAATAGTTTTTAATATAAAGTGATATAACGATATCAATGGTGAAAATACCCTCCAACGGCTGATGCTCTGAACGGCAATATCCCTAGTTCCGGCCTCCAAGTCGTTGTTTTCTTGCGAGAAGCTGTTCATCTCCATCGTTCTATAATCTATCAGAAAGAGAAATTATAATAGCAGTTTTCTTTTCAGTTTTTCAAGTCGCCATGTGTGCCTTCAAGCTCATCCCAATCTCTCAGCTGATCTTTGTTAGCTATGGATTTTGTTTCCTAGGCGATTACAAACGATGTTTTTGTTTCCTTTTTGGTCTTTTTTTAACGTTGTGCGATTAAAGACGTTGTTTTTTGTCTCCTTTCAGTTTAGGGAAAAAAGACCACTCTAACTACCTTAATTGAGCACTCTAAATCAATAATGCTATTGAGGAAAGTGATAGCAAAAAAATCAAGTATTGACCACTCTAACTACCAGTCTCTTAATAGAGGAAAGTGGTAGCAAAACTTTTGTTTCTTTTTGTGTTGTTGAGGAAAGTGGTAGCAAAAATATTTCAACTATCTTAATTGACCACTCTAACTTCCAGTCTCTTTTGGAAGACTGACGAGCTATAAGATATGAGAGAACTTTCCAAGCAAATTCTCAAAGAAATGCCTGCCACTCAACACAAAAGAAAAGAAGAAAAAAAAAGAATTTAGCATTGTTCTTTTTTTTAGACGGGAAAATTTTGGGGTTGAGTTATCTAGCATTAGAAATGGACTTAATAGGTTTATATGCAACGTAACAATCTTATTTTGAAATCCTGAGTCCATCCATATGTATAAAGGTCACTTCAGTTTTTCAAAGGCCACCGAATTGACCCCAAAAAATCTAGCATTGTGTTTTCTTTGAAACGAAGGAACAGAAACTTGGGCTTCTTTGAACGCCCAGGCCCCAGCTCGGCCCAGCTGCCTCACGGCAGCAAATTGATGAAAAGTGAGCTTGCTTTGTCTTCTTTCTACCGGCCAACCAAAGATTCTTAAAGGGAAAGGGGTAGGGATGGAAGCGGACACAAGGATGGTATTACCATTTTCAACTTTGAAAAGTTGATGATTTTCAAATAATTGAGGAGCCATTAGTAATTATATCATATTTAAAATTTTAATTTAATTATTGAATTTCATTTGTCACGAAGTACGTATTTTTATATAATATACCACTCGTCTTGGGTCTTAATTAAGCTAGCTAATCGACATAAATTCTAATCATGATGACAAGTAAAATAGTACTCACGTAAAAGAGTACCCACTCGTCTTGGGTCTTAATAAGGCCTTTTTGCCTCCCACGCCTAATAAGGGCATGATGGGAATTTTCTTAAATTTATAAATAAATAAATAAATAAATAAATAAGAGTTGTAATTTTCTTTAATTTTTGTTGATAAAGATTTGGTCATTTTAGATCGCCTGGTTAGATCATGTCAACAAGAGGAGAAGGTTTAGTCACTTTCAAAATGACGTTAAAGTCCTTGTTCTGTGCTTATTTTTGTCCCATTAACACACTGAAAATTCCTAAAAAAAAATTTAGACAAGGACATGGGTTATTTGTCTGCATTTTACAAATGTGTTATTTTACTGCATCGATTCAAGTTTGTCCCCATATAGAACATTAATGTTGAACACTAGATTTGATATTCAATGTCTAAAATAATTATATCACATGCTGTATAAAAAAAAATGGCAGAAAAAGAAAATCCAATATTATAAATCTGAGCTGAGGGTTTCATATCTTACACAGTAACAGCATGTCCCCGAAAAGTGTAGAGAAGGTTTGTGGCCCCAGTGAAGTATAGCACCAACTTAGTTGGACCAGAATGCTTCACTCCCTCAACCTATGATCAAAATCAACACACAAATTATAAGCACGATATGAGAAATCAAAGTTTTTGGATTCTGATGGGTGCATACAAGGCCAAAACTTAAAGAAATTGATGGAAGAACATTAACAGGAGTGAAGCTATTTAAGTATAATTGAATTAGGTATTAATTAAGTTAAATTAAGAAAAAGAAAAAGAAAAACTAAATATATATACCTGGCCATGGAGGAAGGAGGCAATGGTGAGATACCGAGCAGTGTATAGTGGTCATAACAAGGCCCAAGGACCAGACTCTGTAGTTGTGAAATGAAGGGATGAAGACTGTGGTTGCACAACATGCTCCAAAGATTTGGTACATCAACCAGGAGATGACAAGTAAGAGAGTACTCACGTAGCTCCATCACCATTTTTTTTTTTTTTTAAGACCAAAAATCATAAGCCCTTCCCAACACCTGTAAATGAATACTGATGGGCTCTTTCCAGTCGGTTAGCAGTTCATTTTCACCTGCAAATCATATATACTGTTGTGATTTATTAAAGAACAACTGTCAAATATATGTTTTATGACATATTTAATTAGTTCAGACATATTAAATGTTGAAATAGAACTGAGACCAAAAAATATTCTTATATTAAAGAGACCCACGCTAAATGCACATAATCTTTTTTTAAAAATTGCACATGTATCAGACTGTAATTTAATTACATATGCATATAGTAAATAAAGTGTTATCAAATTCACAAAAAATTCGGAGTTTAACCTTACTTTCCTTGAGCTTTTTCTTTGCACTGTAACCAATTTCTCTTCTTTCCTTCTTCCTCTCTTCTGCAAACGTTCTCTCTTTCTCAAAGTAAAAGCACCACAACACACCATTCAAGCCTCCTCCTCACCCTCTTCCCTCTTTGATTTCGATGGCCAGATAAAAGCCTCCCACGGTCACGAACTCAAGCCAAGACTCCATGCATTCCCTGTCATTTCTCTTGAGCTAACCGATAACACCTCATCAGCCCTAAGAAATAGCACTTCACTTTGTGACACAATATTGCCATAATGAGCACCCAAACTCTCTTGCTTTTAATTCCATGAAATTGAGAAAATGAATTGGAGACACCAGCTCTCCCTACCCTAGTTGCTTCCTTCACTCAGGGCCAGCTTCGTTTGGCTTCCATTAGGTAAAAGTTAAAAAATCTAGCAGATTGGTTCGGTTGAAACGTGCGGTACATAAGTCTCTTATTTGAAGCTTGTACGTACACCAGAGCACCCTAATAATGTAAGATTGTCGCCTTTCATGCATGCTATTACTAGTCAGCAGAAAAAGAGAGCTGCAAATATCACGTGTGTACGATGTTCCTCTAACTCATCCACTCATTTTATGACCAGTACGTAGGAAATGATGTATATGTAAGAGAGGGACCATCCATGTGCACATATTCCAACCAACCAGTATTCTGCATGCACATTAATAAAGACATGTTTTGCCAGTAATTTAACGTGACTTGAAATGAAATTAGAATCATAATCATATAATTAAGCTAACCTATTTTTTTTGGCCGAAGTTCCAATTCATTGCAAACTCCCAAAAGGCTAACGGATTGGTTCGGTTGAAACGTGTGGTGCATAAAAGTCTCTTATTTAAAGCTTGTACCTACACCAGAGCACTCTAATAATGTAAGATTGTTGCCTTTCATGCATACTATTACTAGTCAGCGGAGCTGCAAATACCACGTTCCTCTAACTCTCAGCCACTCATTTTATGACCAGTACATTTGAAATAATGGATATGTAAGAGAGGGACACTGTATGCCTCTCTATTAATTAGCAGGATATAGTGTCGTTTTACCCCTGAATTATTATGCTAGTTCGAAGTTAATTCCCCAAATTATTTCTTCCGCCTATTTAGGGTTTAATTAAACTAGACAAAAATAACCAATTTGGACGTACGTACTATCAAGTTTTGGTCATATAAGGTCAAGAATTTTTAACTCCACTCAATTTGTCTTCAAATATAAGGGCAAATTTGTCATTTCACAAGATAAGATACAGAGAAAATTAACAAATAAAGGAAATTTAAAAAAGAAAAAGAAAAAATAACTTACGGGTCCATTCATGTGCACATAGTACATGGGCAGCCCTAGCATAGTGCAAATGGCACCACCACACAAGGCCCTCGATTTTTGAGGGTCCTCGAAATTTTTTTACTTTATATTATATATATTAATATTATAAAACATTATATATACACTTTAGCGTGCAACACATCGACACATAAGTGTATTTGTCGAGTTGGTTTTTAGAGCACGTCTCCTTAAAGAAAAGAGTACTTTCTTCTTCCACTCAAGAAAAAACCAAAAAAAATTCATGCCCTCTTCTTTCTCTTTAACTCTAATTTTTTTTTTTATACCCAACATACTAATATTTAACTTTGTCAAATGAAAACATTAAAAAATTTATGAATTTGATTTGTGATTGTTATTACATGCTAATTGATGATGAATTTTAATTATAAAAAATTTGATTTATGACTTTAAGTCATAGCAATTTTTATTTATTTTTAGTATTTTCATATTAGATTATGTGTGGGCTCCAATTTAAGTTTTGCATAGGGCCCTTAAAATCTTAGGACCGGCCCTAATTGTAGGCCTCATATACCAACCAACCAGTATGCTGCATGAACATTGACAAAGACTCGTTTTGCCAGGTAATTTAACGTGACTTGAAATGAAATTAGAATCATAATCATATGATTAAGCTAACCTTAGAGGTTTATATCACAACATATTATGGGGCACGAAGACTGCGGACCAATTTTGGGGAACGGAGATAGCAAGGCCATTCTCTGCTTTGCTCTATATAAACCACGAAGCAGTCTAACCATTTCGGTATAAGAGCTCTTGAACTCATTCACCTCATCAAATCCCAGCTGCTTCCTTTTCTAGCTAGTTACCATGGAGTACATTAACCAATACCACTCGAAATGTACTTGTTTGGCCTTAATTTTCATGTTGGGAGCTTTGTCTCGTCAAGCCATTTCGCGGGAGTCTCCAAGATGCATCAACGTATGGGAAATACGAGCAATGGATGACTTGTTATGGACGAGTATATAATGACACTAATGAGAAGGAAGAACGTTTCATGATATTTAAGGAAAATGTGGCATTTATAGAATCTTCCAATGCCGATGCAAACAAACTTTACAATTTAAGTGTCAATCAATTTGCAGATCTTACAAATGAAGAATTCAAAGCATCCAGAAATGGATTCTTAGGGCATGAGTGTTCCACAAAGACGACTTCTTTCAAATATGAAAATGTTAGGGCTCCACCTACTATAGATTGAGAAAAAAAGGAGTTGTAACACCCATCAAGGACCAAGGCCAATGTGGTAATTAACTTTTACTTATGAGATCAATTTGAAAAAATTTCAATTAATCCATACGAAAAATATATGTCTATTAACCTAACTACTATTTGATTGCAATAAAAAAAATACACGCAGGATGTTGTTGGGCTTTCTTAGCAGGAGCAGGCATGCAACGTGTTACTAGGCTTAGGCCATCTCCAATGGGACTGGGCCAAACCCAAAATTTGGGTTTTAAGCTCGAAAAGCTTCTCCAACCAACCATGTACACGAACGTGCTAAAAAAGCGGTCCAGTCAAAAACCCAGGCATTATTCCGCCTGGTCTATTGCCTGGATCGAAAATTGGTGGAGCCCACATGCAAAAAGGTAGAGCCCAAAAGCAAGCCTCAGAACAGCCCACGTGCTGGTTTCCAGGAGAATTCTGCCTCATCCTTTAAATGTTGACTGCATGATGTGTTTAGCTTTTGAGATCCAACGGCTCCAGTTAATATGCTTTTGTAATTTTTTATTTATTTAAATGTAAGCTTAATCTAACGGCCCAAATGTAAGATCCCACATTGACCAACGGAGAAAGGGGTGATGTGCCTTATATGTGCACACTCGCATCCATCTAGCACGAGGCCTTTTGGGAGCTCACTGGCTTCGGAGTCGTTGGAACTCCGAAGTTAAGCGATTGGGGGGCCAGAGCAATCTTAGGATGGGTGACCCACTGGGAAGTGGTAGTGAGCTCCTAGAAACAAAATCGTGAGGCCAGGAGGGGGCCCAAAGCGGACAATATCATGGTACGGCGGAGCCGGTCCATGGATGTGATAATTTGGTCTAAGAGCCACTCTGCCGTGTGGTGCGAGTGTGCCGGACGGGGCGTTGGGCCCTGAAGGGGGGTGGATTATAAGATCCCACATTGACCAACGGAGAGGGGGGTGATGTGCCTTATATGTGCACACCCGCATCCATCTAGCACGAGGCCTTTTGGGAGCTCACTGGCTTCGGAGTCGTAGGAACTCCGAAATTAAGTGAGTTGGGGGCCAGAGCAATCCCAGGATGGGTGACCCACTGGGAAGTTGGTAGTGAGCTCCAGAAACAAAACCTCTGATGGCCAGAGAGGAGGGGGCCCAAAGCGGACAATATCGTGCTACAGATGCCGGGACGGATCCCGTCTAAAATCCAGCATCCTACAGATGCCGAGCCCAATTACTAAGAACCGAGACTTTCTACCAAAATTTTGGCAGAGTTCCCCTTGTAAAAACGGAACATATCCCCAAATTTCAACATGTTAAAACACAGTTATTTTACATCCCAACAGCCAGCATGCATTACACGAAGCATAGTGTTACAAACTATGGCCTACGGCCTAAAAAAAAAATCAAAACCTAACAGGGTAATAACAGAGCATCTAACAGAATTCAACCAACCAATAAAAATGGTGTTTTACGAATTTACAAGGTACCGAAGCTCTACAAAAGCTCGGAGCACCAAAGTTCACGGTTCAAGAGCACACGACACAGCTCTCCTGCTCGTTCTAGTCAACCACCGGTCTGTGGGCGCAAAACAAAAAATTGTGAGTGGACAAAACAAGATTCAGTTTCATTTAAACCAAAGTAATATAACCCCACTGTTAGAAAACCATGCATGAAATCAATACATTAAAAACCATCATAATCATATATATATAGTTTGCTCAAACCCGAGCTAAATCGGAAATCCAGTGACACTTACAAATCAACCCATCCATACCTTCCATTATAAATCTCAAATCAAACTCTCAAAACACGTGCCCACTGGCACGACGAGCAGGGAAATATCCTCACTCAAAAACAAGAACAACGGAATAGCTATATAATATAAGAGATATTCTATATATATATAAATAACACACCTAATTGTATGGGGAAACAATCCAACAGGGGATTGTTGACTAGCTCACAATTATCGAGCCCTCAAATGGACTATTGGGCTAGGAAAAGGCGGGTCCAATTGGGGGACTCACTACTACAATAAAGTTAATAGACAACGATTTTTAGCCGTTGTTGAAAGTCTTCTAAAACCGTTGAGGTTAAGAGTGTCGTCGTTTCTACCTATTTATAACAACGGTCAAAAACCGTTGTAATATGGCCCTTTCAACAACGGTTAATGAGAAAAACCGTTGTAGTAAGTCACTTTCAACAACGGTCTTTCAACAACGGTTTTGTCTAATAACCGTTGTAGTAAGTCACTTTCCACAACGGTTTTCAGAATAACCGTTGTAAATGTTCTTATTATACAATGGATGTTGGTTCTAACCGTTGTAATAAGAGGATTTCTACAACGGTTTGAATGGGTAACCGTTGTAGTTAATGATATTCCTTCAATAATGAATATGATTTAAAAATTAATTAATATTGTTGCATTCCAAAATTAACGAATATAGGTAGAATAGAACAATGATGTATTCATATTTCAATATGAAAAGTACTCGAACCTGTTCAATTACAACAATTTGAGGTCTACATGCAATCTAAAGCTTTGAATTTAGTACATACATCCCAAAGCTACCAACCACAGAATCTAAAACTTTGTACATTCTATGTGAAAATTCTACCATTCACAAAATGACAATCAAAGTGATTGCCACGTAATCATGTTCAAAAGAAACCAAAACAATGGTTGATAACCTTGTCCACTATTCTAAGCCAAAAAACCTTGTCCACTTTGAGGTCTGAGCTACACATAATTGGTCATCACACAATCTGCCCACTCATGCCATACTTCATCAATTTGATTTTGTGTATCTGTACAATAATTTGTTTTACTCCGCTGTAACAAGATATCAAAAATAAGACTTAATGATTAAATAGATAAAATAATTTCATAAAACTTTCAATTGAAGTCGAATTAAATAGAAGAGAGATAAGAGATATGACTACCAGTTCAAACTGGTACTCAGAGTATCAACTACACAGCTAAATGGGTTCCAATGGTAATTCCAATGGTAATTCCACTATAAATGGTAATTCCACTATAAATTTACCTGTGTTTTCTCTATTAGCTAAATGGGTTCTCGATTAATTCCACAGTATTTTCATTTTTACATACTTGGTTTGGTTGAAATAGAGATCTATAGCAACTAAATGACCAAGAGAGCAATTTACCTGTTTGCCTTTGCCGCAGATTGAGAGCCATGGCCGTGAAATCTATATCCTTCCGCGTAGCAAAGACTCCCAGACTCACTAGCAATTTTGGTTCGATTTGAAGTTTTATGATTTCCGAAGAGCTCCGCAAATTTGCGGGTTAAACTTGAGTCCTGCGATGTCAAAAGAGATGGAAGCTCAAATCAGATGGTACACATGAGCCAAATCTCCAAAGAGGAGGCAATCAACAAACTCCTACATCAATTCTTACCCAAAAACACAAAATTAAAACTTTAGCAAAATCCAAATGAAAAAGAAGAGGAAACAGATCGGGTTTGGAAATGGAAAATACCAGCGCTGCATGAAGTAGGAGGATCTTTCTGGAGGTCCTTCAGCTCCTTCAAGATCCGTTTCGACGCCATCACCTTTACAAGCACACAAACAAATGGTTAGATTAAAACCCAAATCAGTAACCCTAAAATTAAAACCCAAATCAGTAACCCTAAAATTAAACCCAAATCCTCTGAACTAGAAGGAGGGAGGAGAGAGAAAGAGACCGGAGAGGGAGGAGAGAGAGGGAGAGAGAGAGATGCGAGAGACAGAGTCTCGCTGTCTATGGCTGTGGCAAAGGCAAGGCAACGAGGTGGGAAGAACAAGACCGTGGAGAGAGCTAGATGTGAGAGACAAAAGATAAGAGAGAATGAGAACTATCGGGGCTGAAGAAAAATATTGAGCCACTGTTCACTCCGTGTTTTTTTTAAAAGCTTTAATTACAACGGTTGAAACGAAAACCGTTGTAGAAAGCTGTGAAATAAAATCAGAAAACCAAATACCCTAAACCACAACGCTTAAAAACCCCTTTTAACAACGGTTACATCATAACCGTTGTGGAAGAAACAACTACAACGGTTTTGGAGCCAACCGTTGTGTATTCAGCGTTGTCTTTTTGAATATTTGTAGTAGTGACTAACTCTCAGCCGCGGGGTACGGACGGAAGAATCAAGACTCGTACGCCTGCAAACAGCCCCTACGCGCAAGCTACCCAATTAAGGGTCTACAGCGACACCCGTTAAAGTATGCCCCGGGTTCAGGACATTTCCAAGTATCTCACAATTCCATATCCACAATCCAAATCAGGGAAGGTACACAGGGGTAGTGCTTCCAGCACTCAACTGACTTTCTACTCTCGCATCTTACCATGCCTTACAACTAATCCCAAGTACCCCCACATAAACTCAACATAAAGTACTTTCCCAAATAGTATGCATAAATAATTCAAGATACTTGAATATGTCTAAAACCCTAACATAACACCCATACTTTATAAAAATATTAGTTTCGAATAATAAGTATAAGGTAAATTTCCATAAACCCTTAAATTCTTATGCATAGAAATTTCATCATAAAATTCATGCAATTTATTTGAAAACAAAGTCCACTCACAAGTAATCCCAAGCTGCGTAACCCAAGAGGGTCCTGCCCTCTGAAGGCGGAGTAGGATTACCTATTCCAGAATACGAACACGATATTAAAATCCAACTCTTCAAAAATGAGACTTTAAAGTAAAATCCTAATTTCCAGGGTTTCTCTTAAGTACTAGGAATGAGACGTCCCTAAGATCCAGTTAAAGGTTCCGAGCGCTGTAAAAGTCTCGGAAGACACTAAATCGGCGGACGGTCAAAACTTTAAATTAATGAATCGGTACATCGGGGCTCCGATTCACAATCCGCGAATTCCTATACGATCCTAGGAATACCAGGAAAAACATAAGTGAAATTGGGTTTGATCCAACGGTCAAAACACATCAAACCTGAAAATCACAGAATATGTCAAACTTGTTCAAGGTCCAAACGATATCCAAATTGAGATCCGTAAACTCCTAAGCGCTCGTGACAACACAAGGATCATTTTAGGATAAAATGTGACCTCTGCGGAACTGCCCACGCGCGTCGCGAGTGGGTGGCTTTGTCACTGTTCAGGTGACCGGAAAAACTTAGAATCTTGGCTCCAAACTCATAATCTAGGTAATACCCTTAATTTGGAGTCACTTTTGTTCTTGGGTAATGGCCAAAAAGTGGCCGGAAATTCCAACTGAAAATTGGATGAAACCTAACTTCGACATTTGACTTGTAAACTCTCAAAATTTCGGGAACCCTATCCAACATGCAGCTAGAGCACAAAAAATAGTTAGATTTTCATACCTCACTCGTCGAATTTGGTTGAGAAACGAGGGAGAACGAGCCGTTGCAAAATCTCAAAAACCGGCGACTTCAGAGGCTTTTTCGGGCGAAATCCTGAGCTGTCGGAGGTGAAGGTTGGCTAGGATACGTCGGCGAGGTCAGCCCGGTCAGTTGCCACCGATCTCGCGACTTACCGTGGACGGTGGCCGGAGATTCGAAAAAGAGAGAGGGAGAGTGATGGAGTCGGGGGAGAGAAAGGAGAGAGAGAGAGATAGTGATTTCAGATTTTATTAAAATTTCAATTTCAATTTATTTACAGTTTTACCACTGAAGGTTTTTACCTCGTAATTTCTTCGTTACAACTCCAAATCGAGTCCACTACGTGTCTACGGACTCGGCTCAGTATGAGCTTCCTAAAAACACCACTTGCTGCCCTAAACTCTCTCTGGATAAAAATTGACCCTTTTTCCCTTACTCGAGTGAAAAATTAGAAATTTTATTTAATTAAATTAAATCAATTAATTTATGAACTTATTTTGGGTCGGGTGTTACAATCTACCCCCCTTAAAGAATTTCGTCCTCGAAATTTACGTACCTGTCAATATTAGAGGTAAGAATACTGAGCCCGCATCTGTTCCTCGGGCTCCCAAGTAGCCTCTTCGCAGTTTGATTCCTCCACAATACTTTCACCATTGGAATAGATCTGGAGCGTAACACTTGTTCTTTTCTGTCCAGAATTCGTACGGGTTCCTCATCATATGACAAATCTTCTCGCAATTCCATGAGTTGCTGTTCCAAAATATGAGAAGGATCCGGCGTGTACTTCCGTAGCATGGACACATGGAAAACTTCATGGATCCAAGATAGTTCTGTAGGTAAGGCAAGTCTGTAGGCAACTGGTCCAATACGTTTCGTGATCTCATACGGTCCAATATAACGAGGACTTAACTTCCCACGTTTACCAAACCTCATCATACCCTTCCAAGGAGATAGCTTCAAGAACACCCAGTCTCCAACTGCAAACTCAAGATCCTTGGACCGGTTGTCCGCATAACTCTTCTGTCCCTCTGGTGCGATCTTAAGCTTCTCTCGAATCATCTTCACTTTTTCCGTTGTGTCCCGAATGCTATCCACTTTTTCCACTTTTCTGTCACCCACCTCATTCCAGGGACTGGAGTTCTACACATCCTCCCATATAAAGCTTCATATGGAGCCATCTCAATGCTCGAATGATAACTGTTATTATATGCAAACTCCACCAAAGCAAGGAGAGTATCCCAACTACGTTTCAACTGTAATACACAAGACCTCAACATGTCCTCCAAGAGTCTGAATGGTCCTTTCTGACTGTCCATCATTCTGTGGGTGGAAAGCAGGTCCTGAAACGTAACCTGGTGCCCATAGCCTCATGTAGACACTTCCAGGTTCGAGAGGTAAACCTAGCATCCCTGTCCGACACAATGGACACAGGAGCTCCATGCAATCTCACTATCTCACCTACAAAGAGCTTCGCCAGCTTTGACAAGGAATAGGTTTCCTTTACAGGTAGGAAGTGTGTGGATTTGGTGAGTCGGTCAACTATCACCCAAATTCCGTCATACCCATTTGCAGAACGTGGAAGTTTAAAAACGAAGTCCATTGTAATATGTTCCCACTTCCATTCAGGGATCGGGAGTGGTTGCATAAGTCCAGAAGGCTTCTGTCGCTCCGCTTTCACTTGTTGGCACACCAAACACCTACTCACATACTTAGCAATGTCACCTTTCATATGCAGCCACAAGTAGTACTCACGTAGAGTCCGATACATCTTAGTGCTACCTGGATGCATAGAATAAGTTGAACAATGAGCTTCCTCCATAATTTTTCTCTTCAGGTCGTTATTCCTGGGTACACAAAGACGAGTTCCAGTTACTAAGGCTTCGTCTTCTCTTATTGTATAATCCCTCCGTATACTGCTTTCTACCTCTGATCTTATCACACAAAGCTTAGGATCTTCCAACTGAGCTGCAATCACCCTCTTAATCAGAATAGGCCTCACATACAAACTAGTAAGTAGTGCACCCTGTTGACTCCATTCTAACTCTACTTCCTCCTTCCGTAGCTCTCCCAATAATGGAAGGTAAACCCCTTTAAAATGGGCTAAACTTGCATTAGTACTCCTACTCTAAGCATCAGCTACTACATTAGCTCGACCGGGATGATACTCAATTGTGCAATCGTAATCCTTAATTAACTCCATCCAATGTCATTGTCTCAGGTTCAACTCCTTCTGAGTGAAAATTTACTTGAGGCTCTTGTGATCAGTGAAGATCTGACACGTCTCACCATACAGGTAGTGTCGCCAAATTTTGAGAGCGAACACCACTGCGGCAAGTTCCAAATCGTGAGTCGGATAATTTTGCTCATGCTTCTTAAGTTGCCTTGAGGCATAAGCAATCACCCAATCATGCTGCATCAAAACACACCCAAAGCCTTGCAATGATGCATCACTATAGATCACAAAGTTCCCTGAATTGTTGGAAGAGCTAAAGCAGGTGCGGTGGTCAACCGCTTCTTCAACTCCTGAAAACTCTGTTCACACTCTTCCGTCCACTCAAACCGAACATCCTTCCTCGTTAACCGTGAAAGAGGTGCTGCTATGACCGAGAATCCTTCTACAAACCGACGATAATAACCTGCTAACCCTAGGAAACTCCGTACTTCTGTTACACTAGTGGGTTGCACCCAATTTACAATAGCTTCTATTTTCCGAGGGTCTACATAAATTCCTTCTGCTGATATCACATGCCCGAAAAAGTCCACTCTATCCAACCAAAACTGACACTTCCTGAACTTTGGATACAGCTGCCTTATTCTCAAAGTCTTCAATACCAATCTCAAATGCTTCTTATGACCCTCCAACGTTCTGGAATAGACAAGGATGTCGTCTATGAATACAATCACAAAGCGATCCAAGTAAGGTCGAAACACTCTGTTCATGAGATCCATAAACGCTGCTGGAGCATTTGTTAATCCGAAAGGCATCACTAAGAACTCATAATGGCCGTAACGAGTCCTGAATGCTGTCTTCGGAACATTCTTCTCTCGTACTCTCATTGATGGTAACCTGATCTAGATCGAATCTTAGAGAAATACTTGGCTCCTTTTAATTGATCAAACAAATCATCGATTCGAGGCAAGGGATATCGATTACGCACAGTCACCTTGTTCAATTGTCTGTAATCGATACATAGCCTCATGGTTCCATCCTTCTTCTTTACAAATAACACCGGTGCACCCCAAGGGGAAACACTAGGTCGAATGAACCCAAGATCAACCAACTCCTGCAATTGAATCTTTAACTCTCGTAACTCTACTGGTGCCATCCTATAAGGAGCTTGATAAATTGGATTCGTGCCTGAAAGGAGTTCGATAGTGAACTCGGTTTCTCTCTGAGGAGGCAAACCAGGAAGATCATCCGGAAAGACATCTGGAAACTCACGAACAATAGGAACATCTTCCAGATTCAAAGTGATCTCTTAAGTATCAATGATGTGGGCTAAGTACCCCACACATCCTTTCATAAGTAACCTTTTTGTCGTGATGGCGGAGATGAGACAAGAAGGAAGAACTCTACGCTCACCACAAAACACGGCCTCAGGTTGTCCCCGGACTTCTAAACACTACCTCCTTCTTGAAACAATCTACAGATGCACGATGCTTTTCTAACCAATCCATTCCCAAGATAATGTCAAGATCTATCAAGTCCAAGGGAATCAAATCCGCATCCAACATTGCATCTCCCACTTGGACATAACAACCCCTGAATACCATATCCGCAAACAGGACATCCCCCGTAGGTAAAGAAATACTAAAACTTCCTACCATAGGTGTGGGTCTAACACTGGCATACGGTACAAAACTATGTGCTACGAACGAATGTGTGGCCCCTTCTGACAAGCTTCCACCAATGATATGCATTCCCCTTTAGCAGAAAAACAACCAAACGAACCTTATCTCCCTCAGGACACTGTAGGACTTCAAAAACTCTTTCTAGATCAATAATCCAACCCTCAGCTTCAATGGGGTCTGCATTTCCAAAGAATTCCTTAGATCCCAACTCTTTGACTCTTCTGATATCCGAACCCTCCTGATCTCGTCTCTCTTGCATGGTCCATTGCATGGTTGTAGCCATGGTTTGGGGGAGCTGTGTGGTGAACTGATTTGTGAACTGATTTATAACTTGTTGCAAGTCCAACATGTTCTCACCAGCTTGCTCTCCAACAGGTGGTGGAGGCGGAGGTGAAGGTGGTGGAGAGAGTGGCGGAGATGGAGATGGAGGTGGAGGATTCGGTCCATATCTCTGAGCACGACCACGACCTCTTATTCGGGCACCATGACGATGCATGGTTCTAAACAAAAGAACCACAAAATCATTAGTACCAACACGCAAAGAAGCATGAAAGTCACAAGAAAAGAAACCTAATGCTCTGATACCAGCTCAGCAGGACCGACCCCAAATCTCCTCGGAAACCGGGACGGATCCCGTCTAAAATCCGGCATCCTACAGATGCCGGGCCCAATTACTAAGAACCGAGACTTTCTACCAAAATTTTAGCAGAGTCCCCCCTGAAACAGAACATATCCCAAAATTTCAACCTGTTAAAACACAGTTATTTTACATCCCAATAGCCAGCATGCATTACACGAACCATAGTGTTACAAACTATGCCTCCGGCCTAAAAAAATCAAATCCTAACAGGGCAATAACAGAGCATCTAACAGAATTCAACCAACCCACAAAAATGGTGTTTTACGAATTTACAAGGTACCGAAGCTCTACGAAAGCTCGGAGCACCAAAGTTCACGGTTCAAGGGCACACGACACAGCTCTCCTGCTCGTTCCAAGTCAACCACTGGTTGTGGGCGCAAAACAGAAAATTGTGAGTGGACAAAACAAGATTCAGTTTCATTTAAACCAAAGTAATATAACCCTACTGTTAGAAAACCATGCATGAAACCAATACATTAAAAACCATCATAATCATATATATATAGTTTGCTCAAACCCGAGCTAAATCCAAAATCCAGTGAAACTTATAAATCAACCCATCCATACCTTCCATTATAAATCTCAAATCAAACTCTCAAAACACGTGCCCACTGGCACGACGGGCGGGGAAATATCCTCACTCAGAAACAAGAACAAAGGAATAGCTATATAATATAAGAGATATTCTATATATATATATATATATATATAAATGACACACCTAATTGTATCGGGGAAACAATCCAACAGGGGATTGTTGACTAGCTCACAATTATCAGCCCTCAAACGGACTATTGGGCTAGGGACGAGCCGTCCAACTGGGGGACTAACTCTGAACTAGCACGTACGGACGGAAGAATCAAGACCCGTAGGCCTGTAAACAGTCCTACGCGCGCAGACTACCCAATTAAGGGTCTACAACGACACCCCGTTAAGGTATGCCCTGGGTTCTGACATTTCCAAGTATCTCACAATTCCATATCCACAATCCAAATCAGGGGAGGTACACAGAGTAGTGCTTACAACACTCCAAACTGACTTTCTACTCTCGCATCTTACCATGCCTTACAACTAATCCCAAGTACCCCCACATAAACTCAACATAAAGTACTTTGCCAAATAGTATGCATAAATAATTCAAGATACATGAATATGTCTAAAACCCAAACATAACACCCATACTTTATAAAAATATTAGTTTCGAATAATAAGTATACGGTAAATTTCCATAAACCCTTAAATTCTTATGCATAGAAATTTCATCATAAAATTCATGCAATTTATTTGAAAACAAAGTCCACTCACAAGTAATCCCAAGCTGCGTGACCCCGAGAGGGTCCTGCCTCTTGAAGGCGAGAGTCGGATTACCTATTCCAGAATACGAACACGATATTAAAATCCAATTCTTCAAAAATGAGACTTTAAAGTAAAATCCTAATTTCCCGGGTTTCTCTTAAGTACTAGGAATGAGACTTCCCTAAGGTCCAGTTAAAGGTTCCAAGCGCTGTAAAAGTCTCGGAAGACACTCGGTCAATCCGGACGGTCAAAACTTTAAATTAATGAATCGGTACATCGGGGGCTCCGATTCACAATCCGCGAATTCCTATACGATCCTAGGAATACCAGGAAAAACATAAGTGAAATTGGGTTTGATCCAACGGTCAAAACACATCAAACCTGAAAATCACAGAATATGTCAAACTTGTTCAAGGTCCAAACGATATCCAAATTGAGATCCGTAAACTCCTAAGCGCTCGTGACAACACAAGGATCATTTTAGGATAAAATGTGACCTCTGCGGGACTGCCCACGCGCTGTCGCGAGTGGGTGGCTTTGTCACTGTTCAGGTGACCGGAAAAACTTAGAATCTTGGCTCCAAACTCCTAATCTAGGTAATACCCTTAATTTGGAGTCACTTTTGTTCTTGGGTAATGGCCAAAAAGTGGCCGAAAATTCCAACTGAAAATTGGATGAAACCTAACTTCGACATTTGACTTGTAAACTCTCAAAATTTCGGGAAACCTATCTAACATGCAGTTAGAGCACAAAAAATAGTTAGATTTTCATACCTCACTCGTCGAATTTGGTTGAGAACGAGGGTTGGCGAGGTCAGCCCGGTCAGTTTGCCACCGATCTCGCGACTTGCCGTGGACGGTGGCCGGAGATTCGAAAAGAGAGAGGGAGAGTGATGGAGTCGGGGGAGAGAGAAAGAGAGAGAGAGAGAGAGAGAGACTGATTTCAGATTTTATTAAAATTTCAATTTCAATTTATTTATAGTTTTGCCACTGAAGGTTTTTACATTGTAACTTCTTCGTTACAACTCCAAATTGAGTCCACTACGTGTGTACGGACTCGGCTCAGGACGTGCTTCCTAAAAACACCACTTGCTGCCCTAAACTCTCTCCGGATAAAAATTGACCATTTTTCCCTTACTCGAGTGAAAAATTAGAAATTTAATTTAATTTAATTAAATCAATTAATTTATGAACTTATTTTGGGTCGGGGTGTTACACCAGATTGTCCAAAACTGATTTTAAAGCAAAAAAAATAAAAATATCCAATGACCCAAATTAAATCCAATAAAATCAAATAGTCAAAATAATATTATTTATTTATCTACATGAGATTCAACTTTAAAACTCATTCCAAATTCTATAAATACCTACCCATGTATTAAATAATCCCCCTAAATCAAATTTTAAGTGAAATTAGAATTTTTTTTAGGTTAAAATGTTTAGGAAAATAAATTACGAAGCTATAAACAATAATCAACTTAAGAAAAATTAACCACAATAAAAAATAGATATAAATTGTTCTTAAACAATTTAATAAAGCTATGGACTCAAATTTTGAGTCTGCAAGGTTAGAGGAAAAAACTGTTTAAGTCCGGGCAACACATGAATAGTTATATTTTGGAGGGTGGAAATTTGGGTTTAGCCTATTTATAGTTCAAGATAGTCTTACAACTGGTAAATTAATCTTTTTGTCTAAGCAAGAGCTAGTTGATTGTGACACCAAGGGTGAAGACCAAGGTTGTGAGGGTGGCTTGATGGATGATGCCTTTAAGTTCATCAATCAAAATCATGAACTTAGTACCCCTACACTGGTGTTGATGGCCACTAAGTTCATGATTTTGATTGATGAACTGAAAGGCATCATCCATCAAGCCACCCTCACAACCTTGGTCTTCAAGTACTGCTTTGCTTGTGTTGGTATGCTGTATGAGTTGAAGTGCTTTGCTAGGTCCTATCTTTCAAGTACTTTACGACGACGTGGCGGTTCTACAGCCAGCAGGCGGGGAGGGCTGCCTACCCCAAAAATTTTCACTTAAAAAAAAAACTATATATAAACAAGGTTATTTCTAGTCATCACATGTGATAGTGTAAACCTTTGCCTACCCAGCCCATGTAAAACTACCCACATGTGTTATAGCCCACTCAAACTTAAAAATAAAAGGGAAACAATTATAACCAGCCCACACTCTTGTGTCGATAATGCAAAGATAATTGAGGAATTTAAGATTTATAAGCCTCGTAGGGTAAAGTTTTAGATTTAAATAGTTTAGTTTTGTGTTGCATTGCATTTATTTATTTATTTTGTTTTGTTAAGCTTTTATTTATGTATACAGATGCATATTTTAGGGTAAAGGCTCATTACGTCCTTCTAACGAAGTGTATCTTTTTATTTTTATAAATGAAATTCATTCATACCGTCGAGTTTTTAAGGTAAATTTCGCCTACTTGACTTTTGAATCCTGGATCCGCCACTGTTTTACGAATAAAATTATCGCAAAAAGCATTCTGCAAGAGATAGAGAATTTTGTCAATAACCAACGGAAGATTATAAAGACTTGAGTGTTCAACTTGTTCTACTACATGCCAAAATCATAAAACTTACTCGGTAAAACCAAGAGTGAGGGAAAACTGCCACTCTTTCCCTAGAAACTGCCACTCTTTCCCACTGTGGAGAAAGCTTTCCCTAGAAACTCAATGATGATAAACTGAAGAACACAAAAAACAAAGTGTCATCAAATGCAAAATTCATCAAGACGACAAGTGACCAGAAAGAAAAAACAAAAACAAACAAAAAAAGAAGAAAACAAACTAAATATTTCTAACCTGACTTATGAGAATTGTTCCCGCTATTCCTATAAAGAGATAGTTTGAAGTAATCCACTTCTTAGGCTTCGATAGTATACCCTTCTTTCGAACTTCCATTTGATGGATAATCTGTCATTTGAAAAATTCAGATTCATTGAAATCAGAATGTAACATAATCTCATCTAATCTGGAAGGGCACATGAAGGGCTATGGCTCTTTTCTTCTTTTGATAGAGAGGAGAAACGCGATTCGAACTTTGAACTTATTGCAAGATTGGGAAGGGAAGTAGGAGGACTACACTAATAGCTAGGTATGTTTCAAAGTGCGCTAATTAATGAAAAATAATGATCGAACTTCAGACTAAAACTAACTATTCAATTGAAACAGCCATATCAACTTTGTCATTTCACAGGATAGACAAAACGGCGAAGCTAATTAATCATCTCATATTGCTGGGATCCTAGTTAAACTACTTTCTTATGATTGACGAGTTAAGACTAATTAACTTACTTGACAAACAACAAATGTATTGAATATCATTGTGTTCTTCAGTTTAATGGCATGACCGCGGTTATAACTTTTCAGTAAACTCCGTCCTTGAAAATTGATGATGAGAATGGCAACAATTTGGTACACGCCCTGAAATTTCCAAACCAAATTTAGAATGACAAATTATGAGGAAGACAACTGGAATGCGAAAAATATATGTAAGAAAACTACATGGATTGATCAAATAATACTTTTGGGTAACATGAAATCAAGAGAAAACATCCATGTACCTGAAAAACCAGCCTCTTCCACTTTAAATATCTTTTAGGAGGTTGCCTGTAAAACATTGTCCCATTAGAACATCAAATTTATGCCAGCCAACAATTTGGTTTAACTAGCTAGCAAATTCAAAATTCAAGAGATATGGCCCTACTGGAAGTAAGCATTTTGATCAAAATAAGTGTTGTAAAATTGGCTCACATTTAGTATGCAAGTGAAGGAGGAGGTGACTGGTCGCAAGGTGCAAGCGACCGGTCGTTTGAAGCAGATTTGAAAATCTGGAGGAGAAGCTGGAAATCGTGACCGCGACCAGTGGCAAGGTGCAAGCGACCGGTCGCTTTCAGATAGATTGCAATGCGATCGGTCGCTAGGAACGTGCGACCGGTCTCGGGACGCACTGTGTCATTTTTCCATGCATTTTTCAAGGTGCCTTTCACATGTGCTTGTTCCCTACCTAACTCCAAGTGCCTCCAAAGAGTTTTATGGGTTCTAGGAAGTTTGGCAACATGCCTTAGAAGCTGGAACACCATTTAAATGTTGTCTGTTGTCTTGTACCAAAGGGTTTTCTAGGTGGGAGACAAGGGGACAAAGGGTGCATGCTTTATGGCTTGTTTTCTGGTTTGCCTAACCTTGTCTTTAGGTGGGTAGCTGAAAGTAAGAATGTGAAGGAGTAATTGTAGCCCTATACTAAATCCAAAGGTCTGCCTACAAAAGAAAGTGAAGATGCAAGACAAAGAGAGTGTGGTTAATATCAAAGGGTGGTCAAGTAGCTGGGAGCTATTGTGTCCAAATGAGGTTTAACTCACCAAGGGAGGAAGAGAGAGAGGGAAATCAGTTCAAGTTTGGAGCTGAGTTGAGTCTTGAGAGTCTAGACACCAAAGAAGGGAAATACAAAGTGTGAGAGAGTGTTCACAAGTGCATCAAAGTGTTGAGCAAGGGGTGAGAGAGAAAAGAGAGCTTGGGAGAGAATAGAGTTCTAAGGGGGTTTCTTTGTAAACCAAAGTTGTAACTTATTCTTTCATTAGTGAATTTTTCAAGGGGATCACCAAGAGGATGTAGGCAATTGCTGAACCTCTATAAATTCTTATGTCACCTTGTGCTTGGTTGGTTTCTCAAGTGTGTGTGTGTGTGTGTGTGATTCATCCATTATTGTGTTTGTCACAAAGTCCATCAACAACAAGATCATTAGGGGAGTGAGTGAAAGTCTTGTCCATTTTCACAACAATAAGAACTAACATAACATAACTATGTCAGCAGAGAGTGAAGGTCATCACCATGGATCATGAAAATTTCATGGTTAGGTATTTATAAATTAATCAGATATGTCCATCATCAAAGAAATGTTACCCGGGTTCAACAAGGAGTCCGGCATCAGTTCATCTGCCTGGAGGTTTAGTAACCAATGATAGTGGTACAATGAGTAGATTCACCCAGGAAAGCTCTACAAAACACAAGCAGAAAAGAATCCTTAATTAGGTGCATCCTCACCTAAAGACTTATAAATTGAACAATCTAATCCTCTTATCCTAAATCACAACTGCAATTCTTCTAGTAACAAGTAGAGAGAAAGGGAGCAACACAAACAGAGAGAGAGAATTACCTGAACATCATTTAATGGGACGTGACCATAGAAAACCAGCCATGAAATTGGTAGTTAGTGCTACAACATTGATTGTAAGCTGCAACTGCATAAACTTGATGATATTTGGATGTACAGATCGCCCCCATTTAAAAGCCTACATCCATTTAACCAATTCCAATGTTATATAATGATCAGCATTAACTATTTTCAATTAACAACAAAATTAAAACACCTTCACTTCAAGCATATGCCAAGATTATGTTGGGACCATCTTACAAAAACAAACCTTTACACACGTAGCAAAATTATCATCCAAGATAATTATATCCGAACTCTCTTTAGCAACTTCATCCCTCGGATACCCATAGCAAAACCAATGTCGGCCTAGGCAAGATCAAAAGTAACCGAAAATCCAAGCAAAAACTATTAAAACGCAAGATCACTTGGGGAGGGAGGGAAGAGCCAACAAAAAAATAAGAAGTAAAAAGGCTCTCAAACCTGACGTAGTGCATGAGCATCTTCGGTGACATATCCAGTGACAGCAACCATCTTTCCGCTTTGCTTCAGTGCTTGCACAAACAAAAGCTTGACATCGGGGGAACACCATGCCATGACCTACACAATAATTGAAAATTGAGTGTGATATTGTTTTTATTTGGGGAGGGGATTCGAACCTGTAACATCTTCCAACAAAGTGAAAAGAAATACTACCAAACTAGTAATTATATTAGTGTGATATTGTTTTTATCTAGGAAGGAGGATTTGAACCTGTAATATCTTCCAATAAAGTGAAAAGAAATACCACCGAACTAGTAACTATTTCCTAATTCTTATAAATAAACATGCTCGCTGACATCATAATTCCTATGATCAGGAGAGAAGTACATTATAAATCAAGAATACCGTAATCCTGAGCACATTCTTGTCTTTGCCTATCATCAGTCAGTTCCCTAAACTTTCTTCTGTCAAAGAGATGATTTGGCATGTTAGCATGTGCATCAGAATCAAGTATGCCACATTCCAAAGCAATTTATAAGGTTTTATCGATTTATCAGTTTGTTTTCTCTTAAGCTTTGCTTATGTTGAGGCCCAAAAAATCTAAGGGTAGATCCAAATATATTCTGGGCCCAGGTCGATACCTTACTAAGAAGAAACCAGATTCGGGCATGCGAAAGTTCGTCATCCACGCTCGCACGAGTCACAATCCACGTGCCATGTCAAATAAATATGTAATCTGCCACGCTAGAGCCTATAAAATGCGCTGGCTCTACAAACTCATGCTAATTATCCTATCAAGCATCATGTCTCTTTTAAAGGCGAAAAATTCAAGCACGCCATGCGAAAATCATTATTATTACACCTAGCCACGCATGATATTGATGGTAATAAGTTGTCATGAGGTGTCACATCCCGGATTCGGCTCCGCCGTAGCACGATATTGTCCGCTTTGGGCCCCTCTCTTTGCCCTCACGGTTTTGTTTCTGGGAACTCACGAGCACCTTCCCAGTGGGTCACCCATCTTGGGATTGCTCTAGCCCCCAACTCGCTTAACTTCGGAGTTCCTATGACTCCGAAGCCAGTGAGCTCCCAAAAGGCCTCGTGCTAGATGGATGCGGGCATGTACATATAAGGCACATCAACCCTCTCTCCGTTGGTCGATGTGGGATTTTACAATCCACTCCCCTTAGTGGCCCAACGTCCTCGTCGGCACACTCGTACCACACGGCAGAGTGACTCTGATACCAAATTGTCACATCCCGGATCGGCTCCGCTGTAGCACGATATTGTCCGCTTTGGGCCCCCCTCTGCCCTCACGGTTTTGTTTCTAGGAACTCACGAGCACCTTCCTATTGGGTCACCCATCCTGGGATTTCTCTAGCCCTCAACTCGCTTAACTTCATAGTTCCTATGACTCCAAAGCCAGTGAGCTCCCAAAAGGCCTCGTGCTAGATGGATGCGGGCATGTACATATAAGGCACATCAACCCCCTCTCCGTTGGTCGATGTGGGATCTTACATGAGACCCATTGATGGACCGAGAAATTGAGGTTCCGGGTCGCTTGGAAGCCTCAGAACTCATGCCCATTTCTTAGGCCCAAAAATATAGGTAAGCACAAGAGAGAAAATATCCCAACCAAAATGGCCCACTAAAATTAATCAATATAGCCCAAAACTTGAGGAGATTAGCCCATTTGTTTGGTAGGTTGACTTGCCATCTTAGAAAGCCCATATAATTAGGATAAGAAGTGACAAAAGCTCCAACACTTGGCTGGAGGACAAAGCTGCGAAGGGGACTGGGGAGGACCACATGTGCGGAGCTGCTAGGAATCTCCAGCACATAGAAAAGGAACAAGTTTCAAGCGAAGACACCCAAAAGACCCAAGGATCTTGGCGCGCAGACTGCTTGGAGGGAAATCACCCTTTGACCCAGCATGCACACCCATTTCTTTCCCTTATCAGATCTGGCCATAAAAGGAGGAAGGAAAGAAGAAAAGGGATATCTGAAAATATGAATTCTTCACTTGGGGCAGTTGCGGGAAAGGGACCTTGAGCTCCCAAAATCCCTGATTTTGTGCAAAGTAGCAGAGTAGATTTCACCGAAATAGGATGATTGAAGGGATAAGGGGAGAAAGGAAGGAAAAGACTTAGTAAAATGGGATGGAAGCCATTAGGGTTTCTTGGAAAAAGATGGCTTCCAACGGCTATAAATAGGGCCTCTTCTACCCAACAAAAATCATCCACAACCAGAGAGCAAGCTTCCTCTCTTACTTTCAAAACCAACAATTTTCGTGCTTAGTTCATCTCCTTCCTCAGTTTTCTTTCTTGTCATGCTGTTCTAACATTTGACAGAGTCACTGCCAAGCTGCCGGAAGAAACCTTAAACCACCCATTCCCATCTTTCTCCCTCTTTATCAAGTCTTCTTAGAATCCCTTCCTCTTTCCCTTAGAACCCATGTCTCTCAAAAGAACTCATAGCTCTCTCTTTTTAAGTGCTAAAATCATGACAATTTTGCTCTCATGCCACAAGCCTCTCATGTCAAACTAGAAAATTTATCTGTAAGTTATTGCTATTTTCATTGGTGAAGGTAACCAAGGAGTTTCTTAAAGCTTCACTACCCTTTCGAGACATTCTTGGGGCTTGATCTTCGAACTCAACACAGGGGGATAATTTCATCAGTTCGCTCCTTACGGCGGCCCCGCCCATCTGTAGCTGCCGGAAGAAAAAGTCCCCTACAGCTTGTAATGAAATAAATTGAGAAATCTTTTGTTCCAAATCATGCTTTAAATTTTATTTGAATTTAAGCTTATAAAGTGTTCATTTATTGTTTTATACTCGTTTCAATTCATACCAGACTAGAAAAACCAAAAATTGTTGTTAGACTTTTAGTTCGATTTGGGGCTTTTTAGCCCGAAGCTAAGGCTAAACCTTCAAGAACACCTTTGTACCAGCGCTTATAAGTAGAATATTGATGTCCTTAAAACTTGCAATGCATTGAAAAGAATTAATCTAAGCTAGTTCCACACTCATAGCACAATGACTTGATTAGAAGTTAAGATTATTAAGCGCAAATAATTAAAATCATACTACAAATTAGCCAATCTCTATTTGTTGGGCTTATAGCCAAGTTATAGTGGCATGCCTATCAAACAAAACAGTTGGATCACTCAAGGGCATGTTCCTTGAGCTCTAAGCTTAGTCTTCTTTATGAGTAGATGCCAGAATATTGTTTATAGTGTATCTGGTCCCACTTTCTTGAGAGAAACCTAACCTATTTGTAACAATGAAGAAAAGACTTAATCAATCACCAAATACAAGCTTCTTGATCCTTTTGGGGTTGCTTGTGTTGGAATTCTTCAATTACAAGTGCTTAATGATTCATGTCTGTCAAAAGACCAACAAAATTATCGCAAAAAACATTCTGCAAGAGAGAGAATTTTGTCAATGACCAATAGAAGATAACAAAGACTTGATGTTCAACTTGTTATGCATGCGAAAATGATCTTAATTCACAACAAATAGCACCCCATAAAACTTACTCGATAAAACCAAGAGTGAGGGAAAACTGCCATTCTTTCTTATTAAGCACGCTGTGGAGAAAACTTTCCCTAGAACCTCAATGATGATAAACTAAAGAACACAAAAAACTAAGTGTCATTAAAATCAAAATTTGTGTGATCGGAAAAATAAAAGAAAAAGGCTTAATTGCTACAGTGCACCTTGAAACATTGGTCAATTCTCATTTTACCCCTTTAAAGTTAAAGTGACTCACTTTGCCCCCTTGACCAAGGCTTGATATTCCACATTACCCTCTACCGTCAATTTCATCCAAAAGTCTGTTAAGTTTGATGATGTGGCAGAGGTGTTTTAGTAATTTTGTGCATCTAGATTTTTTATTCATAAATTTGATAGGGTAATGTGGCAAAGTGGAGCCCACCTCTAACATGGATAAAAAATAATAATTACTTTAAAATTTTAAAATACAAATAAACTTTTAAAAATTGAACTCTCTTTCTCTCTCTCTCTCTCTCTCTCATAATTTCCGAGCTTTTCTCGACTGTGAAACAGAGTATGATTCAAAGACTACAACTTTCAATAAGAAACATAGATTCGCTGACCCAATAAGAACTGTGTGCTGCCTAAAACTTTATATGAGATTGCTTGTTGCTAAAATCCCTTGGAGGTCTCTGTTTAGAACTTCCATCAAAATGAGGATTGGGCAGTTTGCAGTGAAGGAATTACGTTAGGGTAGAAGCTGTATGTGCGATGGGTCTTGACGGGGAAAGGGGGAGCAGTGAAGAAATTGGGGGAGGTGTAAGAAATCGGAGGGGGTGGGTTTTTGAGTTCTGCCGAGGGACCGGGGAGGGGGTGATGGGTTTCTGGGTTCTGCAGGGAGGGGTGGGTTGCGTGTTGGGGGGGGGGAGCTATGGGTTTCTGGTGGATTGGGGGGGTTACAAGGACAGAGAATGAAGGGGTGGATTTGGTGTGATGGGGGTAGAAGGGATGGGTAGGTTTTTATTTTTCCTAAAATCTATTTTATTTTCAATTTTATGTTTGTATTTTAATTTTTTTTCAGTAATTAAAAAACCTAAGTGCACAAAATGACTAAAACACCCATGCCACGTCATCAAATTTAACGGACTTTTGGATGGAGTTAACGGTATGGGCAATGTGGAACATCAAACATTGGTTAAGGAGGCAAAGTGGGTCACTTTAACTTTAAGGGGGTAAAGTGAGAATTGACCAATATTTCAAGGTGCATGTAGCACTTAAGCCAAAGAAAAAGAGAAAACAAACTAATATTTCTCACCTGAATTGTGAGAATTGTTCCCACTATTCCCAAAAAGAGAGAGTTTGAAGTAATCCACTTCCCAGGCTTCGATAGTATACCCGTCTTTTCGAGCTTCCAATTCATGAATAATCTGTGATTTGAAAATTTGAGATTTATTGAAATCATAATGTAACATAATCTCATCCAATTTGGAACCGGGTACATGAAGGGCTATGGCTTTGTTTTCCCTTTTGAAAGACAACAGAGATGGGATTTGAACTTTGAATCTCTTCCAACACTAGAAAGAACAATAGGATGACACTAATAGCTAGTTGGTGTGAAGGGCTTTGTTTAAAAGAGCTCAAATTAATGAAAAATTATGCTCACACTTTAGACCAAAACAAACTATTCAATTGAAACAGCTAGATTAACTTTTTCATTTGACTTTGGTTATATGTGAAGCAGAGATAACAAAATGGGGGGAAGCTAGTTAAGACTAATTACTTACTTGATAAACAACAAATGTATTGAATATCATTGTATCCTTCACTTTGCTGGCATGACCGCTTGTATAACTTTTCAGTAAATTCCTTCCTTTAAAATTGATGAAAAGAATGACACCGATTTGGTACATAATCTGAAATTTCCAAACCAAATTTAGAATGAGAATTTATGAGAAAGACAACTGGAATGCGAAAAATATCAAATAATAATTTTAGGGTTAAACAATAAAGCAAGAGAAAATATCCATGCACCTGACAACCCAGTCTCGTCCAGTTTATATATCTTTTAGGAGGTTGTCTGTAAAACATTGTCCCACAAGAAGATCAAATATATGCTATCCAACAATTCGGTTTAATTAGTTAGTTAACTAAAAATTCAACATATGTATATATATAGTACATAATCAATAGTTTGTTGGAAAATTGGCTCGCATAAAGGATACAAAGTTTCGGATTCGCGACCTGTAAGGACATTTGCGACCAGTCGTTTTAACATAGAGACGAAGTCTGGAGCATTGTCGACTCGCGACGGTCGCCAGCTGTTTGCGACCGGTCGTTTTCAGGCAAAATCAAAGTCTGGAGGTTCTATGCAAAAGCGACCGGTCGCTGAGTGCGTGCGACCGGATCGCAGACATGTGCTGTTTCAACTATTCACTATTTTCAACAGTTTCTTTAGTGTGCTATCGCTTTCTACCCACTTGCAAGGATAGTTTAAGTCATTTCTGACTTAAATGAAAGGTGGCAAGTTGCTGGGAAGCCATGAGAGCAAATTGAGGAAAGATGTTGGCTTGTTTCAAGGTGTTCCTACCTTATGGTTCTAAAAGGGGTGGCTGAACATGGAGCCATGAATGGAGAGTCTTTTGTCTGCCCAAGTGTGGTCCAAGTCAGGAAACCAAGGGGAGAACGTGGGAGGAAAGAGGGAGTCTTGTTCATAGTCCATCAACAACAAGGTCTAAAGGGGAGTGAATTGGTTCTAATTCACAACAAGTGGTATCAAAGCTGTGTTGGCAGCTGTGCTAGTTCTTCTCTTGAAGTGCTAGTGTGTTGAAGATGGCAAGTGACAAGGAAGTTGATAGTGGTGGCAGTTCACAGCAGTTGAAGCAACCACAAGAAACAAGCATGAAGGTGGAGTTAAAGCCTTTCACAGGGAAGGAGAACTTCACACTTTGGCAACGAAGGATGACATCAGCTCTTACACAACAAAATCTCCATGTTGTGTTAGTTGGCAAGGAGAAGAAGCCAACTAGCATGACAGATGCTGAATGGAGTGTTCTTGACGAGTTAGCTAGAGGAGCCATCGAAAACTACCTCTCCGATGAGGTGCTCATCAATGTGATGAAGGATATAGCGAAGCAAACATGGGAGAAGCTCGAAGAGATGTTTGTAGGGAAGTCGTTGTCCAACAAACTCTTCCTCAAGGAAGAACTCCTAAATCTTAAGATGGAGGAGGGAGGAAATCTAATGGAACATCTAAGTATTTTCAATAGATGTGTTGCTGACTTGCAGAGAATGGAAGTTAATTATAGTACGGAGGATAAGGCTCTTATGTTGTTTACATCCTTACCTCCGTCCTATAAGCACTTCCGAACCACTTTTATGTTCGGGAAGGTTACTCTGGATTTTGAGTCTGTGGTGCAAGACATCATGACACACCATAGGATGGCTCAACGTTCAGGAGAAAACTCTCAAGGTGAAGGTCTAGTTGCAAAGACCGGAGAGAGAGGCCGTTCAAAGAAGCGTGAAGGCAAGAAAGGCAACAGAGGAAGGTCCAAATCCAAGGCGAAAGACGGTTGTTTCAAATGTGGGTCAAAGGAGCATTGGAAAAAGAATTGCCCCATATGGAAGGAGAAGAAAAACAAATGGAAGAATGCAGCAAACACAGCTGAGGAAGTCACAGAGAGTGATGGTGAGCCTTTATGTGCAAGTAGCAATGTTAAAATAAATGGATTGGCTAATTCTTCAAGTTGTTCCTCTTCCGATTGGATTTTGGATTCCGGATGCTCATACCATATGTGCTCAAACAAGGAGTGGTTTGACACGTATGAGAAAGAAGAAGGTGGCGAAGTTATGATGGGGGATGGCTCAATTTGTATAGTCAAAGGCACTGGTACAATCAAGGTCAAGATGCATGATGGGGCTGTTAAGACGCTTGGAATGGTAAGGCACATTCCAAAGTTGCGTAAGAATCTCATTTCCCTTGGAACTCTTGATAAGAATGGTTATTCATTTAAAGCAAATGGAGGGAAGCTCATAATCTCAAAAGGTTCACTTGTGGTTATGAAGGGAGAAGTTCAACCTAATTATCTATATAGATTATGTGGTACAACAATTACAGGTGGAGCAGCTGTATCCACAAGCAAGGACTCGGAGGATGAAACTCAGCTTTGGCATTTGAGGCTAGGGCACATGAGTGAGAGGGGCATGCAAGAACTACACAATAGAAAGTTGTTGCAGGGTGTTCAAAGTTGCAACCTTGAGTTCTGCAAATATTGTACCATGGGAAAGCAATCAAAGGTGGCTTTCAAGTAGCTAAACAAAGAGGAAGAAAGCACGGGAGTGCTAGACTATATTCACACGGATGTATGGGGGCCATCACCGGTTAAATCAAAGGGTGTAGCTCTCTATTTCGTGACTTTCTTGGATGATTTTTCAAGGAAGGTGTGGGTCTATTTCATGAAGGAGAAATCTGAAGTCTTCACCAAGTTCAAGGAGTGGAAGGCAGAAGTAGAGAACCAAACCGGAAGAAAGATCAAGATCCTAAGGAGTGACAATGGTGGTGAATACAAAGACAGCAAGTTCCTTGAGTTCTGTAAAAATGAAGGCATTAAGAGGCACTTTACCGTGAAGAAGACGCCCCAACAAAATGGAGCTGCGGAAAGGATGAATAGAACTCTCATGGAGTGTGAGAGATGTATGAGGATTCATGCGGGATTGCCCGAGTCATTTTGGGCGGAGTCAGTTAACCACGCTGCCTATTTGGTTAACCGATCGCCTTCTAGAAATCTTGAGTTCAAATGTGCAGAGGAGGTATGGTCTAATAAGTCAATTGATTATTCAAATCTCAAGGTGTTTGGATGCAGTGCATATGCACTTATTCCTAGTGATGAAAGGTCCAAGTTGAAGCCAAAGTCTCTTGAATGCATTTTCATCGGATTTGAGAGTGGTGTGAAAGGCTACAAGCTATGGGATCATGTGAACCAAAAGAAGATACTCAGCAGGGATGTTGTGTTTGATGAGAAGGCCATACCTATGAACAAAGTCAAGAATTCAGAGGCAAAAGAGGATGTTGTTGAGAGAGAAACAACCATTGAAGTTCCACTCAAGAAGGTGTTTAGAGAAACTTCACAAGAACAGTCAACTGAAGACGTTCAAGAGGAGGTGGAGTCCGACATTGAGGAGGAAGATGTTGGGCAACAACAACAACAAACTCAAGAAGAAGAAGATGCTCAAGAACAGGTGGAGCCATCATCTATAGCTCGGTCCAAGCCCAAGAGAACCATCAAACCACCTCAAAGGTTTGGATGGGACAAGGATGCAGTTCACTATGCTTTGAATGCTAGTGAAGAAGAACCAACCACGTTCCAAGAGGCTGTTGAAAAAAAGGAACGGGAAAGTTGGATGGAAGCTATGATGCAAGAGATGGAATCTCTACACCAAAACTCAATTTGGGAGTTAGTTCCTAAACCCAAAGGTCGAAAGGTTATTGGCTACAAATGGGTGTTTAGGAAGAAAGAAGATATGCATGGGAAGGGAGCCACCATATTCAAAGCTCGATTGGTGGCTAAAGGATACTTGCAAAAGGAGGGAGTTGATTATGATGAAATTTTCTCTCGGTGGTGAAACATACTTCTATACGGCTACTACTCTCCTTAGTAGCTCAAGAGAACATGGAGGTGGAACAAATGGATGTGAAGACTGCTTTTCTCCATGGTGACTTGGAGAAAGACATCTACATGAGCCAACCTCAAGGGTTCATTGAAGCAAGCAAGGAAAATCTGGTTTGTAGGTTGAAGAAGTCTTTGTATGGGCTGAAGCAATCTCCAAGACAGTGGAACAAGTGCTTCAATTCTTTCATGATGAAGATTGGGTATAGAAGATGTGAATCAGATTGTTGCGTATACACTCATGCATTCAAGGATGGTAATTTCATCCTTTTGCTTCTTTATGTTGATGACATGCTAATTGCATGTAAAGACATGTCAAAAATCCAGGAATTGAAGACATTGCTTGGAATGGAGTTTGACATGAAGGATCTTGGTTCTGCACAAAAGATCCTAGGTATGGAGATAAGGAGAGACAGAAATGGAGGCAAGCTATGGCTGTCACAAAGTAAGTACATTTCCAAAGTACTTGAAAAGTTCAATATGATGGATTGCAAGCCGGTGTCTACTCCTTTGGCGGAGCATTTTAAATTAAGTGCTCAAGATTGTCCTTCTACGGATGATGGAGAAGAAGAAATGAACAAAGTTCCATATGCAAGCTTGGTAGGGTGTCTCATGTATGCAATGGTGTGCACACGCCCCGACTTAGCCCAAGCTGTAAGTGTGGTGTCAAGGTATATGGCGAATCCGAGCAAACAACATTGGACAGCAGCAAAGTGGATTCTCAGGTACTTGAAGGGCACCAAGAGGATTGGGATATTGTTTGAAAGACAACAACGAAAGGCATGTGTGTCGGGTTATGTGGATTCCGATTATGCAGGAGATTTAGACAAGAGGAGATCCACCACAGGATATGTCTTCATTTGTGGTGGAGGACCGATTAGTTGGAGAGCGGTGTTACAATCGGTTAGTGCCTTGTCTACTCCAGAAGCGGAGTATATGGCGCTAACTGAAGCTTCAAAGGAAGCAATGTGGCTGAAGAGATTGGCAAAGGAATTCAGGATTGCCCAAGACTTGGTAGTGATACAAAGTGATAGTCAAAGTGCTATACACTTAGTGAAGAATCAAGCATTCTACGGAAGATCAAAACACATTGATGTTCGGTACCACCGGATAAGAGATTGGGTGAACGATGGAGACATCATGGTAAGGAAGGTTCATACAAATGAGAACGCTTCAGATTGTCTAACGAAGCCAGTCACAACAGCAAAGTTCAAGCATTGTTTGAGCTTGCTCAATCTTGTTCCATGCTAAAGATTGAGGTGGAGTTCTTGAGAGTTATCGGGACGACTCTCAAAGACATTACAGATGTCCTGGAAGGCAATGATGTCCACAAGAAGCTTTAGGCTCGCCAAGGTGAAGATTGTTGGAAAATTGGCTCGCATAAAGGATACAAAGTTTCGGACTCGCGACCAGTTGCAGGACATTTGCGACCGGTCGTTTTAACAGAGAGACGAAGTCTGGAGCATTGTCGACTCGCGACCGGTCGCCAGCTGATTTGCGACTGGTCGTTTTCAGGAGAATCGAAGTCTGGAGGTTCTGTGCAAAAGCGACCGGTCGCTCGCTGTGCGTGCGACCGGTCGCAGACACGTGCCGTTTCAACTATTCACTATTTTCAACAGTTTCTTTAGTGTGCTATCGCTTTCTACCCACTTGCAAGGATAGTTTAAGTCATTTCTGACTTAAATGAAATGTGGCAAGTTGCTGGGAAGCCATGAGAGCAAATTGAGGAAAGATGTTGGCTTGTTTCAAGGTGTTCCTACCTTATGGTTCTAAAAGGGGTGGCTGAACATGGAGCCATGAATGGAGAGTCTTTTGTCTGCCCAAGTATGGTCCAAGTCAGGAAACCAAGGGGAGAACGTGGGAGGAAAGATGGAGTCTTTTCTCAAGCCCAAGGACTTGTCTATTACATGGAAGAGGAAGCAAGAGTGAAGTAGTTAGAGTGAAGTAGCTGGAAACTAGTGAGTCAAGAACTAGAGAGAATTCTCAAGTGTATCAAGGTGTTGAGCAAGGGTGTGAGAGAAACAGATTGTGAGGGTAGTGTTCTAAGGGGGTTTCCATTTGTAAACCAAAGTTGTAACCTATCTTCATTAGTGAAATTTCTCAAGGGATAACGGAGAGGATGCAGGCAAAATTTGCTGAACCTCTATAAACACTTGTGTCATTTGTGCTGGGATTTTTTGTGTGTGTGTGTGTAAGATTCATCCATCATTGAGTTGTTCATAGTCCATCAACAACAAGGTCTAAAGGGGAGTGAATTGATTCTAATTCACAACATAGTTAACATAACATAATCAGATATCCCAACCCTAATCAAAGAAATGTTACCCGGGTTCCACAAGGAGTCCCTGCATCACTTCATCTGGTGGAGTTTCAGTAACCAATGATAGTGGTACAAGAGCTATTATGAGTAGGTTCACCCAGAGAAGCTGCACAAAGCACAAGCAAAAAATAATCCTAAATCACAACTGCAATTCTTCTAGTAACAAGTAGAGAAAAAGGGAGCAGCACAAAGAGAGAGAGAGAGAGAGAGAATTACCTGAACAGCATTTAATGGGACGTGACCATAGAAAACTGCCGCCATGAAATTGGTAGTTAGTGCTACAAGATTGATTGTAAGTTGTAACTGCATAAACTTGATAATATTTGCATGTACAAATCGCCCCCATTTAAAAGCCTACATCCATTAAACCAATTCCAATGTTATACAATGATCAGCATTAACTATTTTCAATTAACAACAAAATTAAAACACTTTCAGTTCAAGCATTTGACAAGATTATGTTGGGATCTATCTTACAAAAACAAACCTTTACACACGTAGCAAAACTGTCATCCAAGATAATTATATCCGAACTCTCTTTAGCAACTTCAATCCCTCGGATATCCATAGCAATACCAATGTCCGCCTAGGCAAGATCAAAAGTAACCGAAAATCCAAGCAAAAACCATTAAAACGCAAGATCACTTGGGGAGGGAGGGAAAAGCCAACAAAAAAATAAGAAGTAAAAAGGCTCTCAAACCTGTTGTAGTGCATGAGCATCTTCGGTGACACATCCAGTGACAGCAACCATCTCTCCGCTTTGCTTCAGTGCTTGCACAAACAAAAGCTTGACATCGGGGGAACACCATGCCATGACATACACAATAATCGAAAGTTGAGTGTGATATTGTTTTTATTTGAGGAGGGGGATTCGAAACCTGTAACATCTTCCAATAAAGTGAAAAGAAATACCACCAAACTAGTAACTATTTCCTAATTCTTATTAATAAACGTGCTCGCTGACATCATAATTCCTATGATCAATAGAGATGTACATTCTAAATCAAGAATACCTTAATCCTCTGAGTGTTGGAAAATGGCTCACCTAAGGATACAAGGTTGTTTTGGCGCTGAAAGAATGATTTTGAATCTGCTCTAGAAGCGACCGGTTCAGGACATTTGCGACCGGTCGTTTTGACACAGAAACGAAGTCTGGAGCAAAGTCAACTAGCGACTGGTCGCGGACATTTGCGACCGGTCGTCCGTCCACAGATTTCGAAGTCTGAAGCTTCTGCTCCAAAAGCGACCAGTCGTCCCAGTCGTGCCTGTGACGTTTTCTTACGTGTTTTCAACTATGTTTTCGAGGGCTATCGCTTTCCACAAGATTTCAAAGGCTTAATGGGTCACTTCTAAGTTGAAAGAGGGTTGACTACCTGCTGGATAGTTGGGATAGCACTCATGGCTAATTGGTTATCTTATTTTGAATAATCTTATCTCCATTTTCTGGTTTAATGGAGGTGGTTGAGTGGGATTCTATTTACCTACTTGATCTGACTTTTAGTCTAAGTGGTGACTAAAGGAGGAACGTGGAGGACAAAGATTATGTCTTATCTCTTGTTCATTGGCTTGGGTAGGTAATGGGGTGAAGTAAGATAACACAAGAGGAGAAGAACAAGTTGAATAATAGTAAGTGGCAGAAGCTGGAAACAGTGAGAGAGTTGGAGTTTCAGTTTTTGTCAAGAAAGCCAGGGGGAGAGCAAGAGAGTTCTCTAAGTGTATCAAGGTGTTGAGCAAGGGTGTGAGAGAAACTGATTGTGAGGGTAGTGTTCTAAGGGGGTTTCCTTTTGTAAACCAAAATTGTAACCTATCTTCATTAGTGAAATTTCTCAAGGTGATCACCAAAGAGGATGTAGGCAAATTGCTGAACCTCTATAAACACTTGTGTCATTTGTGCTTGGTTAATTTATGTGTGTGTGTGTGTGTAAGTCTCATCCATCATTGAGTTATTTGTCCAAAGTCCATCAACAACAAGATCTTTAAGGGCACTGAGTTAGTCATTAATTCACAACACTGAGCACATTCTTGTCTTTGCCTATCATCAGTCAGTTTCCCAAACTCTCTTCCGTCAAAGAGATGATTTGGCATAGTAGCGTCTGCATCAGAATCAAGTATGCCGCATTCCAAACCAATTGCTTTCGCAGTTTGAAGATTGTCACGAGTAACCATGCGTACCTATAGCTCAAGATATGGGAAGTAAAATATTCAAGGTTGACCCAATTTCGGTGAACATTGCACTCATCATGTATTAAATTGAAGTGGATGCAGATGTAAAAATACCTTAACACCATCCCTTTGGCATAGTTGCACCCACTCCTTGACCCCTGGTTGACAACGATCCTGCATTTCGTTGAGTACATAAGCTACAAAAACTTATACAAATGAAATTAATTTTGTAAAGAAAATAATAAAGATCTAATAAAATGGTACCCAAAAGCAAAAAGAAAGAGAATACGAGAAACCGTACCTCGTTCAAAGTCAATACAGTCTTGTCACATAGGATATTTTTAACAACGGCCATGGTTACACAAGCAAATGGCCTCCGTACCTACATTTTGAGTTCCATCCAGATATATAAATAGTATGCTTTAGCTTTTCAACTTCAGAAAATGAAAAGGCAGCATAAAATGCAAAATAATAAGCAATTTCACATACAAAGGCGTTATCTGCCACCATTCTTTTTGTTGAAATGAAAATGCTGTGCCAGTCAAAGAGAAGGAAATTAAGGCAAAAAAGAAATGATGTGACATCCAGAAAGATGAATACATATGACAAAAACTAAGGGAACAGCTGAATGTTAACGTTGGGCAGACTTACGTTAAGGTAACAGCTAAGGGAAGCCCTTGAGGTACAGCAGCCACTGCAATATTAAACTAAAATATCCGGATGTGAGAGTGAAATCAAAAGTATTCAATTAATTAATTACGCTAAATAACCAAGGAGGAGGCATAGACATACAGCAATGATTATAATTTGATTGACTTCTTATATGACGACTCGAGGTTTAGTCTTGACCCCGATGAACTTGGGACTTCCTTCTAAATTATGGGCAGTAAACCACCTGCACAAATGTTATCGTGAGTATCTATGAATGAGAGTGATTTAATATTATTGATCCTTGTGATGGTAAGAATGTAGTGAGGACCTATGTATTATCCAGCAAAGATTGAAGATTTTTTGAATAATTACCTGAGGAAAAGGACAATCATGGCAATAAAAGCTGCTGCAAGTCCAAGATTACCAATGGAAGTAGCAACCGCGTTCAAGACCTCCTATTAAGATTCAGTTATGCATCCTTAAGATAATATATATATAGAAAATTAAATTGTCATTCTCTATATATGTCCTAGTTGATGGGCTAACCTCCAATGTTGTTTTGTTACCAATGTCTTGTGAAAGTTCCGATTTAGTACATATCCCAACACTCGTTACCTGAAGGAACAATATATGATGAAGTTTCATTCCTTTTTCTGATTTTTTATAATTTTTTTATGGCTTTTTATCACAAATGATCCCTGAGGTTTATGAAATTGTCATGAATGGTCCTTAAGGTTTGTTTTTGTAACATTAATAGTCCTTAAGGATGATTTGTGACAATAAAAAAGCCTTTATTTATACAGGAGATGAAAAAGAACAAAAAGAATAGACCAACACATATGTAATATATATATATATATATAAACTTTACCAGCATGGTACCACTCCCATCCGCTATTTTCCAGCCAGGCTTTAAACGATAGGCTCCAGAAGAAGCATCAAGGCTTAAAATGTCGCTGTCTCCATTCACACGTGAGGTATCTAAGGAGAGTGATTGAGCAGTGATTAAAATACCATAAGCAGGGACCTGTGGATATACAATCAAAGTAACATAATTAATATATTTTGCAGATATGAAAAATATGGACTTGTGAATGGAGACAGCAACATTGCCACATACCTGGTTACCAATGTTAAGGGGAATAACATCGCCAACAACAATATCACATATTGAAACCTCAACTCGTTCACCACCTCTAACAACAACAACCTGCATAATTAGGTACGAGATCCAAATGTTTAAACAGTTAGGACTCGTTTGGTGATTAAGATTGGATTGGATAGGAGGATAAATCCTTATATTTGAAGGTCCAATAGATATATTTATACGGAATTGAAACATGCATACCTTCAAACCCATATTCCTCAGAGATTGGCTGTATTTGCAAATTGCTGCAGACCCAAAAGAAATTCAACACTTGACCCCAAAAGAAAAAAAAACAAAAGAGAGAGAGAGAGAGAGATGCAAACAACAAAATCCATAAAGAATTAGACTTTATTCATATGTTCCCACATATACAATTTTTCTTTTCATTTATTCAAAATCTTGGATTTTGTTTCCGAATTTTTTCTTAAATGAGAGCTATTTTAAATTATTTGAAAATTTAACCTCAAGAGTGTTTGCTTTATATATGCACACGAGCTGCACAGTCACTTTTTGCAGAATTTCCTATTCTGTTTAAGTGGGAAAATCAACTTCCTATTGTTTTTTTCTATTGTTGGTTAAGTGGAAACACACTCCTACTTTATATCACATCACACCACGTTAAATACCTTTGACAATAATGTCCACAATAACCACAGCGGCAACGTTTCCTCCCTTTTCCCAGTATCCGAACCTTGTAATAACCTGCAAGTAACAAGACACAGAACCTAATAAATAAATAATTTATTGTCAAAACAACTAAAATATAATTAAAAACCCTGAGATTACCCAATTGATCAATTTGCACTCACTCCGAATTTTGGCTATTGTTGACAATTCATTCTAATGGGGAAAAAGTTAGGTTCCTGAAAATTGAGGAGAAGCTCCTCCTTAAAACCAATGTGATTTTGATATTTAGCAAATTACTTTAATATTCTTTCTAATGGTCCATCAGATTTCTAAGGATTCTACCTTCTTTTTTTTTTTTTAAAGGTTTTGATACTTCGATTGGAAGTTGACAAGAAGGGATCTAGTCCTATTCAAACCAGTTACGATCTAATCAACAAAAGAAAGATATACGTACAGACAGCATGAGTCAATTGCAATTCTCTCTCAACTCTCCAATTCTACTCTATATCATATTTATCAAGAGGCCAATATAGTTACCAATATAGTTACCGGTGATTCATGTATGTATTTGGTTTTGTAATTTTCCTTCTTCTTTACTTTTTACATAAACAAGAGTATCCGAGGATCCTCTAGGGTTTAGGATCCTCTCTGTAATAGTGATTTCTTGTCGAACCAAAAATAAAAAAAGAGCTAATTCCGATTTTTCTTTATACTAACACCCTACTGTCATGAAAATACTTGGAAGTACGGCCGATCGAGGCTCACCATTATTACTAGACGCATCACTGAAGACGCCACTGCAACTACTATGAAAATGATCAGAGAAATATCTTGATGACATGCTTCCCAAAGACACGTCTACAAGACAAACAAAGTTGATGTGGTAAAATAAAAACTGTAAGAGCACTTAATTAAAGGTGTATTAATTAAATCCATCCTTCTTTCAAATTTCATAATTGTAACGACACTAACCAAGTAGCTAGTTGATTTTTCCGCAGTATATGTGTTTGCTCCGAAAACACTTTTCCGTTTCAGCACATCAGCATCTTCCCCGTTAATCCCGTCCTTTAAATTCGTTTTTAATTCGCTTTCTAACTTTTCGATCTGATGTCAAAGAAGTATATAATTAGTGACAGTTTATATACAACCATAAGATAAAAGATGATGTTATGTGTTGGACTTGCCCCCCATCATCATTCTTAGTTAAGGCATCAAGTTCCTCTCGTCCAATTCCAAAATCACCAGTAGTACTGATTGGTCTCTGTGGAATATTCACTGACAACCAGAAGAAACAAGTCAATTACAAAACCAATAGCTAAGTATATAATTCTTATTTGGAGAAATTACTAGAATACTATCATATGTGGTATAACTTGTCCACATATTAGAATGTGAGTGGAGGACATAGTGGATATTTCCCACACATGAACAACTTATATGCTCGGTGACCGTAGTGGTTGATATAGTGTACCAAAGCCACTTGTGGTATTCTGCGGTTGATTACTTTTGTAAAAATGTTAGAGAGTTAGTTAAACCGCTGCTACGCTGTTATGCATCGTGTGTAAGAGATCATGAATCTGTGTAATCAAATACTATTGAATGAAAATCAAGAATTGGTCATCTACTTCTTCTGAAATTCATCTTTGTTATCATTTGTGGTAGGCTCTCATGGCAACTAGTGCTAGGATTTTGTTTTTCCTTTTAATTTTCAGTTTTTAATTTATTTTAATTTTATTTTAATTAGCAGTGTTATGTTGATGTAAGTTAATGGACATGTGTTAAGAAATTAGATTTACTTTCCGTACCTATTTCTTACAAGTCAATCACAATTAGGCATATACTTGTTCATTTCGTTCTTAATAAACATTCACACTCGTGTACATGGGCCAAATTATGATTGGCTTGAATGACATCTAATTAGATTCAAGGAGCCAAGCTAGCAATATTCTTTTGGATTTCGGTTATAATTAATCCGCATGGCATATACATAAATTAGACAAAATATATATAATAAAAAAAAAATTGATTCTTGAAATGATTGAAGCACCAAGCTATACGCACAAAAAGAACACATGTGAGTGTGACACACAGAAAGAACTAGCTAGTGAGTGAAACATCGAGCTACATGCAAAAAGAAGTTATGACAAATTTAAAGCAAGGATATTTGAAATGAAGTACTACCTATCGCTTGTTCTCCAGCCCCTGTTGCTAAAGCGTGTTCAGCCTAATAAACAAAAAGAAGAAGAAAATATAATACGTCAATAGAATTCAACAAGAACATGTTAAGACAAATTAATTTCACAACAATTACTTGTACAGCAGCATGTGCATGGACTTTGCTTGAAGCCTGCTCTTTTTCTCCTTCCTTTTTCAAGTGTACGATTTGCAAAAATCGACGAGAAGCAGATAGCACAACTGCTGCTCGCTACAGTGAAACATAAAATTTGTTTAGATAAAGCTCATTAAATAAAGAATATTTCCACATGTCCTATATATATTGGATGTTAGTGTACCTGGAACATACAAAAATGTATCGATTAACAATGAGTAAACTAAGCATCCATGGGAGATTACTCAAGGAGATTACTTTCCGATTATAAATGGATATATTAGCCAACCAAAATAAAGAAAACCTAAATGCATTACTGTCATATATAATAATATAGGTAGGAAAATTGCATATTGCATACTGTGCTGATGTATCAAGTGAAGGTATTCAATAGAAAAAGAAAATAAAGAAATGAAATGAAGAATTCCTTTTCGAGCAAACCCTAAACTACCCGATCAAGAGGACAAACAGATAGACATATTTGGAGAGACATATACATATACAGCCATATTTGGTGAGACAAAGCATAATTTGAAGCAATCAATTACTAACTAAATAGTTTTTAATATAAAGTGGTATAACGATATCAATGGTGAAAATACCCTCCAACGGCTGATGCTCTGAACGGCAATATCCCTAGTTCCAGCCTCCAAGTCGTTGTTTTCTTGCGAGAAGCTGTTCATCTCCATCCTTCTATAATCTATCAGAAATATTAATTATAATAGCAGTTTTCTTTTCAGTTTTTCAAGTCGCCGTGTGTGCCTTCAAGCTCATCACAATCTCTCAGCTGATCTTTGTTATCTAGGGATTTTGTCTCCTTTAGTCGCCGTGTGTGCCTTCCCTTTTTAGGTTAGGCGATTAAAGACGTTGTCTTTTGTTTCCTTCATGGTCTTTTTGTGTACTGAGGGAGGAAGAACTTTTTTTGTCTCTTTCTGTTTAGGGAAAAAAACACGCCGTCCCATCAAAAAAACACGCGCTTGTGTTGTTGAGGAAAGTGATAGCAAAGATACTTCAACCACTTCAGGCCAAACAAAAAAATGAATTATTTATAAATCAATAATGCTATTTCAACTATCTTAATTGACCACTCTAACTAGCGACGCTTACCAGTCTCTTTTGCAAGACTGATAACGTACTATAAGATATGAGAGATCTTTCCAAGAAAATTCCCAAAGCAATGCCTGCCACTCAACCCAAAAGAATAGAAAGAAAAAAAAAGAATTATGACAGCGTATAATATATGCAGTGAGATGCCGTATAATGATGATCAAAGTTTAGGGTTACATTTTAGCGATTCATCCCATAATTTAATTTTATGATCTGAGTCGTTCATTTCCTAACCTATTCTTACAAAATGTAGATAAGATTGAAAAGAATTTTAGCTATTTTATTGTTAAATAAAACTATTATTTTCATTCATGCTCATCATAGAAACTATGTGATATTTATATTTGCCAGTGATTTTAATTACCAGGTCCTAAAATATTACCGCAATCGTCACTTCAGTTTTTCAAAGGCTACCAATTTGACCCAAAAAAATCTAGCATTGTGTTTTCTTCGAAACGAAGGAAGAGAAACTTGGGCTTCTTTGAACGCCCAGGCCCCAGCTCTGCCCAGCTGCCTCATGGTCCATGGACAATTGTACCTGGCAGCAAATTGATGAAAAGTGAGCTTGCTTTATCTTCTTCTCCCAACCAAAGATTCTTGAAGGGAACCGGGTGAGGAAGGAAGCGGGGGACGAGGATGGTATTATCATTTCCAACTCTAAAGAGTTGATGATTTTCAAATAATTGAGGAGCCATTAGTAATTATAAACCCATTTTTTCTTATTTAAAATCTTAATTTAATCATTGAATTTCATTTGTCATGAAATACCTATTTTTTATATAATATACCACTCGCCTTGGGTCTTAATTAAGCTAGCTAATCAACATAAACTCTAATCATGATAAGCTAAATTGATACATCAACCACGAGATGACAAGTAAAAGAGTACTCACGTAGCTCCATCACCATTTAAAAGACCAAAAATCATCAGCCCTTCCCAACACCTGTAAATGAATACTGATGGGCTCTTTCCAGTCCGTTAGCAGTTCATTTTCACCTGCAAATTATATATACTGTTGTGATTTATTAAAGAACAACTGTCAAATATATGTTTTATGAAAATTATAAACCAATTTGAGGAATGTCTGGCACACGTATTTAATTAGTTTGGACACATTAAATGTTGAAATAGAACTGAGACCAAAAGGTATTCTTATATTGAAGAGGCTCACACTAAGTGCAAATGATCTTTGTAAAAAATAAAAATATATTGCACATGTATCAAACTGTAATTTAATTACACATGCATATAGTAAATAAAGTGTTATCAAATTCATCAAAAATTCGGAGTTTAACCTTACTTTACTTGAGCTTTTTCTTTGCACTCTAACCAATTTCTCTTTCCTTCTTCCTCTCTTCAGCAAACGTTCTCTCTTTCTCAAAGTAAAAGCACCACAACACACCATTGAAACGTCAGCAGAAAAAGGGAACTGCAAATATCACGTGTGTACCACGTTCCTCTAATCAGCCACTCATTTTATGACCGGTACATAGGAAAGGATGGATATGTAAGAGAGGGACACTGTATGCCTCTCTATTAATTAGCAGGATAAAGTATTGTTTTACCCCTTAATTATTATGCTAGTTATTTGAAGTTAATTCCCCAAATTATTAAATAGGGTTTAATTAAACTAGATAAAAATAAACAATTTAGACGTACCATTGGTCATATACCGTTAAGATTTTTTAACTCCACTGACTTCGCCGTTAAATATAAGGGTAAATTTGTTATTTTACAAGACAAAGATACAGAGAAAATTAACAAATAAAAGAAATTTTAAAAATGAAAAAAAAAGAATAACTTACGGGTCCATCCATGTGCACATATAGTAGGCCCCATATACCAACCAACCAGTATGCCGCATGCACATTAATAAAGACATATTTTGCCAATAATTTAACGTGACTTGAAATGAAATTAGAATCATAATCATATAATTAAGCTAACCTTAGAGGTTTATATCACAACATATTATGGGGCACGAAGACTGCGGACCAACTTTTGGGGAACGGAGATAGCAAGGCCATTCTCTGCTTTGCTCTATATAAACCACGAAGCAGTCTAACCAATTCGGTATAAGGGCTCTTGAACTCATTCACCTCATCAAAGCCCGGCTGCTTCCTTTTCCAGCTAGTTACCAGGGAATACATTAACCAATACACACCAAATGTACTTGTTTGGCCTTAATTTTCATGTTGGGAGCTTTGTCAAGCCACTTAGGACGAGTATATAGCGATACTAATGAGAAGGAAGAACGTTTCATGATATTTAAGGAAAATGTGGTATTTATAGATTCTTCCAATGCCAATGAACAATTTAAGTGTCAATCAATTTGCAGATCTTACAAATGAAGAATTCAAAGCATCTAGAAATGGATTCTTAGGGCATGAGTGTTCCATAAAGACAACTTCTTTCAAATATGAAAAGGTTAGGGCTCCACCTACTATAAATTGGAGAAAGAAAGGAGCTGTAACACCCATCAAGGACCAAGGCCAATGTGGTAATTAACTTTTACTTATGAGATCAATTTGAAAATTTTCAATTAATCCATTAAAAAAAAATATGTCTGTTAACCTAACTACTATTTGATTGCAATAAAAAAAATACACGCAGGATGTTGTTGGGCTTTCTCAGTAGTAGCAGCCATGCAAGGAGTTACTAAGCTTGGGCCATCTCCAATGGGACTGGGCCAAACCCAAAATTTGGGTTTTTAGCCCGAAAAGTTCTCCAACCAACTATGTATACGTACGGACTAAAAAATCAGTCCAGTCAAAAACCCAGCGCTATTCAGCCTTGTCTATTGCCTGGATCGAAAATTGGTGGAGCCCACGTGCAAAAAGGTGGAGCCCAAAAGCAAGCCTCAAAACAGCCCACGTGCTGGTGCAAATCGAGTGGGGCCCGTTTGCAGGTGAAGTCTGCCTCATCCTTTAAATGTTGGCCGCATGATGTGTTTAGCTTTTGAGATCCAACGGCTACATTTAATATGCATTTGTAATTTTTTATTTATTTAAATGTAAGCTTAATCTAACGGCCTAGATTGTCCAAGACTGATTTTAAAGGAAAAAAAAATTATATCCAACGACCCAAATTAAATCCAATAAAATCAAATAATCAAAATAATATTATTTATTAATCTACATGAGATTCAACTTTAAAACTCATTCCAAATTCTATAAATACCTACCCATTTATTAAATAATCCCCCTAAATCAAATTTTAAGTGAAATTAGAATTTTTTTTAGGTTAAAATGTTTAGAGAAAATGAATTACGAAGCTATAAACAAAAATCAACTTAAGAAAAATTAACAACAACAAAAAAATAGAGATAAACTATTCTTAAATAATTTAATGAAGTTACAAACTCAAATTTTGAGTCTGCAAGGTTGGAAGAAAAACCTTTTAAGTCCGAAGCAATACATGAAGAGTTGTATTTTGGAGGGTGGAAATTTGGGTTTAGCGCATTTATAGTTGGAGATGGTCTTACAACTGGTAAATTAATCTCTTTGTCTAAGCAAGAGCTAGTTGATTGTGACACCAAGGGTGTCGACCAAGGTTGTGCGGGTGGCTTAATGGATGATGCCTTTAAGTTCATCAATCAAAATCATGGACTTAGTACCGAGACTAATTACCCCTACACCGGTGTTGATGGTACTTGCAACACCAACAAAGAAGCCATCCATGCGGCCAAGATAACCGGCTTTGAAGATGTGCTTGCAAACAGTGAAGAGGCCCTTCTAAAGGCAGTTGCTAATCAACCTATTTCTGTCGCAATTGATGCTGGGGTTTTGAATTTTCAGATTTTATTCAAGTAGTGTCTGTACGGGAGCTTGTGGAATAACGAGCCTTGATCATGGTGTTACGGCTGTTGGTTATGGGGTCATTCCTGACGGGACCAAATATTGGTTGGTGAAGCCGGTCCTGGGTTTTCTAAGGCCCAGGGAAAATTTTCTCAAGTGTGCCCCTTTATACAAATTAAACACAAAAAAAAAATCAGAAACAAAACACTTTATCCAACTCCTTTGAGTACATTAGCCATTTTTTATCCTTAGTTTCCCATTTGGTAACGTACTAAGATAATAATTTGAAGAAAAATGTCTATTGTGTTCGTCCATGAGGAATTTGAGATTAGTTTCTCTTAGGGGACCTTTTTCTACAAATAAATATCTCATTTTTGCATCAAGATTATCCCAAACTCGTGGATCATAAATGTTCAAATCAAATCTTGTTTCTTGACATTCATTTTCATGGCAAGGTTCATCAATATTTTCATTTTCATCAAGGAAAGGTTCATCACTATTTTCATTTTCATCTAGATCACCAATTTCTTCATTCACATCATTCTCATTTTCTACTAATTCTTCCAATTGAATTGGTTGTTCATATTCATTTGGTAAATCTTCATCTAAATCTTCAAGTGAAGCATTGGTTTGTTTAACAAAATATTTGTTCGAAGATCCTCTTAAACTTTGAGCAATTTCTTCTTCTTTTTTCTTTCTTTGTCTCTTGAGATTTCCGGAAAGTTGTTTCTTAGGAAACAATTTTTAATTTTTATAATAAACACAACACAATAAAAAAACAATAAAACTAATTAACAAAGAACAATAAAACCTGAATTTTGAGCATATTCTCTTCCACTTGAAACTTCCAATTATAAAGAACAAGAATCCCAGCCTAGTTTTCTGTTGAATCAAATAATAAATAAGAAAAAGTTAACAAAGATATGTATTACAATTTACAAAATGTATACATTTAGATTCTATATGTATCTATATATATATATATATATATATATAATACCTTCAAAGAAAGGCACTGGTCTAGCTTGTTGATTATTTATTTTCCAACTCTGTGTTGGAGAAGAGGAGAATTACCACAAAAAAAAAAAAGGCTTGCGTTCAAAGAAGAGGAGAGTCACCTAAAAAAAATTGCTTGCGTTGCATTAGGAATTGAGAAGGTCTTAGGGGTTTTCCTTCTCTTTGTGGCTAAGAAAGTCTGTTTTGATTCCAATTCCCCATATTTTGTTTATTTGTTTTATATTATAAGTGACTTTCTTGCTCATTACGTTTCTTCTTGAGATTGAGTATATAAAGACTGATTAATTGGCTTCCCTTTTCATTGACAGGTACAGGCGGCGTCAACTTCTTTTGTTCTAATTTTTTTTTTTTTTTTACACATATATACATAGGCTTAAAAAAACATTTGGGCCCCCCTCAGCTGTGGGCCCTGGCTGTAGCCCTGGTAGCCCTGGCCCCACTCATGGGGGTGAGGAAGGATACTTAAGAATGCGAAGAGATGTTGAGGCAAAAGAAGGTCTTCGTGGTATTGCTATGGAAGCCTCTTATGCGTGGAAGAAACAGATATATACACGCGCAAGTAAAAATCAAGCAAGTCTGAAACAAGAAAGCTAATATTCATTGTTGACAAAGAGCAGATATCATTAGTGAGCTAAATTTGGAATGCAAGTCTCTGACGAAGTAGCCTTTCTCTTGGCTATGATTTATAGTTTTGGTTCTCAATTTTTGAGTTTAAATCACTATATATGTCAGATTTACTTGGAAGTGAAGAAAATTAATCGTTTTCCATTTTCTTAATTGGTCTTCGACCAAAAAAAAAAGGTCTTTGATCAACAGCTACTAGCTCTTTTTTGTTAGTCAAGAAAATTGAGAATGTTACTCCTTTTTTTTTCCTCTGTCAATAAATTGAAAAGGTTTTTACTATCATCTCTGGCATGTTCTGCCACAATGTTGCCGGGACTTCAACTGATACGGGAAATGCTTAAGAGCTCAATTTTTTCTCCCAACTTTCTCTTTTTAACCTAACTATATGGCACTTAATTTGTACACTACATCGTCATTGCATTCAAAACCAAACCAAGCACGATTCCCAAATTTTGCAAAACCATTGCCAAACCATAGAGAGAGGTCTGAGCGCTGGCAGAGAGAGTTGAGAATGTCTTGGGTCATAATCAGTTCTTCCTCTTTTGTTTAACTTTGGGATTTATGTACATTTTTTGTATTTATTTTGAGTCTGAATAGTGTAGATAATGAAGTTATAATCTTCAACTTTTTTTTAAATTTGAAATTCAGAACAAATATATGATTGTAATGAATGAATATATTATTAATCGATAAGAAATGGTAGTATGAAGTGGGCCAAAATGGGTAGTTAATGTTGTATTAACTAATTAACTGATTAACGCTTGAGCCACTGAATAAAACGAGAACCCTATAATTATTTTTTAAAATTTTGTGCATGACCCCTCTAATGTGAAATCTTGGCTCCCTGGACCCCTATATTGAGCATAATAGTGAAGCTCCATTTTCTTTTTTACGCACTGGCATGGGATTTCTTCCCTACCCTTGGTCTGGGGCGTGATATACTGACATGGAATATTATAGGAAAGTTGAGTAGATGATAGCATTTGCCTATGCTGACTTTAAATCAAGTAACAAAATGAACCTCTTGTTGGAATGCTGTATGAGTTGAACTGCTTTGCTAGTTCCTATCTTTCAAGTACTTTACGAATAAAATTATCGCAAAAAGCATTCTGCAAGAGAGAGAGAATTTTATCAACAACCAACGGAAGATTATAAAGACTTGAGTGTTCAACTTGTTCTACTACATGCCAAAATCATAAAACTTACTCGGTAAAACCAAGAGTGAGGGAAAACTGCCACTCTTTCCGGTTAAGCGCCACTGTGGAGAAAGCTTTCCCTAGAAACTCAATGATGATAAACTGAAGAACACAAAAAACAAAGTGTCATCAAATGCAAAATTCATCAAGACGACAAGTGACCAGAAAGGAAAAACAAAAACAAACAAAAAAAGAAGAAAACAAACTAAATATTTCTAACCTGACTTATGAGAATTGTTCCCGCTATTCCTATAAAGTGATAGTTTGAAGTAATCCACTTCTTAGGCTTCGATAGCATACCCTTCTTTCGAGCTTCCATTTGATGGATAATCTGTCATTTGAAAAATTCAGATTCATTGAAATCATAATGTAACATAATCTCATCCAATCTGGAAGGGCACATGAAGGGCTATGGCTCTTTTCTTCTTTTGATAGAGAGGAGAAACGATTTTTCGAACTTTGAACTTATTGCAGGATTGGGAAGGGAAGTAGGAGGACTAGACTAATAGCTAGGTATGTTTCAAAGTGCGCTAATTAATGAAAAATAATGATCGAACTTTAGACTAAAACTAACTATTCAATTGAAACAGCCATATCAACTTTGTCATTTCAAAGGATAGACAAAACGGCGAAGCTAATTAATCATCTCATATTGCTGGGAAGCTAATTAAGAAACTTGTCATTTCTTATGATTGACGAGTTAAGACTAATTAACTTACTTGACAAACAACAAATGTATTAAATATCATTGTGTTCTTCACTTTGATGGCATAACCGCTGGTATAACTTTTCAGTACACTCCATCCTTGAAAATTGATGATAAGAATGGCAACAATTTGGTACACGCCCTGAAATTTCCAAACCAAATTTAGAATGACAAATTATGAGGAAGACAACTGGAATGCGAAAAATATATGTAAGAAAACTACATGGATTGATCAAATAATACTTTTGGGTAACATGAAATCAAGAGAAAAAATCCATGTACCTGAAAAACCAGTCTCTTCCACTTTACATATCTTTTAGGAGGTTGCCTGCAAAACATTGTCCCATTAGAACATCAAATTTATGCCAGCCAACAATTTGGTTTAACTAGCTAGCAAAGTCAAAATTCAAGAGATATGGGCCTACTGGAAGTAAGCATTTTGATCAAAATAAGAACTAACAGAACATAACTATGTCAGCAGAAAGTAAAGGTCATCACCATGGATCGTGAAAATTTCATGGTTAGGTATTTATAAATTAATCAGATATGTGCATCATCAAAGAAATGTTACCCGTGTTCGACAAGGAGTCCTGACATCAGTTCTTCTGCTGGAGGTTTAGTAATCAATGATAGTGGTACAATGAGTAGATTCACCCAGAGAAGCTGTACAAAGCACAAGCAGAAAAGAATCCTTAATTAGGTGCATCCTCACCTAAAGACTTTTAAGTTGAACAATCTAATCCACTTATCCAAAATCACAACTGCAATTCTTCTAGTAACAAGTAGAGAGAAAGGAAGCAACACAAACAGAGAGAGAGAGAATTACCTGAACAGCATTTAATGGGACGTGACCATAGAAAACTGCAGCCATGAAATTGGTAGTTAGTGCTACAACATTGACTGTAAGCTGCAACTGCATAAACTTGATGATATTTGGATGTACAGATCGCCCCCATTTAAAAGCCTACATCCATTTAACCAATTCCAATGTTATATAATGATCAGCATTAACTATTTTCAATTAACAACAAAATTAAAACACTTTCAATTCAAGCATATGCCAAGATTATGTTGGGATCTATCTTACAAAAACAAACCTTTACACACGTAGCAAAATTATCATCCAAGATAATTATATCCGAACTCTCTTTAACAACTTCATTCCCTCGGATACCCATAGAAAAACCAATGTCGGCCTAGGCAAGATCAAAGTAACCGAAAATCCAAGCAAAAACCATTAAAACGCAAGATCACTTGGGGAGGGAGGGAAGAGCCAACAAAAAAATAAGAAGTAAAAAGGCTCTCAAACCTGACGCAGTGCATGAGCATCTTCGGTTACATATCCAGTGACAGCAACCATCTCTCCGCTTTGCTTCAGTGCTTGCACAAACAAAAGCTTGACGTCGGGGGAACAACATGCCATGACCTACATAATAATCGAAAGTTGAGTGTGATATTGTTTTTATTTTGGGAGGAGGATTCGAACCTGTAATATCTTCCAACAAAGTGAAAAGAAATACTACCAGACTAGTAATTATATTAGTGTGATATTGTTTTTATCTTCCAATAAAGTGAAAAGAAATACCACCGAACTAGTAACTATTTCCTAATTCTTATTACTAAACATGCTCGCTGACATCATAATTCCTATGATCAGTAGAGAAGTACATTCTAAATCAAGAATACCTTAATCCTCTGAGCACATTCTTGTCTTTGCCTACCATCAGTCAGTTCCCCAAACTCTCTTCCGTCAAAGAGATGATTTGGCATACTAGCATCTGCATCAGAATCAAGTATGCCACATTCCAAAGCAATTGCTTGCGCAGTTGGAAGATTATCACGAGTAACCAAGCGTACCTATAGCTCAAGATATGGGAAGTAAAATATTCAAGGTTGACCCAATTTCGGTGAACATTGCACTGATCATGTATTAAATTGAAGTGCATACAGATGTAAAAATACCTTAACGCCATCCCTTTGGCACAGTTGCACCTGCTCCTTGACCCCTGGTTGACGAAGATCCTGCATTTCGTTGAGTATATAAGCTAAAAAAACTTATACAAATGAAACTAATTTTGTAAAGAAAATAATAAAGATCTAAAATGGTACCCAAAAGCAAAACGAAAAGAGAATACGAGAAACTAAAACCTCGTTCGAAGTCAATACAGTCTTGTCACATAGGAAATTTGTAACAAAGGCCATGGTTTCACAAGCAAATGGCCTCCGTACCTACATTTTGAGTTTCATCCAGATATATAAATAGCATGCTTGAGCTTTTCAACTTCAGAAAATGAAAAGGCAGCATAAAATGCAAAATAATAAGCAATTTCACATACAAAAGCGTTATCTGCCACCATTCTTTTCGTTGCGCTGACAATGCTGTGCCAGTCAAAGAAAAGGAAATTAAGGAAAAAATGAAATGATGTGAAATCCAGAAAGATGAGACAAAAACTTAAGACACCAAATGTTAACGTTGGGCAGACTTACGTTAAGGTAACAGCTAAGGGAAGCCCTTGAGGTACCGCAACCACTGCAATAGTAATCTGTAATATCCGAATGTGAGTAAAATCAAAAGTATTCAATTAGCTAAATAACCAAGGAGGAAGCATAGACATACAGCAATGAATATAATTTGATTGACTTCTTCTATGACGTCTCGAGGTTTAGTCTTGACCCCGATGAACTTGGGACTTCCATCTAAATTATGGCCAGTAAACCACCTGCACAAATGTTATTGTGATAATAACACCGTTATACCATCCAACCTAGTGAGTATCTATGAATGAGAGTGATTTAATATTAGGGTCATGCTAGAGAGTTGGTACAACAATACAATGGATCTCACGTACTATTAGAGAGTTGGTACACAAGTTGGTATCCAAAGTTGGTCTCCCTAGCATTTTTCTTTAATATTATTGATCCTTGTGATGGTAAGAATGTAGTCCTTACTAGTGAGGACCTATGTATTATCCAGCAAAGATTGACGATTCTTTGAATAATTACCTGAGCAAAAGGACCATCATGGCAATAAAAGCTACTGCAAGCCCAACATTACCAATGGAAGCAGAGCCGGTCCATTGATTTTGGAGGCCCTGTGCAAATATGGATGTCGAGGCCCTACATATACAAGTAGGAAAAAAAATCCATATAGAAACAAAATTTCTGACACGTGAAGAACACCTTCGGAAAGAGCTTTCCAGAAAAATTTATTTAGTCACTCTTCCAAATCACAGAGTAGATAAATTGATTTTCCAATTTCAATGCTCGGTGAATTCTCTTGTGAATGAGGGAGGGAGAAAAGAACTATGATTTTGGGGAAAGGGCTAAAGCTTGGGTTTTTACAATCCAAAATTTGATGGAAGAGGGTGGTACACTGGTACTGAAGAGAAAAGGATTTATTTTGATGGAGGAGAGTGAGAGAGGCTTACTGAAAGAGAAGAATATTATAATGAGAAGAGGAAAACGAATTAAATTAGGGCATGTACTCTCTAAGTCGTTGAAGTTGTTGATAATTAATATTCAATTCAATTTTGGTTTTGGTTTTGGGCCCTTGCATGTGGCGTTGTGGGGTGATATTTAATATTTTCATTTTTATTTTCATGTTTTAATTAATTGAATGCGTTGACTCGGAAAAATTTGGGGCCCTTAAATTTTGGGGGCCCTGTGCGGTCGAACAGCTCGCACACCCCATGGGCCGCCTCTGAATGGAAGTAGCAACCACGTTCAAGATCTCTTATTAGGATTCAATTATGTATATATCCTTAAGATAATATATATATATATATATATATACATACATACATACATATATATATATAGGCTTATTATCACAAAACGTGCATGACGTTTGCGAAACTATAACATTGCATCCTTAAAGTTTTTTTGTATAACTGATAGTCCCTAACGTTAATATACGTGCTCTTAAATAGTCATTTTTGTTAAAAAAACTGTTAAATTCAAGGATATAATCGTCAAATCAATCCAAAATTATAAAATATATATAGAAGTTTCTCTCCCCCCTCCTTCTTTTTCTGTTTCCTTTCCTTCTCTTCTCTCTCTCTCCTTTCTTTTTTTCTCTTCTTTCTTCCTCTCCCCAGTTCAGTCTTCTCTCTCTTCTTTCTTGTTTTATTTCCTCCCCTTCTCTTAACCAATAAAACGAACCTGCATATTAACTTTCAAGACATCAAGAGGCGTGATTGCAAGATGGGTAGTGCCAACACTGAGCATTTCACCAACAATGCAAAGCCCATGATATGCAGGTGAAAATTCCTCACACAGCCTCCCTTCAACCCTTCTCATGATTTTTCCTTGTTCCCAAACTCTCTCACTTCCAATCTCAAATAATCATATTCCTACAAGCTCCAGGGCCAAGTGGACTAAAACCCATTTCATAGATTCTTCGGTTGGAGCCGGGTCAAATAGCGAGAGAGAGAGAGAGAGAGAGAGAGAGAGGAGTGAACTCGGGGGAGAGAAATAAGAAGAAGAAAGAAAGAGAGAAGGGAAGGAAATAAAAAAGATAGAGGAGAGAGAAGCCTGCACTTAGGGAGAGGAAGAAAGAAAAAAAAAAAGAAAGAGAGAGAGAGAGAAGAGAGAAGGAGAGGAAACAGAAAAGAAAGAGGGGAGAGAGAAACTTATATATATTATAAATTTGGATTGATTTGACGATTATATCCTTCGACTTAACATTTTTTTTTAACAGAAGGACTTTTGAGAGCACTTATATTAACGTTAGGGACCATGAGTGATACAAAAAAAACTTTAAGGATGCAATGTGATAGTTTCGCAAACATCAGGGACATTTTGTGATAATAAGCCTATATATATGTGTGTGTGTGTGTAGGAAATTAAATTGTGATTCTCTTCATATTAGTTGATGGGTTGACCTTGAATGTTGTTTTGTTACCGATCTCTTGTGAAAGTTCCGATTTAGTACATATCCCAACACTCGTTACCTGAAGGAACAATATATGATGAAAGGACTATTAATGTCACAAAAAAATCTTAAGGATGATTTGTGACAATTTCGTAAACTTAAATGACCATTTGTGATAAAAAGCTTTTATTTATATAGGAGATGAAAAAGAACAAAAAAAATATACCAACACATATGTAATATATAAACTTTACCAGCATGGTACCACTCCCATCCGCTATTTTCCAGCCAGGCTTTAAACGGGAGGCTTCAGAAGAAGCATGAAGGCTTACAATGTTGCCGTCTCCATTCACACGTGAGGTATCTATGGAGAGTGATTGAGCAGTGATTAAAATACCATAAGCAGGGACCTGTGGATATACAATCAAAGTAACATAATTAATATATTTCGCAGATATGAAAAATATGGACTTGTGAATGGAGACCGCAACATTGCCACATACCTGGTCACCAATGTTAAGAGGAATAACATCGCCAACAACAATATCACATACTGAAACATCGACTTGTTTACCACCTCTAACAACCTGCTTAATTAGTTACGAGATCCAAATATTTAAACAGTTAGGGCTCGTTTGGTGATTAAGATTGGATTTGATAGGGGAATAACTCCTTATATTTAAAGGTCCAATAGATATATTTATACGGTATTGAAACATGCAGACCTTCATATTCCTCCCTTCCTCCTTTACATTGTGGATCTGAGATTGGCTGTATTTGCAAATTGCTGCAAACCCAAAAGAAATTCAACAATTGACCCCAAAAGAAAAAAAAAACAAAACAAAACAGAGAGAGAGAGAGAGAGAGATGCAAACAACAAAATCCATAAATAATTAGATTTTATCTATACAATTTTTCCCACATATACAATTTTTCTTTTCATTTACTCAAAATCTTGGCTTTTGTTTTCATTTAAGTTTTTTGAAAATTGAACCTCAAGAGTTTTTGCTTTATATACACACACGAGCTGCACAGTCACTTTTTTCTCTATTAGAATAGATGTGCAGAATTTCCTATTCTGTTTAAGTGGGAAAATTATGGGGCGTTTGGTCTCCTATTCAAATAGGGAATTCAAAAACTTTTATTTTTCTTAAAAACAATGAGTTCTTAAATCTATTTTTAAGATTCAAAAATTTGTTTGGTATGCAACTTGAAAACTGTTTTCAAATCTTAAAAATTTGAGAACTTGTGGGTTGTTAAAAAAAACTGAAAAAACATATATTTTTTGTTTTTAATTATTAGGGTGTTTTTTAGTTGTTTGAGTTCCAAGTTTTTAAAAATAGGGTTTTCAAATAGGTTTTCTTTGTTTTGGACTCAAATTATGTTTTTGAGTTTAAAAAGTTGGATTTAAGTTGAATACCAAACAGACCCTTCCTGTTTTTTCTATTTGGTTAAGTGGAAACACACTCCTATTTTGCATCACATTACACCACGTTAAATACCTTTCACAATAATGTTCACCATAACCACAGCAGCAACATTACCTCCCTCTTCCCAGTATCCGAACCTTGTACCCTGCAAGTAACAGGACATAGAACCTAATAAATAAATAATTGTTGTCAAAACAACTAAAATATAATTAAAAACCCTGATATTACCCAATTGATCAATTTGCATCATCACTCCGAATTTTGGCTATTGTTGACAATTCATTTCTAATGGGGAAAAAGTTAGGTTCCTAAAACCAATGTGATTTTGATATTTAGAAAATTACTTTAATATTCTTTCTAATGGTCCATCAGATTTCTAAGGATTCTACCTTTTTCTTTTTTTTTTTTTTTTTAAGGTTTTGATACTTTGATTGGAAGTTGACAAGAAGGGATCTAGTCCTATTCAAACCAATTACGATCTAGTCAACAAAAGAAAGATATACGTACAGACAGCATGAGTCAATTGCAATTCTCTCTCAACTCTCCAATTCTACTCTATATCATATTTATCTAGAGGCCAATATAGTTACCAATATAGTTACCGGTGATTCATGTATGTATTTGGTTTTGTAATTTTCCTTCTTCTTTACTTTTTACATAAACAAGAGTATTCGAGGATCCTCTAGGGTTTAGGATCCTCTCTGTAATAGTGATTTCTTGTCGAACCAAAAATAAAAAAAGAGCTCATTCCGATTTTTCTTTACACTAACACCCTACTGTCATGAAAATACTTGGAAGTACGGCCGATCGAGGCTCACCATTGTCACTAGACGCATCACTGAAGACGCCACTGCAACTACTATGAAAATGATCAGAGAAATATCTTGATGCCATGCTTCCCAAAGACACGTCTACAAGACAAACAAAGTTGATGTGGTAAAATATAAACTGTAAGAGCACTTAATTCAAGGTGTATTAATTAAATCCAACCTTCTTTCAAATTTCATAATTGTAATGACACTAACCAAGAAGCTCGTTGATTTTCCCGGAGTATATGTGTTTGCCCCGAAAACACTTTTCCGTTTCAGCACATCAGCATCTTCCCCGTTAATCCCGTCCTTTAAATTCGTTTTCAATTCGCTTTCTAACTTTTCGATCTGATGTCAAAGAAGTATATAATTAGTGACAGTTTATATACAACCATAAGATAAAAGATAATGTTATGTGTTGGACTTGCCCCCCCATATTGTTCCAGGCCACCAACATCATCATTCTTCGTTAAGGCAACAAGTTCCTCTCGTCCAATTCCAAAATCACCAGTAGTAATATTCACTGACAACCAGAAGAAACAAGTCAATTACAAAACTAATAGCTAAGTATATAATTCTTATTTGGAGAAATTACTAGAATACTATCATGTGGTATAACATGTCCACATGTTAGAATATGAGTAGAGGACATAGTTGATATTTCCCACACATGAACAACTTAGAGTTAGTTAAACAGCTGTAATGCATCGTGTATAAGAGATCATTACTCTGTGTAATCAAATACTATTGAATGAAAATCAAGAATTGGTCATCTACTTCTTCTGAAACCGGCCTGACTGAATCCGCCCTCCACATCTGTACGTTGCCTATACGGCGAGCCTCTTGATTGACTCATGTTTCACAAAACCTGTCGCAGGAGAGATTACACGGTTAGCTTCTTCAACCTCTGAGCCCAAACCGCGCTAAAAAATTCTCTCTCTCTCTCTGTGATTTCCACTATCTGAGAAGCTTCCAAATCTAATTCTACTTCAAAATTTATCAAATATGGGTTAATGCATGATTTCACTTTCTGAGAAATACATTTGGATATATTCTCAATGAGCAGATTGTGGAAGACGATGCCTATAAAACAGTATATAAACGACGAACACCATGATCGAAGCCTCGAAACCAGACAAGAAAATGGCATTTTATTTGAAACGAAATGAAGAATAAATAAAAAACCATGGAAGATCACTAGAGAGACAATATGGGTTAATGCATGCTTCAAGTTTTGCTTTATATATGTATGTTGCTTTCGTTCTTCGTGGTTTTGTTTTCATTCAATATATTTTTGTTTTTTCTATAAGAAAGGGATGAATTAATACTGTGAATTCGAAAGATGATGAGGAAATAAAAACGTACCAAAAACTAATTGGCGGAATATTCAGAGCAGTGCACTTTATCTTCAGAGAAAACAACGTCGTTGATGATCAAAATCTCTGTATCACCAAGAAGTTTGAGTTCTTATGAGATGGCGTCTCCTTCTTTCCAATATATAATCTTGCATATATATAGAATCGCACGTAAAAGCATGCAATTTTCCAACTCAGACAGTTTGCACACTGCTATACCTTTCTAACTAAGAATCGCACATAAAGGTACAAATAAATATTATACCATCTTGACCATCTTGACCAAATATGGTGTGGTTTATGAAGCTTCAAGGAAGGTATTGTTTCCAACTCAGACGGTTTGCATACAAGTTTTGTTTTTAAAGAGTTAAAGCCTCGCGTGCTACACCTTTTTATAGCGATGTAAAGGTACAAATAAATATTTCCAACAACAATAAAAGTTTTATATCTTTTTTTTTTTTTTGGGCCAAAGTTAGATGGGGTTTTCTCATACACAAGGTGTCATCAGTGGCGAAACCAAGATTTCATGTGTGTGAGGGCCTCTCATAAAATATAAACAATAAAAAATTTGACCTCACAAGACATACCAAAACATCAAAAATCATATTGTGTATCATTACGATCATCATTGTTCTTGAGGAGGTTTCATATTTTGAAATCGTTGCATATCAACCTCGTCATTTATACTATTAAAAATGTCTCTCTCAATATACGCAACAAAGCAATCATTCATCCATAAGTTAAAAGACCTATTAAAATCAATAAGAAGCAAAAAATCAAAATCAAAATTTCACGAACTTAAAAAAAAAACAAAAATAAAGAGAAAAAGAAAAAAGAAAAAAGAGAACTACTAAAAAAAACTTTAATTGAATAAATTAACCTAATTAAAACTTTATAGTTTAATATGGAGTTTGAGAGAAAAACTCACAGAATGCAGTGAGAAAGTCTGCTTTGTTGCTTGTGTATCTCCAAGAAAGGAGAAAAAAGGATTAGGTTTTTATCGATTTTTGTAAAAAGGTAAATATATAATAATAAGAGCTATAAATCTTTGGGAAAAGGAAAGGAAAGTGGCTTAATCTTGGTGGAAAGGAAAGCAGGATTTGGCTGCTGACCCATGTGATAAAATAAACATATTAATTAATATAGATTATTCAATAACATCAATACATATTACATTTTAAAAGAAAAAAAAAGGTTGAGATATTTTCAAAGACAAAGCTATATGTTTTAATATTCTAATTGCTAAAAAGATATTGTGATATTTTCAGTCGGCATGTTAGATTCTGACTGATAATCTAATAACATATCGTACGTGACAAATTATCTAGCAAGGGATCAAATGATGATGGACACGTCTCTCAAGCTTTATAACATATCATGCATGACACCATGAAAGTTGTCATCCCCACCACACCATCTTTATTTCTTGTGTGGCCCTTTACTTCTTCTGTGGTTTTGGTAGAGTTTGAATGTTGACATTTTCTCTAAATTTATTTTCTCTAAATGTTTGAAGACTTAAAGAATAATTTTCTATATGGTATATGCCAAGTATGGACTGTGAAAGGGTCGGTAAACCTTCAAGGCAAACAATACTTAAATCGGTATTAAAACAACAAGCTTGTGTCTTCTAGCTTTCATTTTCATCTCTTTATAATTAACAACTATATTATACATGGGGATCCCATTTGGCTTATGAAGCTTCAAGGAAGGTATAAAATTTCAAAATGAATTCATGCATTCTATATGTGGCCATGCAATCCAACATGGAAAGTGTTTTTATATAATAATAAGGTTATGAACTTATGATGATGTGAAGGTTCAAGGTTCAAGGTGATGATGATGTGAAGGTTCAACAGCTTTTCTGTCAATATTCCTCTTTTTCTGTTCTTTGAAAAGCCAAATTATCATTTAAATGCTTTTGACAAACTAAGGCGATCAGTATTCTGTCGATATTCAACAGCTTGTTTGAATGCTCAAATCCATGATTGCATATGTAAAACACTCTAGAATGAATGTGTGAAATTTATTTATTTTGCTAACCTATTTAAGCATAATGGGACTAAAGTAGGAATGTAATGTTTATTTCTATGTATGTAGGGGGATGACTCTATATGACGGTGGTGGATATGCCGGTTGATGTGATGTCGGTGGCCGATGATTGAGGCAGAGGAGGTGGTGGTTATTGTAAGTTTGAAGATAATTTTATTTATAGGATGTTTGGTGCATGTTTCTTTAAAGGAGAGTAATTAGTGCCATTTTCTTTTGATGACCAAGTACAAATGCAGGTGGGTGGTAGTGGGCTACTTTTCCTTGAAATTTTTTCAAAGCTAAAATGTGGATTAGTTTTTAGTTGTCACAAGTAATCATTATAAAAATTCTGATTAGTTTAGTTGTCAGAAGTAATCATTACCAAAAAAAAGACAATCGTCAAAATTTTAAAACAACAAATAGATTTTGGTGACATTTGAATGAGTGGTAATTATTAATTGTGACTAGTTATCTCACACTTTAAGGAATTGATAACTATTTATTTAAATATAATAAATATAAAATCATCTGACACTTAAACAGTAATTTTGCAATATAATATTTTAGGATAATCTTCTTTAGTAATTTTTCTTTTGGTCAGCCTGACATTGGGAAGGTTGGCAAAAGTAATATAATATAGTCAAAAGTAATTTGTTCGTGAGACTTTAATTGCTCTTCCTTAAAGCAAGTCTAGACTATTTATAAAAGAAAATTGCAAAAATTGTTTTGAATTCTGTCATTTAAAAAGAAAAAGAATAAACACCTTTTTTTGATGAAAAAAAGAATAAACACCTTTGAATGCTTGAAGAGTGCTCTATTAATCAGCTATTACTTCCTTTTTCCTTTACTATACCAATATTCTTCTTCCTCTGCCCTTTTCCTTTACAAACGTTGTTTTTTTGTTTCCTTTTTTGTCTTTTTTTAAGGTTAGCCGATTACCGACGTTTTTGGCTGACGTTTTTGGTTTCCTTCTTGTCTCTTTTCAATTTAGGGAAAAAACACGAGATTCAGTTTAGGGGAAAAACACGCGGAGCTATGGACTTTGTTTCCTTAGTCTATTACAAACGTTATTTTGTGATAGCGTATAATATGCACTTTTCTCTTTTTGTCTTTTTGTCTCTTTTCAGATATAATGCGAGGGAAATGCTAGCAACCTTCTCTTTAACCTTCTTCTTTGGCTCTTCTCTCTTTCTATGATGACATGTGTCATTTTCTTTACACTTAAAACCCTTTAAAATACCCTTCAAAATGGATGGAAAATTGGATGATGTTAAAGTCTGGTGACAAATCATGAATTTTGAAAATTTAAGATGACATTTGCTTAAATTTTTCTTTAATGTGACAAATTAAAACTGATGTATAAGTTCATATGACATTTCTACAAAAATCCCTTATGAAGCTTCAAAGGAAGGTATACAATTTAAAAATGAACAGGAAAAGTGTTGGTGGGGTGGGGTTGGATCGGCGACGCTTAAGTTAGAGTAAGGGAGGACGGGGATTGGCTGGTTAGGATGATGAGAGGTAGACTTAACAGCGTTAACATGGTTAAAAATGCTGTTAAATGGTTTGCCACATGTCAAAAAGCTAGCAGGGAAACAAGGTGACACAAGATATTTGGTAACAGGAAAATTGGATCATGAAAGTTGTCATCCCCACCATCTTTATTTCTTGTGTGGCCCCTGGATTTGATGTTTTATTCGTTTCCCATCCAAAGTGATTTGTAAAAGAAGCCAGAAAAGCATATATATTTGAAAGAAGAAACATGAATGATCCAAGAAAGCTAGGACCTTTTAACATTCATATATTTATTTATTCTTGACGCATATTGCAAAAAAAAAAAAAAAAAAAACAACAACAACAACAACACAGAAAGATAGAAAGCCTACCTTACCTTATCGAAGAAACCAAAGAAGGAAGCTTCCAAGAAAGTTTGCAGCTCCAAAAGGAAATTGACGAAGTTACCTAATGGAATCTGGGCCTCCCGGGAAAATGCAGAGAAGGATGATCAGATATACTATTATATCTAAAAAGAGACAAAAAGACAAAAAGAGAAAAGTGCTAGCAACCTTCTCTTTAACCTTCTTCTTTGGCTCTTCTCTCTTTCTCTGATGACATGTGTCATTTTCTTTACACTTAAAACCCTTTAAAATACCCTTCAAAATGGATGGAAAATTGGATGATGTTAAAGTCTGGTGACAAATCATGAATTTTGAAAATTTAAGATGACATTCTGCTTAAATTTTTCTTTAATGTGACAAATTAAAACTGATGTATAAGTTCATATGACATTTCTACAAAAATCCCTTATGAAGCTTCAAAGGAAGGTATACAATTTAAAAATGAACAGGAAAAGTGTTGGTGGGGTGGGGTTGGATCGGCGACGCTTAAGTTAGAGTAAGGGAGGACGGGGATTGGCTGGTTAGGATGATGAGAGGTAGACTTAACAGCGTTAACATGGTTAAAAATGCTGTTAAATGGTTTGCCACATGTCAAAAAGCTAGCAGGGAAACAAGGTGACACAAGATATTTGGTAACAGGAAAATTGGATCATGAAAGTTGTCATCCCCACCATCTTTATTTCTTGTGTGGCCCCTGGATTTGATGTTTTATTCGTTTCCCATCCAAAGTGATTTGTAAAAGAAGCCAGAAAAGCATATATATTTGAAAGAAGAAACATGAATGATCCAAGAAAGCTAGGACCTTTTAACATTCATATATTTATTTATTCTTGACGCATATTGCAAAAAAAAAAAAAAAAAAACAACAACAACAACAACACAGAAAGATAGAAAGCCTACCTTACCTTATCGAAGAAACCAAAGAAGGAAGCTTCCAAGAAAGTTTGCAGCTCCAAAAGGAAATTGACGAAGTTACCTAATGGAATCTGGGCCTCCCGGGAAAATGCAGAGAAGGATGATCAGATATACTTGAATAGATTATTATATATTTCTCACAAATAGATTATTAGCTCTTCCAAAAACACTCACAAATAGATTATTATATACTTCTCAATATGGAAAAACACTTATCTTTCTTAAAAGCAAGCATTTTATATATGGATCAGGATCTTCCTGCACTGATTTTCTCTATAATAATCTACTTGACTTTTGTTCTCCACCTGACATCTCATTAAAATTTAATCTGAATGGATTTAAATTGGACACATCTTCCTTAAAATAAAATTTTAATTTACTCATAATTAAAAATGAAAAACAAAACCCTAACTTGACTAATGCCTAAACTTAACGGTTGTAGCAGTTTTTTTTTTTCCTCTTCTTCTTTCTTCTCTACACGTCTCCTAACCATGAAAGTTGTCACACCATTAAAGTTGATGATGCATATCAATTAAAGGATGCATCTTGACGTGTCAAACACTCATTCATTCATTAGAGGGAGAGTGAGAGAGAGAGAGAGAGAGAGAGGTTTAGTTACATTTTTTTTTTTTTTGAGAGTAATGTATTCATAATTCAAGCACAAGGCTAAAAGCCATACAAACCGGAAGGCAAAACGCCAACCAGACCAGAGCAAGGCTAAAGGCCATACAGACCAGAACAAGAACCATAACGGTTACAGATACCCATAAAGGGTTAATACAGGTGTGGACAGTTGTCCAAATGGGAGGGACACCGGAAGCATTGGGCACTCCAGACATGGCCACGGAGGGCCAGAGAGAACAAATGTGGACAGTAGTCCAGAGAGGGAGGACACCGAAAACATCGGACACTCCAGTCATGGCCACAGAAGGCCAGAGAGAAAGCGGAAAAAGCACCGCGAGCCAGGAAAAAATCCGGCAAAGAAACACTAACAGCCTAAGGCCAAACGCCAAAGCACTCAAACTATAAATACAACAAAACAACTTTAAACTCTCACAAGTAAAAAAACCAGAAGAGACTGCAACAAGCAACATACTCAAACGAGTAGAGGCACTAAAAACAACAAGAAAACTGCAAAGAAAAAGATCCGCACAGCAAGCTCTTGAACTCCAGGAAAACGCAGAGAGAACCCAAAACGACCAGGCCGATGGGCAGCCCCGGGGCGAGAAGATCTGAGTAGATCTAAACAGGAGCACCAAAATCAGAGCCAACACCGAGCAGACCGCCGATGGAGCAAACAGAAAACCGCAAACCCACCAAGATCAGCCACACGAGCTGTAGTAAGGAGGGCAAGGGGAGATCTGGGCCAAATCGAAAAAAGAAAGCAAAGGAAAGTGCGTGAGAACAGGAAAGAAAAACCCCAAACGGGGGGGGGGGGGGGGAGACGAAAGAGGGGAGGGTTGCGAGGAAAGGGGAGGGATAAGAAAGGGAACGGGTTAGAAGATGGCCACCAACCCCCAAAGGGGGCGGCGGCTGAGCTTTTCACAGAGAGAGTTGTGCTTTTAACATGTCGGGAATAAATGATGTAAAACGAATTAATCACGGAAGTTGTCGGACATTGTGGTACCCAAATTTCTGTGTTCTGTGGAATCTAATGATTTTGGTATATACAAGCCAGCCAGCTATTTATGCGATCAGTATTTTCTTACTTTATTTTAAACCTTATTTTGGACACCCAACGGCTACAACACAGAGCCATGAATTATTTTATGTTATTTCTCTTCTGTTGTTTCAGTTTCAACTTACTTAATGCTATATGTCTGCTATAATTTCAGAAAATGTTGACCAAGAAATGTATCCTTTTATTTATTTTTAATATGTGTTTGTTTTATTATATAACTAGAATACTTTGAAAACAGATCCTCCAATATCTCTTTTTATGTTGTTGTGTTAGGTTTAAAATATATGTGTTATTTAGATACTTAGTTTTTTTTTTTTAATATTACGTACACGATAATGTAAGTTTTTACAAAGTTAATTAGTCGATTATCATAAAGTTTTAACATAATAATTGTAGTCAAAACTTAGTTTAATGGTTCATTAAGATAGGAAGGAGGCAGCAAAAGCAGGTAAACTCACCATTATCCCCAAAAATGTAATTTTCTCATAATTGGCTCTGAGTATGTATAGAAAATTGTAGCAAATCCTGACGGAGTTTGGAACCTTCACTTCTATTGTGTGCTGCAAAAATGTTATAATCTACTATTATCACCTCCATTATCCCCAAAAATGTTAATCTACTAATCAATAGATATCACCTCTCTCTGCAAACTCACCAACCAATATCTTGTTGACTTCCAGATTGGAGACCGCCTGTGGGAGCAAATATTTTCATTTCCAATCGCAACACGCCACGTGAAAAAGAAAATTATCCCTTAAATTAATTAATTAAATCAATTTATTTGGTCAATTAATTAATAAGGTTATTTAATAAGATAATATCATTAATTTGAATATTATCCTAATAAGGGGATAAAGTCATCATCAAATTAGGAGATTTGGATCCCAATCAAATCCCTAATGGGCTAAACCTCTATAATTTGGGTAAAAAATAAACTCCTCCTAATAAGAGTTTATTCTCTACGAAACCCTAGCCCTGAGGCTACTATAAATAGATGACTTCATTCATCATTCAAGGTACTTCTAAACTTAGCTCCAAAAACCGAGAAAAATACCGGAAGCTCTCTCCCTCGCCACTCTGCACACTCCATATTTTCTCCACACAGCTTTGGCTACCCAGTTCTCACCCTAGAGAAATCTTTGTAATATTTTTAGCTATTGTCAATAATGTAGTATTGCAATTCAGCAATATCCAAATAATGCAGTATCGCAAACCGCAATATAATTTAATTAATTATTAAAATAAATGCTTATAAATATTTTACATTAACTAACAGAGACCAAGCACTGCAAAAAAATTGCTCATAGGACACTATTTTCTTTTGTTCTCTTTGAGCTTAAAGGCACAAATATTTGTGTTTATTGTCAATAACCACAGTGCACCCATATTTTAATGTCCGTCTCCTATATAGGAGTTCCCATTGATTATAGAGCACAATTTTGTGATTAGTGGCCCAAGTATTGAGAACAAATAGTCTCTAAATGTGCATTTATTCTAACAAGTTGATTAGACGTTTTTATAGCTTCCACAAAAGCACAATTTTGAAATCGTGCTCAATAGTCTTAAATTTTCAACCAAAAAAAATTCATAAAACGTTCTTGGACCAAAACACAGAATTCAAATGTTTTATTTTTCGAGAAAATTTAAAAAAAAAACAACAACAAAAACATGAAAAGAAAGCTCAAAAGTGCAACAAAATAGTGTAAAAATGATCAAACTAACATTTTTGTTCCCTCACCCTATTCTTAGCATAGCAACAAAAAAAAAAATTCCAGAAAATCAAAACCCCACACAAATTGCAATGTCTTTAAGAAACAACAAAAACTCGAAGGCCTCGTTTGGCAGGAAATTAGAAAACCATTTTCAAAAATTGGAATTGAATCTGCATCTTTGAGTTGGAGTTTTATTCTGACTTTTTTGAGAACTTGAAAATTTGTTTGGTATTAAAAATTGGAAACCTATTTTGTAATATGTGTGGTGTATTTTAGTAAAGGCTTCTTCTCAGGCATTTGTTCCAACATGTTCCCTGCGTAAAACAACAAATCCATCCGTTAATTTCAAAAACTTCCAAAATCGTACAGAAAATTGGAAGAGCATATAACAACTTCATTTTTTCGTTCAAAGTTTTATTTGTCCATGGCAGTAATTCCCTGACACATCTGGATCGACATTATGGCTCTCATTATCTAATCAATTAAAATCTACCTTCTTGTCGTTCAAAGTTTCAACAGTTCATAGTTAAGTGTCATGTACCTACAAAACAACTAGACAACAACACTGAAAATTCTGAAAGGAAACTTAAGATACTTAAGGTGGGCTGACAAAGTTCTCCCTAGTACCTACAAAAGCATCTTTTATGCCTCAAATTTCCAAGGTTTGGCTTGAACTGAAAGCAAGGGATACGTAGAATGTACAAGAATTTTCCTCTTTTTTTGTTTTTCGAAAAGCCAAAGTATCATTTAAATGCTTATGCGAACTTAGTGACCCAAGTGGAACACGGCTGCATAATTGTCTTTTCGCAAATGTGCCAATATATTCCCCACCGTTGATCAATCACACAAAGTCATTGTGGGTTGATCACCAAACTTTATCATGATCACTTCGGACATATTATTAGTGCATGCTCACAACTCACAAACACGCAGGGTTGCAGTGTCACGTCATGCAAGGTTGATCAACAACAGATGGTCCTTAAGCTCACAATCCAAATAAGCTATATATGGATGGTTATTCGTCATTGTATCTAAAATTGATCATCGATGCTACTCATGAACGACTGTAACTAGCTCATATATATATTTTTAAATGCATTTATCAAGTTAGGTTGGAATTAGAAAACATGTGGCTCTTATGATGAAGTAAAATATCATAAATTAGGGAATTTTGTAATCAATCAAATTCTACTTCAAAAAAGTAGCTGAAAACGAGTCAAAAGGAAAGAGAAGCTAATGGGAAAATCTAGAATATCTAGATTATAAAATGAGATAAAAACGTACGTACGCTTGAAAATCTAGATTATCAACTATTGAAGAATTTGATTGAGAAAAAAGTACATACAAATGGGTTGTCTGTTTAAATCACTATCTGATTGTATGATTGATTCATACGTGTAAAATTTGCCGATTTGATTTTATATGATAAACAGCAGATGCTGCCACCACTAAGGATTTGGAAATGAGATGTTTAACTCAATCATGTCGGTGGCCGATGATTGAGGCAGAGAAGGTGGTGGTGATGGTAAGTTTGAATCAAATATGAGGTTGCAGCCTGGATTTGATGTTTTATTCGTTTCCCATCCAAAGTGATTTGTAAAAGAAGCCAGAAAAGCATATATATTTGAAAGAAGAAACATGAATGATCCAAGAAAGCTAGGACCTTTTAACATATCATTTTCATTCATATATTTATTTATTCTTGACACATATTGCAAAAAAAAAAAAAAAACAGAAAGATAGAAAGCCTACCTTACCTTACCGAAGAAATCAAAGAAGGAAGCTTCCAAGAAAGTTTGCAGCTCCAGAAGGAAATTGACGAAGTTACCTAATGGAATCTGGGCCTCCCGGGAAAATGCAGAGAAGGATGATCAGATATACTTGAATAAGCATATCTTTGATACCAGATGTCGATAAAGTAATTTCGAGGAAATTGTGCATGACTTGTCCCACCCTTTTCATTATTGAAACCATCTCTTTATTATTTTATTTTTGCCTAAATTTGTATATTATACTCGTACGTATATATTTTTGAAAAATACTTTCATTTTTTAGGATTTGTTGGCGACTATTTTTCTAGGAAGCACTTACGCTCATAATTGCTTCTAGCAAAAAAACTTTTATTATAAAAACACTGAAATTTTTCTAGGAAATCCGAGTGCTTCCTAAAAAAGCACTGGTAGTGCTTTCTTAAGAAGCACATATCAATAGTTCTCCAGAAAGTGCTTCTATGACTCAGAAGCACTTCTATATTTTCTGCCAAACGTTGTGTAAGCACTTTTTATTGTCAAAAAGCGTTTTTGGTTCTTCCAGAAGCACTCACAAATAGATTATTATATACTTCCCAATATGGAAAAACACTCACCTTTCTTAAAAGTAGGGATATTATATATGGATCCGGATCTTTTGCTCTGATTTTTTCTACCATGATCTACTTGAATGTTATTTTCCACCTAACACCTCATTAAAATTTAATCTGAATGGATTTAAATTGGACACATTTTCCTTAAAATAAAATTTATTTTAATTTACTCCTAATTAAAAATGAAAAACAAAACCCTAACTTGACTAACGCCTAAACTTAACGGTTGTAGAAGAGTTTTTTTTTCTCTTCTTCTTTCTTCTCTACACGTCTCCCCCCACCCCGAAATCTTAATGCTCATCATTCTTTTCTGTCTCCAATCTTAGAACACAAAAACATTATTACCAAGAAGAGAATGAACATAATAAGAATCATCTGAGTCTTTTTTTTTTTTTTTTTTTGGGTTCTCCTTCTTCCTGCATCATGTTCTCTTTTGCTTCCTATGTCTGCAACCGCCCCCATCAAACAATGGATATGGGAAGGGAAGTTTCAATCTTGCTTTTGATTAAGTTATAAACAAAATCATCTACCACTTTCGTATTCTTATTGAAAGACAATAATAATTAAAGGTGATATCATAACTCGACATCCAAATTCCAATCCAGGTAGAAAAGAATCGACTAATTATAGCACGTATCATGTACGTATCATGTAAGCAAAACCAAACAACTCCATTAAGTCTCTGTTGTCATCCGGCCGAAAGCAAGCGTACCATGCATGCATGTTTAAAGGTTTTCTTTTGTTGTTTTCCTTGAGTTTATTTGTCCATGACTGTAAGAGCATAAAACAAGTTCATTTTTTCAGTTCCGGGTGAGTTGGATTTTCAAGATGTAAAATTATTTTTGCTCATTCTCTTGCAATAGTTGTATTTATTATTTGCAAGAGCCCTTTATGGTATTATATTAATTCTTTGTAATGCCCTTTTATTAATAAAATTTGATGCGACTATTTAAAAAAAGAAAAGAAAAGTGGGAAATGAATAATCAAGTTCTTTCGGTGTATTTTGGTTTTATTTTCCATGAAAGTTGACAATTAACTCCCGCCATATACGACAGATATTTAAAAATGAATATGAATTGTTCAATACACACACTATCAGTGTCTCTATTCTAAGCAAGTAGGGGAAAAGGAAAAATAAAAATAATGTAACTGAAATTTCTTGGTAATATGCTAATGACATGTGCATATATATATATATATATTATATGTATAGTGGAGTGGCATTTTCCACACGTTAACATACTTGGAAATCTTCACAGAAACGGTTTTGACACTGTTTTTTGTACTAACAGCATTTTAAAAATACTGTTTGCCAAACATGGAGCTACTTTACTTTACAGTTAATTATTTTTAAAGCACAGCAAAAACAACTTTTTTTAAAAGTGATACCAATCCCAAACTAGGCCTTGGAAATCTTCATAGAATAATTAACTAGTTTTAGGGTTCACCACTACTTGACAAGGGGGCACAAATAGGGTTTAGGAATGAATTCGATGAGTATTAACACCATTGACAAAATTAATATTAAATGAGTCCGATAACGGCTGACTAGGACGAAACAAGAACACGATACATAGGACAAGAAGTCGGAGTTACTATTCAATAGCTTTCTGTCCCTCTTTTTCTGTTTTTCCATGAGTTGCCTTTGCTTTTTCTCTTTGTCAAAAGCTGACAGCATATCTGAAAACTACAAGAAAAGTAATTAAATACTGATTATCAACTATTACAGAATTTGATTGAGTAAAAGCATGCAATTTTCCAACTCAAGACGGTTTGCTAAACCTTTTTATAACGATGTAAAGGTACAAATAAATATTCCAACAACGAATAAATATATTTAAAAACACAACTAAAAACACAAATAACCAAATTGCTAACAAAACTAAACACAGTGACCAAATTGAAAAAATTTGAAACAAATTAAAAACACAAATGACCAATGAAATTTGAAACAAAACTAAATTGAAACAAAACACAATGGGTAAGTAGCATATTGCTTAGCAAGAAGTTTCTTGAAAGTCAAAGAATGAATCAAATCGTGATGTGGCTAATGAAATTTTGGCGTGTGTGAGGAATATTTACTTCTAACATGATATATTATACAAAAATTCTTAAAGAGTCTATTTGAAGAGAAACTCAAAACTAACCACTTGTTATTTTCCCGTTGGGTTATGTCAGGCGCGACGTCAGCACCAAAAGTCAAATTTTTTTACTGTTGGCACATGAATTTCACACGGCAACGGTAAAAAAAATTTGAACATCCGCATGACGTCAGTGCCTTCGGGCTGCAGCCCAGGCATGATTTGCTCGTGGGCTTGCCAAGGTTGGTGGGACCCAACGCTTACCCGAGCTTCTTCTCTCGCACTAGAGGCCTCCTGGGCTCGCTGGGCTGCCTTTTGCCCGGTTTTGGGGGAGCGATGGATATGCTCTAGTAGGGGAAATCATAGTCTAGATCTACTTGATGTTTTAGGATGAGAAAATTTAAAAGTGCTGAAAAACTTTAAAGTGTTAGAAATTCCAAAACATGTAGCATATGTAAAATAGTCCAGAATGTGTGAAATTTATTTATTTTTCTAACCTATTTAAGCGAAATGGGACTTAAGTAGGAATGTAATGTTTATTTCTATGTATGTAGGGGGATGACTCTATATGACGGTGGTGGAGATGCCGGTCGATGTGATGTCGGTGGCCGATGATCGAGGTAGAGGAGGTGGTGATGATGGTAAGTTTGAAGAGAATTTTGTTTATATTCTTGTGTGGGTTTTTGGAATAAGGATTTTGGGCAAGAGAATGTGTGGTGCATATTACTTTAAACGAGACTAATTAGTGGCCATTATCTTTGGATGACTAAGTACATGGAGTTGGGTGGCAGTGGTTTACTTTTCCTTAAAACGTTTCTCAAAAGCTAAAATTATGCGTGCATTATGTCAGTTGTCAAAAATAACGTGTTTATGAGACTTTAGGGTTTATAATTTAGGATGGGACTTCGATTTACTATTTCTTAAAGTAAGTCTAGACTATTTATAAAAGAAAATTGCAAGAATCGTTATCAAAATAAAATGAGTGCAAACACACACCTTGTGAATTCTGTCATTTAAAAAGAAAAAGGAAAAACACCTTTGAATGCTTGAAGAGTGCTCTATTAATCAGCTATTGCTTCCTTTTTCCTTTACTATACCAATATTCTTCTTCACCTTCTTCTTCTTCTTCTTATGTTTTCTTTTTCCTTTTTAAAAAGAAAGATAACTTACAGTCTAGCTACTTCCTAGAAGAAGAAAAAGAGGAGATGTCTTTTCAAACAGAACAAGAGTTGGTACAGTAGGCCAACGAATGGCCAACATTGTTGGTTGATGGTTTGTACCAAGTCTTCGGAGTTTTCAGAAATGGTCGAAGCTTTTTCTTCTTCTTTTTTCTTGGTAAACAAAACGGTCAATTTTATGAAAATATTCCGTAAGCAAAACGGTCATTTTCTTTTGGGTGGACTTGTCTTCTTCTACTTCATATTATTCCTATTAGGGCTGAGCACGGGTCGGATTGGGTCGGTCATGGGCCCAAACCGCACGCCGAACCAAGCTTTGTCGGCATGCCCAAATGCTAAACCGCGAATCTCTTTTTTAGGCCCATTTTCGACTTAAGTTCGAAACCCGATTTGTTCGGGCCGGGTTGGTTTGGTTCGGGTATTTGCCGAGGCCCAACAAAGGCAACAATTGAAGGCTTTTTTTTTTTTTAAAGTTTTCCAGGCCCATTCCGTTTTTTTAGTCAGATTTCAACAATTCAAATTTTGACAGTTTCTATATAGTTTTTCCAGTTTTGACAAATCTGCATATATGAAGTTTTCATCATTCAAAAGCTTAAAAAACCCTTAAACCATAGCAAATCATCATCCACCACACATCTCCAAATACAGAAATTAATTATTATTACAGTCCATAGCAAATTGTGAGAGTAATCTCAATCACAATTTGCATATTTGCGAAGTTCAAAAGAAAATCCAAATAAAAACAGTTAGTAAATAGATGAATTAATAACATAGTCAGAATTAGATTTGCACCTCTGTCCACCAAAAATCACAACAGAGTCAGATTAGATAAATACACAGAATTAACAAAAATTGTGAAATCCCCAAATCACATTATTGAATGATGCAAATTTTCAAAATCCGAAATGAAATCATAAATAACAAATAAAACTAGTGAAAAACACAAATAAATCAAACAGCATTGTTCAAATAAATTCAAGAAAAATCAAGAAATTGGAGAAATCCAGTTGAAGAAAAAAATAGAAATATAACATAAGAAGCCACTAAATTATTCAAACAAATGTTTTATAGAAACCATGCTCAATCTACCACAGTAACGATCCTAAACTGATCCTAAAACATTCAATAGCCCAACAGAAAATCATTAGTATTACATGAAGTGGCCGCAACTCATTTATAAATAATATAATTAAATTGATCTTTTTACCACTCAATATAACTGACTCGGAAACTCCCTTGAATAAGGTTTATTCAATGGCTTACCTAGGTTTGAAAGCCATAAAAAATGATAACCCAAATGCATGTTAAGATAAGAAGCCCTCCCCCATAGTGACTCTCGTGTTCTTCTCTGTTGGAATTTTAATTCCAGTTACTAATTTTATATTATTCAAACTACTAATTAGCAAGAATATTCAATTGAATTTCTTCAAGAACTGCTAGGACAGGATAGGAAAAGTAACATATATAACCTCAACTTCATCAAGAAATTGGCATGCACAAATCAAGCAAGCTTTCCCTATCATTTCAAACAGGTGACTTTTCATTTTCCAACATCGTCTCCAAACCACAGTCGTAACGTGGACAAGAACATGAAGAAACTATAAAGAATTGAAGGGAGAGTTGTCTAACCTATTGCAAGAGATACTTGGGTGAACACATTACTTCCCTGCAATATCAATGTATTCCTGTGAATGGAAATAAAAGCAGATTGGTAAATCAACAGGTGACGGGCAGTATTCGATAAATACAACATGCAGGAAAGAGACCAAATGCTGGAACTAGAGATAATATTCAAAATTATTTTCCTTTTAGAACAAGGAATACTGGAGACATTCATGAACTGCTATGGCACAGATGCAGAAACACAGGCTTGTATATACCCACACACCCAAGCATGCATGCATACACTTAATCAAAAGTAATATATTGCCTTTAAAAAAATATTAATAACCACTGGGCATCATACCAATAAGACGTAAACATGACATTGAAACAAAACCAGTGAAAAGGTATGACTATCATTTTCTCACCCAGAGGGCCAGATTTTTATCCAAGTTTTCAAAAGGCATTTGTGCTAACTTGAATTCAAAGTTCTAAATAACCTTAGATTCAGCATAATCTTTCAATCTTTCAATTGGCTGTAAGCTAATAAACTGATCCTAAAACATTCAATAGCCCAACAGAAAATCATTAGTATTACATGAAGTGGCCGCAACTCATTTATAAATAATATAATTAAATTGATCTTTTTACCACTCAATATAACTGACTCGGAAACTCCCTTGAATAAGGTTTATTCAATGGCTTACCTAGGTTTGAAAGCCATAAAAAATGATAACCCAAATGCATGTTAAGATAAGAAGCCCTCCCCCAAAGTGACTCTCATGTTCTCTGTTGGAATTTTAATTCCAGTTACTAATTTTATATTATTCAAGCTACTAATTAGCAAGAATATTCAATTGAATTTCTTCAAGAACCTTGGAGGACAGGATAGGAAAAGTAACATAACTTCAACTTCATCAAGAAATTGGCATGCACAAATCAAGCAAGCTTTCCCTATCATTTCATACCGGATGAAATAATTAATTGTTCAGCTATTCACTTTTTTCTGAAAACCAACACTTTGAATACCTCTCATGATGACAGCATTCAGCCAACCCAGAATCAAAAGTTCGACAGAGCAAGCTGTATGAGTTCTATCAAATAGACAATAAGTTGCATTAGTCCAAAAAACAGCAACAATACAGTAAGCATTTGACTGAGAGTGCAATGATCAAATAGAAAACCTACAAGAGACAATCTTTGGATGGCGAGTACCCCTTTCAGCTACCTGAACAAACTTCATCACCCCATATGGTGTTTCGTTCCAGAGACCAACATATCTAATCTACAAAACAAACATTTCCGTTCAATTCACATGGGAATGTTATGCTTTTAAAACAATGCAAAATAAAGGAAAAAGTCACCAAATTAAATGACTTATCAAAGAAAAGGGAAGAAAGGCAACAGGATAAAACTAACCTTACCAGAATCAACAGCTCTTCCAAGAGCATCAAGTTGTTCGTCTATAGGAATCGAACAAACTTCGGGTTGGATCATACTCAATTTCACCAAACATGGGAACATAGCTACAAAAACAGTCATTAATCCGTTCAAGTCTTACTAACAGGGATTGTGTAGGCACAAAGTGGAAAAAGCAAGACAAGCCTGGGTGAAGGCAACCAAATTATGGTGGTGTAAACATATATGGTTGGGGAAAATCACAACATAGTTAGACAAAATCACAACATACTGAAAATCGAGCGACTGAGAGAGCCAATCCTTTGAATCAAAATTCAGAAAATTAGGGTTTAGAGATATCACCTCAAAGAGACAGAAAAATCGAGAGAGGGAGCGATTGAGAGAGAGCGGGAGTGACTGAGAGAGCGAGATCGAGCGATTGAGAGAGCGAGAGCGAGATCAAGCGATTGAGAGAGCGAGCGAGATCGCGCGACTCGAGAGCGAGAGAGAGATCGCGAGAGAGCGGCTGCGAGAGAGAGAGAGAGATCGTGAGCAACTAAGAGAGAGCGAGAGCGATTAAGAAATCTGAAAAACTGGCGCGGATTTGGGGAGAGGAGGTTGAGAGTGAGAGAGGCTGAGTGAAAGAGGCTGAGATGGAATGACAAAAAAATGGAAGCCCCTCAAATGTTTAGGGTTTCACCGGATCGAGTGTGGCAAGGAGCAGGAATATCATAAAATTGGCGAATCATCTGTTGACACTTGTATTAATTATTTTTTAAATAATATAATTAAAATATTCGGGTCGGTCCGCTTTCATCGGTTTGGATATAATTAAACCGATCCAACCCGGTTTAGATCCAGTTCGGGCGGTTTTTTTCACCGATTTTAAATTTTTCAATATAAAAACCGAACCAAACCACCTAAAACGATCCGGTTCGGTTAGATTCGGTCGGGTTTTCGGTTATAATGCTCACCCCTAATTCCTATTACTAAATGGAATTTCGAGGACTCCAAAAAATTGTATGTAACTTTTTAATTAATTAATTAATATATGAACGATTTATGAAATATGCTCTTATTAGTAATGGAACTACAACCTTCAGAACGCTAGCCATTAACTTGAAAAAGCTGAAAGACAATAATAATTAAGGCCCCGTTTGGTTCACGGAATGGATTTGAGGGGAAATCAATTCCCATGTCATTTCCCAAGGAATGAGAATGAAAGATTCCTTTCCCACGTTTGGTAATGTTGGGAAAGTAATCGGGAGATTTCACTTTGTTTCCTTTCCCATGTTTGTTTTGAGTAGGAATGGAAAACAAAATTTGTATAATTTTTCAATTATACCCATATTAAATCAAATAAAAAAAGAATGCATTTAATGATACGTTGTAATTATAAATTGTTCATAGGGACAAAATAGTCATGAAAATTGTGCTTTGAATGTTGGCACATTTTCCCAAACTTTCCCATAAGGAGGGAAAACAAAACCCAAGTTAAGAGGGAGGCATCACTTTCCCCCCTACTTTCCCATGTGCCAGGAATCCATTTCTCATTCCGGGACTTACCAAACATGGGAAAACAATTGAATTCTCATTCCCATACCTCTTTTCCCATGAACCAAACGGCCCCTAAAGGTGATGAGATCCTTTATAACCAAACCAGATAATCATAACTCGACATCCAAATTCCAATCCAGGTAGGTATGCCCTACCTGTTGCTAGAAAAGAATCGACTAATTATAGCACGTATCATGCAAATGGTCGAGTGAGGGACCCTTTATGTAAGAGATTGATTGATAAATCACTTTAATTAAAGGGCTTATGGACAGATAAGCAAAAGCAAACAACTCTTGTAACCAAAAAAAAAAAGCAAACAACTCTGCTGCTGTTATCAATTAAAGGTTTTCTTTTGTTGTTTTCGATGAGTATTAAGACCATTGACATTGAACAAAAAAAAAGACCATTGACAAAATTAATATTAAATGAGTCGGATAACGATCCAGGACGTTCTCTCCAAGGATTGTAACTTGCTTTAATTTCCTTCAATCAATATATCGTTCCCTTTCAAAAAAAAAAGAACGAACACGATACATAGGACAAGAAGTGGGAGTTACTATTCAACAGTTTTCTGTCCCTCTTTTTCTGTTTTTCGAAAAGCCAAATTATCATTTAAATGCTTTTGACAAACTAAAGCGGACAACGAATATTGGCAGTATTCTGTCAATATTCAAATGCAATCTCCATGATTTATCAAATGCAATCTTTAGAAAAGTGGAAAGAGTGCTAGCCACACAATATTGGGTCGGCCATATTGTTTTCTACTTTTCCACAAAAAAACTCGTGAAGATATGGACCCACTGGATATGCCATAAACAGAAAGCTGTGGCACGTACCCACTGGATCTGCATGTACTACCACCTAATTGATTAATATTTTAGAAGAAACTGCGCCAGCCAACTCTGCCGCTGTTATCAATTAAATACCTTCTTGTCCTATGGATTTAGATTGTGCTTTGTCTCTAGTTGAATTTGAGTCGCTATGTTTTGTTTCAATTTCAACTTTTGTTGATGTGTTTTTAATTTTCACAATTTAATCATTGTGTCTATGTTGGCAATTTTATCTGTGTGGTAATTAATTCAGATAAAAATACTGATTTTCAATTTGGGGAAAAATAATTTATTTCTTTTCTAGAAAAATACTATTGGGGTGTAAAAAATGCCATATGGGATTTTCAAATAAATTTTAATTTTTCATGTTTACTTGATCGATAGAGATTGAATCTCTAAGAATTTTCAAATTTATTTGCTTCCTTATTTGAAATCCAAAATTTGATTTTGTAATTTTTGCACCGTTTAAGTTGTGAAAATTATCTTGAAAGTCAAAGAATGAATCAAATCGTGATGTGGCCAATGAAATTTTGGCGTGTGTGGGGAATATTTACTTCTAACATGATATATTATACAAAAATTCTTTAAGAGTCTATTTGGAGAGAAAAACTCAAAACTAATCACTTGTTATTTCCGCCATTAAGGTTGAAGACCTAGCCGAGTTGACCAACGTTGCTCTCTCGTATTATGAGGAGAGCCTTTTAGGGTTTTAAGGTTTTGGGTGTTTACAAGGTTTTTTCTCACTGGGTCCTCTTGTCTTCTTCATCGTTTTGCCCCTGGCTTCTCTCCTGCTCGTCTTTTCTGTGTTGGGTCTCGGCTTCGCCGTGACACGTGGGATAGGGTTCTGTGGTGGTAGTGCCTTAGGACTCAGGGGCTGCGCTGCTTGGCCGTGCCCTGGGCCTTTTGTCACAATTTTTGGCTTGCAGTGTTCTCGTTTTGGTTTGGGATAGACTAGGGTTTGGGCGCCGCTATGGGTCTAGAAGATTTTGAGAGTTCTTTCGAGCGACAATTGGACTTGATTGATCGGGAAAGAGTTGGGGTTGTGATTGGCAGTTCTGAGTGTTCGACAGTTTTGTTGGATTGCCGTATAGCCTGGTGGCTAAGGTCGTCTCCTGCGAGGAGGTTCATCGTGATAATTTATCAAGACTTTTACTAGCTTGTGGAGAGGTTCTGATGAGGTTTCGATCAAGGAGATAGCCTCTAACCGGTTTTGGGTTCGATTTGTCAGTGATAGGGACTATCAACGGGTCCTTGATATGGAGCCCTGGACGTTTCGACGTTCCCTGATTTTACTGGCTACTGTGTCTAGGAGGACTGTATCCATACGGTGCCGTTAACCCATGGTACCTTCTGGGTCCAGTACATGGGGTCCAGGATTTTGTATGACTATTGCGTTGCCACTACTATTGCGTCAATGGTTGGTGAGGTCCTCTGGGTGGATAATAGGGATGGGCAAGACCGTGTTGGTCGATTTATTCGGGTTCGGGTTCGTTTCGATGTACGGTTGCCCTTGATGCGAAGGTCTTCGGTTACTTTTCTGGAAGTTGGGGAGAAGATTGTTGAGTTTCGTTATGAGTATCTACCAGAATACCTGTTTTGCTTGCGGTTGCTTGGGTCATGCTACACAGGAGTGTGTGAAGAAACATGAGGTTTCTCGTGGCAAGCTTAATCCCAATGAGCTTTCTCAATTTACCTATGCTTTTGAGGGACTGGAAGGACTGGTCAATTGCGGGGCAAACCGATTGGGGCTGTTTGTACCGTATTTGACCCTCCCCTCATTAAGTGACACGTGGATCAGAAAGACCCCAAGCGCCCAAGACTCTGAGGAAACGGCATCGGCTACCGATGACGCCGTCTCACTTCAATAAGCCCCATATACTGGTCAGTGTATACAAACGGTATCTGCTCCTGATGATGATATCTGGAATCAGGAAGCCGTCGCTTCTGATCCCGCATAACATGTAATCGGTGTCGCTTACCGATTCTATAGAATTAACCTCTGGAGCACCCACCCTAAATATCTAAGGACTCGTGTCAACCTCACAAGCCCTCCCACGAGTCCCACATCGGAAATAAGTACTAAGAGCATGCAAAATGCCCTTTATAAATAAGGCCCCTTCACTGCAATGCAAGGGTAAGACTTTTCAGCTTGACTTATATACTCAATATATTGTCAACAGCAAGAGCTCTTAGAAACAAACTTACTTTGGCATCGGAGGGTCTTAGGCTGGTTCCACACCGGTTCCATAGACCTTACGAGTCTCGGCTTCTTTCCATTCAGGATTAGCTGCCAAGGATAAGAAGAATCTACATCGGACGCCCAATCGATCCCTTCGATCGTCCACATCACCTGGAAGTTGCACTCATCTCTATCTGTCAAGTTTTAGTGCAAACAGGGGCATTGGCTAGACGGCTATCCTTGCAGCTGCATGGCTCGTCACACACTAGTGAAAAGAATATTGGGGATGGGTCTAGTGGAAAGTCCTGGCGTAATTCAGATGAGGCCACGGACACGGCCTTCTTTCCTTATAAGCAGCGACAACGACGAGAGGTGCTACCAAGTAGTCTTGGGTTAGCTACCATGGTTGGATGTCGTACGGAGACGTGTCGATTCACAGTGGTACAATCAGTATGGATGATGGAGTTGCAGTCTGAGCCTTGCCAAGGAAGTTATCCAGGCGGTTACGCCTACTCCTCCTCCGGCTATGGAAAATGGTATTAACGATACGAATAAAGAGGTTGTTGTTGAGGAGGGTACTAGAGGAGGACATGACTACTGTTTTGCTGGATCCAGGTAGAAGGGTGCAATTACTTGCTGCCTTAAGTGGGGAGGAAACAATTGCGTTTATTGCCTAAAATAGTGACCCGTTTAACTTTATGCTCATCATTGAGCGGATTGCAGGGAAGGTGAAGGGTCGTGGACGAGGGAGGCCACGACGGGTGGGGGTTGTTAGTGCTAGCCCTAGTGCGCATGGAGTCTCTGTGTCTTCTATTAAGAGAAAGCGTCGACAGCTCACCATGACATAGGGGATTGTGAGCAGGCTTGGTCTGTTGTCCCTGGAAACGTCGACTGTGTGATAATGAACCTCCTCGAACAGGCGAAGGAGGCCAACCTTGAGGGGCCTCCCCGATCTCAATGTTAGTGTTCAGTTGGAGCGTTCGGGGGCTTGGCAATCGACGAACGTTCCGTGACCTGAAGAGTTTTCTTCAGGATAAGAGGCCAGATGTGATTTTCTTAACTGAAACGCGTATGACTGCGGTACAGATGGGGAAGTTACATACAAGGTTAGGTGCTGGTAGGGGTATGTGTTCCCCGTGATGGTTTTTCAGGAGGTTTATGTCTACTTTGGTGGTCCGGTATACAGGTTGATCTGCTCTCCTCCTCTCCAGGACATATTGATGTTCGAGTTACGTTTTCCAACTCTAAGTCTCTTAGGGTGACTTGGGTTTTATGGTCATCCTGACCATACCCAGCACCATCATTCATGGGAATTGCTGCGGCGTTTGTTTAGGGTGCATGCCGGGCCTTGGCTCTGCTGTGGTGACTTCAATGAGATAATGGAACATCATGAGAAGAGTGGAGGCCTTCTACGACGTGATACGCTTATGGAGGATTTCAAACAGGCTATTTTAGATTGCGGTTTTTTTCAATATGAGTTCACAGGTTATCAATTTACATGGAGCAATAGAAGGAAGGATGTAGCTAATGTGCAGGCTCGTTTGGATAGAGGTTTTGGTAATCTAGCACTACTGCAACGCTGGGGCAACTTCATCTCCAATCATTTAGTTGCATTCTCCTCTGACCACCATCCGATTCTTATTACATTTGACAATCCACATGATGCCAATAATCGACTTCCTAAAGGTCGTTGTCGATTCCTGTTTGAGGAGGCGTGGACTCCTGAACCTGATTGTAGTGAGGTTGTTCGTCAATCATGGCAATCTATGGTGGCGCCTATTCATAATATCGCTAACTGTGCAAGCCACTTAACACGTTGGAGTGTCCAAAAGTTTGGCCAGGTACCCAGGAAAGTCAAAGAGTCACGGGTCAGGTTGGGTAATCTTCAGTCAAAACCGTCGTCGACACAGACTATCCAATCTTGTACATTGGTTGAAACTGAGCTTGACAAGTGTCTTGAACAAGAAGAAATTTATTGGCAGCAGAGATCGCGGGCCAATTGGCTTCGTCATGGGGACCGTAACACGTCCTTTTTCCATAAGCAAGCCACGAGTAGGAAGAAGACAAATGCCCTTGGTGGGATACTGGATGCTCATAATCAATGGCAACGTGATTATGTTCAAATAGGGGAAGTTTTTGTTTAGTTTTATAACAGCCTTTTTAAGTCCAATGCTGGAGTTGCTGATGCGGAGATTTTTAATGCGGTTAAGACGCGAGTGTCCTCCCGCTTTTATCAAAGTTTGCTCATCCCGTATTCTAGAGCTGAAGTAGAAATAGCTCTTAAATCTATTGGCTCGACAAAAGCTCCGGGTCCAGATGGTATGCCCGCTCTCTTTTATCAACGATATTGAGACATTGTGGGTCAAGACGTCGGTGACTTATGTCTCCAGGTTTTAAATGGTAATGGTGGTGTCAACACTTTTAATCATACGCGGTGGCTTTGATTCCAAAGGTCCGCTCTCCCACCTGCGTCTCAGAGTTTCGTCCTATCAGCTTATGTAATGTCCTCTACAAAATTATCTCAAAAACTATTGCCAATAGACTTAAGAAGGTCCTACCTGAGGTTATTTCTGAATTCCAGAGTGCTTTTATCCCAAGCCGTATGATTTTGGACGCTTTTGAAACTGTCCATTGTCTAAAGAGAGGGGAAAAACTGGAAAAAAGAAACTGATTCTGAAATTAGATATGGTCAAGGCACATGATCGTGTTGAATGGATTTTTCTGGAGAAGATGATGCGTACTATGGGTTTTCCACATCGATTTATTACTTTAATCATGGGATGTGTGACTACTGTCTCTTATTCGCTTTTAATTCGGGGACGACCTTTTGGGCATATTACGCCCACTCGTGGGCTACGGCAAGGTGATCCGTTATCACCGTATTTTTTCCTCATTGTGGCTGAGGCTTTTTCCGCTCTACTCCAGCAAGCAGAGAGGGAATCTAGGGTTCAACAGAAAGTTGATGTTCTTTATCATGGGCTTCTTTGAACACCTAGGCCCTATCTTGGCCCAATACTGTCCCATGGTCCATGGGCAATTGTACCAGCCGTAGATTATATTCAAAAAAAAAAAAAAATTGAAAAATTGAAATAATGTGAGTAAGAGGCAGAGATTGGCATATATATTGTAGTGACTTAAGAAAATCAAAACAAAAATTTATGTAACCAAACTCATGGAGCCAAGGCTGATTTTTCTGATGAAAAAATTGATTCCATTCCACTTAAATGAAAACAAACAGAAAAGGGCAAAAAAAAAAGAAAAGATTTCTATAATTCCAGAAATTAAATTACGTATGCAGGTAGGAGACAAAGTGATAGTTATAAAATTCACCCAAAAAAGAAAATTCCGAGTTTAACCTTACTTTCCTTGAGCGTTTTCTTTGCAATCTCTATAACAAATTTATCTTCTTTCCTTCTTCTGCTCTTCGGCAAACGTTGTCCATTTGCTCTCTTTCTTCTCTCTTCTTTCCTTCCATGAGCCAAAGAAACTGAAGCCAAGACTCCATGCATGCCCATTTGCTCTGTCATTGCTCTTCTTCGGCTACCCATAACACCACATCAACCCTAAGAAAGCACTTCACACACATTAATTACCATGATCAGCACCCAAACTCTCTTGTATATAATTCCCATTAACTTGAAAAACAAACAACAAAAGCAAAGGAATTAGAGAAACACCAGCTCTCTTCTCTACCCTTGCAGTTGCTTCCGTTCAGACCAAAATGGCCAGCTTTATTGGCTTGCAGAGCTTTAAGTCTTGACTTGAGTCTTCTCCTCTAAATGACAAATAGTCTAGCCGGATAAAAGGCTACAACATCTACAATGGATAGCCTAAGTCATCTCCTATACTATTTTTAGGGAGGAATTAGAAAAATATAACTCAAACCATATTCCCTATCCATCTCCTCAAATAGGGAGATCTCTAGGAGCTCCTAATCTGATAAGACTAAAGGACTCCTATAGTGGTTCCCTATAATTTAATGTCGCTTTATTTTTATTTTTGAATATTTTAAACTTTTAATTAATGCTAATTTTTTTAGTACAAGTGCGATCGGGGAAGGAGGGTTTGCACAAATATTCATTTGATACATGAGGATTTTTAACCTATGCCCACATGAGTGTAGATGAAAGAGTTCAACCAACTGAGTTATACATCACTAATAGTGCTAAATATTATATGTATATATATAGTCTCCTTCTATTGAGGGATCCCTCAAATAACCCTTTAGGGTATCCTATGAATTTTTTTTAATGATCCAAACTATATATTTTTTAAGTCTATATTCATATATCATTCTTGCAAAAAATTTGACAAATCGGAAACTATTTGGACATCCAATTATGTCATACACAATCAATGAACATGATGCTTCAAGAAAGTACTAAAATTTCAAGAACTCAATTAAATGGTCAAATGATATCGGATTCAAGTGATTTTTTTTTATAGAAATGATAATTGAATGATTATCTAAAACATACACATGCACGTATATATAAAGATGTACCATTTATATTGAATTAAAAAATTATTATAGTATTTATAATATAAATACTGAACCAGACGCTGTTAGTATTGTTGCACAATGACAATGATCCACTTTGAAACGCTAAAGCAAACAAGTGGTTTAGCTAGGATAAAAAGAAAAGACAACCAGTTTGAAACACTCACATATCGATCACAATGAGGTAATAACATAGTAAAAATTGATTATAACTTGCATAACAGTGGTCTTAAGTTTGAAATTCCATTATATACCTTGGCAATGCAATGACGGAGCTTGAAAATCTCTCAAGAAGGATCAACCTTAAATAAGTCAAAGATGATTACACTAAACTTAACTTTTACTATACTTAAGAATTAATTATACTTAACTTTTAATATCACAAATTTGATATCTTATGATTTAATTGTTATCATTCCAAAATCATAATACTAAGTATAACCCAAGTTTTATTATGGTAAAAAGATTGAAAAATTCAACCAAGAAAAAGAGTATATAAAAATTGATTTTAGCAGATAGAATGACAAAATCAAATAAAATCAAGGCATGCACAGGTATATGAAGACATGAAAACAAGTGTAGATGTTTGGGCACAACTGGTCAACCGTAAGACTCGATGATGATTACATAAAATAACTTAAAGTGGAGACAAGGAAGCCATCCATGCAGGATGCAGCTAAAATAACTTGCATAACAGTGGTATTAACGCAGTTGCTAATCATTAATTATGTTTCCATTGATCCTAGAGATTCTGATTCTCAATTCTATTCAAGCGGTGTCTTTAAGGGGAAGTTGTGGAACAAGCCTCGATCATGGTGTTACCGATGTTGGTTCTGGGGTCATTATGGGATCAAGTATTTGTTAGTGGGGGCAAAGAAGTAAGAATGCAAAGTTTGAATTATACCTTCAAAATCGAAGCCTACAGCCTACTATATGTATAATGTTAGTAAATTCTGCATATAAAACAATCTTAAACAATCTTGATGTATGACATTTACAAACGAGTTTTAAGTGATGCGGAAAATGCTTAAGGAGCTCAACTTTTTCTCCTAACTTTTTTATTTATTTTTAAAACCTAATTATATGGCACTTAATTTGTACACTACAGCCAAATCAAAACAAACAACAAACAAACTATAGCCAGCACAAAAGCAAAAGAACAATTCCCAAATTTTGCGAAAGCATTGCCAAACTACAAGACAGATAATTTTAAAAAGGTATGGAACTACAGTTTAATAAATTATGCATATAAAACAAAGTATTAGCATTTGGTATGAAGAAAAAATTTAGGGTCCATAATCACATGAGGACAAATGGTTTTCCAGTAAATTATCGTGACATCAAATTGAATTAATAGTCATATGAGCCAACCTGACGGATTCACATCAGAACATTTGCTTGGTCACGAAGATTGCAAACCAACTTTTGGGGCACGATGATAGCAAGGCCATCGATCTATTCTCTATATTAACTGTGAAGAAGTGTACCATTTCAGTGCATACCAACTCTTCAATTCATTTACTTATATCAAATCTAGCTGCTTCCAGTGTTAATTACCATGGAGTTTATTAACCAGTACTACTGCAAATGTCTCTGTTTGGCCTTGATCTTCATGTTAGGGGCTTGGTCTTCTCAAGCCACTTCTCGCAATCTCCAAGATGCATCAATGTATGGAAAATACGAACAATGGATGGCTCGCTACGGACGTGTATATACCGACATTCAAGAGAAAGAGATGCGTTTCAAGATATTCAAGGAAAATGTGGCATTCATAGAATCATCCAATAGCGATGCAAACAAACCTTATAAATTGAGTGTCAATCAATTTGCAGACCTTACAAATGAAGAATTCAAAGCCTCTAGAAATGGATTCTTGGGGCATGAATGCTCCACAAAGACAACTACTTTCAAATATGAAAATGTTACAGCCCCACCTACTGTAGATTGGAGAACAAAAGGAGCTGTGACGGCGATCAAAGACCAAGGCCAATGTGGTAATTTTCATCTAGATATCTCAAACACTACTTTCCTTTTGAAAATTAATTCAATCATATTGTTATTAATCTAATTGGTTTTTAATTGCAATAAAAAAAAAATGTAGGATGTTGTTGGGCTTTTTCAGCAGTGGCAGCCATGGAAGGAATTACTAAGCTTACAACTGGTAACCTAATCTCTTTATCTGAGCAAGAGTTGGTTGATTGTGACACCAAAGGTGTAGACCAAGGTTGTGAGGGTGGCTTGATGGACGATGCATTTCAATTCATCAATCAAAATCATGGGCTTAGTACCGAGACAAATTACCCCTACACAGGTGTTGATGGTACTTGCAACACCAAGAAGGAGGCTAGCCATGCTGCCAAGATAACTGGCCACGAAGATGTGCCTGCAAACAGTGAAGCTGCCCTTCTTAAGGCTGTTGCTAATCAACCTATTTCAGTTGCCATTGACGCTGGAGGTTCTGATTTTCAATTCTATTCAAGTGGTGTCTTTACAGGAGCTTGTGGAACAAGTCTTGATCACGGTGTTACTGCTGTTGGTTACGGAGCCAGTGCTGATGGTACCAAGTATTGGTTGGTGAAGAACTCATGGGGCACAGAATGGGGTGAAAAAGGATACATAAGAATGCAAAGAGGTATTGAGGCAAAGGAAGGTCTTTGTGGCATTGCTATGGAAGCCTCTTACCCCAATGCATAGTTTGAATTATACCCTCAAAATCAATGCCTACTGTATAAACCTTGTAGGTGTACTATATATCATGATATGTACATGATGAACTTGTACCCTTATACGTACATGAAATTATGCGTGTAACAAAACTATCAAGTTTTATAATTACCAAAATGAAGAACTTATTCAACTTGTTTGAGTTGAATTATCCAGTAATGTCTAAAATTTACCACTTGCTTTGTGTAAACTTCAGAAATAGGCCAAATCAAAGACTTAGATATAAAGCCTCCTCTACTATAGTTTGTGTTGCATTTGTTTATTTATTTATATAATAATGAATTTAAATTCAGAAAAATAAAGTTGCAAGTAATGTAATACTAACTAGAATATGTGCTTCTTCAATATTTTTATAATAAAAACGCTTATTTGTATAAAAGCTTATTATCACAAAACATCCCTGACGTTTGCGAAATTATCACATTGCATCCCTAACGTTTTTTTTGTATCATTAATGATCCCTAACGTTAATACAGGTACTCTTAAATAGTCCATCTGTAAAAAAAAACCGTTAAATCCAAGGGTATAATCGTCAAATCAATACAAAACTATAATTTTTTTTCCTTCCCTTCTCTCTTTCTTTTTCTTCTTCTTTCTTCTTTCTCTCCGCCTGGCCCCACTCACTCTTCTTCTTTCTTTCTTTTTTCCTTCCCCTTCTCTCTCTCTCTCTCTCTCTCTCTCTCTCTCTCTCTCTCTCTCTCTCTCTCTCTCCTCTAGCCACCCAAACCACCACCCCGACCACCAAAGCCACCACCATGGGATCTTATATCCCCCCTCTCTCTACTCCGTCTGCAACTCTCTCCCTGCCCCCTCCCACAGCCCACCAATCCATCCACTCTAGCCACCCAAACCACCACCTCGACCTCCATAACCACTGCCGTGGGATCTTATACCCCTGCCCCTCTATGTACTTTCTCTCCAACTCTCTCCCTGCCCCATTCCACAGCCCACCAACCCAGCACTCTAGCCACCCAAATCACCACCCCGAGAGAAGGAAAGAGGAAGAAAAAAAAAAAAAAAAAAAAAAAAAAAAAAAAAAGAGAAAGAAGGAAAGAAGGAAAAAAAAAGGGAGAGAGAAGAAACAGCGAAGGAAAAGAAGAAGAAAAGAGGAGGAAAGAGAGGAGAAAAAAAAAGAGAAAGAGAGAGAGAGAGAGAGAAGGGAAGGAAAAAAAATATTATAATTTTGGATTGATTTGACGATTATACCCCTAGATTTAACGGTTTTTTTGACAGAGGGATTATTTAAGAGTACCTGTGTTAACGTTAGGGACCATTAATGATACAAAAAAACGTTAGGGATGCAATGTGATAATTTCGCAAACGTCAGGGACGTTTTGTGATAATAAGCCTTGTATAAATACTCCTAAAGAAGGAGTACCAAACGAAACGAGCCCTAAAAGATAATTGATTACCTCATGTTACACTTTATTTCTTTTGTTTTCATTTAGCACTTAATTACAATCGATTATTAACTATTGAAACAATTGAACACAATATCTAATCGAAACTAAAGGGAACAAACGACCAAATGGGTACCTTTTGGGACACTTATTCAAAATAAAATAACTCAAAGCATAACCACCGAAGCAGCTGGCTGAGCTCGCGGAGCTTTCTAAGCCATGGAGATGGCGATGACTGTGATGAATATGGTAACTCTCCAACCCAACCCTCTTCGACCCAAAAGCCCTTACCTTCTTCCAAACCCAAGAAGAATCTTCAACTTCAAGACCTCTTCTCTCCACAACCCTCAAGTCTCATCAATCGGAGCTCCAACTCTGGTGGATCAATTCAACCCAACAATCCTATTAAAAGTTCTATTTCTTTATAGAGTAATATGTGTTGTTGTAGGTGGCTCGATACAAGTCATGATTTGTAAGTCCAATATCGGAGAATACAATAATCTACATAATATAGGTGATCCACTTCTAATTGCACCAAGACCTTTTAAGTTAAAAGTCCACACCTAAAGGTCCAACCTAACCAAACCCAAGGATTGGACCTAGGTGGTTAAGGTTGGGACAATCCGCTGCATGGTTTAGACAGATAATGGACTCCTATTGGGCCCGTTGGTACAACAATTGGTATCAGAATCTGGTTCGGCTAAGATGCACTTGGTGCAAGTGGAGTTATTGACATGTTTAAGAAGGCGACTCAAGTAAAAATTCATCAACTGGCGGAGAAAGGTGGAGCGGGCTAGTAGAGCAAGGGCTAGTGGAGCAAAGGCAAAGTATCAAGGAAATCCTAGTGGTGGCTAACTAGGTGGAGCAAGGGCTCCTGACATGGCTCGAGAAAATCCTAAGCGAAGGTGGAGCAAGGGCTTCTAGCGAGCCTCAAGAAAATCCTTGTCGGAAGAGATGGAGTTTTACGAGGACCCTGTCATCCTTGAAAAGTGCGAGTGTTGTAACGGGCAATGTTGCCTTGGCTTGGATCTTGCCAAGGTGGAGATTGTTGGTGTAGGTGGCTCAATATACAAGCCATGATGTGTAAGTCCCACATCGGATAATACAATAATAATCTACAGTTTAAATATAGGTTGTCCACTCCTAATTGCACTGAGACCTTTTAAGTTAAAACTCCACACTTAGAGGTCCATTGAGCCTAACCCAACCCAAAGATTAGACCTATGTGGTTAAGGTGGGGACATAATCGGTACCTGGTTTGGACAGGTAATGGACTCCTATTATTTTGAGTTTTATTATTTTATTTTATGTCTTTTCTTTTTATTATGACTATGTGTAACTAAATAATTTTTCTAGGGCATGATGACTATGTGTAACTAAATATTTTATTTTATGTCTTTTCTTTTTAATATGATGATCTAGTTTTCTTATTTTCTAGGGCATGAGACTAATTACCCCTACACTGATGTTGACGGTACTTGCAACACCAACAAGGAAGTCATCCATGCTGCTAAAATAACTGGTTTTCAAGATGTGCCTATGCAAACAGTGAAGGGACCCTTCTTGAGGCAATTGCTAATCATCCTATTTATGTTGCCATTGATGCTAGAGATTCTGATTTTCAATTCTATTCAAGTGGTGTCTTTAAGGGGGAGTTGTGGAACAAACCTCGACCATGGTGTTACCGATATACTGGTTATGGGTTCAATATGGGATCAAGTATTGGTTAGTGAGAGCATAATGGGTGAAGAAGGGTACATAAGAATACAAAAAGATGTTGAGGCAAAGGAAGGCCTGTGTGGCATTGCTATGGAAGCCTCTTACCCGAATGCATAATTTGGATTACCATTAAAATCAATGCCTATAGCCTACTATATGTATATTGTTAGGTATATTTATATATATATGTCATGATATATATGTACATGACGAAGTTATCTTAACAAAACTATGTAGCAAGTTCTATAAACACCAAAATGAAGAAGTTATCCAATTTCTTTTAGCTGAAGCTGAAGTATCCAACTATGCCTAAATATAACCACTTGCTTGGAATCATTAAGTAAAACAATGCTTTCCAGTCAATAACTAATCCATGGAAGAAACAGATATATACATACGCAAGAAAAGAAAAAAAAAGCAAATAGTAAGAAACAAGATGCTGGTACCTACTTCATTGTTGACAAAGAGCTCATTTGGAATGCAAGTCTCTGACGAAGTGGCCTTTCTCTTGCAAGTCTCAAATTTTGGTTGAGTTTAAATCACCATGTCTGATTTTACTTGGAAGTGAAGAAAATTGATCTTTTTGCTTTTTCGTAATTTGTCTTCGACCAAAAAAAAAAGGTCTTTTTTTTGTGTGGATTGTAAATAGAGCTTTATTCAATAAAATCAAGATTACAAATAGTCATGAAACAAGGATGCATCTATGTGGTCTCGTTAAAATTTTGCCATGAAACTCCAGTGAAGTCAAGGAAAAAGGTCTTTGATCAATAGCTAGTAGCTCTTTTTTGGCATGTAGTGATAATGTTTTTTCTTTGTCAAGAAAAATGAGAAGATTATTGAACTTTTTTTCTTTGTCAATAAAATTGAGAAGGTTTTTACTGTTATCTCTGGGCTGTTCTGCCACAATGTTGCTGGGAAGAACCAATTGGCTTATTCATGTTATTCGTGATAGCTAAAAACACTAAGAGAAATGCTCAAAGAAAGCCACAAATTGATAAGAGATGGATAGTTATTTTGCATTGTTCCTCTTCTTCCGTTCAAGGGTTAGTACTCATTTAAGTTTCTCAAGTAACTTTCTTTTTCTAAATTATGAAAAAGAAAAAAGAAAAGAAAAGAGTAATGGTTTCTATGAGAGAACGGAAAATGCTTAAAAAGAGCTCATCTTTTTCTCCTTTTTTTTTTTTTTAAAAAAACCTAATTATAGCCAAATCAAGAAGAAGAGAAAAACTATAGCCAGCACAAAAGCAGAACAATTCCCAAATTTTGCAAAAGCATTGCCAAACTGCAAGACAGAGAATTTTAAAAAGGTCCGTGAGGTTTGGAACTACAGTTTAATAAATTCTGCATATAAAACAAAGTATTAGCATTTTGTATGAAGAAAATATGTGTTTTGATTTGACCCATAAAATTTAGGGTCCATAATCACATGAGGACAAATGGTTTTCCAGTAAATTATCGTGACATCAAATTGAATTAATAGTCATATGAGCCAACCTGACGGATTCACATCAGAACATTTGCTTGGGCACGAAGATTGCAAACCAACTTTTGGGGCACGATGATAGCAAGGCCATCGATCTATTCTCTATATTAACTGTGAAGAAGTGTACCATTTCAGTGCATACCAACTCTTCAATTCATTTACTTATATCGAATCTAGCTGCTTCCAGTGTTAACTACCATGGAGTTTATTAACCAGTACTACTGCAAATGTCTCTGTTTGGCCTTGATCTTCATGTTGGGGGCTTGGTCTTCTCAAGCCACTTCTCGCAATCTCCAAGATGCATCAATGTATGGAAAATACGAACAATGGATGGCTCGCTACGGACGTGTATATACCGACATTCAAGAGAAAGAGATGCGTTTCAAGATATTCAAGGAAAATGTGGCATTCATAGAATCATCCAATAGCGATGCAAACAAACCTTATAAATTGAGTGTCAATCAATTTGCAGACCTTACAAATGAAGAATTCAAAGCCTCTAGAAATGGATTCTTGGGGCATGAATGCTCCACAAAGACAACTACTTTCAAATATGAAAATGTTACAGCCCCACCTACTGTAGATTGGAGAACAAAAGGAGCTGTGACGGCGATCAAAGACCAAGGCCAATGTGGTAATTTTCATCTAGATATCTCAAACACTACTTTCCTTTTGAAAATTAATTCAATCATATTGTTATTAATCTAATTGGTTTTTAATTGCAATAAAAAAAAAATGTAGGATGTTGTTGGGCTTTTTCAGCAGTGGCAGCCATGGAAGGAATTACTAAGCTTACAACTGGTAACCTAATCTCTTTATCTGAGCAAGAGTTGGTTGATTGTGACACCAAAGGTGTAGACCAAGGTTGTGAGGGTGGCTTGATGGACGATGCATTTCAATTCATCAATCAAAATCATGGGCTTAGTACCGAGACAAATTACCCCTACACAGGTGTTGATGGTACTTGCAACACCAAGAAGGAGGCTAGCCATGCTGCCAAGATAACTGGCCACGAAGATGTGCCTGCAAACAGTGAAGCTGCCCTTCTTAAGGCTGTTGCTAATCAACCTATTTCAGTTGCCATTGACGCTGGAGGTTCTGATTTTCAATTCTATTCAAGTGGTGTCTTTACAGGAGCTTGTGGAACAAGTCTTGATCACGGTGTTACTGCTGTTGGTTACGGAGCCAGTGCTGATGGTACCAAGTATTGGTTGGTGAAGAACTCATGGGGCACAGAATGGGGTGAAAAAGGATACATAAGAATGCAAAGAGGTATTGAGGCAAAGGAAGGTCTTTGTGGCATTGCTATGGAAGCCTCTTACCCAACTGCATAGTTTGAATTATACCCTCAAAATCAATGCCTACTGTATAAACCTTGTAGGTGTACTATATATCATGATATGTACATGATGAACTTGTACCCTTATACGTACATGAAATTATGCGTGTAACAAAACTATCAAGTTTTATAATTACCAAAATGAAGAACTTATTCAACTTGTTTGAGTTGAATTATCCAGTAATGTCTAAAATTTACCACTTGCTTTGTGTAAACTTCAAAATAGGCCAAATCAAAGACTTAGTTAGATATAAGGCCTCTCTACTATAAGTTTGTGTTGCATTTATTTATTTGTTTATTTATATAGTAATGAATTTAAACTTGAAAAAGATAAAGTTGCATGTAATGTAATACTAACTAGACTATGTGCTTCTTAAAAGCAAGCTTATAAGCAGAAGTATTTCCTAAAGAAAGAGTCCCAAAAAGCCTAAAAGATAATTGATTACCTCATGTTACACTTTATTTCTTCTGTTTTCATTTAGCAATTAATTACAATCAATTATTAACCATAGAAACAATTGAAAACAATATCTAATCGAAACTAAAGGGAACAAATGTTTGTCCTTTTTCAAACGACCAAATGGGTACCTTGGGACACTTATTCAAAATAAATAACTCAAAGCACAACCACCGAAGCACCTGGCTGAGCTGCGGAGCTTTCGAAGCCATGGAGATGGCGATGACTGTGATGAATGTGGCAACTCTCCAACCCAAACCTCTTCGACCGAAAAGCCCTTACCTTCTTCCAAACCCAAGAAGAGTCTTCAACTTCAAGGCCTCTTCTCTCCACAACCCTCAAGTCTCATCAATCGGTGCTCCAACTCTGGTGGGTCAATTCGACCCAACAATCCCCATAGAGCGAGCCGTAACTCCACCCAGCTCATGGTACACCGATCCTTCCTTTTACTCTCTCGAACTCGACACCCTCTGCTACCGTGGATGGCAGGCTGCAGGTCAGCTTCTATTTAATTTACTTGTTATCTATGTTTGGTCGCTGAGAAAAACGGCAGGAAAATGATTGGAGAAAATAGTTATGAGCTTTTGAATGGTTGTTGATTTTCAGGATACACTGAACAGATAAAAAATCCAGGGGAGTTTTTCACTTGCAGGTGGAAGCTTTTGACTTGTAATTAGTTAAGCTCTGTTTGGTTTTTGGTTTTGTGGTTTTGATTTGGTTACTTAACTAGCAGATTGGGAAGCGCAGAGTTTGTTGTGTGCCGAGATGGTGATGGCAAGCTTCAAGCTTTCCACAACGTATGTCGACACCATGCCTCACTTCTTGCATATGGAAGCGGCCGCAAGTCCTGCTTTGTGTGCCCTTATCATGTGAGAACTTATGACATTGCTAATTGCTTGCTACATGTACATTAGTCCAAGCATCTACTTAAGTAACTAATTAGTCTTTTAAAATTTTTGTCCCTCTTGACTGATTAGCTACAGAATAATTACCTTGTTTTTATTATTATTTTACAATTCCCAATACCCATGAATATCATTTATTAAATTTTAGAACTTTTCAATTGTACCAAGAATTAGGATTGCGTAGGTTGGTTCCTAGGTCATATGCTCGCCTTTTTTGCTATTGCCTTTTAAAGTTTAAGGACTGCTAATTGGAAAGAAGGGGTAAAACTTTGCTAGTTTTGTTAAAAACTTATCTGTTAATGATTTCTTTATAAATATCTCATATGGTAGGGAAAAGAGATTAATTATTACCTCTCGATTACTTACGCATGCAAAACCCAATTGCAGGGATGGACGTATGGGTTAGACGGCTCACTTCTCAAGGCAACTAGAATAACTGGAATACAAAATTTCAATCAACATGTATGCCGTAATATTGTTATGGATGCAATCACATTCCTGCTGTTGTACAATTATCTTCCAAATGGAGGGTTAATTTGTTTGATTTGTCTGGCCATGAAGGGTAGGAGTTTGGGCTTATATCGGTGAAAGTAGCTACTTGGGGCCCGTTTATTCTTCTCAATATGGAGCAGGATGTTGATAGTGATACAGACATAGTGGAAAAGGAATGGCTTGGCAGCTCTTCAGAACTACTGAGTAACAATGGGGTCGATTCCTCATTAAGTTTTGTTTGTAGACGTGATTATACGATTGAATGTAACTGGAAGGTATGTTCCATGCTTATTTCACTTTCAATTTTTCCTTACCAGATGAGTTTCTTTTGAAACTTCAATTTGAACTTTCTCTGTTCTGATGATAATCTTTAACAGCTTTATGGCCCCTAGTCATGAAAGTAAAATATATCACGCCCTGTTTTTTCTTTGCAGCAAAAGACATCTAAAGAAGATTTAGTCTTTACTAAAGCTCACTTGTTCAAAAATAGCGTGGATAACTGTTATTATGTCTAAGATGATGGAGCTGACAACTGATTACTCTTTATCCATTTCTTGTTGCAGGTCTTTTGTGACAACTACTTAGATGGCGGATATCATGTGCCTTATGCACATAAAGGCCTTGCATCTGGTCTTAATCTTGATCATTACTCTACCACAGTATGCTTCCCTTTCTTTATTTCACTTTTCTTGACATGTGTACGTGGGATGCAAAATTATGCTATATATAGATCTGAAGGTATCTGGAAGATCTTCATGTACCAAGGATTTCACATATTTTTATTTTTCTTTATGTACATTCAAAACAAGGGATTCCTTATTTAGAGTTTTGTCAAGAGCTTTTCCTCTTGCAGCATATATCCATCTAGTATTACTGTTTTCTTGACTTAAATTGTTTGATTTTGTCCTTGCGTCTTAGTTAGTGTTGTTAATTATACAGATATATGAAAAGGTCAGCATTCAAAAGTGTGAAGGTGGCTTGATAGAAAGAACAAATGATTATGATCGGCTTGGATCAAAAGCTCTATATGCTTTCGTTTATCCTAATTTCATGATTAATAGGTAATTGATCAGTGACTGAAGTGGAAATGACTAGTGCATTAGTTTCTTCTATAAGCTAATTCTACATTGAATTCTTATAAGTAATAACATAACTTTTTAAGGTTTCTCATAGGTATGGACCATGGATGGACACCAATCTAGTACTGCCACTTGGACCAAGGAAATGTCAAGTGATATTTGATTACTTCATTGAACCTTCTCTTTTGGTAAGATTAATTTATTCTACTTCTGGATAATCCCTGCCTGTATTATCTACAAAATTAAGTTTGCAAGTGTCTTAAAACCCTGAGAGAAGTCATTTAGATGTCAATACTATAAATTGGTTTTCCTCTGTTCTACTATCTGAAGTATTTAGGGGTACTTGCTTTTTCTTGCAATCTGTCCAAGATCACTGTTATTTACAAGGCATTACGTGCCATGCATGAACTATACATTAGTTTGAGAAACCTAGAGAAACCAAGTAATGAACACTCGTCTGGACAGAAACAAGTCAGCACAAAAACGAATTAAGATTCACAGCCCACAGTAAACCTTTTGTTTTCATCATGTTGATTCCAGGTGTGCTTTGTATCTTTTACTTCTCTTTACTTTTGGTTTCTGGTTCTCAGGATAACAAAGATTTTATAGAGAGAAGTTTGAAAGACAGTGAAAGAGTACAGGTATATAATCCAAACATGCATGGTTCATACATGGTTCTTAATATCTAGGCCTAATTCACAAAGGGGTGGCTGAGAATATGCAGGTGGAAGATGTCATGCTATGTGAAGGTGTCCAGAGAGGTCTTGAATCACCTGCGTATGATATCGGCAGATACGCTCCGACTGTCGAGAATGCCATGCACCATTTCCATTGTCTGCTTCACAAGAGCCTGAAAAAATGAGAATTACTCGATACATTTTGGTAGATGTGCTCCAACTGTCGAGAATGCCATGCACCATTTCCGCTTTCTGCTTCACGAGAGCCTATCAAACTTACGTCCTGATTGTATCCGTCCTCCTATTTTAGTCTTATATTTTTCGTTGTTCATATTTTATGAATAATGATGCAAGCGTGATGCTTTTTATTTTTCTATGGGAATTACATTGTCCTGGTGTTTTTCACTTCAAATACCCAGTAGAAGTGATTCAATTTCAGAGAAGGTTAAAGTAATAATTAATTTATTCAACCGTGGGTAGGATGAAAACGGCTGGTCCTGAATTTTTTAACGGGGCATTTAATTATAAGGATTCTGAACTCTATTAATTCATACTAAAAGAGATTTTAGCTCAAATGACAAAGAACTTTTATTTGTGCACTCTAAGACATTTTCAAGTCTCCATCCGCGATGAGTCTTGATTTAAAATATAAAATAAAAGAAACTATTGACTTCATAAATTTGCTTTGTACGTCGGGGATTAAAAATCATTTAACAATTGTAAAATGAGCGAACCATTGCGAGTCCATTTGAAGAGCAAATGCCCTGGGCTTAAAACGCATGACACCATGTAAAACCACACGATAAATATAGGAGAGCAATACAACGAGATTTAAACCATTACACTTTCCCTAAAAGTCGAAAAGCTAGGTTGAGATATTTCTTTGCATATAAACAAAAGCCATCATCTCAAAACATGTCAAACTATAAATCCACAAATCACTCTTAAGTAGATAAAAACTGCACAAGTGACTTCCGGTCACCAGAGATCAAACCAACTATGGCTCCTTTGAAAAGCTGAATTACTGCAAATATATGTCCTACGTAACAAAAGATTAGTTTGTGATTTCTGTGAAAATATGATCTGTCGTGTTAGCCAAAAATAGGGAAAATGCAGAAACAGAAAACCACGAAAGCTGTTGATATAACTGCTGTCCACCTCCACGCTTCCTACTGACTAACCTGAAAGACAAGCAGCAAGTGAATATTAATTGGTGATCACAAGCTTAGAACATAATAATTCGGCCTTAATCCCCCGGAAAAGGAAAATACAAAGAGGCATCCCTCATTCATACCTCTGGACTCTTTCTTCGCCGATGAAATCCTCTTGTGAAATACTTGAATAATGGAGTTTCTGGAACAGGTATCAGTTTCCCAACAACAGCAAGGGGCCAACTGCAAGGACAACAGAGTTGTGTTAAGCAACAAATGAAGACAACTACGGAACAAATTATATCGTTGTAAGTTGTAACATCAAACTCCAATAGTATCTGTACGGACTCACCTGATAAAGGCAATAACAACAGAAATGAGCCAATGATTCCATTCAAGTTTGACTGTTTTAGTAAACTTCCCCAGAAACTCAACGATCATAACCTAAAGAAAAGCAAGCAAATGTCAAAAAATTTAAACATTCATCATAGCCCCATGGGAAAAAATGAAAATATTAAAGTCTCACCTGAAGTACAAGTGTTATTGCCACTATTCCCATAAAGAGACGATTCTTAGTAATTCCTTTGAATATATTAAACTCATCAGGCTTTCGAGCATTGAATTCATTGAAAATCTGCGAGTTAAACATTGTCACTTATTAAAGTCATAATGTAGCATATCTCATCCAATCTGGAAGAGAACACATGAAGTGTTATGTCTACAAGTACAAACGAATAAACCCTAGTCGGACTCAATCAACGAGTAAAAAACATAAACAAATCCACACAAAGTTCCTTATAACAGAACTAACAAATTACAGAACATTTTTTACAGATCAACAATTTCACTTCACTTTGGTAGAAATTTAGTGCAGAACTTCACATGGGAAACAAGTTATTTCAGCAGATTGCTCATATCATAGTAAAGGATCTTTTAGAAAATTTTACAAGAAAAATAAAAACCATAAATACATGTGCAGATATCGGATACCGAAAACAAGTGTTACTGTTCTATTAAACAGTCATGACTTACTTGACAAAGGACAAAGGTATTGAATATCAGTGTATTCTTCAGCTTGTTAGCATGGTCTCTGTTGGGATCATGTGTCAAACGCAGTATACTTATCCCACGAAAGTTGAGGATAAGCAGGACAATGACTTGGTAGAAAGCCTGAGTTCAATGACAACTTATCAAAAATACAAAGAAGGCAGATTCTGTAGCACGACAATACACGGTAAAGAGCAATAATACATTAGTTTACATAAACGCCAGAAAAAGAATGTACCTGAACCAACAAGTTCCTCCACATTATATTTGTTATAAGAGGCTCTCTGCAAAACAATGTAACCATAACTGCATTACTATTACCATCGGAGACACAAATAGGGCATCCAAATTTGGTCAGTCTCCTTAATGACATCAAAATTTAATAGATATGGGCCAATTAGAGGTCACCATATTCAAAACAATAACACAATATACCTAATCACTAGAGAAAAGAAAGTAAAACTATATCTCAACTGAAATTAATGATCCGAAAGTAATTAGTTTCTCATGTTCTGTGCACAAGAGACAATACCAAATATGATTTGGAGCATCCTTCCCAATCCCGTGGATGCAAGTAACTAGAATGAATATTCGTGACAACTTTTTTTGACATGGACTTTTAACCTAATGAAAACCCATTTTGGCACAAAGTTTGCTGCCATAGCTGTGATCCTAACCAAGTTTTGGTAGTCATAAACAAGATCAAGTTTTCTTCTCATATATTTTCTACTTTCCAAAGTAGAGAGATACTGTACCCTAAGGAACTTTAAAAACAGCTACATTTAATTGAAAATAAATGAATAAAAACTCTTTTTTTCAACTAAAGTGAAAAAAATTCAGACTTTTTTGGTGATTAACATAAAATAACAGTTTTTCAGTGATATGATAAGTTTTTTTATTGATTTTTAGAAGGCAGCCACCACTACAGAAACTTACTTTCGACCAACAGGTTTTCTGTCCATCAAATGATCTGTAGGAGGCTCAGTAGCCAACGCTAGTGCTCCAAGAGTATCCATGATAAGATTCACCCACAGAAGCTGCATCAAGCACAAGAAAATGAGTCCACAGGTGTACACATAGAGAGAGAGAGAGAGAGAGAGAGAGAGAGTACCTGAACAGCATTTAGTGGAACATCACCTGAGGAAATCGCTGCCACGACATTTATAATTAGTGCTGCAACATTGACTGTAAGCTGGAATTGGATGAATTTCTGAATATTTGCATATACAGATCGACCCCATCTAACAACCTACAAGCATTGAGAAAGAACCAATAAGTATGTGTGACTTTAACATTAAAACGGTGAGAGGGACGTGCTAGAAAAATTAACACAGTGCCAGGTGAGAGAGTAGAAGTAATACAGAAGGAAATAGTAATAACAGGAGAAAAAAAAAACCAAAAAACCAAAAATTAGTATGTCATTGGTTGCAAAGTATTCCTAACCTTCACAACTGAAGCAAAATTATCATCCAATATGATGATATCTGAACTCTCTTTGGCAACTTCAGTCCCTTGAATACCCATAGCAAGACCAATGTCGGCCTGAACTCAAATGTGGAAGATTCCAAAAATAACCATTAAGACATAACATCAAACATTAACAATGAATTAAGAAAGGAAAAAAAAGAACGAATAAACTACAAAGTACTACGGTGTTTGTAACCGTAATAACTGCTTTTATAAATAAAATAAAAAGAAAGAAAAAGCAAGTAAAAACATCTGAAAGACCTCATGCAGTGCAGGAGCATCATTAGTGCCATCTCCAGTAACAGCAACAACATGTCCCCTTCTCCTCAATGCTTGCACAAGCAGAAGCTTGTCATTGGGGGAAGACCGCCCCATCACCTGCACGTTAAAGAAAAAAGATTCAACTTCCTAAAAATTTGCCATGATACTTTCATTCTTAAGCGTGCACGCCAGGAACTATCTGAACAATACACAAGTATTCATACCGAAATCTTCTCAGCATACTCTTCTCTCTGCCCATCAGAAAGGTCACGAAAAACTTTTCCCTCAATGAGAGTTGGCTCAGTAGCATCTGAATCAGAAGTAAGTATGCCACATTCCAAAGCAATTGCTTTTGCAGTTTGAACATTGTCGCCCGTAACCATGCGTACCTACATGTTTATCAAGTTGGAATGATAACTTCAAAAATACAACACCCAATCATTCACTTTCTAACAAGAAATATTTAAAAGCATGACCATAAAATAATTATGAAAACCCTACCACTAACAATACGTAAAAAATAGTGAATTTTTTTTAAAAAGCAAAAACATAACAATGGTGGGATATACATTGAACAGGCACCAACCACATAAAACTCTTGCATTTATAAAACCAAAAAGAAACCACATCCAGAAATATCCAATTGCTCACTTTCTGACAAGAATATTTAAAAGCATACCCAGCAAACAATTATGAAAATCCTACCACAAACAATATTTGAACAGTAAAATAGTAAATTTCTTAATAAAACAAAAAACGAAAGAAACTTGGTGGGATATACATCGACACAAACACCCACCTCAAAAAGCACTTGCATAGATAAAACCAAAAAATAAAGCACATCAAGAAACCATTCACGTAATGATCTTACAGTTAGTGGAAAACGACTTCCTTTTGCCCAAGTGTAATAATCAAACTAATGACAGTTTTTAGGAGTAAGGGAACAAGCGGGAGGCTAAACAAATTATTCCACATAAGTATAATAAATGAAGATGCATCAGACAACCCTATGACAGGAAAGTAACCCTTCCATTGTTGCACAATCACAGTTGAACTTAGTTGTAAAAAGCTGAACCCTATTGGTCTTCTCCAACCTTCCAAACACTCGTCACCCAATTATATAAACACCCCTCCATATGAAGAACAAAAATTCACATGATAATTTCAAATATGGAATTGATGTCACTAAATAATACCTTAACACCAGCTTTTTGGCATAGTCGCACTGCATCTCTAACCCCTGGCCGACAAGGATCCTGCATTTCATTATTGTGTACATAAGCTAAACAAACTAAATGTGAACGCAAATTTAAAAAGCAAATAAAACTTATAGATGCACTACCTTAATACCAACAATAGCAAGCAGAACAAGGTCGTCATCAGGTAATGCCCACAGAGCTAGTTGTTGTTCATCAGTTGGAATGCTTTCTAATTCATATGGTCTATATGCAATAGCAACACAACGCAAACTGCGAGCAGCCATATCCTCAATGGACTCCTTGAACATCATTGACTGCAGACAAAGAACTTCATTAAAATGAACCATTTGATAAAAGCTTCCAAAGTCCAAGGTCAACATAAAAAATACCAACTAGTGAGAACATAAGCCTAAGAACAAACTTGTACAACTTAAATTAGGCTCTTATGCATAAAGAGATGTTAAACTGTCTTGCCAGAATAGAAAATTTGTAATGCATGTGGAAATCATCGCAAGCAGTAAAGGAATGACTAAAATATAATGAAAAAAATACAGAGAATGTATTACGCATGTCCCATTCACTGAAAAACCACAGAAATGAACAACTTCATGTAACTGTTCTGTAAATGTCACTATAAATTTCTCCTACCTTGTCATTATCCATTGCTGCCAACTGATCATTTGCATCAAGGTACTTCGTACACGAGGCCAATACTAATTCAGCAGCCCCTTTCCAGTGTATATGAACTTCAGAATTGGGCTGTAAATATTGAAAGGCATTCAAACATTATTTAGACTTGAGCATGGATGAAAAAGAAGTTATCCAAAAATCATAGTATTGTAATATTATTTCCCATGTCTGTAAATCATATTCTCAGGCATAACAGGATTTTTACTAAACAGCGTACAATAAAAGGTCATCTAGATCCCTGACATATTTGTTGCATTCAAGGGGGTAACAAATAGGCACAGCAACGCATGTGTAGAAATTAAAATATAACTTGTAATGTACAAACTTAAAATGCCACATGATTTATATAGTACATAAGCAAGAAAACTTTATGTAGTGGAAATTTTCTCTTGCCAGAGCAAGTAAATCTGGACAATTGAGTGGTTTGACTCTTGCATAATTGTAGGGTCCAGCTTCAGTCCACATGAGAACATCACCCCTATATGCCATATCATGTTAAGAAAAGATCTACCAGAACTAAAACTTTGCTCACAGAAGCCAAGTTTTCCGGGAAGATATTTACTAGTAAAAGCTCAATCAGGAACTAACCATACAGACAGATATAACAAGAATAACGAGAATGTGGACAACAATAATAATCCATCACCAAAGGCAATTGGCAAAGTATACCTACGTTGCCTCCCCCACCCACCAATAAATTTATTTATTTGTTTATTTTAATTGTCTCTTCAAAGCATTTTCACTACTGTGAAGATTGCAGCATAAAGGACTGGTCACAACAAAGAACAATTAATCCACTTTACCAATTTAACAGCAGCGCCACCTCGCTTTTTCTCAGAGTTGAATGGGAACACATGAAGAACCAAAGATTCAGACTTGATGGCTTCAAAATTCATTCCAAGCTGCAAACAAATTAATAGTAACCAATGGATCACTTAAAAATAAAGTCACATTAGAAGTGGCAAAATAGATGACATTGGAAAACCAAAAGAAAGAACCTTGATTCCCCATTGCAGAATTGCCTTTTCAGTTGGTGAACCAGAAACTTCTATATCACCACCAGTCTACAAAACAGAAGCAATGGCAAATTGTTACAGAGTGTAAGCCTTTTTCACTCATATTTTGCTAGACAAATCTTACTAAGGAAAGAAACACAAACACTTTAAGCATACCTCAGGCACATAAACACTGCCAGTTGTATTCAGTGCGATGCCTTCAATAAGCAAAGCTGACAGCATTGGGGACAAGTCTGACTTATTGTCAGAGATATCAATTTTCTTCCCACCAGTAAAAGCCTCAACCACAGCCATCTATACTCAAAAAAAAAATATCAAAAAAGAATATCAGTCATTAGCAGTCCTTGCCTAGACTACGGGCGTCTTCCCCCAACCTCTGCACAATAAAAATAAATTTTCCAGAAGTCCCAAAACACTTGTTGTGCTCACATCCACCAGCGTTTTTCTTACAACAACCAAACAAACTGACTAATCTCAATTTGGATTTTTTTAACTAGGGCAGCACTTTGGCTGGGTTGAAACCTCAAACTAGCTTTCATCCAAACTTATCTAATTGGTAACAACTCTCCAGCTTCATCATCATAAATCAACAAGGAAATAGACCCTTTCTTCCATTACATTATTACCTAGCTTCCTCCTCCAAAAATGAACGAAGAACAAAAGGGGAAAAATAAAGCCCATTGTAAGTTATAACCCACCTGGTTCAAAGTTAAGGTTCCAGTCTTGTCACTGCAGATAGTTGTGGCAGAGCCCATGGTTTCACACGCAGAAAGCCTTCGTACCTACATTTAGAATTCCATCGTATTCATTTCATTATATGCTTAACCACAAAGTACATCTACAAAATCTATGTAGAAATAAAAATGAACAAAATTACACATACCAAGGCCTTATCTGCCATCATTTTTCTCATCGAGTAGGCAAGCCTGTGACATAGCCAAAGGATAAACGGGAAAAGAAATGAGTAATGTAGAGAGATGAATGCATACAATACATATATGCTTTACAACAAGAAAAAATCAAGTTCGCATCAATGAGAAGACAGAAGCAGATATTATTCTTTCTTTCATTGATATCAGGTTACTTAGTATAAAGCACATGGTTGAAGTGAAAAAAAAAAAAAAAAAAAAAGTTCTGGCACAAAAGAACGAGCACACTTACGTCAAGGTAACAGCTAAGGGAAGCCCTTCAGGAACGGCAACCACTACAATGGTGACCTAAAATATTTTCATAGTCGTCAAAATCACACTTTTCTATTTACAGTTAATAACCAGGTAGGCAACGACACACACGTATTGACTGCAAATAACCATATAGTTATTGACATACTGCTATAGTAACAATCTTAATGGCTCCGTCTATGGCATCTCCCAATTTAGTCTTTCCGGCCGTAAACTGGGCAGTTCCATTTGCATTTTTTGTATGGCCAGTAAAGTATCTGCACAAATTATATTATGCAATCTTAAGTCAACCGTCATGTCATGGAGAAGGGGTCGCTAGCAATGATTGGAATGTACCTGACCAATAGGACAACCAAGACAGCAAAAGCAACTGTAAGTCCGACAATTCCAATGAAAGTAGCCACCCCATTTAAGCGCACCTATTCATCGTCATCCATGATTCAGCATAACATGTCATGCATAAAAAGAGAATTATTTCAATATAACAGTTCATTAAAGCTGACCTGCAAAGGAGTTTCTTCACCAGTATCTTCTGAAATACTAGCCATGAGCAATCCCCATTCGGTATTAACCCCAACACTGGTTACCTAAAGAAATAATAATAATAAAACATTGAATGTTCTATTTCAACATTACATGTTCAACAAATAAAACCAAGCCTTGCAAAAACAAAGAATCAGCAAGCAGACAAGGAATTTTAGATAAGCTCGACTAACTCAAGAAAAACGAAGCACTAGACAGTGAAGATGAAAGATACGAAATAATCTACATATATGTATATATATATATGGGGCAGGATCCGGGGACACAAAAATCCACACTTTTTGACACACTTTTCCCCCCTTAGATAATGAGCCATCCAAGGGTTAGAAATCCACCAAACTTAATTCTTAAAAAAATATAATATTCCTTTATTACTTTAAAAATAAAATTGTGAAGAATTATTAAAAAATACAGTAGGAAAACATACTTTGTGAGTAAACTTTGGTTTCTTTGGAATTCATAGGTTTCTCAAAACAAAACAAAAAAAAGAAGAAAAAGTCTTCATCATAAATGAAATTCAAGAGTCAAGAAAGATCAATATTCAAAATATGGTTAAAAGGAGGGTGCTCTATAATCTGGTAATAGGAAAGTTGATTATATGCCAAATCCAAAAACAGATGTTTTTATGTAGTTGCTGGTGGTTTTCTGGGGTTTTCCCTTCTTGTTCATGTAGCACCAGGAACATCCTTTTTAGCATCTTTTAAGAGTCCAGCCATTGAATATAGGCCAATGAAAATTCAATGTGAACTACTGGATTGAAGATTAGGGGAGCTTACGGTTTTCCTAATGGAGTTTGAATGAACAGAAGAGAGAAACCAAGTTAGAAAGAGGTTGACCAAAACAAAAAAAGTTAGGAGAAAAAAATGAAGTGCCAGAAGATAGAGAAAGGAAGGGCATGAGAATTTAGGAAGGATAGAGGAGAGATAACGTAAAAGCATTTAAGTGTTAAATTTGTTATGGTAATCACAATCAATTATTATAATGGATGCAATCTGAACCATTGAATGTGATTAAATCTAACGATTTAAACTGTGTACTAATTTGTGTCAAAAATGAGCGTCCCCGATCCTAACCCATGCGAAGATCAAAAAACGGTTGACCAGCAATACCTGTGCTACAGCTATGGTGGCTTTTTATAAAACTTAACTAGGGTGAGACTCAGAAAAATATGATATCCCAAACAGCCTTTAATAACTTGGATATGACTCCATAGCTTTCAATATAGTGCACTATAGGAAAATAACCTGAATATGACTTCATAGTTTTCAATATAGTGCACTACAGGAAAGAGGGGAAAACAGTTGCAGACATGTAAAAAGGAGAAGAAAGATATTTGAATCTTTACCAGCATAGTACCATTACCATCTGCTACTTTGCAACCAGACATTAGAAATGGTTCCTTGGAGTCCTTACGAACCTGCAACAAAAATATAATTTACAGTAAATAAAAAAGGCAACGTTCAAACAAGGCTACAGAACATGTATAAAGGCTCACAATCTTGCTCTCTCCTGTCATGCTTGACTCATCTATCGCAAGTGAGTGACCGCTTATTAAAATGCCATCAGCAGGGACCTAAAGATAGAATCAAAATATTAATAAGTTTTGCACTTGAAATGCAATTATAAAATATACAACAAAAGTTTACTGACAAACACTCATACCTGATCACCGATGTTAAGGGGTACAACATCACCAACAAGAAGATCATATATTGAGACCTCAATTCGTCTGCCACCTCTAATGACCTGCACATTAACTCCAAAGATGAATCCTAGTAAAAGAATATAAATAAAACCCCAAAAAATATAAATTGTAATGCAACCAGAGAAGCACACCTCCAAATGTATATTTCTCTTTTCTTCATTTAAATTCTGGAACTGAAGGGATTGTCTGTAATCACTTATGGCTGCACATAAAAAGTGCAGGAAAAACTGATTTGAGTGTGAACCAGTTCTGATTAATACATGCTCCCATATAAATTAGAGTTCAAGTAATAATACACCTATATATGCTCATCAATGACAAATGCTTAAACACCCCACAAAAATAGAATACAAAAGAGAATAGATGATTAAACACAATCCAATGTAAGAATTCCATCAGTGACACGAATAGCAACCCTACCCCCTCCAGTGAAGACAGATGGATACATACAAACACAGTCCCCTTCTATTGAGGGATCCCTCAAATAAACACCAAATAGGGTTTGATGCAAATTTTATTTCAACGATCCGAACCATCCATGTTTTAAGTCTTCATTCAAAGATCATCCTTGCAAAAAATTACCAAAATCGAAAACTATTAAGACATCTAGTTATGATCAACAAAATCGATGATCCCTGTAGTTCAAGAAAACACTAAAACAACAACCATCAAGTGGTCAAATGATTTCGAATTCAAATGATTTTTTGCAGGAATGATCTTTGAAGGAACACATAAAAAATAGATGGTTCGGATTATGAAAATACAATGTGTATGGGCCCCACAAGGGTGTCCCTATTATATATATATATATATATATATATATATATAGAGAGAGAGAGAGAGAGAGAGAGAAAACGTAAATGAGTCTTGAGTTCAAGACAGTGTCAAATAATAAGATCCAATGAAGAATGGATGCATTTTGCCAATCATGACGAGTCTTCACTGAATAAAACATTCAACCACGTTTTTAGGAACACTCACAAAACCTACCAAAGAAATGCATACCTATACATACATATTCAATAAACATGTCCATTCAAATACCTGTGACAACAATAACAAGGATAACTGCAAAAGCAATGCTGCCCCCATCATACCAACCATCATCTATACCCTGTAAGCAACAAAGAAAACAGAAGGCAAACACCATAAACAAATTATTCATCTTTAAATCAAATAACTAATGGGATTCACAAAGAATTATGATATAACTTTTTCCGAATATATGCCACTATGAAATTGTAATATCATGGCCTTAACAGCATATGCAATCATCTATCCTATTTACGAAAGACAAATCATGGGACAACAAAAAATCAGACTTCATAACAAACAAAAGCAGAAGGGCTTCGCAAGTGGCAGATACTCATAAGACTAGTTTCATATCCTAAACTGATAACAAGTGAAGCTATTAAAAAGGTAATGTTATGCTCACCTCTGTCTTTATACCCAGCACTAAAGAAGCCACTGCAGCTACCATCAAAATTATCAGAGTAAGATCTTGCCAGGCTTCCCAGAGAAACGTCTATCATATAGCACAAGGAAATAAAATAATATTACATCACATATCTATTCTTTCTTTTTTTTTCTAATTATTTCCAATACATAAAACTTAGAAGTTCATAATTGTAACAAAAACTTACCCAAAAACTCCTCGCTTTTTTTTTAGGATATGTGTTTGTTCCAAATGCATTTTTACGTTTCAGTAAATCAGCATCATCTCCATGAATTCCCTTGTCTAGATTTGTTTTTAATAAATCTCCCAGCCCTTTGACCTGATGTAAGAGAACAGCCAAGAAAAAATATAAGCAACATTGTTTATGCACCAAGTCAGATCACTAAAGAAATTTTTTAGTAGACTTGCCCCCCCATATTGTTGCAGAGCGGGAAAATTATGATCCCTCGTCACTGAAACGAGTTGCTCCTGTCCAATTGGAAAATCGCCAGCAGAACTTGGTTTCGGTGTTACAGTTCCTAAAAATAAGAAACAGCAAGTTAACTATAAAACTAACCGAAAGAACAGTGTTACTAAACACAAATTCATATATGACACAATGATCCAAAACACAATCCTAAAACAAAAGAACAAGAATGTAGCTTTAGACAGTATATAACAATTGATATTTCTTCAAATATAAAACTGTGAACAAGAAATGAAGAGAGGATCACGAGATCAATTTCCATAGCATCTATTCCAGACCGACAAACATGGTATTAACCTAAAATGAACAAAATTAAAATTCACTTTTGGAACATATTCAACGGGATGGTATCAAACATCAGTTTGTCATCATATAAGCTACAAGAAGAAACAGCGCAAAACAAAACGGCTTCCAGGATTTGAAAAAGAGCTGCAAAGTGTGTTATTGAAAATAAAAAACAGAAACCACTGTACCAGGTACACATGGCTAGAAAGGATGGGAAAGGTGCAGATAATAAAAGAAAGGAACGAAGAGTGAAGCAAGAATACCCCCCCGGCCAGAACTGAACAATGGCATTATGGCATTAGTTGGTTATTAGCATTAAGGGAACCAATTGTCGTAAATGAAAGTAGTTTATTGAGTGAAACAAGGAAGAAATTACTCCGACTAGGTATAATGCTACTATTAGATTGAAATAATTGAAGCACGGAGCAATTTCCAAAAATATCTCGTGCCAAAGGAAACCAAAGGATAAAAGAAGATGCAATTTAAACAACATATCATGATGTCCTCTCATTTTACTGCATATAATACTTACAAAAATTTAATGGTAAAAGAAAATACAGGAAAAGAAGTACCATTCACTTGTTGGTTTCCAGCCTCTTTGAAAAGATATGCAGCCTGATAATTAAAAAATCATAAATTAGAAGAACAATAGAACATGAGTCATGTAATACACATTTGTTTTCAAATGAAATACTCGTATGGCTTGCGCATGTGCTCTAATCTTCCTTAGTGTCTGCTGCTTTTCTTCTTCCTTTTTCAAGTCTAAGGTGTATCGGAATCGACGAGAAGCATTCAGCACAAGTGCCGCTTGCTACAAAGAAACATAACATGGTTTAGCCAAAGCCTTGATTGAAAAAAAAAATTCCTTCCACTAACAACTATAACTAAGCAACCAATAGATAATTTCAATTATCAGTCAAAATATACAGGGAACCCAGGTGGTACAATTTGACTTAACCGAGGTGTTTCAGGGACTCCCACCAAGCCCGACACACATTCATGGAGAAACCTACCATTGGTGCACAGCCACTGGCATCTAGGGTAGTAAAGCCCTTAACAGAGTGGCATCGCAATGGACCCAGTGAGTGCTTTGTTTTGGTTTTTCTTTGATTTTGGAACCAATTGTCACATATTGAAAACCAGAAAAACCCAAATTTAGCTGAAAATTTAGTTCACTTTTGGTAACAATTTTGTAAGACAATTCACCCATCAACAGATTTTCTCGTTGATGATCTCATTCAACTTACCAAAACATGAATCTTGACGTATTACATATATATATGTTAGTATTATGTGATCTGCGATAATTGATACATATAAAATGAAAAAACCTCTCTTGTGAGACGGTGTGGCTATGTTGCCAAAGTTAAAGTTTGTGGTCCAGATCTATAGTCTGGCAACATAACATGCCAAATATCTCATAAGAGAGCATTACCTCGTATCTATATATACACATATACTAGTGCACTTTGTTGTTGATATAATAATTTTTAAGTATGACATATGACTTGGTATCATTATACATGCATTAGTATTATAATTACGTATGTTTTTCAGCACTTGTATCTGAAGTCTTAATTTTCATGCACCTGTCAAATAATTGGTACTATGGGATGGATTATACTTTTTTCTCTTAGATCATACATGCCAACATTTCCAGGGGCAAGGTCAGTGCCACAAAGTAGCCTCTGCTAGTGCCTCTTTATACCTGTTTACATCCCTAACCCAGCATATTGTATTCAGATTGTTGATTAAATACTTCACTCCTTTATTGATAAAGGGGCTTGTACACATGCAACGGCACAAAAGGATTTGTTCATTTATTTAGCTATTGTAGGATGCAACAGTCCTTGAGATATAGGCCCAGTTTCAGACAGGTAGAAAAACTACCAAGTCAGAGTCAAGAGTGACACAATTAGCACATAAAAAAGGAGCGTACATAGCTCATATTTTGTCAATATGCTCGACATTTTGTAGACTAATGAGGCATAGCTGAAACATGAAGCAGTACGTATTATTCCTATCCACCATATGTAGAGAAGCTAATAGTCATTCATCACAACTTCTCATGGTTAAATAAATAAATAAAAGAATTATGTTGCTAATAGCACCTTAAAATCATAAGAATACCAAAATTATCATCTAAATTCTTCACCATTTCACGTTATTGACTTTGTTAGTGAAAAAAGAGAGTTAATATCACTCCTCCTCCTACATCAAAAATAGTCTTTCAGCCAACATTTTTCCACATCTTCTTTCAACTGTACATGCACTACTTCTTCCAATTTTGGACCTACTGAACCTAAATCAGTTTTAAACAGACCCAAAGCCCTTTTCCTAAAAATTTGAAACTACACAAGTTCAGATCCAGGGACAATTACTATATATAGAAACTTAACATACAATACCGCAAACACACACAAAACATTTATTGGAAAACTAAAGGTCAAACGTTTTAATCTCCCAACTCCAGATGAAAGTAAAGGTGTAATTTGACAAAAATAGAAACCACCACCCCAAAAAAAATGTTCGCAGACAAATGAACTCATGAGCCTAAATAGACCGCCCAAATCAACATAATCCATAGCCATACATACATAGACAAAGAACAAGTTGCAGAAAATATATCAATAAAATTAAATCTACAACAGCAAAATGTGAAGGATAAACAACAAAAAAGCAATATCAAATTCAAAGGTAAACATACCCTCCAACGCTTGAGGCGGTCAATAGAAGCATCCTTAGTTCTGGCAATGAAAAAAGTACTTGATGAAGACTCTTCATCGTCCGAGTCACCGGCCTGACGGAGTCCGCCCTCCAAATCTGTACGTCGTCTATACGGCGAGCCTCTTGATTGACTCATGTTTCACAAAACCTGTCGCAGGAGAGATGGCACCGTTAGCTTCTTCAACCTCTGAGCCCAAACCGCACTCAAAAATTCTCTCTCTTCGATTTCCACTATCTGAACCAAACAGAAGCTTCCAAATCTGATTCTACTTCAAAATTTCTCAAATATTCAAAATACTTCACACTTCTCTAAACTATCTAACCCATTTCACGTCTGAAATTCACACAGAACAAATTGATGCAACTTCCGGTTGGATAGCTCGAGTGATTTCTCGAATCTTCGCTCTCATTCTCACACTTTGTCACTCTAGAAAACTCCTCAACTCTCCTTTTTCTCTCTCTAGCACAGCCTAGAACGCAGCAGAGAAATAGGGTTCCAAAACGTTCACCGGTCAGCTTTGGGCTACTACTTATTGTGTTGTGAGAACTGGCAATATTGCAGAATTCGGGTCTGGGTTATCATGTCATGTTGCCGTGTTGGCCCATTAGTCACTCGTGTCAATTCACCAATACCTGTAACCGTTCAACTAGGGCATTTTTGTAAATTTATATCTCTTTCTTTTTCCTTTTCTTTTTCTTCTTCTCTTTCTTCTCTTTCATCTCTTTCTCCAATTCTCTCTCTCTCTCTTCAAAACCCAGCAACCTTTGAGCTCTCTTCTTCTCTCAACTTGAGAGTCTCAAGCAACCACCACACCACCCAACCACCGAATGCCAGGTGTAGAGACAACGCTCCGATTCATCAGTACATTACTGCCGTACAAAAGTCTATCTTCGTCTTACTATCTATCTGTGTCCGAGGGTTAAAATGGTAATTATACACTAACGGACCTTAAGGAAAAAATTTAAATGACCTCAAGGACTTAATAAAGTTAGAAAATCAAACAAAATGAAAATTACTGTTATGCACTCACCTAAACCCACAACAAAATAAAACTCATCTAAAACCCTAAGAACTTCGGCTTCTTCTTAATATTTATTCAATCAATACTTCTAGCAAAAGAATAAACTATTATCAATGTGTGCCGACATACAAAGATTTTTTTGGTGGACTTGTCTTCTTCCACTTCATATTATTCCTACTACTAAATGGAATTTCGAGGATTCTAGCAAAAAGAAGGTTTTGATAGCAGAGTGCAATGGAGGTGGATAATTACCAAAATAGGTTCAAGGGTAAAACCGAGTGCCACAAAATTATCCAAATAAATATTGATATTTATTAATTATTTTTGGGTATTTATTGTGTTGTGCGTTTGTGATTCGAACAAGTGACCGAATTCAGGCGAATTTGGATCGCTTGCCGTTTTGGCAACAGAAAAAAAAACGCGTTTGTGGTTAGCGGTACGTTTCTTTCCGCGTTTTCGTGGACGGCGGGTGGGTCGCACGTCAGTGGTTTAATGCTGCTGGTTTGAACGTGAGAGTTTTACTTTAATTTCTTTTTCGGGTTCCTTTTTCTGCCACGTGGTGCGATTGTGTTTTCAAATAGGATAATACTAGGCTTATTATATTTTTCATACCACATTCATACCACCTCTAATAGAAGTAGAGTAAACCCATCAATCCAATGGGGCCACCTTATTAGAGAAATGGTATGAAAAATGTGGTAAGCTACGTATTTTTCTTTCAAATATTTACAATAACGTAAAAACGCATTTTTGATTATTGTGTTTTGTCTCTAGTTGAATTTAGTCGCTATGTTTTGTTTCAATTTCAACTTTTGTTGATGTGTTTTTAATTTTCACAATTTAATCATTGTGTCTATGTTAGCAATTTTACCAGTGTGGTAATTAATTCAGATAAAAATACTGATTTTGAATTTGGGGAAAAATAATTTATTTCTTTTCAGAAAAATACTGTTGGGGTGTAAAAAATGCCATATGGGATTTTCAAATTAATTTTAATTTTTCATGTTTACTTGATAGATAGAGATTGAATCTCAAAGAATTTTGAAACTTTTAAAAATATAAATTTTGAATTTATTTGCTACCTTATTTGACATCCAAAATTTTATTTTGAAAATTTTGCACCAATTGAGTTGTGAAAATTATCCTTATATTGCTAACAAAACTAAATACAGTGACCAAATTGAAAAAAAAATATTAAAAACACAAATTACCAAAATTAAAATTGAAACAAAACACAATGGGTAAGATAGCATATAACTTAGCAAGAAGTTTCTTGAAAGTCAAAGAATGAATCAAATCGTGATGTGGCCAATGAAATTTTGTCGTGTGTGAGGAATATTTACTTCTAACATGATATATTATAAAAAATTCTTAAAGAATCTATTTGGAGAGAAATTCAAAACTAACCACTTATTATTTTCTTATTGGTTCTAATTGCGTTAAAATTGTCTAAGAAGTAATTAGAAAGTGGACTTCTTTTTGGGTTTTTTCTGTAAATAGACTTTATAGGATTTTTGTATAATATATGATATTAATATGGACTTATTTATAAAAACTTTTTTTTTTCTCTCTTTTGAGGTTACCGACAAAAGAATGAATGAAATGCAAAAAAGGTTAACGTGGGAACAAGAAGTTCCTAAAGTAAAAAATTTTACCTGAAGTGGAATTTGTCCGTGATGAACTTCTTGATGAAAGGATGACAAACTTGCCAATCATGGAAAGGTTTTTTTGAGTCGGTCCATTATATATATAAATATATTTGTATAATAATAATAAGGCGATGACGATGTGAAGGTTTCAAGGTGGTGTGGCAAAATGATAACATCAAGTGTCGACGAGTGGAAAGGTGTGGCAGAAGGTTCAAAGTTTTGGTGTAAGACGTGGATAGGGCAACAGCAAGGCAAAATATAGGGCTGCCCTGTGGCAATTCGAAGAAGCAGGCAAAGACAGAAAAAAGTACATGTCAATGGGTTGTCTATTTAAATCACTATTTGATTGTAAGATTGATTCATACGTGTAAAATTTGTCGACTTGAGATGCTGCCACCGCTAAGGATTTGGAAATGAGATTGGTATCAGAAAAGAGAATATGAAATAATGAGACGAGGGATTAACTCTATTAGAAGGACAAGGCAAGACAATTTTAAAGTTTTCTAATAGGGGAAATCGTAATAAGCACTCCTTTGAAAGCATATTGCATTAGTCTAGATCTAGATGTTTTCGGATGAGAAAATTTAAAAGTACTGAAAAATTTTAAAGTGTTAGAAATTCTAAAACATGAAGCAAAATAAATATGACGGTGGTGGAGATGCCGGTCGATGTGATGTCGGTGGCCGATGATTGAGGCAGAGGAGGCGGCGGTGATAGTAAGTTTGAAGAGAATTTTGTTTATATTCTTGCGTGTGTTGTTGGAATGAGGATTTTGGGCAAGAGAATGTGTGTTGAGGGGAGAAAGATAACGTGTCATGTTCCTTTCGGAAGGAGACTAATTACCACTCCAAAGAAAATTGAAGGAGAGTAATTAGTGCCATTATTTTTGGATGACTAAGTGCATATGGAGGTGGGTGTCAGTGGTCTATTTTTCTTTGAAACTTTTCTAAATGCCAAAATTCTGATGTGGATTAGGTCAGTTGTCAAAAGTAATGTGTTCGTGAGACTTCGATTTACTCTTTTTTAAAGCAAGTCTACACTATTTATAAAAGAAAATTGCAAGAATCGTTATCAAAATAAAATGAGTGCAAACACACGCCTTTTGAATTCTGCCATTTAAAAAGAAAAAGGAAAAACACCTTTGAATACTTGAAGAGTGCTCTATTAATCAGCTATTGCTTCCTTTTTCCTTTACTATACCAATATTCTTCTTCTTCTTCTGTTTTCTTTTTCCTTTTTAAAAAGAAAGATAACTTACAGTCTAGCTACTTCCTAGAAGAAGAAAAAGAGGAGATGTCTTTTCAAACAGAACAAGAGTTGGTACGGTAGGCGAACGAATGGCCTACATGGTTGGTTGATGGTTGTACCAAGTATACGGATCCTTTTAATTTCCTTCTGGCCATGTCTTCGGAGTTTTCAGAAATGGTCGAAGCTTCTTTTTTTTTCTTTCTCGGTAAACAAAACGGTCAATTTTATGGAAATATTCCGTAAACATTGGTGTGAATTGATAAAACCAACTAATATTAAAAATTTAAAAAAAAACTATAATAATTCAGGATTATTGAGTTTCAGTTCTCGATTGATTCAAATTATATAGGTCGGCGCATGGAATATTTTCTATGTTTTGTTTTTGGTTTACAAGGGTATGGAATTTCAGGTCAAGGTGAGCTCCAACATAGAGAAAAACATTTGGATATATTCTCAATGAGCATATTGTGGAAGACAATGCCTATAAAACAGTATATAACTACGAACACCATGATCGAAGCCTCGAAACCAGACAAGAAAATGGCATTTTATTCGAAACGAAATGCAGAAGAAATAAAAAAACATGGAAGATCACTAGAGAGACAATATGGGTTAATGCATGCTTCAAGTTTTCCTTTATATATGTATGTTGCTTTCGTTCTTCATGGTTTTGTTTTTTCTATAAGAAAGGGATGAATTAATACTGTGAATTCAAAAGAAGATGAGGAAATAAAAAACGTACCAAAAACTAATTGCAGAATATTCAGAGCAGTACACTTTATCTTCAAAGAAAACAGTGTCGTTGTCGTTGATCATCAAAATCTCTGCATCACCAAGAAGATTTGAGTTCTTATGAGATGGTGTCTCCTTCTTTCCAATATATAATCTAGCATATATATTTATTCTTCTTTAAGAATCGCACGTAAAAGCATGCAATTTTCCAACTCAGACGGTTTGCATACTGGATACAGCATTTACATATAAGACTTTGTTGAGAGTTAAAGCCTCGCGTGCTATACCTTTTTATAGAGAAATTTTTATAACGATGTGAGGGTACAAATAAATATTCCAACCAATAAAGTTTTAAATCTTTTTTTTTTTTTTGGGCCGAAGTTAGATGGCGGTTCGAAATCTAAAACACTTGTCTACAAATCAAGGTCATTTTTTACTGAATTTTTTAAGAGACAAAGCTATATGTTTTAATATTCTTATTGCTAAAAATATATTGTGATATTTTTAGTCGGCATATGCTATATATGTTTTAATATATATTCTAATTGCTAAAAAGACATGTGAATTTTTAGTCGGCATGACAAACTAATAACATATCGATCCTACATGACAAACTATCTAGCAAGGGATCAAATGATGATGGACACGTCTCTCAAGCTTTATATGGGACTTCATTCTCATCTCAATCGTTGTCTCTTTCTCTCTCCCTATTTTAAAAACTAAATACGGAGCATGGTTAGAGTTTGAATGTTTGACATTTTCTCTAAATTTATTTTCATCTAAAGCATAAATAAAAAGAAAATGTCCTCATTTGAAGACTTAAAGAATAACTTTCTATATGATATATGCCAGATATGGACTGTGAAAGGGCCGGTAAACCTTTAAGGCAAACAATACTTAAATCAGTATCAAAACAACAAGCTAGTGTCTTCTAGCTTTAATTTTCATCTCTTTATAATTAACAACTATATTATACATGGGAATCCCCTTTGGCTTTATGAAGCTTCAAGGAAGGTATAAAATTTCAAAATGAATTAATGCATTCTATATGTGGCCATGCAAGAGTGTGACACCATGAAAGTTGTCATCCCCACCATTTCTATTTCTAGTGTGGCCCTTTACTTCTTGTGTGGTTTTGGTAGTGTTGATGATGCATACCAATTAAAGGATATACGTGTAAGTGAAGCTACCTATATCCTTCGATTGGGACATTGTCTTCTTTATAAGCTTTCTTCTATAGTTTCTGTATTGTTTCATTAATTTAAGTTTTTACAAAGTTAATTAGTCGATTGTCATAAAGTTTTAGTTAATAAGTCATTAAGATAGGAAGGAAGCAGTAAAAGCAGGTAAACCTACCTTAAATAAAGGTACAAAATGAACCATAATCTGCAAGCTAGTTCTAGGATAATTCATAAAGTTTTTCCTCATTCCTAGCTTAGAATAACTCTTTCTTATGCTTATCTCCCTCCTAAGATATAAAGTTAGGTATTGGATAATAATCGAATGGGAACAAGAATCCATTTTATTTGGATATCGAATAAAAATTACTTGATGTAATTTATTTTGTTAAGTTTCTGATATGGGACTTTATATTATTCAACATATCTAACACAAGATTTGTTTGGGGCAGTTGCCCCCATTAATCGCAGACTCAAACCTCAAAAGTATCATGGATCAATATTTCAGCATTCAGCTGGTCCAATAATATATACCTTAATTGGCCAAAAATTCTGCATTCCCAAAAACGAACTCTTGCAGCATTTTGGTGATTCTTATGAAAAGACTTGTTGACTGATTCTATATATGCTTTGGTTACTATTCGTTTGAGCTTGATCCTTATACCCAGGCCCATGCCCATGCATGCATGTATATACTACTATGTTTAAGAAAACCCTCTTTGCCCATCGCGTTTGAGCTTCATCTTATGGGGTGTTGCCAACTTGCCTTCCTGGACAAATAGAATGCTCCTTCTCATAATTAGCTTTGAGTATGTATAGAAAATTGTAGCAAATCCTGACGGAGTTTGGAACCTTCACTTTTATTGTGTGCTGCAAAAATGTTAATCTACTAATGAATAGATATCACCTCCCTCTGCAAACTCACCAACCAATATCTTGCTGACCTCCAGATTGGAGACCGCCCATCTGAGGGCCGGCAAGTTTCCCAACCACTGTTCGGGTCTCCCGGCCTAACAGAGAAATAGGAAGAGAGAAGGAGAAAGAATACAAGGGAGAGAGAGAGAGAGAGATAGGGATTGGGGGAGGGTGTCTGTGGCGAGTAATGAGAGCGTGCGGCTGGTTGGTTCTTGGTGGAACAGATGGTGGTGGTCTTGGTGAATCAAGGATCTTAGGGGTATATTAGGGATTTTAGTGGCAAATTTATTTACTTTTTTGGTTACAGAGAGGGGCTAAAGCCCCGACAAATTTTTTTAGTTGGGGTTGCTTATGAAATATATATATATATTTTAATAAATATAAGCGATAGTCTAAACTACAAGGGAGGGAGGATTCTCACACACACACTATACCAAAGTGACATGGGAGTTTAAACCTGAGACAATTGATCTACAAAGTAAAGGGTTTTTTCCACTACGCTAGACCCCATTAACTGTTTTATGAAATGTTTGAATTCAAATAAAGGCACCCAAAACAAAAACTGGAAAAGAAAAATCAAATTTCTTTTTAGTTTTCATTTTGTGTAACATACATTCTTTTACTTTCACCATGCTAGAGGTGTACATTGGTTCGAAACCAATATAATTTCATCAATTCACATTTGGTATGGATTGGATTATGATTTTTCCAATCCAATCAAATCACATTATAGGTTTAAATTCAATCTGATCTGATCCAATTGATATCGTCAAGTTTAATACAATCAAATATTTTAATAGACATAAATGTAAAATATAAATGAAATGTTAGAGTAAATTATTTTGATTTTATAATATATTAAACATAACTCCATCAAATTACCTAATTAGCAAAATAAGCATGAAACTAACTAGATTAGATTGGATCCTCATAAGTAAATCCGTCATCCAATCCATTCATGTCGGTTTTGGAAATTAGGGATCCAATCCAATCCGCCAAATCATCGAAACCATTTACAATTGGATTGGATTGATCAATTTGGGCGGATTGAATTAGATCTTGCACACCTACACCATCCTTTCACTCTTTCATCGCCTTTTTCATTCCTCATTTCTCGCACATATTTCCCTCTCTCTCAGCCGTAGTCTTACGTTTTGGAGGCCCTAGGCAAACTCCCTAACTGAGGCTTTCTACTCTATATGTGTATTTATGTGATTTTTTCCTTCAGGAAGTTAAAAAAATATTATATGAACTTAAATTCACAATTGTAACATAAAAGAAACAATCAATATGTAATTTACCCAAAAACTTTTTAAAAAATGCATCAAAACATCACTTAAATATCACTCTGAACCGTTAAAGTGTTGCATAATGGTGCGCCTCCCCACGACAAACCTACTAAGCAATACAAAATCTAATATGAAACATTGCCTTTCGTTTGTCTTTTAGTCGAAGGTTAGACCATGTTGGGTCAAATTGTGCACTGCGACACTCGGGGGTTGTGGTTAATGAATAATATGGGAGGTGGAAAACGATGATGAAAGAGGTGTTTAGTATTTGTAGAGAGAATGGGTTACAAGAGAAGGCTTATGAACTGGGAAGGAGCACCTAAGTGCAAAATACTCCTCTGGTTTTGCGAAATCCAATTATTAGTGTCATGAGGTCACGCCCAGAAGAATTGAAGAAGCTGCCAGATGTTGGGACTAGTCTGAACGTAGACCATGTTTCAGAAGTTTCCCCAATTACAACAAAATACTAAGAAACAACATGTGATGTTTGACCCTATTGATGATGGGGAGGTTGAGCCCACTGTGGCGGATAATATGGCTAGCTTTTGTGATGTGCCAGTCATGGCTGACTATTCTTTGGAGGGGGGGACAAGTAGTGGTGAGGATATTCCTATTGCATCATGGTCGGAAAAACAGGTTGATTTGGAAGACGAAACTCAAGTTTTCGCTTCACATGGGCCTCCATCCCAGATGGAAAAAGTACAAAAGGGAGAAGCAAAGGCTTCAAAGTGGGAAGTGCTCGACCTTGAGGAAGCCAAACCAAGTGAGTTCTTAATAAGCAAAAAGGAGCTTCATAAACTATAGTTACTACCAGTCCAGCTGGAAAATCCGTGATGGGCCTCGGTTCAAGGGCCCATCAAGAGAAATGATGATCTTAGTGTGGAATGTTCATGGTTTGGGCAACCCACGAACACTCTGGGCTCTTAGATTTTTGCTCAGAGAGAAAAAGCCATGTTTAGTTTTCTTAATAGAGACGAAGAAGACTAAATGTCAAATGGAATTGGTGCTCTAAAAGTTGGGTTTATTAGGAGGATTTAGTGTTGGTCGTGATGGGATGGCATGAGGCTTAGCTTTGTCATGGCAAAACGATGTCCATGTCACTATAAGGTCCTTTTTGCAAGGTCATATTGATGCAATAATTGGGGGGGGGGGGGGTTGGTGAATACCACTTTCCGTTTGACTGGCTTTTATGGTAACCCATAAACGAATTTGGGCAAATAGTCTTGGGATTTGTTGCGGCGTATTGCAAGGGATGTTGTTGGACCTTGGATGGTGGGGTCATTTTAATGAAATATTAACGACTAGTGAGTATAAGGGTAGGAGATTTAGACTTATGTTATAATTGCGTGATTTTGGGGCTGCTGTTAATGATTGTGAGCTATTGTCCCTCCAGTTCAAAGGTTATAAGTTTACTTGGAATAATAGACGGCATGATGACGGTAATGTACAAGTTCGTTTAGATAGGTTGTTGGCAAATGCAGAAATGGTGTCAGCATGCCTGGAGATATTCACTTTGCATGTCAACTCTCATGTGTCAGATCATCTACCCTTGCTTACATGTTTTAACACCCAAGCTAGACGGCAATCGGTGAAACGATTCTTTTTTTTAAGAGATGTGGACATCAGTGGATGGGTGTCAAGAAACCATTTCAAATGCTTGGGTATGGAGCTCTAGGTCAATGATGGATAAATTAAGAGGTCAATCTTCCCTTCAAAATTGGAATAGAGAAACAGTGGGTAATATTCTGGCAAAGATCAAGAGCTTACAGAGCAAGTTGGATGCTACACTTGGAAGAGAACCAAACTCGGCCACATTATAGATTCAAGGGATCCTCAAATGTGAAATTGATACTTTGTTGGAGCTTGAGGAACTTTTATGGGTCAAGGGTCTCCTGGCTCAAATTTGGAGACAAAAACACAAAATATTTTTATGAGCAAGCTAAGCAACGGAGGAGACAAAATATACTAAAGGCGATTTTTAATGACCAGGGGTAGTGGTGTACATCTTGTGAGGAAGTTGGAACCATCTTTTGCAAGTATATTCAAACTTTATTCACGTCAAATGGTGGTAATTCTTATGGTGAAATTTTGGAGCTGTAAGACCTGTGGTTTTTAAGAGAGCAGAAGAGGCAACTTTGCTTTCCTTTCACAAGAGCATAAATTGAGTCCATTCTAGGTCAGATGTTCTCGACAAAATCTCCAGGGATTGATGGGATGCCGACATTGTTCACCATGACAGTTTTTCAAGTGCCGCAAAGCCTCTCTCAAGAGTTATCTGAGCTATGATTGCTAGGTATTGGTGGGGGAAGGGAAGGTAAGCAAGGAATTCATTGGATGAGTTGGCGGAAATTATGTCGACCAAAATGCTTTGGAGGTCTTGGTTTCAAGAATTTTGAAGCCTTCAACAAAGCAAGCATAGGGCCTTTTAGAGAACCCATCCTCCTTAGTGGTAAGAATTTTAAAGGCAAGGTATTTTCCGTATAGTGGTTTTATGAATGCTGCTATTGGAAATTCTCCCTCTTTAATTTGAAAGTCCATCATAGGGGGCAAGAAGTTATTGAGTAAGGTCTGGTATGGCGAATCGGCAATGGAAGAGCGGTGAGGATATTACAAGATCGATGGATTCCAAAACCATCCACTTTTAAGCCTCTATTCATTACTAGAGTGCAACCATATGCAACTGTTTATGAGCTTATAATTGGTTCGGGGGTATGGGATGTGGTAAAACTTGAAAGCCTTTTTAGGGATAAAGACTGGGAAGCGATACTCAGAATTTCTTTGGGTTCTGTTGTCCAGGTAGAGGACAGGAGGGTACAGTGGCTACGGCGTCGCGTTAAGACAATGTGATTACAATGGGAGGAAGAAGTGGGGGGTTTGATTCAGGTCCTCAAATTGCTTTTTGGAATAAAGTTTGGAAGTTAGAGGTGCCAAACAAAATTAAATTTTTTATTGGAGGCTTGCTCAAATGTATTACCAACGGCTTGTAATTTGTTCTAGAGACATATGCTCCAATCCCCTGCATGTGGAAGACGCGGTCAAAAAAAGGAGAAAATACACTTCATGCAATATGGAGTTGTAAAAAGATCAAGCAATTTTGGTGTTGTACTGTTTTTGGAGATGGAGTGGTGGCAGGTGAAGGCTCTTTTGCATATTTGTTTAATATGACAGCTAATAATTTAACTACTTTGGCTTTAGAACAATTTCATGCTTGTGTTGGAAAGCTTGGCAGCTGCGAAATGACTGGCTACATGAGAAACCTGTGTGTAAATTGAAAGAAGTGGTGGACGAGACTCTTGAAATGCTAGGGAGATATAAGGAGTGTAATGCCCGTGTGAAACCACTTAAGAAACCTCCATATCTTCCATGGATTAAACCCCATTACCCGTTCCTAGTTCTTAATGTTGATGGGGAGGTGAGCAAGGAGGGAAGCCAAAGAGAGGTGGAAGGATTCCTACATAATTATAATGGAGACTTTATTTTTTGTTTTCCTGGAAAGCGGCTGTTTGGATTGGATGTGCTAGAGAATGAGCTTGTGGCTACCAAAGTGGGCTTGCTTCTAATTTTATGGAATTGGTGTCTATGCTATCAAGTCAAGGTGACTGGTGGAGTAATGTGAGGAATGTTGTCACTGACATCCGTCATTTAATGGAGCAAGTAGACATTGTGAATGTCGTCTATCAACCACGACAAGTGTAAGACCCGTGTCTTGGGGAAACAAGAACTGTGAGCAATCCCACATCGTTTGGGGAGGGAGAGGTGAAGTGATTTAAATGTGTTGACACTTCTCTTTCTAGCACGAGGCCTTTTGGGAGCTCACTGCCGTGTGGTGCGAGTGTGCCGACGAGGACGTCGGGCCGCTATGGGGGGTAGATTGTAAGATCCCACATCAACCAACGAAGATGGGATGATGTGCCTTATATGTACATGTCCGCATTCATCTAGCACGAGGTCTTTTGGGAGCTCATTGGCTTCGGAGTCATGGGAACTATGAAGTTAAGCGAGTTGGGAACTAGAGCAATCTCGGGATGGGTGACCCACTAGGAAGTTGGTCGTGAGCTCCTAGAAATAAAATCGTGAGGGCCAGAAAGGAGGGGCCCAAAGCGGACAATATGGTGCTACGGCGGAGCCGATCCCGGGATGTGACAATTTGGTAACGGAGCGGACCCGACCGGAAATGTGCAAGTGAGGCACGCTGGGCCCAAGCGGGGTTTATTGTAAGACCCGTGTCTTGGGAAAACAAGAACAGTGAGTAATCTCACATCGCTTGGGGGAGGGAAAAGTGAAGTGCTTTAAATGTGTGAGCATTTCTCTTCCTAGCACGAGGCCTTTTGGGAGCTCACTGGCTTCGGAGTCATGGGAACTCCAAAGTTAAGCAAGTTGGGGGCTAGAGCAATCCCAGGATGGGTGACCCTCTAGGAAGTTGCTCGTGAGCTCCTAGAAACAAAAACCGTGATGGCAGAAGAGAGGGCCCCAAAGCGGACAATATCGTACTAGGGAACCGGGTCGTGACAACAAGAGCAAATTGACTCAATTTGGCTTGCGACAAGGGCAATTTGTATATAGGAAGATGCAGTGCCGCTGTGGTTATCAGCTTTTTTAGCAAAAGATTAGGAAGGAATGTTTTGGTGGGTAGGGGAGAGCTGTGGTACTCTTTTTCCTTGACCGAATTTTCCTCTTTTGGGGGGTTTTTAAAGGCAATGTTTTAATGAGGCCACTATCATGCTCGTCCAGTTTTGTTTACCCATATATGGGTTGTATTCTGCGATGATTTTTAGTCAATGCAGTATCTTTTCTGATTAAAAAAAATCACTTGTCTTGCATTTTCGATTCAAAAGTATCAATTAACTTTACATAATCAAGTTTTTCTACCAGTCTTTTTCAATTTCCTAAATGATTCAACTAGGTTAATTGATTTAAGCTATAGTTTAAAAAATAATTTGGTATTTATTGAGTTTCCTCTTTTTAATTTTGAATTGAGTAATTGGGCAAGTTTTTTGTTTTCGCAATGAGTGGGCTTTTATTGAGTTTCCTGTTTTTAGTTTTGAATTGAATGATTAGGTAAGTTTTTTTAGATTTACAATAGTTGGTTTGGACCTAACATAATATTTATATATTATAATTTTTTAAATAATATAGATATGTATATATAGGGTATTATACAAATCGAGAGCCCTCCCAATTTAGGGGTTCTAGGTGGCCGCCTTGCCTACTTGTGCTCAAGGCTTCCCCTACTCTCTCTAACACCATAATGAAACTATGAACCAAAGAGAGAAATGTTACCAAAGGGGTCCTCTTTCCCATTCAGATTTTTCTCTTATATATAAGGGTCAATTATTGCAATGTTTCCTGAATTTGTACCGAATTTTACTTTAGTCTCTCAATTTAGTTATTGAATTCTATAGTCCTCATACTTTTACTTGTGTTTTACTTTTGGTAATTTATCCTGACTGTAAAATACATAGAAAAGTTGACAGAATTTGACGGCAATGACAAAAGTAAAACACAAGTAAAAGGATAATGGAAACAAACTTGGGATTTAGACAGAATTTCTAAATTGACATACACCAATTCCCGTGTTTGGATTTAAAAAAATAGAAATTTAGAAATTCAACGAGGAAAAAACATAAAATTTGGAGCTCATAAATCCCAACTTTAAATTCTATCTAAATAGCTTTCATTTCTAAAATTCGAAGGGAATAAAAGTACAAATATAGGAACCAAAGTAAAACTCGGAACCATTAGACTTATAAAACTAGGGTGTTTAAATTTCCCCATCCATTAGAGAGTGGAAGTTGTGTACAAATAAGAAATTCTAAGAAATTTCCAATAGTTGAAGACCAAAGTAAAACCTGGGCACAAATACGGGAACCATATAGCATCACTCAAGCAGCCAGACCAAGTGCCGAAAGTTTATGATGTACTTTTAATCTCTCTTTCTTTCTTTTTTGGTCGGATGGAATATTTTTAATCTAGTTGCATATGATTTCAAAAAATTAGAATCCCTTTACGTGGTCTTCTGTTCCATTTTTTATGCGATTTCCTTATTTCTCCGGTGTCACAGTTCCTTTCATATTAGTGTCTTCATTAACTTTTGTTGATATGGAGTACTTAGGACCATTAGATTAATGTGTGGCCATGATTGTTTTAAATGCAAAAAGAAAAAACTACAAATATAACAAATTCAAAGGATCCAACCAGTGTCTAGTCCAGTTGAAAATGAATTGACTTGCAAATTAGTGGTCTAAAGTTGAAACTTCATTGATACTTTTGGCAGTTAGTGTGTAACAAACCTCGTCCCTTGTAGTTTAGATTATTGATTGTATTAAAAATAAATAAATGCAGAGCAGCAAACTCTCTTCATCATTGACAATATACGACTTAAATGAAGAGGTTGAGAAAGTCAATAAGGCATTTTCCAAGAAATGTCTCAGTTGGCTGTGTAAAAAGCCATATCGCTAAAGCTTAGAATCAAATATGAGGTTGCCCGCTGGATTTGATGTTTTATTCGTTTCCCATCCAAAGTGATTTGTAAAAGAAGCCAGAAAAGCATATATATTTGAAAGAAGAAACATGAATGATCCAAGAAAGCTAGGACCTTTTAGCATATCATTTTCATTCATATATTTATTTATTCTTGACACATATTGCAACAAAAAAAAAAAAAACAGAAAGATAGAAAGCCTACCTTACCTTATCGAAGAAACCAAAGAAGGAAGTTTCCAAGAAAGTTTGCAGCTCCAGAAGGAAATTGACGAAGTTACCTAATGGAGTCTGGGATTCCCGGGAAAATGCAGAGAAGGATGATCAGATATACTGGAATAAGCATATATTTGATACAAGATGTCGATAAAGAAGAAGAACAAACTTTGATGCAGCCAAAAAAATCTATTTATATTACGTGAAAAAGAGAGCATCAAACTTGTGAAGGGAGAGCTGCTTTATTGCATCATTTGTGCCGATAATTTCAAGAGAGAATATATGTGACTGCAAAACGCGTTGATTCGTATATATATGGACTAAGTAATGCTCTCTTTATCCTTATTTGGAGAAACTGCGATTCCATATGCAACAACAATGGTAGGGTAATTTCCATTAGCTTCTACAAGGATGACATTTGTGTGCTTCAAATGGAATGACAGGCATTTAGACTCAGACAAGTAATTTCGAGGAAATTGCGCATGACTTGTCCCACCCTTTTTATTATTGGTACCCGACAATCTCCTTATTATTTATTTTTGCCTAAATTTATTTATTATACTAGTACGTATATATTTTTGAAAAATACTTTCGTTTTCTAGGGCTCGTTGAAGACTACTTCTCTATGAAGCACTTATGCTCATAATCGCTTTTAATAAAAGCACTTTTATTATAAAAACATTGAAATTTTCCTAAGAAACCCGAGTACTTCCTGAAAAAGCACTTGTAGTGTTTCCTGAAAAAACACTTGTATTGCTTCATGAAAAAGCACTTGTTGTGCTGCCTCAAGAAGCACATATCATTAGTTCTCCAAAAAGTGCTTCTATGACTCAGAAGCACTTTTATATTTTCTGCCAAACATTGACGTTGTCGATCGTAAGCACTTTTTATTGTCAAAAAGCGTTTTTGGCTCTTCCAGGAACACTCACAAATAAATTATTATATACTTCTCAATATGAAAAAACACTCATTTTTCTTATGGATCCGGATCCTCTGCTCTTATTTTTTCTACTATGATCTACTTGACTTTTGTTCTCCATTTGACACCTCATTAAAATTTAATCTAACGGATTGGACACATCTTCCTTTAAGAAAAATTTCAATTTACTCCTAACTAAAAATGAAAAAAAAAAAAACCTAACTTGACTAACGCCTAAACTTAACTGCTGTAGCAGTTTTTTTTTCTCTTCTTCTTCCTTCACTGCACGTCTCCCCCACCTCCAAATCTTATCGCTCATCATTCTTTTCTGTCTCTAATCTTAGAACACAAAAACATTATTACCAAGAAGACTATGAACATAATAAGAATCATCTGAGTCCTTCTTTTTTTTTTGGGTTCTCCTTCTTCCTGCATCACGTTCTCTTTTGCTTCCTATGTCTGCAACCACCCTCATCAAACAATGGATATGGGAAGGGAAGTTTCAATTTTGCTTTTGATTAATTTATAAACAAATTCATCTACCACTTTCGTATTCTTATTTATATCACTGCTTCTGATCATCAATCTTTTTTTTCTTTCTTCCTATGTCTGCAACCACCATCATCAAACAATGAATATGGAATAATATATATTTTTTCTTTTGATATGGGAAAGAAAAGAGGGATTATGATTACAGAGGTTTTGGGGAAAAGAAATCTCAGTGAGAGGTAAGATTTTTGGGGAAAGAAGAGGTAAAAATAAGAGAAGAAAGACAGAACGTGATGCAGGAAGAAGGAGAAGATTAAAAAATACTAGGAACGCTAACTTTCCCGTTAGTTGGATTAGGGAATTCTTTTTCATTTTTAATTAGGAGTAAATGAGTTTTTTATTTATAGGATGAAGTGTCAACTTTTAAGTCCCTTAGATTAAATTTTTAATGATGTGGCATATGAAGAACAAAAATTAAGCAGATCATAACTGAGAAAATCAAAGCAAAGATGTTGAAGTGAAACGGGTTCCAAACATGAATACAAAAATAAATTAATAAGGGACTATCAAAGCAGATCAGATCAGTTACCAAACATGTTTTCAATTTTCAATAAACTGAAACGGGTTCTAAATTTTGTACAGAGCAAACATGAATACAAAAATAAATTAATAAGGGACTGTTTATTAGCAGCTCCAAAATAGTAATCTTACGTTGCTCCCTTATAAAAACATAATGAAGAACTTACACTTGGTGGAGTTGGTGGAGTGCAATATGAGTGCTAACAACTCCCAAAATTGTATGTAACTTTTTAATTTTTTTAAAATTTATTTATATATGAACGATTTATGAAATATGCTCTCATTAGTAATGGAACTGCAACCTTCAGAACGCTAGCCATTGACTTGAAAAAGCTGAAAGACAATAATAATTAAAGGTGATATCCTTTATAACCAAACCAGATAATCATAACTACTCGACATCCAAATTCCAATCCAGGTAGTTATGCCCTACCGGTTGTTAGAAAAGAATCGACTAATTATACCACGTATCATGCATATGGTGGGGGGGGGGGGGACCCTATATATAAGAGATTGATTGATAAATCACTTTAAATAAAGGGCTTATGGACAGATAAGCAAAACCAAAAAACTCCAGATAAGAAAAATAAAAATAATGTCATTGAAATTTCTTGGTAATATGCTAATGACATATGCATATATATATATATATTATATGTATAGTGGAGTGGCATTTTTCTACACGTTAACATACTTGGAAATCTTCACAGAATAATTAACTAGTTTTAGGGTTCACCTGGAAAGGGGGCACAAATAGGGTTTAGGAATGAATTCGATGAGTATTAAGACCATTGACAAAATTAATATTAAATGAGTCGGATAACGATTGACTAGAACGAAACAAGAACACGATATATACATGGATACAAGTGACCAAGGAACTGTCACCCTTAAGATGTAGGACAAGAAGTCAGTAGCTTCCCTGACAAATCTGGATCAACATTATGGCTCTCAATATCTTAGAATGAAAGTTTTTTCTTGCGTGCTCCATGGGCACCCCCAAGACCCCGGCACCCATTATATATATTTGCTTCTTTCTTTTCTATGAATATTCTTGATGATTATTTGTATGCATGCCAGGGAAAGAGTGCTGGCCACACAATATTGGGTCGTCCTTATTGTTTTCTTCTTTTCCACAAAAATCTCGTGAAGATTTGGACCATATGGCATGAACAGAAAGCTGTGGTACATACCCACTGGATCTGCATGTGCACCGCCTAATTGATTAAGATTTTAGAAGAGACTGGTGCCAGCCAGCTCTGCTGCTGTTATCAATTAAAATCTACCTTCTTGTCGTTCAAAGTTTCAACGGAATAATTAGAAAACAGGGCAGTGTTTAGATTGAAACTTTTTCCCCTAAAATTCGTTAGGTTTAGATTGTTGGAGATGTTTACCTACTTCGGAACATGACCACTACAAGAAAAAAAAAACATTTTCCGCAACCAAATTTTCAGCGACCAACCAAATACGCAATTTCGTCACCAAAGGTTTCGTCGGAGGGTGACACCTTTTTCCTTCTCATCTCAAAGCTTTCACAAAATGAGACGGAATGATATAGAATATTCTCCATTTCGTTTTAAGTTATCCATTTCAATACGACAATTAAAAGCCAAATTCCCTTCCCAATCCTTTTGGTGTTTTCAGTAAGTCATTTTAGACTGGAATTAACCGGTCAACGTGTAAAGTCAACCTGGAGCAGTATTCTGATAAATAAAGGCTTTTTATCACAAATCCTTCACGTTTACGAAATTATCACGAATGGTAACTGAGGTTTTTTTGTGACGCTAATCCTTAACTAACGTTTGAACTTTTTTATCCAAATGGTCTCTGTTCAGAAATTCTGTTAAGTTTATAATGTGGAAGATAAGTAGAGGCACACACGTCCAATCATATTGATTGTGACATGTGGATTAAATAAATAAAAATAAATAAATTTAATTATAAAAATCCCTGGCCTTGCATCTCCTTGGCCTGCAACCCACGTTTTTTTTTTCTGGTCTAAAACCTCAACACTCCCCTCCCTTTCTAATCTCAATTCTTAAGTCTCTCTTCCAACTCACAGGGCTGATAAACTGTAAAATTTCAATGGTAGGTGAACTGTCAGCTAATTGAGAATGAGGAAAAAAGCCACAAAAACAAAATCAATTTCAAGAGTGAATAATTACCCATCAAACTGAACCAAAAAAAATACAGACATAAGAAATGTGAGGAGAGAACTATTTGGGGGAAGGGATACTTTTTTTTATATATTTATTTTTAATACGAAAAGAAGAAATTACAAACAAAAGCCCCAAAAACAAGGATGGCCAACACAATCAAAACGCAGGAGCAACAGTTTGACATATAATATTTTGTATTTTACTTTTAAGCTTGGGGTTTTTGTTTTTGGGCTACAAAATGCTTTGGGTTTTACAACCCAAATTTGTATTCCATAACAAAAGAGGAGAGTTGCAGAGGTATTGCTGAGGAGGGAGAAGAGCTTGGTCTGGACGGAGGAGAGAGAGAATTTAAAGGGGGAGGAGGTTGAAAGTTCAGACGAGAACAAAGGGAATAAAAACAATCAAGGACGAGGATTGTGCGACAGGGAGAGGGGAAGAGGGGAGGGAAAGGAAATAAAAAATTATTCACAGCTGGCAGCATTTTATTGGCTAGGGATTGTAATTGGACATGCCGACTCCACTTATCTTCCACATCATACACTTAACAGAATTTTTGACGGCATTAACCATTTGTGATAAAAAATCCAAACGTCAAGAACTATTAGTGTCACAAAAAAAGGTAAAGACGATTCGTGATAATTTCATAAACGTGAAAGACGATTTGTGATAAATAGCCGATAAATAAATAAAGAAAGAGAGGAGATATGGATGAGCACTTCGGTTTGGATCAAAGGTTAGGTTAGCAGGCTGGCCGACTCCACGTACACGCACGTGTCCAACACATGTTGATGTTGCTATTTGTGTTACCAAAAAGCGTCAGACCAACGAGCCTCGAGGTCAAGTCAAAGTCCACACATGAGACTTTTTGTCAAGAACAGAAGGGGAAGAAAATGGGACATAAAGATAAGATCATTAATATTATAGACCCACAGTATGGCAAACAATTTTATAGATAATGTTTGTATCTAAAAATTCAAATTCTTTTACACATTTAATGTCTCACCGTGTTGTAAGTTGTAACCCCTTCGATCAAACAACAAAGCTTAAATAACCCCAAAACGAAATCAAGGGAGATGTCAAATGCAAAATGTTAAATTTGAATTTGATTGCTTATGTGATAATTTGACACTTTGGAAAAAAAAAATTTAACTTCATCGGAAATGTCAAATATCATTTTTTTATATTATATTTTTTTTAAAACAAATGGGGCTCATATGATGCATAAAGTTTTAAAAGAGAGTAAATGATAGTGGGGTTCATGATTAAAATAACATTTGACATCAAGCTTTTAAATATGTTATTTTTCACATATCTTTTTCGCCCTTCAAATCCATGTAGAATTTGACTACTCGATTGGAGCAATTTTAATCTTCAGTTTTGGTCATTTCATGTCCATGTGGCAAAATGACAAATCGATTGTAGATGCTTTATACCCTTGCTAGGTTTCTCTACTTCGACCAATAACTATATTTGGTTGTATCTTCTTTCATTTTGTGATTCCATGATAAGATTGTTACTTTTAGCCTACAAAACCACTTTTTAAGAAAAGATCTTAGAGGTTTTAATTTTAACTCTCGAATTTTGAATAAAAAAACTTTAGAGTTAAAACTTCAAAATCTACCCTAACTCGAGAGTTAAAACCTTAAACTTTAAGAAAAAAAAATATGTGCCCACCTACTGGTGATAGGAAAAAATCAAACAGTTACATCTGGATAAGATTATGACATCAACACATATTAGAGCATCATCAATAACCTCTTCAACAACTTTGGAATGCTAAAATAGGTGAGTCATATCAGCAAAACTCTCTCCAATAGACTTGCTAAGCTCAATCACTAAAGCTGCAACTCATTTGTGTCTCTTTGAAACTACTAAGTTGAAATTGAATCTTCAAAACATTTATTTTACTTTGGAAGAACAAAATCTCATTAAAACTCTTTAAAATTACTGTTTTGAGGAAAAAAAGAACCATTGACTTCAACAGTTCTTGCATTATATATTGGCTCAATTTCCTTATCATTTCTATGTAGGTGATATTCCTCAATTTTTCTCTCTTTCTTCTGGAAAATTGCAATGCTAATATTAATTTTTTACCACGTCATTTCCATATAATGAAAGCCAAAAATTAATCCACCTCAGCTTCTGCAAACATGTGGGTTTGATTAAATCTATGGGCCATTAAATATTGGGAAAGATATTTGTAAAAAAATCAAGTGGCACATGATTCTGACTTGATATTTGTCAAAAATCAAGTGGCATGATTCGGTGTATATATTCTTTGAGTAGGATGTTCACTTTTTCTAGGTTATTAGTCTCAGATTGATTAGCTGCTAGGATATTTTAAGTTTTAAGTCTCAAAATTTGAAATCCAAGCTTTGAATGGACATTCTATACATCTATGGGGTCTAGTTTAATGGAAAATGGCCTTGACTTATACATCAATGGTCTTAAGTTGGAACTCTCATGATAACTTGGTTGTTTATGTGTGTGAGAAAACCCTCCTCCCCCTTGTAATTTAAACTATCACTTATATATTCATGTTCTTATATATTCATGTTTTACCTTTGGACTTGAATGTCGATCTCAATTTACCCCATGGAAATCAAATTTTCCCACTTAACCCTCTAGATCTTTACTTCATGTTCTACTTTGCCTCATTTTGTCAACTTTGTTAACTTCTTGATGCGTCATGAGCCCACTTGTATTTGTCACATATTACCACATTCAACAAAAGTCCATTTTTATTTTGTTTTTTTTCGAAGTTAGGAAAAGGAAAGAGGAAAACTCACTCACAAGGGTACCATTGAGGCTTGAACCCATGACCAATTGAGAGCACACCAATGACATGAGCCAATTTAACTAACACCCCATTAATACTTGTTAAAAACACAATTCATGAATCATGTCCCACCTGAGTGATAGTTTGGGTTGAGCGTGCTAAGTAAAAAAATCCAAGTCTCAAATGTAATTCTAGGTGGTGAAGGAGAGAAAGAGAATGATGTTTGGGCAGGGGGTGGTTATTTGGGTTTTAATAGCTAAAATTATTAAAATGTTCATGTCATGTCGGCAAGTTAACAGATTTGTTAACAAGGTTGACGAAATGAAGCAAAGTGAGACACATAGTAAAGTTCTAGAATGTTAAGTGAGAAAACTTGAGTTCCATTGGGTAAATTGAGATCAACATTTGAGTTGAGAGGGTAAACCAGAAATTAAGCCTAAAAAAATACACATACATTATCCCTTATTTGGACTTTAAAATCCAAAAGACGAGCCTACTTTAGGATGTCAAGTGAAATCTACTTCGACCAACAACTATATTTTGTCGTCTCTTCTTTCATTTTGTGATTCCATGATAAGATTGTTACTTTTAGGTACAAAATCACTTTTTAAGAAAAGATAGAGGTTTTAATTTTAACTCTCGAATTTTGAATTAAAAAAATCTAAAATTAAAACTTCAAAATCTACCCTAACTTGAGAGTTAAAAACTTAAAATTTACGCAAGAAATATGTACCCGCCTACCGGTGAGAGGAAAAAATTGAACAGTTACATTTGGATAAGATTATGACATCAAGTAATTTTGTTTGCCTTTTGCTTTTATCATCTTGCTTACAAAATTCGCATAGACTATCAAATTCAGCTGGGACATTTTTATCGATAATGTTAGAACTTGCTGTCATGATTTAAACCTTTTTATTTTTTCTGTGTCTTGATCTTAGCTTTGTGACATAGATCTTGCACCAATTCATCACGACCTTGGCAAAAATTTGTCTAAGCCCCACGCGGCAGAACCATCTATAGAAGAGTGGTTGAGCTGCTTCTCTTAACAACTATGACTGGCCACCTCAAAATTATACCAACAAAACATTATCAAACTCTAAAACCATCGTAAATGTGTAGGTGTGTGTTCGTGTTCAAATGCTTAAGAAATCTTAAAAGGAAAACTAAGCTAGATTTAGAAGGGAATGTGTAAGCTCCAAGCAGCTTGAAACTTAAAACAATTCCAGGTCATGCTTAACGTATAATTTCCCAGCTTACTTTGGGCTTAATATTACAAAGGCAAAAAGTTACTTTTAGTCTACTTCGGCATGTTTTCCACTTCGGTCACCGTGCTTTCAATGTTGGTAGTTTGATCCTTATAGTTTGATATCCATTAAAAGCTAAGGACATCCAAATTTCTGTCCAATTTTGTGACGGAATAAGCATGTATTATTTTGGACGGAATTGAGCGAAAATTTGGATCGTACGTGTCATTGAATTGATATCAAACTATAATGGTCAAATTGCTAGAATTGAAACCAGAAGGGTCAAATTGAAAATTCTAAAAGGAAACTCACATCCCTTTCTTGATATTCAAGCCAAGGAATTTAAAGTGGGTAAAAAAAGTCTTCCCTATTACCTACAAAAGCATCTTTTATGCCTCAAATTTCCAAAGTTTGGCTTGAACTGAAAGCAAGGGATACGTAGAATGCACAAAAAATTTCCTCTTTTTATGTTTTTCGTAAAGCCAAAGTATCATTTAATTGCTTTTGACAAACTAAAGCAATAAGTATTCTGTCAATATTCAATGACTTATTTATGAATATGCCCCATGTGCTTTCAAAATAGTCTGAAATTACCACATGTTCTTTGAAATGTCTCAATATACCACCTATACTTTCAATAAGTGTCTAAAGTTATCTATTCTGTCATATTTGAGAAGAAGGATTAGTCAGGTTGAGAAAATGGGGAATTTGGGAAAAGAACGTTAAGTGAGAGGGAATTTTATATTTGGGAGAAAATGGGGAATTTGATTTGGGGATTATCAAATTCCCCATTTTCTCTCAAATCCCTCATTTTCTCCCAAATCTGAACCTCCAGATTCTCAAATATGAAATTCCCTCAACCTATCCTTTTTCTCCCAAATTCTTCATTTTCTCAACCTGACTAACCCTTCATCTCCCTTGTTAAGAGATTGAAAAGAAATGGAGGCCACATCAGCTAATAGAATTTCTCTCAAATCTAATGGAATAGCTAACGTGAGACACTTATTGAAAGTATAAGTGGTATATTGAGACATTTCAAAAATCATGTGATAGTCTGAGACTATTTTGAAAGCACATGGGCATATCCATAAATAAGCGCTTGTTTGAATGCTCAAATGCAATCTCCATGATTTATCAAATGCAATCTCCATGATTTTATGCAATCTTTATAAAAGTTAGTGTTGCCTTATCCCTTTGTCAAAAGCTGACAGCATATCTGAAAACTACAAGAAAAGTAATTAAATACTGATTATCAACTATTAAACAATTTGATTGAGAAAAATTTATTATCAAAGCCTTTGCGATATTTCATGCTTCAAGTAAGTAAGACAGACAAGTTCTATCTAGTCATTTATTAAAGCCAATGCCATCAAATTTAGGCACTGGGGTCCAATTTGGGCCTAGAGACGATTTGGGTCCAAGAACTGCACTACAAAACTTTTTTCCTGTCGCGTAGTTACTACCATAGTATGAAATATCGATATATTGACGAAAATATCTAGGATATTTCGATTGTTTCCAATCACGGATATTTCAAAACATATCCATGTATATATCGTATAAATATCGACAATATTGACGATAATATCTGGGAAAATATCGATGTCGATAATTTCACTCACACTTCAGCAATATTTTTTCAAAATATCGGTGTAATATCGCTAAAATATCAAAAATATCGATGTAAAGGGAAAAAAAAATTAAAAAGAAATAAAAGGGAAAAAAAGGGAGAAAAAAAAAACAAAGGGGATTTTTGAACCCCTCCCATTTACTCCTCCAACACCTTAACCACCATATCATTTATGTTTTTGTGATAATATGCTAAAATATTTATATTTATATGGGTGTGTTGCATTCCTAAGAGGACACAAATTAATGTGCAAACAACCAATTAAAAATACCCGCAAGTGCACGAGTCTATTGATGTATAGATTATACAAGTACGGGTTCGATCCCACGAAGAACTTGTCGGTTTCCTATAAGTTCTAATTCGAGTACAAAGAGAACACTTATTTAACACACTACAAAAGAACAAATGCAAAATGGAAACTAAAAATGAGTAAAGAAATGTAGTAATTTGCCCCATTTGACTCAAAGCTGTAGTAATTTGCCCCACTTGATTTTCTAGATTGGCAATGGCCTTATCCGTTTTCTGCATGTGGGTATCATTCCTCTGCATGTAGCTCTTTGTCTCAAGTGATGAAACTATCTGTGTTTCTAGCCATTGAAGCAACAAGTTCCTCCAAAGATTTTCCTGTAGATTGTGGGTGAGATTGATTTGAACTTGATTGGTTCGGTGGTGGTTGTGGTGGATTGTAATAGTGCATTTGACCATGAGGTGGGCGAGTATGTTGTTGGCCTTGAGGTGGTTGGGATGGCCCTTGTTGAACATTCGAATTGTCACTCCATCTGAAATTCGGATGATTTCTCCACCCCGGATTGTATGTTTGTGAGAAAGGATCATTCTTAGGCCACTGATTCCTCTGAAATGAGCCTCCTGCATTTGCTTCCTCATGTGCCAAGGGACAATCCTCAGTGTCATGACCAATTGTGGAGCAAAATGCACAAACCTTGGATGATCCTGGTGCCAATTTCTTCACCATGTTGGTTAGGTTTGCAATCTGAGCTTCCATACTAGAAAGGGTACTTACATCATAGGACTCCCCTTTTTCTGACTGGTTTTTGCCTTGAATTATATTGGCGAGCATTTGCAGCAATAAGCTCAAATATTGCTCGCACTTCTGTTGGAGTCTTGGTCATTATAATTCCACCTGCTGCTGCATTCACATTACTTTGATCCGCTTCAAAAAGTCCTTCATAGAAGTGTTGCATTAAAAGCCAAGCTTGTATGTTATGATGCGGACAATTGATTAGAAGTTTCTTGAAACGGTCCCAATAATCCTGGAAGCTTTCTCCCGGCCTTTGCAGAATTCCTGTAATTTGGCTTCGGAGTTCATTTGTCCTTTGTGCTGGGAAGAAATGTTGCAAGAACTTTGAAGCAAGATCCATCCACGTGGTGCTGGAATTTGGAGGTAGATAGTGAAGCCATTCCTTTGCTGTATCCTTCAAATTAAATGAGAAAAGTCTCATTCTTATCTCATCACTACTCATGCCTTCGATTTTTATTGTGGAACACACTTCCTCGAAGTCTAGGATATGTGCATTAGGATTCTCTCGGGATTTCCCAAGAACTTAGGCAATATGTGTATCATGCCCGATCTCAACTCAAAGTTTTTCAAAGTGGTTGCGGGATATACTATGCAAGATGGTTGTCCAGTTGTTGGCGGTGAAGAGTATGCTTGCATAGTAAGTTCCGTATTAGCAGCTGGGGCTGCCATTGGTGAAGGTGGATGTGACTCGACTATTGGTGAGCTTGGTGATGATGAAAACGGTGAGAATGAGAGAGGCAATGGAGTAGACACAGCTATTCGGATGTTCCTTTCTCTCAAAGCTTGAGCTTGGATATCTTCTATTGTGCAATCTAATGACATATCAAAATTCAAAAAGGACATAAGCAAAGTGTTCCTGCAATAAAAGAAACAAAATCAAACTCAAATAAAATGAAACGACAAACAAAGAAAAAATGAAAACAAAATTAAGTACTCTAAATATACTCAAACAAAACACATAAGCAACCGTGCCAGTTCCCGGCAACGGCGCCAAAAATTGTTGCATTCCTAAGAGGACACAAATTAATGTGCAAACAACCAATTAAAAATACCCGCAAGTGCACGAGTCTATTGAGGTATAGATTATACAAGTACGGGGTCGATCCCACGAAGAACTTGTCGGTTTCCTATAAGTTCTAATTCGAGTACAAAGAGAACACTTATTTAACACACTACAAAAGAACAAATGCAAAATGGAAACTAAAAATGAGTAAAGAAATGTAAAAGAAACAAACAAAACTAAAAAAAAACTAAATAAAATATGTGCTGTGAACAGGTACCAGCGACCGGTCGTTGGATGCTGAGCGAGCGACCGTTTCGAGCAGAATCGAAATGTGTGAATTATATGACGAGCGACCGGTCGTTTGATACTTGCGACCGGTCGTGAACAGTGACTAGCGACCGGTCGTTGGTTAAAGCGACCGGTCATTTTTGCACAGAATCGAAATTTGAGAATTGTGTATTGAGCGACCGGTCGTTGAGACACTAGCGACCGGTCGTTTCTTCACATAATCGTTTCTCTCTTTTTTTCAATTCCGACCTCTGTTCAGTTTTCGACCTATAACTTTCCAACCGTACGTCCAAAAATCACGTTCTTTATACGGTTGGATTCAGCACAAAAAATGCAAGAACACAGAGTGGACCAAAAGTCCAAAACAATTACGGAAACAAATAAAATTCAGTAACAAAGACACATAACGTGTCGAACACGCAACTCACACACACATTTTTTTTTGGGGGGGGGGGGGGTTTGATTTGGTTCAAGTGATCTATTTCTATTGCATGTAAGTAAATGGACTTCGAATTTAAATGAGAATGGCAGAGATGAATTATCAAGATGTGAAATGAAAATGTAACAAACACTAGGGTTTCGGAATCCACCCTAAACAATTCTACCTATGTTCATGAATACTCAAGTGATGAACTCTAAATGTGTTGATGAAGATGTTCGCAATCAAGACCAGTACGAGTGACTCAAGACGCATTGATTCTCTCTAATATATGTATAGTGCAGTATGAGTGCTACAATACTTGTGCCTTCCCTATAATCGAATCTAGGTGTGCTTAGTACTTTGATTCAATTACAAGAAAAACTCATTAAGTTCAAAGAGAATATGAACATCACAAGAATCCTAATAGCATGGTGTTTACATTAGGTATTCAAGAAACCAATTCACATGGATGATTCTTACTTCATCCATTTATTGCTTAGGATAACATGAAGATACACATAACCCCAACAATCTCAAGAAGCATGCTTTCAAAGATGATCAATCAAAGAAGAACACACATCAAGGATAGATTAATTTGGTGAATTAGAATTCATCAACAATATCTAGAAATTCATACACTCAAGCATCAAAACAATAAGGTAATCATGTTTAGGGCTTCAACCTAAGCCCTAGCTATGGAGTTTAGTTGCTCATACTTATTTCAAATACAAACTCAAAATGAAATTAGAAAGAGTTTACAGATTTTCAAAAAATGATGAAAGCTTCAAGATCATCAATGGTGGAAGTCTTCTTCTCCACTTTTCTTGGCTGCACCTTGGCTTTCTCCAAGCTCCAAACTCTCCAAAATCTGCTCTCAAATGTGTAGAATATGAATCAATTTTCTCTCCCGTTGCAAAGCTCCCCCAAATCAGATTGCTCTTGACTTTCCTTCCCTCTCTCCTCCTTTCCAGTTTTTACCTTTTAATATAAAACTACCACCTTTGATAAAGCCTTAGCCCATTGTCCCCTTACCATGATGAAGCTTTGTCCTCACAAAGATGCCAAATGCTTCAGAAAATATCTCATTTACAAAGGTAATTTCTTGTTACCAAGAGTTATGGTAACAAGAAAATCAAGATGACACAAAGGAGATAAAAGCTGGCCAAATTCGGATTTCCAAAGCTGTGGTAACATGCTGGATTGGTTGGATGGGCAATACTTGTCCAATGGAGCTCAAATTTGGATATGTTGTAGTTAACATCCATTGGAAAAAGTCTCATGAAGATCATGACCTCATCCGAGTACCAGAGCATGTTGATCCCAGGCCAAGAAGTTGACCTACGAAAATGAGCAAAAACAGAATTTATAACAAATAATGCACTTTTAGCTCATTTTCAATCCAACCAAGGTAAAATCTAAGAAAACACACAAAGGAAGTAAAAAGCTATAAAATGTCAAGAACTAACTCAAAATAAAAGGTGAATAACATGAAAAATCATGTGTAAAAATGAACCAAAAGGGTGACATGTTAACAATTACATGCAAAATTATTTTGGGGATTTATCATTTGATGACTACTCTTTACAGTACACTTACTCTACACATAGAGATGATGAAGATAGTAAAAAATTTGAACCTCATAAGAACTCTATGTGGTACTAACTACTAAGTCACTCATGTATCTTACCATGCAATGTATAAAGTGTAAAATATTGTAGTAAATCATTATTTACAAATGATTATGGTGTGTTTAATTTTTTTTTCATTAATTACTACATATTTTCTACACTTACAGTGTTTGCCAGCTCGTTGTATAATCAACTTAAATAAGTTAAATCCATCAAGCAATGCATTTCCTTCTAATTTTTTGTGATAAACTAATAGATAATTGACTAAATAAACATTCTCCAAAGTTTCAATACAAATTTCCAAATTTTTCTTACAATTTCCGTGGTTTTTATTCAATTTTTTTGATATCGAATAATATCCCGATATTTCCATCGAAATTTCTGTATTTTTGGACTATCGATATTTCCAAATATCATCGATATTTTAGACCTTGGTTACTACAACCATTGCCCACATCCCCGATATCACGAGACTCTTGTTTTTGACTCTTGTAAATTACTTCATAAACTAAAGCTGAATAAATATTTGAAATATATTACTTCCTATTGCCAATTGGTTTCAGGGATACTCGGATTCTATTGGATCGGGTTAGCATCAGGCAAACTCTCCATTTTCTTTTTTCCTTTGTTGGGTAAACAAACATCAGCCAGAAAAAGAAAAGAGCAGTTTTTTCAACATTGAAAACACAAGTCAATATATGCAGCCCAGCACACAAACTAAACTTTTTTTTGTTTCTTTTTGTGCTTATAGCAAGACTTAAATGTAGTTTCTGCCACTCATTCATTCCGCCACGATGCCATTTGAGATGCCAGAGCTTATGAGCGCACACGTACAACATTTCGATAAAACAAGCAACTAGATCGGTAGCTAAGCCCTCCTCCAGAACTTAGAAGCATTCTTAGTTCTGCTAATGTTACCATTGTAGAATCTTAATGCTGGTAAATGGTAATGTAAAAAATGTTGCACGATCATGTGACCATATGAGCATCCTTAGTTCTGGTAAATATCAGAACCGTCATCTTGCAGCTTCATCTGCAATCTCCAGTGACAGAAAATGATACTTCTAAACATTTGCTCTTCCCACCGGCATGAAATCCATCACCGTAGTCGCAGGACAATTGGCACCACCACATGCTACAAACGTCGATTCTGCACAGGAGAGATGGTACTTGTTTAACTCTCTTGCATGCAGAACTGGAAGACGAAAGCACTGCATGAATATTGCAGCAACGAGTAAAACAGTACACTCAAAACTTGTGTGGGTTGAGATTTTTCTCTTTCTGTGCTCAATATATATAGAAAGAAAGATCTTTTCTAGACAAGGTAAAGCTAAGTGAAAAAAACAAAAGCCTTTTTAGTAATTGGTTGCTTTTTCTTTGTATTTGGTTTTGCTTTCGATAGTTGTTTTCCATTTCTCAATCATTTTTTCTAAACTTTGTCAATGGTGCGACGCTCATCACATCATCGTTGAAAATGAGTAGCAATATGATTATTGTTTCAACTCCACTAATAGAGGTGGAATGCAACAATAATGCAACAATAATGATTCAGAATTCTAACCTTATACACAGAACTAGACCTCTTGATTGGGCCAATGCAACCTTTCAGCTTGCCCATTAGTGATGCACATCTCTTCATACAAAAATGAATCTTCCTTTCTGCTTAGGGAGACTCTAGAGAACTTAACTGCACCAGCAAGATCAGTCCGGCATCTATTTTGATTCACTTGGGTGGTCCATTGGTAAACATTAAAAACAGTTCATTTCAAATATAATCATATGCATTTTGCCTACAAAATTAGTTGCTATGCCGTTTTCTGGACACACCTATTTTAATCTTTTTCTTTTCTAATCTTGCTGCCCCTGTTCTCTCCATACCGAAAATGGAAGGCAACAAAAAAGATTATCATACGCCAGTCCTCCCCTAATTAGCCATTAACAAGATGATGAGAAAAAAAAAATCATGCTAGTGAATCTTGAAGAACCAAAAACGAATGTCAATCTCAATTTACCTCATGAAACTCAAATTTTCCCACTTAATGCTCTAGAACCTTACTTCATGTCCCACTTTGCCTCATTTCGTCAACTTCGTTAATTCCTAATGTGGCATGAGCTCACTTATTTGTTGTATTTGTCACACATTACCACATACACAAAAGTCAATTTTATTTTGTTTTTTGTTTTAACTAAAGTTAGAAAGGGGGAAGGAAAAAACTCACACACGGATACCATTGAGACTTGTACTCATGATCAGTTGGGAGCACACCAAAAACATGGGTCAATCTAACTAACATCCCATTAATACTTGTTAAAAACACAATTCATGAATCATCTCCCACTCGAGTGGTGGTTTGGGTTGGGCGTGCTGAGGAAAAAAATCCAAGTCTCAAAAATAGAATTCTAGGCGGTGAAGGAGAGAGAGAATGATGTTTGGTCAGGGGTGGTTGTTTGGGTTTTAATAGCTGAAATTATTAAAATGTTTATGCCATGTCAACAAGTTTAACAGATTTGTTAATAGAGAGTTGACAAAATGAAGCAAAGTGGGATACAGAGTAGGTTCTAGTGTGTTAAGTGAGAAAAATTGAATTCCATAGGGTAAATTGAGATCAACATTTGAGTCAACACTTGGGTCCAATTTGGGCCCACAAACGATTTGGGTCTATTGACTGCATGTCCCACAAAATTTAGAGAGCCCTTTCCGCCCTTTCCTAAACCCACTATGTATCTTTCTTTTCCATATTTATAATATTGTCCATATATTCCTTTTAAAAAGTGAAAAATCTGCATATGAAGTTCTACGTTAGAATCCCCTTCTTTTCAATATCGCTTATATTAAAAGAAAAGTGAAGAATGTGTTAATAAGAAATTAAACAACTCTATAGAATTTGCCAACACTTAAAATCAATTTTGAACAATGTCAGGGACAAACTTTGACACCAAATACAAATGCGGAAGACCTTTGACTATCCCTATTGTTGTGGTAGGATATGCAATTATATATATATTTAGTTTAAAATATTAAGCTATATGTCTAATTATTTTTTTTCTCCAAATCTTCCCTAAGCTGGGGCCTGGGTAGCCCTTGGACTATTTCCGCCGCTGCATCTAGGTTCACGAAACATTTTTATTTTTCTGTCATGTAGTTACTACAACCATTGCCCTCATCCCAAATAGAAAGACAGAGTTGCAGCAGGGCTAAAAATAACGTGGGACCCACCACTTATAGGCCACGAAGACTGAGGTGGAAACTTAATGACAATGCCAGCAACTACCACAATTAGGTATTTTGTGGCCAATCCGTGACTAACACCCCTTTGGTCGCTGGTTGCCAGTGGTCAATATGAATACAGGCCACGAGCTGTGGCTCTTGTTGTTGACTATAACACCAATAGAACAACTGGTAATTTACTTCATAAACTAAAGCTGAATAAATATTATAAATATATTTATGTCTTACTTTTTATTGCCAATTGGTTTCAAGCATACTCGCGTTCTATTGGATCGGGTTAGCGTCAGGCAAACTCTCCATTTTCTTTTTTCCATTGTTGGGTAAACAAACATCAGCAAGAAAAAGAAAAGAGCTGTTTTCAACATTGAAAACACAAGTATATAGATACACCAGCTCACGAACTAAACTTTTTTTGTTTCTTTTTATGCTTACATAGCAAACTTAAATGTAGGTTCTGCCACTTATTCATTCCACCAGGATGCCGTTTGAGATGCTGGAGCTTATGAGACGAGCTACACTTTGATAAAACAAGCTACTAGATCGGTTGCTAAGCCCTCCTCTTGGACATAGAAGCATTCTTAGTTCTGCTAATTTCACTGGTAAATGGTAATGCAAAAAATGTTGCACGATCATGTGAGCCATATTAGCATCCTTGGTTCTGAACCTGACTCCCATAATCTTGCAGCTTAATCTGCAACCTCCAGTGACATCAAATGATACTTCTAAACATTTGCTCTTCCCACCGGCACGAAATCCATCACCGTAGTCGCAGGAGAAATGGCACCACCACATGCTACAAACGTCGATTCTGCACAGGAGAGATTTAACTCTCTTGCATGCAGAACTTGAAGAGGAAAGCACCGCATTTTTTGTAGCCCTCTAGGATGAATATTGCAGCAACGAGTAAAACACTACTCAAAACTTGTGTGGGTTGAGATTTTTCTCTTTCTGTGTTCTACATATATAGAAAGGAAAGATCTTTTCTAGACAAGGTAAAGTTAAGTAAAAAACAAAAGCCTTTCTGGTAATTGGTTGCTTTTTCTTTTGCTTTCTTTTCTTTGCTTTTTGAACAATTGTCAATGTTGCAGCGCTCATCAATCACATTGTTGAAAAATGAGTAGCAACATGATTATTGTTTCAACTCCACTAATAGCGGTGGAATAATGCAACAATAATGATTCTAAGTTCACCGTGTATGCAAAGATAGCTCCTACTATCTTGTGGGCATAGCTTTTTGAGTTCATTTGACGCGAAAACATGCCCTATGCTCATGTTAAGCTTTGCATCTTGAAGTCATTTGAGTTTCTTACATAAACTGTTTTCGGCTAAGCATCATAGTTTTTGCATCTTGGATTTCACAGATTTAAATGTAGCCAAAACCGACCGATTCAATTCAATCCACCAAAACCCAAAATCAATGTGTGGTTTACAAGATCCATCTACTCACCAACACCACAATCCAAGAAAAGAATCTTAAGAATATGGTGGGAAATTAGTGGAATAAAATGCACAGAACTGGACCTCTTGGTTGGGCCAAGGCACATCTCTTACAAAAATGAATCTTCCTTTCTGCTTAGGTAGACTCTAGAGAACTTATAACTGCACCTGCAAGATTGGTCCAACATCTATTTCGATTCACTTGGGTGGTTCATTGGTGAACATTAAAAACAGTTCATTTCAGATATAATCATATGCATTTTCCCTACAAAAATATCTATCTAACGCTGTGTTCAACCTTACATGATGTCACACATTCATACATATAACAACCTTATTTCAAATAACTTCTTGTATATGGATGAGGCTTCGATTGAGACCATGTAACAAACTTAGCCATATATATCTAGTATATTCTTAGCTTTGTCTTCTTAAATTATGATATGAATCTCTAATTGCCTTCATTTGATTGACAACAACGTTCATCAGCATCCGCTCTGTTGGTGATATTGCAGAGCATGAGAGTCCTATCTGCATCACTGAAACCAAACATTCCTCCAATCTTCTTGCTTGGACTGGGGAGCCATCCTGATAGCTTGTGCTTGGTCTTGCTTGTCGTCGCCGCATCTGTCATCAGCAGCATCTGCATTTACTTTTTCAATGAGCAATGAAGGGTCAACTATATCCATTGCATGGTCAGGCATCGCCATGGCAGTGATTCAGTGAATGCATAGGCCATCTCTGAAAAGGGCATCTGTAGGCCTTTTTCCTATAAATATTTCTAGCAACAGTATTCCGAAACTATAGATATCTCCCAATAAGGAAACTTGGCATCCCATGCCATACTCTGTCATTGAAAACATACATTAGGATGTAAAAGTCAAATTCGTTTTTAGAACTTAGATTTTACATATTGAAGAGTTTGTGAATACTTCTTTTAAATGAAAAAGAGGGCATTATCTTTTTCTTTATTTATATGTATTATCATAAGAAAATTATAATAAGTTACTAGGAAGAAAAAAACATGAGAATGATAGAAACTCATACCTGGAGGAATGTAGCCTATGGAACCCCTTAGCCTAGCTGACATGGTTTGACTTTGAGATTGAGTATTTGATGCTTCCAAGAGGAACCGTGCTAAACCAAAGTCACCAACATGGGCTACGATATCTTGATCAAGAAGAACATTGCTCGGCTTTAGATCACAATGAACAATGGATGTTTCACAGTGGTTGTGGAGATAATCTAATGCAGAAGCAACATCAATTGCAATATTGAGTCTTTGGATAAAGCTCAATCTTTTACTTTGATACTGCTCATCATTTATTGAATACAACCACATGTCTAGACTGCCGTTTTCCATGAACTCAAAAACTAGACTTTTGAAATCATTACCCTGGTTATCAATGCTTGAGCATGCACTTGTGATCTTGAGAAGATTACGGTGTCGTATACTTCTTAAAGCTTTGCATTCATCAATGAAACTCTTGGAAGCTCTTTTTTGTTGAAGGTTCAATACCTTAACAGCAACTACCTTCCCAGTTGTAGGGATTGTTCCTTTGTAAACGGAACCAAAGCTTCCCATGCTAATCATAGCGTCCATAGAGAACCCGTTAGTTGATTCAACTAGTTCTAAGTAAGAGACCTGATTTCCAATCCTTAAAAGAACTTGAAGCTACAAGTCCACCTCTTGACTTTATCACCATTAAACAAGTAGCAATGAAGCATGACAAAGCAATTATGAATGTAAGTATAGGAATTACTTCTTTTGGCGCAAGAATTCCTTGAGATGAATGAGGCTTTTGCGCAAGCATGCAGGTAGAAGTAATTGTGGGATGCCACCACAGAGCCTATGATTTCCGAGAACTGAGAGACCACTAGCATTTGAAACGATCCCTTCTTTAGGCAATTCACCCTCAAAATCATTAAAAGATTGAGATGGTTAAGAGCTCTAAACTTGCCTAAGAAATCAGGAATTTTTCCAGATAAGTTATTGCGTGAAACATCTCTTCCAAGCCTCTAAAAGCTATAAGGAGACTCAGGAATTGTTCCTTCAAATTTATTACTTTCCAAGTGCAGGCGCTCCAAAATAATACAACTAACGAGGGTTGCAGGGATTTCACCTGATAATTTGTTTCCGGAGACATCTAGCTCTGCAAGGTTTACCAAATCTCCTACTTCAGATGGTAGTGAACCAGTCAAAAAATTGTTAGACATGCTCAAAGAAATTGTAAGGGAAGAAAGCGTAAAAAGCTTCTTAGGTATGGTGCCTGTTAGATTGTTACTAGAAAGATTAAGTAGTTGTAGATTTTGGCAATTAGCAAGACTTAGAGGTATGCTTTCGCTGAACATATTCTGCTCCATGTAGAGATTTATCACTGAAGTCAAGTTACCCAACATGGATGGGATTGGCCCATCAAATTTGTGAGCACCCAATGCAACTTCTGAATCTTCCCAATCTCATCAGGGACACTACCACCCAACCCAAGTAGTTATATTCCATTCCAAGACCGATCAAGTTTACAAGATTTCCAATGCCGTTTGGTTGAGTTGAGATATGGTGAATAAACTACTTAAATCTACAGAGTTGACCGGGAGAAGTTTGAGATGCTCCTTTTAGACATGTTCTCCTGCAGCGGCAGCAGCTAAATTCTGGCAAAAGGCAAGGCAAACAATGGTTGTTACTAGTCACGTAAATAGTGTCTGCCCTAGCAATTTTATTGTTACTTTTATATCCCTTGCTATGGCAAAGGGCAATTACTATCCACAACAAATTAATTTTATTTTTATACTTATAAGATTAATTTTGATAAGATTTTCAGTTGCCACACGTCCATATTTATTATAAAATTCACTTCTAGAATTTCGGATAAAATATTCTGATAAGATTTTCGGTTGCCACACTTCCATATTTATTATAAAATTTGCATCTTAGACCAGATAAAATATTCAGGATAAGATTTCGGTTGCCACGTATCCATATTTATTATAAAATTCACATCTCAAATTTCAGATAAGATTTTCATTGCTCCTCTTGTGCCACGTGTCATCTCTATCTTCTAAATCCTATTATAAAACCACACCCTCAACTCACACCAATCATCCATATCCTTTCTATCCTTTCATTTATCAAATTTTACAAAATACATTCTACTTTCAATGTCTTACACGAGGAGGTTGTTGAAGAGGGCCAAGCGAGAAAATGAAGAAAGAATGCGCAAACATGTTGAAGAAGAAAGGCAGTGGTAAGCAAAAGATGATCAAGTTGTTTTAGCGGTGGGTATGCTCGATCAATCAAGCCAAAACCATTGTGGTTCAAAACTCGGCCGTGGCTCGAACTTGGACAAACGTAGGCACTCTCAGGGTAAGAATCTCTTGGAAGATTACTTTATCTCAAATTTGTTGTACTCTAGTGTTGATTTTCGAGGGCGACATAGAATACAACCCTATTTGTTTAATAAAATCATGCATGATGTTCGCAATTACGACACATACTTCGTTCAGAAGTACGATGCACCTGGGGTTTTGGGTCTTTCTTCTGAAACAAAAATTTACAGCTTCTTTACGGTTGCTTGTGTATGGTGCATCTCAGACCAGGTGGATGATTGCTAGGATGAGAAAATCCACTATCCTAGAGTGCTTGATCAGATTCTGTGGTGCAATCGAAACTATCTACACAAGGGATTACTTCTACAAACCTACGCCTAGGGACCTCCTAAAGCTTCTACAAAAAATCGAGAAAGAGGTTTCCCAGGCATGATTTGAAGCATCGACTGCATGCACTGGCCATGGTTTCCCGATCTTTCTTTTCTATGTCTTGTTTGTGTGCATACTCCCTTTCTCTTGCAAATGCGTCATCTCTTGCCTTGTCAGCCTCATTTCTTTTCATATCTCTCTCAATTCTTAGTGTGCTATTGATAGCAATTTGCTCCAAAATTTTTGCACATTCATTGTTCGAAATGCTCCTACTCTTGGCCTTTGTTGCCTTTCTCCCAATAAGCCTCGGTTCTCTTTGGATTGGTGAGTCTTGATCCATCGGGGAATCTAACGGCGAATCCTGGAGCGGTGTCTCATTCAACACAACCCTCAGACCTGTGAGAATAATTTTGAATCTCAAACAATTCTTCACAACCTCCCAACATTGGTGATTATTGAAAGATTTTTTTTATCTTGGCCAATGGCACCAAACCACATTTGTGCTCGAATAATCTATAATATTAAAAAAAAACAAATTGGAAATGCAAGAAAATATAACAAAAAAATACGACATTAAATTTAATAAAACAACAATTACAAAATTTTTATCTCGTTGCCAAGATTTTTGCCGCTTCAAACATTGTCCCTCGCTTTTGCCAACGCATCTCTCAATTTCCCTAACTCTTTATTCAAAATTTTCCACCTATTAGCCACGGTCATTTCTATACGAGGCGAACCCAATCTTTCACAAAATTCTCCATGAATTTTCCTCCACATTTGAGAGAACTTCTTCACGGGCAATAACCAACTTGGACCCAACACTCACACAACAAAACATATTCAATAGTTGTCCATAAGCCTCCGGCTTCAATGGAAGAGACCAATTGTATTTTTACATTAATGGAATTTAGTAGTAGAAAATTTGGTGTGAAAAGTGAATAATATTGGTAGGAGAAGAATTTGTAGGAAAATTTTGGTGTGGAAAGTGAATAATATTGGCAGGTATTTATAGAAAAAAAAATAGTTTTTTGGTTTTTTTTTTCAGACGTTGGATGGCATCGAAAAATTGATCAAACACCCCAGGTAGCGCCACATGACATCTAACGGTTGGAAGAAAGTAGGCACTGAAGTCAGCAAAAAAAAATTCAAATTTTTTTTACTGTTGGTGTGCGTGACGAGCACAATCCCCGCGTATACGTCACGTGCCAACGATAAAAGAATTTAGCTCAAGCTCATCTTGCCTTGGGCCTTGGCAGGATCGGTGGAGTCACTCTGATGTAGAATAGCCAGTAGATTTAGAGTAAATACTTGAGTATTAGAACAGAGAAGAAATAAGGGATCGAGGAGAAGAATTAGAGATCGAAGAGACGAAGGGAAAGGGAAGAAATCAGAGAGTTTAAAGTAAGGAAATTTATCATTGATCAAGTCTGCCTTAAAAGATTACAAACAACTCTATTTATAGAGGCAAACCCCTTTTTAGTCTAGGAAAAGGAAAAGTAAACTTTAAGAAATAGGAAAGCAAATTAACTAATAAGAAATCCTTTCCTAGGAAGGAATCTTTAAGAAGTAGGAAAACTAATAATAGGAAAACTAATCCAAGTAGAATTAGGAACTAATAATAGGAAAACTAATCCAAGTAGAATTAGGAAAACTAATAATATGCATTCTGCATCATTCACCTCCACTGAAAAAGAACTCGAACACTGGCGAGTAAACCAAGATTAAGGATGACGACGACGTTTGTAAGTATGGATGATGGGAGGAGGGGATGCAGCCAAATCAAGATCATGAAGAGCATCCTGAGACCGTGTCAGAAGAGTTGAATCCAATTGGCGAATTGAGCTTCTGTAATCTAAGTATCCTCAGGAGCAGGCCTTCCAACCCAACGAACCGGAGAACGGGTAGAACCTCCCGTAGACGAGGCTACAACTTCATGATCCAAGATGTCCTCAATTTGGTATGTAGGGGCAGAACTAGTAGAAGGAATACGCGGTACCATAGGAGTAGTGGAACCCTGAGCAGCATCCATAGAAATAGGTGGAGAAAAGGTTCCCCGATAAGGAGATAAATCAGAAACATTGAAAATGGGACTTATATGCATATCTGCGGGCAACTCAATCAAGTAAGCATTGGACCCAAGCTTCCTAAGGATACGATAAGGACCCATTGAACGAGCATGAAGCTTCTTAAAAGATTGCTTAGGAAACCGCTCTAGGACAAATACGCAGCATAACAAATTCCCCTTCCTGAAACTCCTGTGACGACGATGAGCATTGGCTGCCAGTTTATAAGTGTCGGTGTGCATGGAGATCTGCCTACGGACGTCATCATGCAGTTGCCTAATATGTTCAGCAAACGATGTAGCAGAATCTGATGCGCGGGCAGCCACAGGAAGAGCAACTAAATCAACAGGTCATCGAGGAGAAAACCCATGAACAACCTCAAAAGGACTTTTACCGGTGCTTCGATTAACTGAGTTGTTATAAGCAAACTCAGCCACAAGCAACAAGAGATCCCAATTACCAAGTTTATCCCCAACTAAACAGCGGAGTAAATCACCAAGACTGCGATTAACCACCTCAGTTTGACCATCTGTTTGGGGATGGAAAGCAGAAGAAAACTTCAAAGTAGTACCGAAAAGCTTCCACAAAGTCTTCCAAAAATAACTAACAAATTTGATGTCACGATCAGAAACAATGGAGACGGGGAGGCCATGCAAACAGACTACTTCCTTGAAAAATAACTTGGCCACATAAGAAGCATCAGTATTTTTGGCACAAGGTAGAAAATGCGCCATTTTAGAGAAGCGATGACCTACAACAAAGATAGAGTCGTAGCCGCGACTAGTCTTAGGTAAACCAAGCACGAAATCCATACTAAGATCCTTCCATGGGGCATGAGGTATCGGAGAGGGGTATATAAACCTATGTTACGTTTGCGAGCTTTAGCTAGCTGGCATGTGCGGCATTGGGAAATGAGATGAGCAACATCACGTTTTAACGACGGCCAATAGAAACGATCTTCCACCAAGGCAATAGTCTTATCTTTTCCAAAATGTCCTGCGAGGCCCCCACCATGTAGTTCCCAAACAAGGAAGTCACGGAGAGAAGTACGGGGAATACATAATTGTGTTTCTCGAAATAAGAACCCATCCCTCGTAACAAAGTCCACATACTCGCGACGGTTACCATTGGAAACTTCCTGAAAAATAATTCCAAAATCCGGACAAGATGAATACTCAGTCTTAATGCGATCAACCCGGTTACCTGAACTGTCATTGTGTGCAAAATAGTAGCCACGCGACTAAGGGCATCGACCGCCTTATTGTCAATGCCTGGACGGTGTCGTAAAACAAATGTAAAGATCTGGAGATATTCGGACCACTTAACATGTCGACTGTTAATGGTGCGTTGAGAGTGGAGATATTTCAAAGCTTGATGATCTGAATACAACACAAATTCGTTTGGCAGCAGGTAATATTGCCAATACCGAAGTGCTTGTACCACAGCATAAAACTCCTTATCATAAGTAGAATAACGCTGCTTTGCTTCATTAAGTTTCTCACTAAAGTATGCCACGGGATGTCCTTCTTGGCTAAGCACACCACCAATCCCAACTCGGAAGCGTCACATGCAATTTCAAAGACTTTAGTCAAATCAGGATGTCTAAGGACCGGTGCTTGGGTCATCTTCTGCTTCAAAATTGTAAAGGCCTTGGCAGCCGCAGGGGTCCAAAGAAAAGCACCTTGCTTCATACAATCAGTTATTGGTGCCATAATAGTCCTGAACCCTGGAATAAATCGTCGATAAAAAGAGGCGAGACCATGAAAGCTGCGTGTCTCTGTCAAAGTCGTGGGTGTTGGCCAACCAGTAATAGCCTCCACCTTGGCAGGATCTGTGCTAACTCCAGCCGCAGAAATATTGAACCCCAAGAATAGAACTTGCGGTTGAAGAAACGAACATTTTTTTAAGTTGGCATACAATTTTTCCTTTCGTAAAGTAAGGAATATCGTCTTAAGATGTTGGAGATGTTCCTCCCGAGAGCGGCTGTATATAAGTATGTCATCAAAATAAACCACCAGAAATTTACTAATATAAGGTCGTAACACATGAGTCATCACCCTCATGAACGTGCTGGGTGCATTGGACATGCCAAAGGGAATAACAAGCCACTCATATAAGCCATCAGGGGTTTTAAACGCGGTTTTCCACTCATCTTCTTCACGAATGCGGATTTGATGGTAGCCACTGCGAAGATCTATCTTAGAAAACCATTGGGAACCAGCCAAATCATCCAACATATCCTCAAGTCGCGGTATGGGGAAACGATACTTAACTGTAATTTTATTGACTGTGCGACTATCTACGCACATTCGCCAAGAGCCGTCCTTTTTGGGGGTAAGGAGAACTGGAACAGCACAAGGACTTAAACTATGACGAATAAAGCCCTTAGCCAGCAACCCTTGAATTTGTCGATTCAATTCCGCTCGCTCGGGTGGATTCATAAGATAATGAGGAAGATTAGGAATTTGCGAACCAGGAACAAGGTCAATGGCATGCTGAATTTCTCTCGCTGGAGGTAGGTCATCTGGTAAGTCATCGGGTATGACATTAGAGAATTCAATGAAAAGCTGTTGTATGGGTTCGGCAAGTGGAGTGGGGGGTCCAGTTAGATGCCGGTTTAAGCAAGAGAGCAAAGACCACACCAGTGTCTTGCAGTTCGTGTGCAAAGTATACAAGTGATAAAATACTTCATCGATGCTCCGAAGCCTTCTCTTTAATTGACGGTTGTGGTTGACCATCCTTAGTTGGTTTGATGGCCGAATTGGACGGCTTTAGCGTTATGTTCTTTCCCTCATGTCGAAAAGTATAGGTGTTCTCTCTCCAGCAACTTTTCACATGACGGTCATAAAGCCAAGGTCGGCCTAGTAGCACATGTGCGACACTCATGGGTAGGATATCACAGGTAAAGTTGCTCGTGATAGGGACCCAATTGAAGAGGAACAAGACATCTTTCGGTAACAGGTAACCTGGTTTTATCTACCCAGCCAACATGAAACGGATAGGGATGTGGCTCGGCCTGAAGGTGAAGGCGATCGACAACAGTTTTAGAGATAACATTCAGCGTACTACCCTCATCAATAACTAGTTGGCATCTATAGGTACCGCAAAGGACATATGTTTGAAAGATACTTGTGCGCTTCCATGAATCAGGAGGTGGAGATGCAGGTGCGGAATAAATACAACGCATAACACTCAGTTGGTGAAACGCCTCCTCCTCACAACAATTATCAAGATCATGATCATAAACAGGTTCAAGGGGCTCCACATACTCGTCCACAGAAGAGTCCTCATTGAGGGAGCCAAGGGTTAAAGTTCTATGGGGACAACGGGAGGCGATGTGGCCTTTAGCGTGGCAACGATAGCATTCGATGTGAGCAGTCGTGAATGGGGCTGGTCCTTTTTCTGTTGTGGGTATCGTAGGAGCAGGTGGACCAGCAACGCCGTATTTGGTGCTAAGAGCACCACGGTTTGGAGTAGGAGCGGCAGAGTGCTCAGGAATGCCCGAGATATCTACGTTGTGGACGCAAAAATGTTTCAGCTTCTAATGCGTGGCAATAGGCATCTTCCAAAATATGCGGACGGAGCCGACGGACTTCACGTTTGATATCATCACGAAGACCATGGATAAAGCGAGACATAGTGATGTCATGGTCTTCACGGGTCCCCGCACGTATCTTGTGTTCGATATAACGAGCGTGGAATTCAGGAAACAGTCAAACTTCCTTGTGAAAGGGTCCATAATTGATCATACAACTGATGGCGATAAAAGGTAGGAAGATATTGTTCGCGAAGCTTTAATTTCATCTCATCCCATAGAGTCACAGGTGGCTGTCCAACTTGGTATAGCTGCTCCTCACAGAATTCCAATATTGTCTAGCAGCTCCCTGTAGCGTCATCTTACCAATGCGAAGTTTATGAGCATCCGTCAAGTCGTACCAGGTGAAATAGTCTTCCATGGCCTGAACCCAATCAAGAAACATCGTAGGATCCCCACGACCATCAAAAGTAGGAGCGGTAGGTTTGATGTGGCGGATGACATCATTGTCAAAAGGACGAGGGGGATGAGTGTACTGATCATGTGGAACGGGTGGCAGGGTAGGAGCATGATAAGTCACTGGAGGAGGGCCCGTTGTGTGTTGGGTATAATGGGGCTGTGGCATAAACCCAGTTGAGCCATGCGACATGCCATATGGGACGGTCTTAAGTTTTTGATCCATCGGTGGATTGGGCATAAGGCCACTTGTCGGCGGTGGCGTAGACGAGCTGGAGAAAACCGCCGAGGTAGAAGAAGGTTCTGCGGGTCCAGTCCGAAAGTTTTTGATAAGCAACTGAACAAAGTCTTGGAGTTTGGCGATGGCAAGGTCCGTCGTTGCACGATGTTCTTTGAGATCAGTGCTGAACTTGGAGAGCTGGGTTTCGATGCCAGCGATGTCATCAAAAACCTTGTCTTGGAAGGCATGAAATTGTTCCGCGAGGTTGGCCACAGTTTGGGGTGCCATGGCAAAGAGCAAATGCAAGCGAAAGGGAAACCAGGCTCTGATACCAATTGATGTAGAACAGCCCGTAGATTTAGAGTAAATACTTGAGTATTAGAAAGAGAGAAGAAATAAGGGATCGAGGAGAAGAATTAGAGATCGAAGAGACGAAGGGAAAGGGAAGAAATCAGATAGTTTAAAGTAAGGAAATTTATCATTGATCAAGTCTGCCTTAAAAGATTACAAACAACTCTATTTATAGAGGCAAAACCCTTTTTAGTCTAGGAAAAGGAAAAGTAAACTTTAAGAAATAGGAAAGCAAATTAACTAATAAGAAATCATTTCCTAAGAAGGAATCTTTAAGAAGTAGGAAAACTAATCCAAGTAGAATTAGGAAAACTAATAATATGCATTCTGCATCACACTCTTGCCTGGCAAGAATTGTGCGTTGGAAATGGGTTTTGGGGCCTGTGGGGCCCTTTGCCAAGACTAGGCTGTTGTGGTGGAAATGCTCTAAAGAAACAAGGTGTATGTAATCAGAACAAGTTGATTTTTTTAATATTGATATTTTAAGACATGAAAACAGGGCTTTCTTGAACCACATGAATGCATTGATACAAATATGGTGGGAAATAAATTAATTTAAAGATATAGATACAAGAATTGCTTGTATGATTTCAAAAGCAACTAAGTGCAAATATAATGAGTGAAGAGAGAGATTATAGATTGAAGAAGGAACCATACCAATTACCGAACAGATAATAGCAAGGGAGAATTCTCCCAAGCTCGCTAGATGCCCGAGCTTGGTTAGTATGTATGTTTCCTTGAAAATTGTTGTGGTCGAGAAAAGTTCCACAGTGAGATTGTTAAGATGGTTTTATATTCAAACAAGAAACTCCCTCTCACTAGTCTCAAACTCACAGAGCTAACCTATTATTTATTATTGTAATTAAGTTGAAGATTTAAATATTATTTCTTTCTTTTTATCTTCTAAAGAATTAAATAGAAATAAGAACTCTAAAAAATAAGGAAAAGACGCTCAGCAATGGAGAAGTGCACTGTATGCAGTGAAAAATATAATAATAAATGGAGAAGTGGACTGTTGACAGGCTAACAAGGTAGCCAAGAAGTTGTGTAACCATGGAGGCTAAAAACATCTCTTCAGCTACTAACACAGACCCTTTGTTTGCTTATCTTGTAACCACCGAAATTGCAATGGAATACACTGGATCTCAAACCTGAGGGGAAAAGAAGAGGAAAAAAAAAACAAATAGAAAGGATTCTTATGACCACCACTAGTTTGAGAAAAAATACAATCAAGGACTGGAGCAAGCCTTCCATATTTAAGAAGGAAATAAAGCGGCGCATCCCATAAAAAACATTAAGAAAAAACGTGAAGTTCAAAATAACTTCTCAACATGTAGAAGCCCTTTCATTGAAAATTTGTGCAGAATACAAAAGATGCCGGTGTTTCTGCAAGCGAATAATGTTTCTGTTGTGCCTCAGGAAAGGTTTCCGGTTAATCTTCATCATCATAATTGAACTTGACTGAGTGTGACTGCTGATCAATCTGCCCTCCTCTGTATGACCCACGCTTCTTCTTAGTCTTTTCATGACGAAAATCCCTGCGTGAGAGAGAGATTTAGGTTCTACACATTCAATCGAAAGCATAATTAAAAAACAAGTGTCTAGAGAGCACAATGCATTCTAGTGTGTGCATGCGCATGTAGGTGTTGTGTGTGTGAAGGACAATCAGCTCAGAACATTTTAATTTACTGAACCCCCTTCCATTCTTCATCCAAGATGATTCCCAAGGATACCATTCCATTATGTATACAAGTGTTTCAGTTAAAGATACCAATATGGGGAGTTTCTGTTCAAGTGAATAAAGACACGAGAGGCATTTAAACTTAACTTTGATCACAATGTCAGGTAGATGGCCTTTTTTTCAATATGAAATATAACCCCATTCTAAAGCCCTCATCTTAGATGATCGATCTCTACCCAATTAACACCCATATAACTGTCAGTCAACCTATAACTTTTGCACAGCTTGACTCCAACTTACATCAAATAACCCTTTCTAACCAATACATTTGAAGCCTTTCACTAAACATGACCAAAGCATCTCAAACAATTCTTCTTCATAATTCAATTTATCCAGGATTGGTGGCATCCTAACCTAATCGTAGATACATTGATTGTTAATCTTTTGTCACTCATTCATATACTACACTTGGCACAACTCAGTTCAATGGGCATATTGGTTTGACCTTTTTCCAGTGATGCGCATTTTTTAATAATTACCCAACCTTGTAGCAATCAAACAACTAGTCAAAGTTTCATAGGAGTTTTATTACCATGAAATCCTTCGTATCACTACTTTATTTGTGCAAAAGGAAAAGCAAGATGATAATTAAAAGAGCATGAAAAACACTTTGAAATACAACAAATACACACCTTCCTCTGACTTGCCCAAGAACTTCCTGTGCTTTTGCACCGTAGCCAATCTCTGCACCATCCTGCACAGAATTGAGAGTGAGAAAATTAGTGGACACAAATAAATACAGGGTGGAAGAAAAAATACAGAAGCCAACCAGTCTCACACCTTTGCCCAGTAAGAATTATCCCGAAGCTTCTCGTCTACGAATTCCACCTCCTCAGCTTTTACCCTTTGAAATGCCTTAAAAGCCGTTGGCTGCAATAACAGCATTTATAAACATTATTTAAACCATTAAGCTAAATCAGTATCGTGCAAAACGAGATAATAGAGAAAGGCAACATACATCACTCCAACAACAACAACATCATCAAGCACTGCATACAAAACCCATGCATACGTATAAAGCACAACATAGTTGAGAAGAAAGTTTCACAATAAAAACCTCCTTTGAAATGGCTTAGATCCAAATGAAAACATGAAAAAGGAAAAGTACATTTGACATGCCATGTAGCAACAAGAGTCTCAAAAGAGGCTGCATGAATCACTCACATCTTAAATGGTTAATCGTTACAAAAATCATTAAAAACTTCACTTCCCTAACCATCTTACATTACACTTTCAATGAGACCATCTACATCAAGTCACAAAACCCCGGGACCTTTCAAAACCATAAAATCAATACATTATTATGTGTTACATGTAAAATATAACACAAAATATACCAATCTTCCATCGTCTTAGTGTTACTTGTTATATAATATACGACAGCCCTAAAATGGGATAAGGTCCAACAGAGATTTCCCAGGGGAGATACCATTGAAGTAGATTTTGTCAAATATACAAGATAGTTGACTGATGGACATAAGGACAAAAATGTGAAATGCAAGTCTTATTTTTCTGACCATCTAGGAGTCTTGAATAAATATGGATGTGCTTTTTCAATGCAAAAATTATTAGTAAAAATCTAAGCCTTCTCAAATTTTGACAACTCCTAACATACCGTTAGGTCATAGTAACCATGTATTTAAGCATTTTTATGTTAGGAATAGATTGATTTCTTTTAGTCAGATATATTATAAATAAGATCACAGCTTTCACAAATAAATGGTGTTTCACATATAATTCATGTAGCAAGTTAGCAAATAAGGAGCAGTAGAAATCCATACAGAGGGGATATAACTTCTAATCTCAAATAGTTCACTAGCATGCTTTCTCATACACATAAAGATCGAGGATGTACCTCATCAGAACCATTGCGCTGCTTCTTCATGCTTTTCTTTATCGAAGAATTCTCAGCACTTTTCTCTAGGTTCCCATTTGCGTGGCCATCGGACTGAGTAACAGAAGCTTTTTGAAACACATCTGGACCAACATGACCACTTTCCCCTCTACTATCTTTACCAGCATTTTCAGCTCTTCCTAGGGACGCATCACTATTTGCTGGTTGCTCACTTCCATTGGATGCTTTTAAACTCTCTACCTTTCTGCGCTTGGATTCTTCATCTTCTCTGTTGTCAGCAGGCTGCGAATCATTTCCTTCAGACGGTAATCTTTTTCTTTTCTTGGACCCCTTACTCTCCTTACTGTTAGCATCCACATCTGATATCTTCAAATAATCTTTTGTAGAACTAGTTCCATTTGTATCTCCTATACCAAGCACCTTCACATCCTCACCATCTAGACTTTCAGAAACCAAACCATCTTTCTTTTTCTTCTTACCATTAGGTTTGACACTCTTCTCATCCACCGGAATTTCATCAGTAGCTGATTTACCAATTCCATTTACATCAACAGAATCAGAACTTGACTTGTTCTTCTTTTTCTTCTTATCCTTTGGTTTCTCCGTCTCAGAATCAGAAGCTACCTTAGACTTCTTTTTCTTTTTCTCCATGCAATTCTTTTCAGTCTCCTCTAACAATTTTTCAGGCTCCTTTACGTCTTCTGTGCAGAATTAACAAGTCTAACATAAGAACTTATGTAAAAAATAATAAAGATATAACTATATCCTGCTCAGGCACACACATTCACATACACGTGAGAGGGAGAGAGAGAGGGAGAGAGAGACCATTCTCATTAGATCATGCATACCAAACACAATTATAAATTCATGCATACCTTTCTTCTTCTGGCTGTTGACATTTGTGACTCCATTATTACTACATAACAGAGAAGCACAAGTACAATTAGAATAGAAACTGAAAGTTAATGCTTAACTAAACAGCAGCGTGAATGAACCACGAAATGCATTGAATATTATGGTGGTCTTCCAGATAGCATTGAAACTCTTTCCATTGGATTTCATGCCAGTGATTGTCATCAACAGAATTATAGGATGTTGAACAAAAAACCTATGATAATCATCTAAAATTATGAGTCCCTGACAACTTTTATTTTAAAGATAATCCTGTAATTTAGAACCACTTAACGAATTAGCAAAATCTATCACAGTATCGGATCACAAATATCTATATCAGGAAAGAACCGATGTTGCTACCTCCACATCGTTGAACTTACAAAAATCAGAAAACAAAAGTTTTAGAAATTTATGCTGCCCAACAAAAACTGTCATCTGGAGTCAAAATACTGAGTCATGCGCTTATTCAGAAAAAAATAAAAAAATAACGAACTGACACCCAAAAGCCATGGAAGTGAATAGATTGGGTAAGGATTTAAAGAATTACTTCCAACGTATTGAAGATGATATTACAATTGATGACCATCTTGATATAAATTCTTTAAGAGACAAAAAGAAAGTTAAAAGAACAATCAACTTACCACATCAACTTGCAGTACATTTCTTCCAAATCCAGTGAAGATTCCTTCAGTCCACTTTTCTGCAAAAGGGTCAATAACCAATTTTGTAATAAATTCAGTGTCAATCAATTCATACTCTCTAATACTTCGTTAACAAATTTCCCAACTCCATCTTCTGAAACAATGTTACAAACTCATTACTATTTAATCATAATAGATATGGACCAGCGCAAAAAAAAAAACATCATATAGATATGAACTGAACTATATTGGCAACTTAAACCTCTACAATGGAAATAACAGAAGGAATGATAAGGAGGAATGCTACAATCATTTAGGGTCTATTTGGTTTTCAAAAATTGCGTCTTTTAGAACTTCAGAGAACGCGTCAAAAGCAATTCCATTATGCTCTGCATTTTCCTCTGTTTTCTAGGCAACCAAACAGAAAATAGACAGCTGCCCACCTCGATTTGAGCTTCGGACCGGAACTTTTTCAGGGTTTTGGAGAACCCATTGCTCTCCAGGAATCGCGCCACAGCATGGAGGAGTGGACCCTTCTGGTCGGGACTTAGAGTTTGGGTGGTGTCGCTAGAGATATTGGGCTTCCTGTGCTTCATATCTTCTAGGTTTGCGAGCTGAATTTGGCGAGGCCTGAAGGCGAGAAGGGTAGGGTTAATAGTGTCCTGCGTGCTTGTTAGGGACTTGGGCATGCGAGGCTTCTGAGCTCTGAGCTTATTTGGAGGGAGAAGGCTCCAACTCCAAGCGAGGGTTTAGGAGGAATTAGGGTTTATTTTGTGGCAGTGAAATTAATATTCGGGCCCGAAATGTCGAAAAATTACGAACAATAACATTTCATTTGTTAATACACGGAGGAAAAGGAGAAAATAATTATTCATATTAAAAAATTATATTTTTCTCAAATTGCGATAATTGTTAGGTGTCGTCACCTTATTGGTCATACACATGCATACACTTTTATCTCTTTTCACTTATCACACCCGATTATAGTCTCCTAAAACCCTAAATTCTATTTCTTCGCTTCTTCCATTTCATCTCTTTACCTGCAGCCGCACAACAGCTCCTTCGTCTTTTAAACTCTTCTTCTTCTTCCTCTCTTCATACCAGTTTTGCAGAGATGGGCGAAGAAGTGAAGGCAGGGCCAGTGGTTCCAGAATCAGTGTTGAAGAAGAGAAAGAGAGAGGAGCAATGGGCTCTTGGCAAAAAGCAAGGCCTTGAATCTGCAAAGAAGAAGAACTCCGAAAACCGCAAGTTGATTTACAACCGGGCCAAGCAGTATGCCAAGGAGTATGATGAACAGGTACATATACAACACCCTATCGTTGAATATTGTTCAAATCTTCTTTTTTATTTGTCGGTCTTGAACTCGTTGTTTGGATTCGGATTGGGCTCTGATGGTTTGGTTTTCCTGAAATTTATTTGTCAGCAAAAGGAGTTGATTAGTTTGAAGCGTGAGGCGAAGCTGAAGGGTGGGTTTTATGTCAACCCAGAGGCCAAGCTGTTGTTCATTGTCAGGATTCGTGGGTATGTATGCATTTTGTGACATTGGCTATGGATTCTTCTACTTGGTGTCTCTTTGGTTGAGTGTTTGTTGATTATGACTTTTGTCTTCTTGGGTTTTTATTTTTTGAAACGTTCAGAATCAATGCCATTGACCCAAAAACTAAGAAGATTTTGCAACTTCTGCGTTTGAGACAGGTAACACCTCAATTGAAGTAGCAGTTTTCTGAAATGGGTTATTAAATTAGGGTAATTAAAATCCATGTGATATTTAAATTATCTGATTTTTTTTTTCTGATTGTTGTAGATATTCAATGGTGTCTTCTTGAAAGTAAACAAGGCCACATTAAACATGCTGCATAGGGTTGAACCCTACGTCACTTATGGGTATGCATTTTTCTTTTTTGGAGCTCCATAGACTAGTGATGGTTATTTCCAGGTTTTTTTGTTTATAAACTTTATATATGTAGTTTTGCTGTTAATATATTATGCAATGGACTACAGGTATCCTAATTTGAAGAGTGTCAAAGAACTAATCTACAAGAGGGGTTATGGGAAACTTAACAAACAGAGAACCGCTTTGACTGACAATTCAATTGTTGAACAGGTTTGTTAACAGAGTATATGATTAGTAAATTTAATAATATCAGGATCAAGTTTTCCTTGAACACATTTGCATCCATTCACTGACATATTTGTGAAATCACAGGCTTTGGGTAAGTTTGGAATTATCTGCGTGGAGGACCTTATCCATGAGATCTTGACTGTTGGACCTCACTTCAAGGAGGCAAACAACTTTCTCTGGCCATTTAAGCTCAAGGCACCCCTGGGTGGTCTAAAGAAGAAGAGAAACCACTATGTCGAAGGTGGTGATGCTGGAAACCGTGAAGATTACATCAACGAGCTCATCAGGAGGATGAATTAGGTTTATGCAAGATATTGATATATTTGTTTTCGAGATTGAGGTGTTTACTTTCTTTTATCTTGTCAATCAACTTTATCAGACTTTTAGTTCCCCCATTTCATTGTTAAATTTAAGTCGTGGTATCTTTACAAATGGTTTTCTTGTTAGTCTTGTTGATTTTTCTTACCCTGAAATGGTGTGGGATGCAAATTTCAAAGCACTGGATTCCCCGTATTAGTCATTTGAAACAGTGAAAGCATTTCTATTGATTACTTGCTCCGTTTGCCTACCATTTCGAATGCTTGATATCGGCATTATACTATGTATGGCATAGCAGTCATTGTTTTAACAGGAGTGGGAGACTATCTCGTTGTTATTGAGTTGGTATGAAATGCTAAGTTTTAGTCTGACCTAATGCTAATGGTCTTTGAGATTGCATGTACTTCTGCAGCTGTATGTGTTATATGACAATTGTGGTGAAATGCGTTCAAAAACCGCACACTTAAGCTGCCCCAACATATTCTTGCAGCCTCTAATGAGGGATTGGTATTTAGTAGAACTCGTCTTCTGTCAAATTGCCCAATATTCGTGACCCAAACGCATTTTAAGCATACAAAGCTTCTTGTGGCTTGATGAGCTTTAAAAGTCACAAAATGTACTTATCTTGTCTCTTCAATGACTTGGGTTGCATCTTTTGTCATTCTATAGGTGTTATTTATCTAGTTAGTCATCCGAAGAAAGTGTGTTTTTATATAGGTGTATAATACATCTCCTTTCTTAGGGTTGGCTTTAAAACATGTAATTCTTTTTCAGTTACAATGGAAGGGAATCGAACACTTAACCTAGCCTAATCTCACTCGACCCCACCATTTTCACCCCTTACTCTAATCCAAATTCTACGATGGAAGGGAATCGAACACTTAACCAAGCCTAATCTCACTCGACCCCACCATTTTCACCCCTTACTCTAATCCAAATTCTACGAGACTATTTTATCCCGCACCAATAGCTAAAGCTCCAAGTGTTGAAAATATTTGCATCAATACAACATAATATGGGGTCATGTATTCGAGTTTCCCTACTTTAAGAGCATCTTCAATATAGTAGTAAACTAACTCTTTAAATTAAAGTTTGTTACCTATGTGACAATTTGAAAAGGTTTATTTGTTGCTTTAATAATTTATGCCCCGCATACTCTTCAATTTAATTAATGTCATCTTGTGGAAAATAATAAAAATACGAAAACTTGTGAAGAATGTGTATGTATTTATTACCTAAAAATAAAAAGTGCATGTTTTTAACATTTTCAAGGTAGGTTTTGTTTTTTCAAAGTAAAATGAAATGTTTTGAAAACCACCGTCAACTTACCAATTCTGAAAAAGAGAGAAATAGGTTGCAACTTTGATGACTAAGTTTGACAATGGTGTTGGAGAGACTTTTGATGATGTGACTCACCTATTCAAGCATTCCAATATTATTAAAGAGGCTGTTGAAGATGCTCTAATATTACTGATATAAAAAGTACAAGTAAAATTATATGATAAAAAACCCTTCATATTCAGATAGTGGACATGTTTTATGGGTTTTGCAATCAATGACATGTTTACTAATTCGTAATTGGATTATAAGGAATTGAATTGGGGATGAATTAAATTGAGGAGGAGTTGGATTGAGGAAAATTATATTCCGGATTCCTATTGAAGTTGTTTACTAAACTATATGGATTGAGGAGAGTTAGATTTGGATTCCTATTGAAGTTATTTACTAAACTATATGGATTGAGGAGAGTTGGATTTTGGATTCCTATTGAAGTTATTTACTAAATCACATGAAATTTGGGTAGGAGTGGTACTAATTACTAAAATGTCCTCGTTGTTGGGTTAAAGTAGATGGTAAATTTGAAAATTTAAAATTGTGCGATGATATAATGGGTTAAAAAAAAAAATTCCTAATGGGTTAATTCTCCGGGAATTAGAATACCACATCTCATCTAAAAATTGATTTCCTCCAAAATCAGTAATTCAATTCCTAATTTTGTGTGGGCCCCATTTACTTTTTAATTTTTTGATGTGAATAAATGCAGGAATCCTCCATAAGTGGAATCCAATTTCTGATTAGTGAACACACCACACACTTCCACCTCCCAAACTTTAAAGCATTTTGTATATTTTCTTTTTCACAAAAGTTATAAAATTCAATTAAGGGATCATCATTTGGCCCCACGAGTTCACGGGCCGATGGGGCCATCCAGCCCAACAAGAGAAAGCTCGGCCCAACTCATTGTAGGCTATGAGGTGGCCCGCCAGCTGTTTAGTGGGCTGGGCTTGGGCTTAGGGTCTAACCCTTAAAATTTCACGCTTTCCTCAATTCAGCGACGCATTCTCCCATTCTGAAATCTCGAGTTGTCGACTTGACTTTCTATTTCTAGCACTTTAGGGTTCCGAAATCAGAAGATTTGATCTCATGCTTGGTTTCCCCTGTTTAAGTCTCAAACAGTTACAACTTTCCTCTTCTTCTCTGTCACTGTGATTATTGAGCCTTGAACTCAAATCCTTCAAAGCTTTTGAATTTGCACTGTAAGTCTGTATTTTTCATTCTCTAACATACTATCTTTGTTGTTAAATTTGGCGTTTCTTTTCTTATTCTTCATTTTTTTCGCAGATTTTTTTTTGGTTCCTGAAAACAAAAGGAAAGAGAAAGGGGATGTTGTCGGCCTTGTAGATACAGGTTTGTCAAGTTCCTTTTTTTATATGAGTTTGTTCTCTTACTTCGAATAAGATATGGCTTGTGCAGATGTTCCTTATTTGCTTCTGATACGATGGCTTTTTGTTTGTTTATTTTCTTTTTTACTCAGGGTTTTGTTTTGGTTTATTTTCTGGTTCGTGGTGTTGCTGCCGTCCAAATGGATTGTCCAAATTGAAAGTTGTGATTTAGAACATGTCAAGTAAGAAAGAAGAAAAAGCTGAGGCCGCTGCTGAAAGGATCAAGGCTGCAGCCTTGACTGCTGCAAAAGGTCTTAGTCGAGCTCAGGCTGAAAGGGCGGCAGCTGCTGCTGCCCGCAATGTTAATGCTTATGGGCAGAAGGAAGAAGGACCCAGCAGATGGCAGGAGAAAAGGGAAGCCAAGAGACAGATGTATTTGATGAGTACTGAAAAGGCAGTGAGATTGGGTGAACGAAAAGACCTCAAGTCAAATGTATCTACCATTGCTGGGGCAGCTTCACAATGCCAGAAGTGTTATCAGCCTGGGCATTGGACATATGAATGCAAGAACGAACGTGTTTACATTTCGCGACCGTCTAGAACCCAGCAACTCAAAAATCCTAAACTGAAGATGAAGGTCTCAGAATCCTACGATTTGGATAATCCAGATAATATTAACAAGGAAGAGAAGAGTGAAAAGCAGTCGAAGAAAAGCAAGAGGAAGCATCGGGCAACTTCTGATTCTGGCAGTGATAGTGAGGCTTCAGTGTTTGATACTGATGATAGTGAGGCATCATCAGTTACAGGATCTGATTATTCCTCAGAGGAGTCTAGTTCAGATTACAGTTCATCTTCTGATTCAGAAGAGGAAAGGAAGAGGCTCAGAAGGAAGAAAAAGAAGCAAAAGATGGGAAGGCGGCGTAGAAGGTACAGCTCATCATCTGAATCTTCTGAGACAGATTCAGCCTCTGAATCCGATTCTGATGATAGGAGGAGCCGGAGGAAGAGCAGGAGACACAGCAGAAAGCGTTAAATTGAGGCGATGGAGCATAAAGGAGAGCGCTTGTGTATGGTTCAAGATATGTTAAGTTTCAAATTAGTTTATTGTAATTTTGGGGCTTCCTAGATGAAGGATTATCCATGTTGCCAATCTGGAGCAAAATAATCTTTGTAGATGTTTCTTTGTAACTCTTGCTTTATTTGAACTTGCACTGTACTTGGGGTTCTGTTTTTATAGATCAAAGTTTTTATTTGTTAAATTTCCATTGTATTTTTTAAAACTTTTTACTAGGAAGCTGCGATTTTGCATTGATATGGGGATAGGTCTAGGCCTGCCTATCCCTAATTGGGTTCCAATTTCTGTTTTTGCAGCAACAATATCCTGTGCCCAAAAGAGGACAAGGACCAGAAGATCCTCCTCTATGATTGCTGCAACCGCGATCACCAGGTAGCTCATTCTTCTTATGTCTCTTTGGATTTTAATTTTGATTTTTTAAAACAATATTCTGCGTTGTATGTTTTCAAAAGTCTCCAATTTCAGTGCCAAACTCACATGCCTCTATGTAATATGGACTCCCAGTTAACCTTTTGTTCCTCTATTACTCAGTACTTACTGCTACACTTGCCCTAATGCATCGTAATCTCATTTATGCAAATAGGATTAACATATGAAGCTTTTTTCGTAACTGTGTCCCATTCTGTTAACCACTTTTTTATTGGAGAGTTCCCATTAGCTCTTACTTCTTTCTTTATGGGTCATGCTAAAAATTTGTACATGGCAGAAGAATTTGATTATTCAGAACTTCTTCTCTTATGGAGTTACTTTCTAGAGTCTAGCTTGAGTCTTCGGGTTGTTCTGTGCTCTAATCACTTTACTGTACTGTAGTGTTTTATCATTTCTGATTAAAGTTCCCTCCGGAGTTCCTCCTTTGTTTTATGTAATTATTTACTTAAGCTCAAGGCACCCATGGGTGGTCTAAAGAAGAATAGAAACCACTATGTCGAATGTGGTGATGCTGGAAACCGTGAAGATTACATCAAAGAGCTCATCAGGAGGATGAATTAGGTTTATGCAAGATATTGATATTTTTGTTTTTGAGATTGAGGTGTTTACTTTCTTTTATCTTGTCAATCAATTTTATCAGACCTTTGGTTCCCCTATTTCATTGTTAAATTTAAGTGGTCGTATCTTTACAAACGTGATTTTGTTTTATTTTTCTTACCCGGAAATGTTGTGGAATGCGATTTTCAAAGCACTGGATTCTCAATACTAGTCATTTGCCTGCCTTTTGGAATGGTGGTATTGGCATTGTGCAAAGTATATATACATGACATTGGAGTACGCATCTGGTATTCCCATGGGTGCCTTTGGGAATGAAAAAAATCGTACTTTGGCCTAAAGCTGAGGTTAGATTTACGATTCTCCATGTTTTGTTGAGATTGTGTAATACTTGTGCAGCCGTGTGTGGTATGTTGTTGACAATAACTGTGGTGAGAGAGCTCTATGTGGTACTTGGCATTGTGTAGTGTTGTGTGTTTTTAGGATCTATTGTGTCTTAAACTTTATATTCCATCTCTCTCTGTCGTCTGCCTTCACAACCACGGGGCCTAGAAAAACTGATCTGTTCTAGGCGTAGCAGCTCTAGCTAAGGTCATACATGAAACTAAACCACAGAAATGGCAGGGTTTTCATGTAAGAATTATAAGAAGCATCCTAGTTTTGCAATTGAAACTTTAGCTTAGCAAGGCCGTCAGCAAGCAAGTTGCTTTTCCTGTAAAGTAATTTTGTCTCAAAACCACACCCTTGGGCTGTTCCAACACAATCTTGCAGCCTCTTATGAGGGACAAGGATTTCGATGCTCTTTTAAGTTGAAACCAATTTAAAGGGAGAACCCATTTTAAGCACGTCGACGCTTCTTGTAGCTTGTTGAGCTTAAAATGTCACAGAATTGTACTTATCTTGTAGCTTTAGATAAATTTTACTTTCTAGTTTGTTAAAATGAAAGAGAACCGAACATTTTTCTACAAGCGATACTATAAACTATTCTAATGTACAAGTAGGGAGATTGAGCTCAGGTGTAAGAAATTGGATATATAATCTTGGGTAACTAGCCTAATCCACATTTCCACATATATATATATATATATATATATGGTGGATCCGTGGCGCCATATTTTTGACACAAGTTTTTGACCATTAGATTAACACAATATAAATGGTTAAGATTAAATCTCACTACTATTTATTATTATCTTTTTAATAATACTTTTTGCCTAAAATTACTATTGTTTTAATAGACTAATTATGAATTGCACAGTTCCGTGATTCTCTCTGTATATCTTCTTCATGCCCATCGTTCTCTATATTTCTATCCCTCTTCCTCCACGGCCACCATTGACTACATCAATCAAGAATACCAGCAACCTATGTTGCACGGACACTTCAAAATGCTGGAGTGTCGGAGTGTCGGACACGCCGACACGCCGATACGGCTCCAACACACCCCCGACACGCCTTGGACACGGTCAACAGTTGGGACACGGTCAAGACACGGTTTCGACACTGTCAAGACAAGGCAGAGACCAGTTTGAAATTTTGAAAATAAAATCTGGGGTCTAAATGTGATTTTTGAAACTTTGGTGGACTAATTTGAAATATGTTTAAAAAGATGAGCTAAAAGTGGAAAAAGACTTTTAAAAACCTAAATCTCACATTTTCTGCTGCCAAATTTCATTTCCTCCGTCACCGTTCTTCTCCTCCCCTTCTCCTGATTTTGCACAAGGTAAGTCTCTTTGCAATTTTTTTTTCTCTGTTTTCAAATGCATTTATTTATGTTCTCTATTTTCTTTTCTTATTTCCCTCCACAGCAGTAGAAGAATTGGACTTGGTGGTGAGGTGACAATTCTTTCTTTTGTTTTTTTTTTTAAGAGAAACACAACAAATAATAAAAAGAAATCGTGGCCAAACTCAGGTTAGGCTTTACAATTTTTTTATTTTGTTTCTCTGTTTTGATGTGTTTTTTGTGTGGGTATCTTTGTATGATTGTATCTGTATTTGTTTTTTTATTTTTAATAAGTCTTGTTACTTAGTTGTTGAGTATATTTGAATTTGGTTTATTAATTGGGTATTAGACATAATGAATGTGAACCATGCTGAATTTTTTTATAGGGAAAGATGAATGTGAATCACTTGATGAACCGGAATTAGATGGCGTGTTGTTTTCTAATAACAACAACAATGAAGATATAGATGCTTGAAGAAGATTGAGAGTTAGATAATTTATGTTTTATTTTTGTGGTGTATTAATTATTATGTATGGATGATGAACATGAATTATTTGTTTTGTTTTGTTTTATGGAATTACGTGACATTGAAGTATTGAGAATAAATTATTATTTTAATTATCGTGTCCTAGCCGTACCCGTGTCTTAATTTTTTGAGATTTTCTGTGTCACCGTGTCGTGTCCCCGTACTAATGTCCGTGCAACATAGCCAGCAACAATCAACAACCACCATCTATAAATTTAAAAAAATCTCTTCCCGTCCTTCATTAGGCGAACAAGCATAACCCAATTCCTCCGAGGCTCATCAAGATCATATCTTCAGTGCCTCAAAGTTCATCAAATTATTCAAAGTGAAAGCTTGAACAACATGTTCAATGGATTAGTTGAACCAACCCATGCAGATTATTCTCAAGCAATTATCTCACATCTTACCACTCATTATACAGTTTTACCAAGCCTCAATGATGAGACAAGTAATTAACTAAAGAATTAGGAATTTTCCTATGAGTTTTAATTATTAATTCAAGTTTTTTTTTAACAAACCTCTTTCATTTTAAGAAAGAAAACCATAACAACAGGAGACATAAACCAAAACAGAGCAGCGAAAAAAAAATCCAGTTGACTTATGGCCCTTGTTCCTTCTTCAGTTTCTTAGAGGGTATGGTAGCCCATCCACATGAGTTAGGACTAATGAGGGTCGGTCCACCTAGACCTCTTCGTGCATCATCCTCTTCGCCCAAGATGCCATAGCATCTAATGGAGATTTTAGGTTGTACATTTGATAGATACCCAAGGATGGGCATGGAGGAAGAGAGATGTGGCGATTTACATGGAGAAAGAGAGAGAAAGTTTTGGGACCTGTGCTGTGCCTATCCTGTTGTTCCTCAAAAGAGGTGTTTTAAAATTTATAAACTCGCAAGCGCACGAATCGAATATAGTATAAGCGTGTAAGAGCGAGATCGTACCCAAGGCACGAACCAACACATTTTAGAGACAAAAGTCAATTTCAATCACAGTAACCTCATTATTTCAATTATTATCAAAATTCAATGCAAATAACTAACCAAGGCATATATATAATTTCTCTTTTTTTTTTTTTTTTTTGGAATGTGACTGTGCAATGTTTAGTTCCATTAAGCTTTCTAATTAACCCATGTAGCGAGATTTAGGCCAACGACTCTCAAACCAAAGGTTTTAAGGCATTAGGTGTAGAAACACCCCTAAGGGCTTATTAACTCGAGTTAAAAAGGCTACAGAACTAAACTAGTCACAAAATGTATTTACCCTAAAACTTTACCGTTTGACGCGAACACTCGCTGCTGTTTAGGCAAGAGGCCCGGTTACTAAGTAAAACTCTGGATAAATTGACATTATTATTATTATTATTATTATTATTATTATTTTATTTTATTTATTTTTTTATGCCAAAGTCAATTAAGAGCAATGTCATCTAACTCTGCTAAAAACAACAAAGTTAACTATAATTGATATTTTCTTTCATTCTCACTAAAGTGTTGATGTGCATGTGAGAGTTCAAAGTATAACTCATGAATTATCTACTAAATAGAAATAAGTGAAAAAACTAAAATTATGGGTTTAAAATTTAATCATATGTTTCCAATCGTAAAAATCATTCATGAGTGTTAAATCTGATTTGATGATAGTAAGCATAAAAATCTAGAGATAACACCATTTTTTTTTTTGAAATAAAATAAAAATAAAAAGAAAACTACCCTAAAAATTTAAAAACAAAACTTCTAGACCTTACCCCCAAACCTAAACCAAACATTGTCCTCAATGTTGAAGAATTGAGGCATCAACAATTAAATAAAACAAAATCAAACGAAACAAAACCAATTAAAACTACAATTTAGTTGCAAAAACAAAACAAAATCAAACGGAACAAACCAAAACCAAATACAACAGTAAGCCCTAACAACAGTTCTACGCACGCATAAATCCAGCCCATGAGAACGTTCAAATCAATTGAAAAACCCAACCCAAACGAAAGCCCAAACACTTCTTTTATTTATGATTTTTATTTATTATTATTAAAAATTAAAGAAAACAAAGAAGTGTTGTCAGAAGCGCAAGGAACAATATTTCTGAAAAGAGAGAAGGGGGTCGGATGTTCGTTTCCTGATAGGTCACGGGCCAAAAGAGGTGAGAGACGTGTCAGCGTGCAGAGGCCGCTTTCACATCCCCCAAGCCAGAATTATTGGCTTCGTAGGAAGGCGCGACGACTTTTTGTTTCTTGAAAGCGCTGAAAGGCAGAAATACAATTAAAAGGGTTAGGGGACGGGTGTGGCAGATGGAGATAAGCCATAGGGGAGCGCGAAACTCAGAAGCGCAACGGCTAGGGTTTAGAAAAAATTAAGTCTATTAAAGGCAAAGAAAAACATGAAAAACACAAACTCCTAAACACACAAAAGAGAAAAGAAAGAAGAAAAGAGAGTGAAAAATCAAAATGGCCTCTTCCTATCCATTTTCGTTGGATCTTAACTTAGCTCCACCGACTCAGAACTCGGGGCCAAAGCAGTGGCACCAATATGGATGCCCTATTTTGCCTCCGCACGGGGCCTGTAACAGGTAAATGACTCAATACTCCTGGACAACGATGTTGCCAGTGGAGTTGCGAGAAATCTAGTGACTCCTAAAGATATACGTGTGCTGGGCACAAGGGAGGACAATCGGGTCGTGAGCGACGCCATGGCACTAAGCGTGCAGAGTACAACATGTGTCGCAAGTTTGGGTCATCGCCTACTTGCGAAGTCCCATGAGATAGAGGTGCTGAAAGGTCAATTGGCGGCGGAGCGAAGTATGGTTGAAGATTGTCAGAGTGTTATAAAAAGCTTGAAAAGGGAGAGGTCAAGGATAGTGGAGGTGAATCGACACCAGCTAGAAGTATTGCGGGACGAGAATAAAAATCTATCAAAGATGGTAGAGTTGTACTCTCGAGACATGCGAAAGCAACTGGAGGACCTAGACCGACCGAGGAAACGCAAGCAACCAGATCGCGAGAGTAGTTATGCTGAAGCGAAGATTGCGATCTTTGGGAGCTCAAGTGATGAGCCCCAAGAGGCTGTGGGTGAAGACCCTGGAGAGGAAATCCAGAGGGCCAAACTCAAAGCTCCTATGGTCGAGACACCAAGCACTGTGAAAAAATAATTTCTAATGTATTATTGGTGTGCCTGCTTGTTTCGCCATTTCCCTTGTATTTTTCATTTTCATTTTGTTTCACTCTTTTTTTTTCGGAAATAAAAGAAATTAAGTTGCAAAAGAAAAAGTAAGCACACTTCCCAAACTTTGAAATAAAACAAAGATGACAGCCGAAAGGGAAAACACACTTTCCAAACTTAAAATAAAACAAAGCAAAACACAAAGCACCAGAAAATGAAAATAACGGGCAAAAACATAAAACACCAGAAAACACGGAGGTAAAAAGAAAAGTAAAGTGAAAGTAGAAATGCTCCCTTCTAAATGCATGCGTCCGCAAAATCCTCGTGAAGCGTAGGGATCCGAGAAAAAAGGGCAACGGCTGGATAGCAATCTGGAGATCCGAAGTGGATGTCGGCTCCCTCATTAGTAGATGTCTATTTAAACCGTGCATTGGTTAAGTGTTGGAGTACCCTTCATTTCTTCCTGCAAACTCAAGAAAAACCATCAAATAATTCAGAAACGAAGCAATGGCATCCTCATGCGCTCACCTTGATGATCTCAACCTGGAATTGTCCCTTGCACCTCCGAATGCGCGAGATAAGGGCTCCTCCAAAACCCTGTCTTCCCAAACTCTACATATCATCATGGCACGGCCTCAAACTTTGCTGAGGCAATACCGAACTTTGCTGAGGCAAGGCCGAGAGGGCGGGTGCTCCTGGGAGGCATGATTGGCAGCAAGCTCACACCGGCAGATCATTGGCATATAGCACACATGTCTGACAAGGTGGCAGTGGATGAGTCCCACACTTATACCGCGCTCCAAGCGGTCTCGACCACAAATCTGGGCTTGCGCTTCCTGGCGAGAACACGGGAGTGTTCAGCATTGAGTGAGGAGGTGGCCTCCTTGAAAGCTCTGGTGGCGGACTCCAGAAACGGCTATACTTGGCCAACCAGAATGTAGAAGCACTGGAGAAGAGAAATAATGATCATGTCGAACTTTTGCAGGTTCTACAAGTAAGAGCAAGTAGAGGCAATTAGCATGATGCCTCAGGTTGCTCAAAATCTGGAAACAAACATGTGATTGAGAATTTTATGTATGCATTTTCACATTTGTGTATGTAATCACATGTTTATGAAATGAATAAGTATTTTGAGCCAAATTTCCGTGTGTGCAATCATTAAGCAATCTACTTCTCAAACTTAACAACAAATTAAATACATAAACAAGTAAAAGAAAGAAAGAATTACAGTAATAAAAGCAAAGCGAAACAAGAAATTCGGAATAAAAGCATAGCAAATATATGAAATAAGAGGGTAAATGAAATAGAAAGATAATACCTGAAAAATATGTGTGCCAATCCCTTTGGTATTTATCCATTGCAGAATAAAAGACAATAAATATATATAAAAAAATCCAAGCAAAAATAAATAAAGACCAAAATGAATTAAAACACACAAAAAGAAAACTAAAATTTATACAACACGCAGAATAATCAGTCGTGATAAACAGGTTTATCAAGAAATATCCCCTCTACTTCTGGGGATTTCAACTCAAAAAATGGTTTCAGTCTTTGACCATTCACTTTGAATATGTCTCCATTTTTGGGATTTTCAATCTCAATAGCTCCATGAGGGTAAACAGTACGAACAATGAAAGGGCCCGACCAACGAGATTTTAGTTTACCAGGGAAAAGATGCAAACGAGAATTATACAGAAGGACTTTCTGACCATTCTCAAACATTTTTCGCAAAATTTGTTTGTCATGAAACACCTTCATCCGGGCTTTATATGATTTAGCACAATCATATGCATCATTTCGAATTTCTTCTAATTCATTGAGTTGGAGTTTTCTTTGAATTCCTGCTTTATCTAGAGAAAAATTAAGTTGCTTCACAGCCCAGGAGGCTCGATGCTCTAACTCAACAGGTAAATGACATGCCTTTCCATACACAAGTCTGTATGGGGACATTCCTATGGGAGTTTTGAATGATGTACGGTAAGCCCACAAAGCATCAGTGAGTCTTAAAGACCAATCTTTCCTACTAGGATTAACTGTCTTTTCTAAAATATGCTTGATCTCCCTATTTGACACTTCAACTTGACCACTCGTTTGGGGGTGATAGGGAGTTGCAACTCGATGTGTAATATCATATTGTTTCATTAATTGCTCAAATGGCCTATTACAGAAATGTTTACCTCCATCACTAATAATAGCACGAGGTGAACCAAAACGAGAAAATATATTCTCTTTCAAGAAACGGACCACAACCTTATGATCATTTGTTTTGCATGCAACTGCCTCAATCCATTTAGACACATAATCAACTCCAACAAGAATGTACAAATTACCGAAAGAGTTAGGAAATGGTCCCATAAAGTCAATACCCCAAACATCAAATACATCAACAATGAGGATAGGGTTCAATGGCATCATGTTTCTTCTAGAAAAACTCCCTAATTGTTGACAACGCTGACAAGCTTTGCAATATGAATAAGCATCACGAAAAAGAGAAGGCCAGTAAAATCCACATTGTAGGATCTTAGCGGCAGTTTTCTTGGCACTAAAGTGACCTCCACAAGCTTGGTCATGACAAAAGGATAGGATATTGGTCTGATCATATTCTGGAATGCATCTCCTTATGATCTGATCGGGGCAATACTTAAATAAATAAGGATCATCCCAGAAGAAATGTTTGACCATGGCTAAAAACTTTGATTTATCTTGTTTTGACCAATGAGAGGGCATCTCACTAGTAACAAGATAATTTACAATATCAGCAAACCAAGGAATGGATGAGACATGCATAAGCTGCTCGTCAGGAAATGTTTCAGTGATTGGAATGGAATCCTCACTAGACTCAACAATTAGTCTAGACAAGTGGTCTGCTACAACATTCTCAGAACCTTTTTTATCCCGAATTTCAATGTCAAATTCTTGAAGCAAAAGAACCCAACGGATAAGACGAGGTTTAGCATCCTTTTTAGACAAAAGGTACTTCAGCGCTGCATGGTCTGAGTAGATAATGACTTTAGATCCTAAAAGATAAGATCTAAACTTGTCTAAGGCAAAGACAACTGCTAGCAGTTCTTTCTGAGTGGTAGAATAATTGAGTTGGGTATCAGAAAGAGTTCTACTAGAGTAGTAAATGACATGGGGAAGCTTGGAAATTCGTTGTCCCAAGACAGCACCTATCGCATAATCAGAAGCATCACACATGATTTCGAAAGGAACACTCCAATCTGGAGGACGAATGATAGGTGCAGAAGTCAAAAGTGCCTTGAGTTTTTCAAAAGCATGGTTGCAATCATCACTGAAGACAAAAGCAGAATCTTTGGCAAGCAAGCTACACAAAGGACGAGAGATTTTGCTAAAATCTTTGATGAACCTACGGTAAAATCCAGCATGGCCTAGGAATGATCTAATTTCTCTCACTGTTCGTGGAGGTGGAAGATTTGAAATCAAATCTACCTTGGCTTTGTCAACTTCTATACCATCAGAAGAAATTACATGTCCTAGCACTATCCCTTTTTTCACCATGAAATGACATTTCTCCCAGTTAAGCACAAGATTCTTCTCTTTGCAACGAATTAATACCAGAGAAAGATGGTGCAAACATTCATCAAACGATGATCCATATACTGAAAAATCGTCCATGAAAACCTCTAAGAATCGTTCTACCATATCAGAGAATATAGAGACCATACACCGCTGAAATGTAGCAGGTGCATTGCACAACCCAAAGGGCATGCGTCTCTAGGCAAATGTTCCAAAAGGGCATGTGAATGTGGTTTTTTCTTGATCCTCAGGTGCAATAGGAATTTGGTTATAACCAGAATAACCATCCAAGAAACAGGTAATATGCATGACCTGCTAACCTCTCCAACATCTGGTCAATGAAAGGTAGAGGAAAATGGTCTTTCCTAGTGACAGAATTCAACTTTCGATAGTCGATGCATACACGCCATCCAGTTCGGACTCGTGTAGGAATGAGCTCATTTTTCTCATTTTTGACAACTGTGATACCAGACTTTTTTGGCACTACTTGCACAGGACTCACCCACTTACTGCAAGAAATTGGGTATATCACCCCAACATCTAAAAGCTTTAATATTTCATCTCTAACAACATCCTTCATGGAAGGATTCAACCGCCTTTGTGGTTCTCGGGAATTTTTGGCATTGTCCTCCAGATGAATCCTATGCATGACAATAGAAGGAGCAATACCCTTAATGTCAGCAATAGACCACCCTATGGCTTCCTTATTTTCTTTAAGCATTTTGACAAGTTTACCTTCCTGTTTGTTATTAAGGTCCGAAGCTATGATTACAGGCAAGGTTTCAGAAGACTCTAAGAACACATACTTGAGAGTATCAGGTAATGGCTTTAAGTCCAGCTTAGGGGGCTCTATGATGGAAGGAAGTGGGGGTGACGTGGAAAGAGGAAGAGGTTCAACCTTAAGTTTCCAAGTGGGCGTTTCAATATACGGAACAGAATCTAACAATGCATTGACTTCATCAAAAGATTTTTCGAAATCAAAGTTAGCCCCAAAATGAGCTAAGCATGCTTCTAATGGGTCCTTAATGCTAGAGTAATGAAAAGAATCTTCCACCATAGTATCAATCAAGTTGATCTCACCAATCTCTTCATCATCTAATGGTTGCTTGCTGATGTTGAAAATATTAAACTCAACAGTCATGTTGCCAAATGAGATATTCATGAGTCCATTCCTACAATTAATATTTGCATTACATGTGGCAAGGAATGGACGGCCTAAGATGACTGGAATTTGTTTTTGTCCTGAAGGAACAAGTTGTGTATCTAGGACAATGAAATCTACAGGAAAGTAGAATTTATCAACCTTGATCAAAACATCTTCAACAATGCCTCTAGGGATTTTCAGATACTGTCAGCTAAAAGAGAGATACCCGAGTTGGTTTAATCTCTCCTAAGCCTAATTGCTTATATATTGAGTATGGCAATAAATTCACACTTGCCCCTAAGTCTAACAAAGCTGTTTCAATATGGTGATCACCTATCATGCAAGCAATGGTAGGACAACGGGGTCCTTGTACTTGATAGGAATCCTATTCTCAATGATGGAATTGATATGCTCAGTTAGAAAGGCTTTCTTTGGAACATTTGTCTTCCTCTTAAATGTACAAAGATCTTTTAAGAACTTAGCATAGGAAGGAATTTGATTGATTGCATCTAGGAATGGGATGTTGATTTGAACTTGCTTAAACACCTCTAGGATATCACCAAATTGTGCTCTCTTCTTTGAATTTGCTAACCGGTGAGGAAATGGAGCTTTTGGAATGAAATTCCAAGGAGGATCAGATGGAGTTGATGATAATGCATGAGGATGACTCTCATTAGACTTTTGTGTTTCTACATCTTTTAACTCATTCTTATCCTTCAAGTGTGGCTCTAAATCCCGATTATCAATTTGTTTCCCAGATCTAAGAGTGGTGACGGACTGAACATGTTCATTAGAATTTGGAGAACTTGATGGGTTATTAATCACAAATTGACCCTTCGGATTCGGAATAGGCTGGCTAGGAAACTTACCCTTTTCTCTCTCTCCCACAACAGTTGCTAACTGGCCCATTTGTTGTTCTAACTTCGAAATGGCTTGAGTATTTTGTTGGGTGGAAGCTTTGACATTATTAATAGCCTGACCAGTTAATTGCATGAACTTTTGGATTGAATCCTCCAAAGAAGATGATTGTTGTTGCTGTGTCGCAACAAACTGTGGAGTGGGCTGAGGGGACAGGAGGTTGACGAAACTGATTATTTTGAGATGGGTTTCCTCCAGAATTTTGAGGTTGATTTGACCTCCAAGAGAAATTTGGGTGATTCCTCCAATTTGGGTTGTATGTTTCAGAAAATGGACTAGGAAACTGGTTCCTATAATAATTGAGTGCATTTGCCTGTTCATTGTTCTCAGCATAACCATGACTAGAAGGACATGTTTGTTCTGAATGCGTTGGGCTACAACACATAGAGCAAATCTCAGTGTGGATTTTGTTGACAGAGTTCATGTTTTGGCTCAATGCTATAGCCTCAACTTTACGGGTCAAACTCTCTATTTTAATCTCGAGATCAGAATCGCTTCTGACTTCATACATCCCTCCTTTCCTAGGTTCCCTAATTTCCTTATCAGGGGTGTTGGAAAAATCCCATTGTTGAGAATTCACGGATAAGTTCTCAAGGAATTCATAAGCTGCAGCTTCCCTAAGTTGTAAGAAAGCTCCTTTATTCATAGATTCAATCATATTGCGACTAGTTGAGTTAGCCCATTGTAGAAGGATTGAACCAAACGCCATTTTTCAAAACCATGGTGGGGGCATTTAAGAATAAGGTCTTTGAACCTTTCCCAACTTTCGTAAAATTGTTCGCTTTCCTTTTGTCTAAACTCAGAAATTTCTCTCCTAAGCCCATTGGTTTTAGACATGGGGAAAAATTTTGCCAATAATTTTTGTACAAGTTGGTCCCAAGAAGTTATGGAACCAGGAAGGAAGGGAATTGAGCCATGACTTGGCCTTATCTTTCAAAGAGAATGGGAAGAGACGGAGTCGGACACTTTCATCAGAAAAGTTCTGAAATTTGAATGTTGAACAAATTTCAAGAAAATCTTTGACATGCAGGTAAGGATCCTCTCGGTCTAAACCATGGAAATTGGGCAAAAGTTGAATGACTTGAGTTCTCAACTCAAAGCTGGTTGCATTGGTGTTAGGTAACACTATGCAAGATGGGGAATTAGTGGTGACAGGAGCAAAGCACTCCAACAGAGTTCTTTCTGGCTCAATTGTTGCCATTTCAAACAGAGGGTTGGTTATCACAATCCTAGGTTTTCGTTCTTCCCTAAGCGTCCTTTCAATTTCTGGGTCGAAAGGCTCTAAGTCTAAATTTTGAGAACGACGACCAAACATAAAATAAACAAGAAAATACAAAAATAAACACACAAATAAATAAGCAAAAATTAAAATATACAAGAAAATACAAAAATGACCACACAAATAAGCAAAAATTATAGGTTTTTTTATTTTATTTTTTATTTTAAAGCTCTAAACAAATCCTTCTCTTAAGAGCAAACTTAAGGATGACTAGTGAAAGGCTTCCAAAAATCACAGCCAGGTCTTTTCCGGGAAGGGTGGAGGGGTCACAATGGTCCCACTTAAAACCCAGTCCTTCTTAAACACCGAAGGTGCCTCTTTAAAGAACTTTCCTAGACACTGTAATGTTTAGAAGTTATTCACTGAAGTTACCACAAGTTAACGTCTTTCAAGAAGGGCCTATAAATTTTAAATTTACTAATTATTTATATGCGAGAAAAACAATATAAAAATAAAACAAAAAGAAAATTCAAGCAAGAAATTAAAAGAAGGGTTAGAATTTTCTTACCAGGTGTCCAAGACGCACCTTTAATTTCACTCCTCCAATAAAATCTTATGATACCTGTAAAAACAAGCACACAAATAAGTTCAAGCAATAGAAACAAGCACACAAATTGACATAAAGAAAAAAGAAATGAACTTTCTTAAAATAAAATATGAAACTTCTTCCAAGTCCAAAGCTGCACCAAAAGAAGCTTTGATGATACAACTGAAACAAAGAAATGAAAAATTAATACAGAATGATATTACAATAAAAACAAGAGAATTGACAAAATCTAAATATTTTTTTTTATTATATATTTTATAATTTCGTTTTTTTTTAAGTTTTATATATATTACAAAACTAAATTATAACTAGTGGAAGAATTTAATTAACCAAAATTTGATTAGTTTTCCGTTGCAATCCCCGGCAACGGCGCCAAAACTTGTTGTTCCTCAAAAGAGGTGTTTTAAAATTTATAAACTCGCAAGCGCACGAATCGAATATAGTATAAGCGTGTAAGAGCGAGATCGTACCCAAGGGATTGCGTGTAAAGATAGAAAACCAATTATACCCAAGTTAATTTCATTTCCAACCTAGTTGATTCAAATGGTGATTTGTTTGTTGATAAAGAAAATTTAATAAAGCATGAAACAAATATGGAAATGACAATAAACTGAAATTAAGATTTAAATTTATAAGAAAAATAACTAAGGTATTAGAATCCACACCATTATTCCATAAGATCCTAATTAATTATCTTTCAATTCCCACGGAGTAGCAATCTAGAAATCAATCTAATGCTTTCTCAAGATTTATCAATTAAGCTTGTAATTTAGATCATAAGTAAATTTTCCTTCCCTTCATAAGTACAAATTCTAAGCATAAAATGTAAACAAAATTATTTAACTACAAAGGATCAAAGTTTCCTAAGCATCCTATGTGAAAAAGTTTATTTGAATAACAAAATATCAAAGAAATTTGTAAACTAGAAATATAAACCAAGGATGAATTAATAGATTAATCCAAACTCTTAACTACCACAAATACATGTTATATGTCACAATACATGATAGAAGTGGTGAAAAGAAGATTAATCTATTAATCATGTGAAGTGAAAATTATAATCATTGAACACCACAATATTTGAGAATTGAAGATAAAAACTAGAATTGTATTTAATAATGGTGTTTCATCCAACCTTAGTTAAGTAATTTAGCTAGACATAATTAATAATTAAAACAAAACAAAGAAACTAAAATACATGAATTAAATGAGAACTAAGAAAGGTGAAGAACAATTTTAAGAGAGTTATTAGCTCTCGGTTCTTTCCTTTCCATCCTTGTTCTCTTTCTTTCTCACTTTCTCTCTCTCTTTCTCTTCCTTTCTTTCTTTCCTTCTCTTTCCCTTGTGTCTCCTCTGAATTTCTGATCTCCTACCCTCTTGAGTTGTTGCCTATTTATAGAAGCATGAAGTCCCTTTCATTCCAGCTACATGTGCAAGCTGTCATCTAGAACCTGTCTTGGTGTGTGACAGCCTGTGGATTGAGTTTTTATCCAATTGCTCCAATTTTTGGATATGTGTTAGTCGACATCTTAATGAACAAATTTCATGAAGGATATTTATTCATTTGAGCATGGGAGAATTCGGTTTTCAGGCCTGCAAATGGACTGTACAGCATGAGCTGTAAAAGGCAAAGTTCTAGAACCTGTCTTGGTGTGTGACAGCCTGTGGATTGAGTTTTTATCCAATTGCTCCAATTTTTGGATATGTCTTAGTAGACATCTTAATGAACAAATTTCATGAAGGATATTTATTCATTTGAGCATGGGAGAGTTCGGTTTTCAGGTCTGCAAATGGACTGTACAGCATGAGCTGTAAAAGGCAAAGTCATCAAATCCAACTTGAGTTCTTCTCTATTTTTGCAACACATTGCCTATTTCTCCTCCTTCTCATGCCATTGGTGGAAGACAATTAATATCTACAAACAACCACTCATTAAATACAAAAACAAAGATTGGAAATAACCAATACAAATACTTTAATAGATTTACATAATACAAAAGAAAATACTAACAAATATAAATTTAAGGATAAAACTTGTATTAATTTTGTGCTCATCATATCCCATTCGTGTCGCCTCCTTGCTCTTTGCCCTACAGAGGAGACACGTTGTGTTAACACCTATACCTGCACTGGATTTATCTCAAGCCCACCGGCCACGTGTATACTCCTTTTCTTTTCTGTTCTTTTCTTTTATAAGAAGCCTCATGGATTGAAAACTATGTACACATCCAACCCAATAGACATATACAATAAACCCTGATACTTTATACAAAGACGGAGGCAATATGGAGGCTCACAAAGAGAGAAGAGAGCAGATGATGGAGGAAGAGTCAAAGAGAAAAGAAGAAGGAAAGAAGAATGGTGCTGCTGGGTCCGCAGAAAGCTTGTGCAAGAAGAAAGCCAATGACGGATTTGACCCAGCGGCCAAAGCAATCATTGAAGAATGCATAATCAGCCATGAGGGTGAAGAGGGTGGTGGAGGAGCTAAAAACCCTGATGATGTTCTTGCCTTTTCCAGATCTGTTCACAAAATTGACTCTTCACTGGAGTGAGTGATCAGTGAGCGTGACAAGTTTGCATTTGAAGTCCGAGTTTCCTCCACTAATATTATTGGTATAAAAAGTAAACAAATTAAATTAAAAAACCCTCCATATTTAAATAGTGGACATGTTTTATGGGTTCTGCAATCCAACAACTCCAATGCTAAAATATTTTTTTCAAACTCAAATACAGATGCTAAAAATAACTTCTTCCCAACTCAAATACGATTGGAGTTATGGTACATTTGTAAGCGAAATTGAAACCACTTACAAGCGAAATTAAAATTGAAATATGTAGAATAGAGAAAGAAGGAAAAAATTGAAATATGTAGAATAGAGAAAATCAAAACATACACGTGAGTATTCTATTATTTTAACAAAAGCGAGACTAGAAGAAGGAGAAAATCGAAACACTTTAATACAAATGAGACGACGAAACCGGAAAAGGAGAAAATCAAACATAGAACCTAGGTGAATTCAAATCCTTACGTTTATTTTTTTATTAATAAATTTAAACGGGGGTCTGAAATAATAAACATAAGTTTGATTGCAAAGACAACATTATCATTGGTTATCCAGGAAAAAAAGTAGTAATCACTTATTGAAGTAGCGAAGGTAGCAGACCCCGTGCCAGACCCCATACGTGTCATGTCCTGAAAACATCGTGAAATTCTTTTATGTATACAGTATATTCATTCCCTCGACTTTCTCCGATGGGAACAAAAAAGCATGGTTGGTTTGAAAAGACATAAACAAATTAATAATATTTGTTACAAATGAAATGGAATGCATCAATCAAAGACACAGAGGTACAAATGGGATCCAAAAGTTGTCAACCTAGAACAATTTCCTTCGAGTCATCAAATATTATACGAAGTAATGTATATCTAGACAATATATAAAAAGGAAGTTTTTCATCACATAATTGAGAGGATAAGATCAAATTCTAGGCCATACCAAATGGTCGTACTTTATATATTCCCACAGATGAATTCTTCGACAGACAGACTGTTATGGGACAAGATCACTTAATGGCTATTCTTTCTCTTTGTTTAATGAAGAAAACCCCCCACAATCCCAGGGGAGCATGAGGCATGAGATCTTAAAGTAAATCCCAAACGCGTGCATCAAACCCACAAACTACACATGAATCGTTGGTTTGGGCTTGGACTAATTACCCAAATACTAGTTACGTTCTTCTTTGTATACCTTCCCTTCAACCTTCTTCCTTCCACGTCTCATCTTGTAACGTGGTTTGCTAGCTGATTGAAACCATCTATCTTTCATGTCGCCATTTTAAAGATCATTTTGCAATAATCAATCAAATCGGGAATCGTTTACACATCTAATTGTTATCAAATAAATAGATAAACCTAGTGTTAGTATTATACGCATTAAAATCATCACAATGTTAATTGTTAAATTTCAGAGAGACGGGTCATCGGCCTACTACTAGCTACATCAATATTGTCCCTAACTTAACCACTTATCACAAAATATCTCAGTTTTAGTAGGAGTTGAACCATTTATTATATGAGACTTTCTATTTTGTTAAGTTTTCGACATGAGATTTTGTATTCTTCAACATCAATCAAATAACTAAAAGATCTTCAGCTTGGCTGATTTTTTTTCCCATGAATGATTGAACAACCTTGAAAATGAACAATCCTTCTCATCAGATGATACTGCAGGTTGGGAAGGAAAATGAAGAATGTAGATGGGATTAAAGAGAAAGGTGCCCTCCTTATTACTAAATCATATGGAAAATAAATTTAATGCAATATCCTACTCCTTAAAAAATAGAACTAGAGCATTTAGGGTTTAGGGTTTCTATCGACCCATCCTTGTGAATTCGTTATAAATTACTCAGAGTGGAAACCAAGTGAAACCAACGGAATAAAGGTATATATAAGAGAATTTATCCTCCTTGTGGACCACTAAAAAACTAACTACTTATAATGAACACTTACTTACGACAGGCCAAAAAGGCTTCTCGCCCTTTACCCCAATTCATGATTTGTACTTTGATCCGTTATTCAATTCCACCAAAAGTTGCTGCTCACTTATTCCTTCATTAGCTTCTTTTTGAAGGGAAATTTTCTCTTCGGTTTGAGAAGCTAAAGTAACTGGTATGTAAGCATGACCTTAGACAAGGCAAATGTTTTTGGTTATAACAATATTATTGTTGAAGGTGATTCTCAAGTTCTAATGATAAAAAGATCCTCGGCGGAGAATTTTTCTCTCAAGTTCGTCATGTTTATCGTGAAACAAATTTTGTAGCAGATGAGTTAGCAAAGGTATCATCGACCAAAAATGTAAATCTGGATGTCTAAATTGGCTTGTTACTATTTGTTGGAATAATTGCTCTGATTATGCTCACCTATATTACCGTTGGACCAAGGCTCTCAACTGTACCACTATATTGGAATTGGAACAGTCTTCTTGGGACTGCATACTAAGAGAGTTGTTTGCTCTTATTCATCATAAGAATTACAAGAGGTTCAGTAATATAGGTGAGCATTAATCAGAGCAATTATTCCAACACTATTGCACTCAAAGTCTTGTATGAAAGAAGGAATATCGAGAATTAAAATCTTCACTAATTCTAGAAAAGCTACCAAAACACTTGGGTTGACGTTTCCCATTTATTATATATAGTCTTTGTTGCACGACGATATGCAGAACCATGTGACCACCACCAGCATGTGCTGAGCAGTGTAGTTATTTATCATCCAGAAATTCAATTGGAAGTCATAATTAAGAAGGGAAGTGGCCATGGCTGCGGTCCAAGCTTTCGCTTTCATATACCATTTTTATTATGGAGCACCTTAATTTCTTCTTTAAGCAGCATTACAAACTTCTTCAATGAAATATCCACCACTTCACTGTCAGTTGAGATAATATTTCACATTTTTTAGTTATTTTTTTAAAGGAAAATATGACGTTGCGTTCTGTGTAGGTTAAATTTTGAAATTTAGATGACATTATAAGGTTAAATTATTGTTTGTTTAAAGTTACTACAATTCATGTATGCCAAGATTTGAATAAGAAGAAAATGAAGAAAACAAGTGGATTTCAAATGACTCCTTGTATATAGTCGTTTCAAATCTATTCCAAATTTACTACATCTAGTTATTTCAAATACATACAATCTAATATTCTCTAATTTTTTTAAAAACAAACTTAATTTTGTCGTCAAATCTAAATACTTTCTTTCAAGTAGCTTCATCCAAACAAAGCCTAAATTCAAATCTCGTATATAGACGATCACTAAATACCCATAGTCTCCTTTAGTGTCCATTTTGTTGAATGGTTAGGAACCGTCCTAGTTTGGTAGTATCTTAAAATCGAAAAATAATTAGTGTTTTTATTTTTTGCCATGGAAAAATAATTAGTGTTTACTGGAAATGTAATGTAAGTCGTTTGGCCCCTTCACTCTAATGCATGCTTAAACATGGCAAACATTTAAGACCAAAAAAAAAAAAAAAAACATGGCAAACATTGAAAAATAAAGTGAAATCTCATCCACTTGTGCAGATAGACGACAAGGGTATTGTTTACATCCTGCTAAAATCATCCAATCCTAGTGGTCTGATTCGGAACCACCTCACCTCTCTGTCTGTTTGCATATATTGTTTTTAACTTTAACTTGAGCTCACACCCACCATATCTGACTTTGGCCTAAAAATGAATCAACTTATGGCTCTGTAGATAATGGAGAGGTGTGGTTCAAATCTTATCGAAGAATTACATTGTTGGCAATCAACGGTAAGAATTTCGAGCCTCTGCATTTGGGAATTGTGCATTTAATCGTATTTCACTAAATCTTAAATTATTAGATTAAACTATTCTAATAATTTAACGATCTAAAACATAACAAGTCAAATTCCTAATGCTATACCCTTAACACTGTTAATTCCAAACAAAATAAAATAATTTGCCAGTTAAAACCTCCTAACCCACAACCTTACTGGTTCGGATTTGATGACATATGCTTGTTTCTGAAAGTTTCTCCATCTTCATGAATACTACTCAAAACTTCTGTCACATGTCTTTTTCTTAATGAATATTCAGTTGGCCAACAATATGCAAATTAAAATTAAGGCCTCTCTTTCCAGCTCCTCCTAGAGAAATCTAGGCGGGCTTCTTTCCTTTACAAGTTAGTAGTCTGGACAAATCCATGATGAAAGATTTTATGCAGAAGGAAAGTTGGTGGCCGGCACAAAAAGAAAAAGAAAAAGAGTTGGTACGTGGTGGTAGAAAACCACAGTGCGGATTGTCCATTTTCACTATTCCATCCCCTGAAGAAATGATTAAATCTGGTAAAATCTAACCAGAATTCTAAAATTCATTTATGCACATTCACTAATTAGGATTAGCAAACAAAGGTATACTAATTACTAATGATTAGTGACTGACTTACCTCTAAACAAATTAAAACTTAAAGAAAAAGGAAACCACCCATCTTAATTAGATCTTCTTAAGCTCAGAATCATAATATATAAAACAACAGACCCAAAACATTTCAACCAGTAAATAATTTAATGGAAAATTCGCATTCAAATCAAGAACCATCCAACAATCATTTTTACAACAAAACCCCATGGTTCCTGAATCCCATTGTAACCCAAAAGGGCCAAAACTAAAATCCATGGAGAGAGAGAGAGAGAGAGAGAGAGAGAGAGCTTTAAGTTTCTTGGTCTCTGCTACTACTTGTATATGCTTGTGTTGTTGAACTTGTTGTTAGTAGTACAAGACCAAGCGCCTGGCACAGAGAGTGCAGAAATACTTTCTCTTGATCTTGAAGCACATGGGCAGAAAGCAAAACTTCCACTGGGCCTCAACATCCACAGCCTGCACTTTGCCTCCACAGTGTGGGCATGATCCAGGGGCTTGCTGCCTCCCCAGCTCCTTCTCTTCCTCATCACAGACATACACCAACCACATTTTTCTCCTGAGTCTTTAGTTTCTTCTGATCTTTGTTTCTTGGGTTGGTTTTCACCAAAAGGCACAGGCTTTTCTCTGATTTGCTTTTTGATTCTGCTGAGTTGGTTCTTATGGGGCAGCTTTGTTTTGATCTGGTATGGGTTTTTTGAGAGATTGGGGTTTGGGGTTGGAGTTTTGTACAATTCATGTGAATCCAATAAAGAACTGAAGCTTGTCAGAGTACTTATAAGGTGGAAAGAGACTTGGCTTAGTTATTTTATTATTTTATTTTAGTTCAGGAAAGGGATATTCCCCACCAAGTTAAAAAACTGTATGGCTTTTACCTTTTTTCTCAAGTAAAAACTTGGGTTTTACCTTTACTTTTATACCATGGTCACATTTAGCTTGCTTTTACATTATTTATTGTTATTTTGTTGAAATTAGGGAAGAAGTAAAATTCGAATTTGGAACATCTTTTCAAGTACTGACAAATACTTATAGATCAAGAGTTAGTGGGTATGGTACGAGTTCCAATTCCCTTGTGTGTGGCACCCCCACCCTAGATTAGTTGATCGCTTTATTTATAACAAAAATACAAATCAATATATTTTTTTATTGAATTAGACCCGTTTGCTCGTTATAAAACAAAAAAAATTCTTTCTTTGCTAATTTTTTCTTGTTTACATAGTGAATTGATTACTACCCACCTAAATAAGTATGTATGTGGGTGGGGACCAGAATATATCAATCTTCAATTTGAGTTTCTTCTTTTGGTGAGTTTGGGATCGGAGGCCCCATAACAAATATAAATAAAGTCACTATTCATGACTGTAGATTGTGACATGTTTAATTAGAAAAACCAGTCCAATTAGGATTAGAATACTTACGATGTGAAGGGAGAGTTTACACAAAGTAGTCCGTGACCTAAATTAAAATAGTGTTAACGAGGTTTTTTTATAAAAATAGAATAAAGAAACAATATTTTACTTAAATTTAATCTAAAATTATAATAAAAGAGATTTGAATTTAAGTGCACGGTAAGGAGCACATTGGCTATATCCAATTTAACTAAGCATATATGTGTAATAGCGAAGATTTTGATGAAGAAACTGTAAAACTGAAACTCCCCATGACGTCAACATTGCAGATCACCTCATGGATTTCCTTCACATTCCAATAGGCGCGTCAGCACGTGCCACGTGAACGCAGAGTCTGACGGCTGAAGAAAACCCCACACGGCGTTTTGGTGTAAACGTAAGCACCGACGCAGGTTTGGAGGTGCGCGAGCGAGTGCTCTCTTGGTTGTCAGATTTGAGATTGTGCCTCTCTACTTTCAGATGGTGCAACAAAAACCATCTCTTCTTTCACAATTTTTTATTTTTGGGCAGTTCCACTTGATGGCATCACTCTTAAAAATATCTCTGGGAGCTCACTTGGTTGGTTCAACATTCTGTTTGATGTTTTAGTTTTTTTTTTTTTTAGTTTTTTTTTTTTGTCGATGAATAACAGTCGATATATCAATTTAAATTTTTTGTTTCGACCCAAATTTTCTTTAACATTTTTGATTGGCAAATCAAGCAATTGAAATTAGATCAACTACTCACCTATTTGGGCTCGTTTTGATTATGCAAGAAATCAGTTTCGAAGAGGCGTTGGGTTTAATTATTATGCAACAATTATTTTCTGATTTTGTTGAAATCAATATCAACAACACTTTTAACAAAAATTTTACCAAACGCCAAACTGTTTTCTCTTGCAGTTGATTTCTCTAACAGCAAATCTAACAACGATTATTTTCACAGGCAAGGCAATGCCAAACTGGTCAACATGTTATTGGATAGGATAATTAAAGATTTGGAATCAGATCAACTATTCTTCTAATTTATAATAATTTTAATTATGAGAGTATTTGATTACGGACTTCAACGTGAAATCCACATTATTTTGAGGGTTTGTACCTATTGTACCAAAAAAATATGTGTTTGTAGCAATTATTTTAAAGGTATTCTATTTCAATTATTTTTTTAAAATGCATATTGTGTTAATTGACTTATGTATCGTATCATATGGTATCAGCATACCCAAACTGAACCCGTGCAACATCTGTTGATATGTTTCACAAAAACTCCACCTATTATGTACCAAAAAAAATAACACAAACACACATCAGCTCAAATAGACTTTTTCATGTCATTATCAACCCATAGGGTGAGCTCTAATATGTAATATTTATCTTCTGTTATTTCTTTTACACCTATGAAGGGCTAAATTGTTTTCCTTGGCTTCTCTTTCTCCTGTGTTTTTGTTGTCAACCTTTTCTTGGGGCTAATAAGTCAGACGAGAATGCTACTGGGGTAGGCCGTTCAAAGTCATAATCATAATATATATACATATATATTAATAATTTCTCGAGCCAACCAAAAATTACGACTATAATTATTAATAAGCCTAGTTCAATGAGGATGGGCTATAGCTGTCTACGTGGAATATAATATAGGCAATTCGGCATGCTGCATGCAATGGGAGGAGAAGGTCATCTTATTCACCAAAATTTGGGACTATCTGGAGAAGGCGGTCAAGTTTTCAGTGTGCTAAGGTTCTTGGTTAATATAAGAACCTTATCATATATTATTATTATTTAATTTTAAAAAATACTTCATTAGATAAACTTCAATAACACAATCAAAAACATCGACATGAATTCTAGAGTACCAATTCCAAAATGGCAATAAACTAAGGGCTCGTTTGGTATGTCGGACTTTACTGACTAATTTCCGTCGGATAGTACTATCGTTCGGAGAGTACTGACTATTTATCAATAATATTATAAGGCGTTTGGTGCTGTTCCGGATAAATAGTCTGACTAAGTTATACTGTGTTTGGTGATGTTCCGGATAACATCATATCAAACTATTTTAAAAATAAATAAAAAATCTTTGATAATTTTAATGGAAATTGAGATTCAAATTACATGAATTTTTTTTTGGTAAGATTCATATGACAAGATACCATAAGATTCATATTTTTTTTGGAAATTAGAATAATACAACAATAAGTAGAATTCTACACATGACAAAAGGCTACAAAATACCATCCTGATTGCATATACATAAATATATGTGGTTTAACTATTAGAATTGTATTATGAATATTGATTTGCATATGTCTGTATTGGACATCAAAATTTCCATGTCCAACAAGAAGAAGGAGAAAGTAGCAGCAAAACAGAAGCAATGCAATCAAAAGAGCCAAGGCCACAAACTTGGGAATCGTAAAAAAAAAAAGGAAAGGAGAAAATTTATCAATCAAGAAAATGGTTCAAGAGGAAAACATCAGAAAGGGCCCATGGTCGCCAAAAAAAATGGTACCTAGAATTCAAGTTCATACAATTTTAATTTTGTAATTTTGCTACCTAATTGTCAGGTATGTATGTATTCAACTAAACTACCAACACTAGCACAGTTGTTTGTTTTTGGACGAAAACTAGCACTACTCTGTTTAATACCAACAATCTAAATATTCCCACAAATGTTGAATCAATATATCACATACAAAGAAAACATTCGATTAAAAAAATGTCAAAAAAGAAAAATTAATAACCTAATTTCCACAAAAATTTAATAAAAAATTGAAATATATAAAGAATAGAGAAGAAGTAAGAAGAAGCATATTGGAGAGAGTATGAAAAAGAGAGAGAGAGATAGAGAGAGAGAGATGGATACCTGGAGAAGAGTGAAGAAAATAACATGTGGAGAAGATAGCAGAGAACCCTAGGGAGAAGAAGATGAAAAGAGCGTCTGAACTTTTTTCGTAGAACGCGTGTTCTTATTCCCTAGCCGTATAATTAAGCGTGTATTATCTAATCCGGAGTGTGTGGGTTGTATTAGTTAGTCAGGTAAGGAGAGTATTAAAAGCACAACCCGTATAAAATAGCCGGGTAATTAAATAATACAAGTTGACACCAAACACCTGACATAGACTATTTACTCCTATCCAAAGTCTAATACGGTGTACCAAACGAGCCCTAACATGTTTAAATCAAAACTAACGGGAACAAAAGTTGCACTAAAACTACCACAACTAACCATAACTCCAAACAAAGCTCACAAACCCAACATAACCGAAACTCTAAATGAACCTTATCATATATATACAAATCTGAATAATTTTATTTGCTTGTATTTTTTTGTTTAACTTTATTTTGAAGTTTATCTTAATATTTGAGTTTTATTATAAAATCTTAAACTACAATAAGAAGGCTCAAGATTGAGATAGATTTGGTTGGAATTGAAAATCAAGCAATATTAAGACAAATCAATCGATCGATTTCCATATAAATGAATGCATGCATAGAACATTCTTGAGGCCAACCGTATTCGGTCATATGCAGGGTGGGGAGGGAGGGGCTAGTGGGATGATAATTTAATTTACAATAAAATGGACCGGCAATATAGAATTCAGTTGTGGTTTGAACAAGTCTATATAAAGGAGTGTTTTCAATCGTGAAAAGCAGGCTAATTGCTATTTGGGCCGAAAGGTTTTGTAATTCCAGGGAGCAAATATTTCCTTTTTATTTCTTGTTTCCTTGTCTTTAATGTGGGCGATGGAAATTTGGTCTAGAAAGAAAGGTGGGTGGTGTAAGTAAATATTTTCTTACTACGTGAAATAGGTTGAAATTCTAGGTCGATTTCTACCTTAGAGGATGAACTTTTAGCTATTTCACTATGCTGAAAATAGCTTCTGCAATAATTTTGAACGCATTCCATACTTTTAGATGCACTTGGGAGTTTGTAAGTACCAGGCTATTCACTCCACCGAACACCCTTACAACTACAACTTTAGATCCCAACTGCAGATTATTGATTGAATCAAACGAACCTATGGAGAAGGTCATTCCCAAATAACCCTAAAAAATTCTCAGAAGGCACAAATATCTGTGCGCGAAAAAGAGAGGATATTGTTGTATTAATAATTGGCACAAATTAATGTGCTAATCATCCAATTAAAAATACTCTCAAGTGTACAACTCTATTATGTACTCCAATAGATTTGTAAATATGGGATCGTTCTCACGAGGAATTGGAGGTTTATATGTAAATCTAATTTGACTACGTATAGGATACTTATTTAACACAATCACAAAGGTAGGATACAAACTGAATACTAGGAAAGAGTAAAGAAATGTGAGATAAAAATGAAACAAAAACAAGAAAACAAAATCAGCATTTTGTATCACTCCTGTATCCCCACTGTATCGCCACTTTATCATCACGAAATCACCAGTTTATTATCTCGTTTTAGGTCAGAGACAAATTTATGAACTTCCTCTGTTTTCTAGCTTCGACCTCTGTTTTGTTTTTTACCTATAACTTTCAAACCAGTAATCCAAATTTTACGTTCTTTATATGGTTGGATTCAACACGGAAATATAAAGAACCTAACAAGGACCAAATGTCGAAAAACAAATAACAAAGTGAGCAGAATTCAGTGAAAAGAACACTCAAAGTTTTAAAACTACGAATACAAAAGAGGGAGGAAGGGAGATTTGATTCAAGTGACATAATTCTAATGCTTAAATGTAACCAAACTCTAATTTTAACAAGATCAACAGAAATGTTTATCAAAGTGTGAAATTAAAATGATAACGAACACTAGTATTTTCGGAATCCACCCTAAACAATCCTACTCATGTCCATGGACACTCAAGTTATGAACTCTCGATGCATTGATGAAGATGTTCGCAATCAAGACCGGATTTAGAGGCTCAAGAGACATGATTCTCTCTAAAATAATTAAGGTGTGTGTTTAGTGCTACAATATTCGTGCTTCCCATAAAATCAATCTAGGTGTGATTCAAATTTCAGATAATGATTTTATCTGAAAATGAATTTCTAATTAATAAAAAAAAATATTAATTAAATCAATGGAGCCCAAGAGCCCCATGATGAAACCCAACTTTGCCTCCACTAAGCCTATATCCTATTTAGTATTTCTAAAGTGTTGGTGCTTATAAACCATGAAAGGAAACAACTCCCTTCCAATGTGGGACTAAGTGAAAGTGCATTTTCTTATACAAACTCTAATACTTATCACAAACACAAAATCAAAATATAACTAGAAAGAGTTTACAGATTTTGTAGAGATGAAGGCACAAAAGCCATCAATGGTGGAAGAGTTCTTCTCCTCCTTGCTTGCTCTCCTTTCTCTCCAAAAATCAGAAATTTCAAAGTGTAGCAGTCCTCCCCTTGGCAAGCCAATCCCTTCCCTCTTTCTTGACTGCCTTCTCTCTCTTACCACCTCATTCTTCAATGTTAAACTCCACCTTTTACCCAAAGTCTTTGGCACATGCTCCACTTGTCTCCACTTTCATCACTTCATTTTGGTTTTAATACATATAGAGAGATTCTAATTTATTACCAATCTGAAATCAAATCTCCACAATGTAATTAATTGTTATCAAGAGGTGTGGTAACAATTAGAAAGGGAGATGATACCAAAAGGGAGGTAAAAGTGACCCAAAACAGACTTTCAGATAGGGGTGGCAATTTCCGACTCGAACCCGTTACACGACTCGAAACCCGCACGGGAAAAACACGAACACGAACACGACCCATTTATAAACGGGTAATTTTTGGGGTCAACCGCCACTGACCCATTTATAAACGGGTGGGTTTCGGGTCAACTCGTCAACCCGTTTAATTACCCTGTTTAACCCGTTTATTAAACGGGTCGTGTCATGGGTCGTGTCAACCCGTTTATTACCTGCCAACCCCGAAAAAAATTAAAAAAATTGAACCTTCAGCACACCCAATGGGTTTCGAACCTCAGTCAATTACACCCCTCTCCTTGCTCCTTATCCATCTTGGTGTTGATAACTTTGTGATTATATGTTACAACATTTGATATTTATAATGTCTTTACAAACTGATGAGCACTTAATTATTACATTTTAATCCCTAAATTATATTTGTTAGTAATTATTCCTTATTATTTGAATTAATTATGTATATGGGGTTTAGGGTTTAACGTTTTAATCCCTAAACCCTAAACCCTAAACTCTAAACCTTAATCCCTAAACTCTAATCCCTAAACCCTAAACCCTAACCCTAAACCCTAAACTCTAATCCCTAAACCCTAAACCCTAAACTCTAAACTCTAAACATTAAACTCTAATTCCTAAACTCTAAACCCTAAACCCTAAACCCTAAACTCTAAACTCTAAACTCTAAACTCTAAACTCTAAACAATAAACTCTAATCCCTAAACCCTAACCCTAAACTCTAAACCCTAATCCCTAAACTATAATCCCTAAATCCTAAATCCTAAACCATAAACTCTAAACTCTAAACTCTAATCTCTAAACCCTAATCCCAAAATAAATTTCGTATAACTTATTAAATTTGTATCATGTCACTTTTTTAGCGGAGGTGCAATATTGACTAAGTATGAAAAATGATTTTTCGGAATAATCATTTTCTCAAGATAATTTTTGGCAGTTTTTATTCCTTACACATCAAATAAGAAAACTTGATTTTATGAGATTTTAGTATGAAGTATATATTGACTTAATGAGCCATCATTTTTAGCATAAATCGTATTTTGCACTAAAACTGATTTTTCATATTTTGATTGGGTGGGAATTTGATTTTCTAGTATTTTTATTTCAATTCAAATGAGGGGTACTTCCTTATTTACATTGTAAACTTAAGTAAATGGAGTAATATAAAAATAAATGAAAGTAAAATGACAAAGACATTTACTTAAATGTTTGAGATGAAAATAAGATAATATGTATATTACCAAACCCATTTCCTTTGAAACCTAATAACCTGCGTTCCAGCACAATATATAATGTAAATTTTCTTTAATTCACATTCCAAACCCTAACACTCACACACAGCCGTCATCTCCTTATTTTCTCTCTCCCTCCGCCCGCATCCCTCAGAAGTCACGGCCGTCCCCCTGCTTTTCTCTTTCCCTCTCGTCTCTCCCTCCCATCCTCTGCATCTCTGTCCCTCTGTGTGTTTCATCGCATCTCTCAGCTTCTCTCTCAGTCTCACCAATAACAAGAACCAGGTAAGTTGGAATCGAATTTGTGGGCGAATGGATCCAACCGTTTCGAGAGTTTCTCAACTTTACTGGTTTTGTTTGTTAAGGACTTTGTGTTGGTGCTGCAGATGAGAGAATGAATTGGGAGAGAACTGTTTATGGGTCTCTTGATTCATTCTTCCATTTATGGGAGAGAACTGCAGATGAGAGAATAAATAGTTCATGGTGGTGTTTTGCCCCTTCTGTTAAATTCGTTCTTCCATTTTATTCTTATTTGTCTTTTTTTTCTCTACATAACATTGGAAGGATTCATATATGATCTTGGTTTGTTTGTTTGTTTGTTTGGGATTTGTGATTGAGTTTGATTTTGGATGTGAAGACTAACTCATTGCCTACAAGTTCTGACCTCTTCAGCTAAACAACATGTTTGGTTAAGATTCCTGCCATTTTATTACTAAAAATTGCATTTTATATAAGTATGAATTGTAAGAAGACATGCCTTTTATTAGATTGAGATGTACTCCTAATATATAACGCAATACTACAAATGCATATGCAATTGCAATGGATTGATGAAATTTGCGGTATATTTCTCATAACCTTATTTATTATATTTGTTTCTTTTTATCATCATCTAAAGTTTTATGGTTTGAATTGCAGAAAATTCTACTTTAGCACCCAACTTGGAAGAACTGACTTGAGGATACTAGTCCGATGAACATAAATCCCTCCCAATTTGCTGAGTGCTCTAATAGCATCGTTAACAATGTTGGCTGAATATTTGAGTTGGGAATGTGATGTTGTAATTTAATCAAAGCTTTTTTTTGTTTATGATTGATTTGGATTTTAGAGTGACTTTGAAGTTTTTAATTTTATTATTATTTTGGAATGTTTGATTTGTCAGAATATTTAAGATAGTTGTTAGAATTTAAATTTGAAGCACAGGTTATTAAACAGGTCATTAAACAGGTAGGTTACCTAGGTTACCTGTTTATGACCTAACCCAAGCAAGTTAGTAAACAGGTTATTAAACAGGTAGGTTACCTATTTATGACCTAACCCAACCTGTTTAGTAAACAGGTCATAAACAGGCAGGGTGTCGTGTCAACCCGTTTATAAACAGGTTGGGTTTGGGTTTGCATTTCCTGACACGATTAATAAATGGGTCGTGTTTGGGTTGGGGTTTCTTGACACGTTTAAAAGTTTGACACGACACGAACCCGACACATTACACGACCCATTGACAGCCCTACTTTCAGAGTTAGTATTAATGCTGAATCGGTTGGGGAGGTTATTGTTGTTCCATGGAGCTAAATTTCGGATATGTTTTAGACGACACCCATTGGAACAAGTTTCATGAAGCACTTTACCGCATACGACCACCGCAACATGGTGATCCAAAGCCAAGAAATTGACCTACGAAAATGAGCAAAACCAGAATTTATATTCAATAATGCACTTTTAGCTCATATTTCTTCCAACCAAAGTAAAACTTACAAAAACACAAAAAAGAAGTATAAAACTATAAATTTTCAAGAACTAACGCAAAACATTGAGTGAATGACATGATAAATCATGTATAAAAATGAACCCAGCAAATATCTGGTCCCATTGGATAGTACTCTTGCCCTAAAACTTGCACTGCACAACCACATGAATGCAATAAAATCAAAAGACCTTAAGTACTTGATTATGGTGTAGATAGAACTAACATAGTGAATTTAGTAAGTAAGAATATTAGGCCTCGTTTGGTGGGCTGGGCTAGACCAGACTTCTCCAATTAAAAGGGACTAAAGTTTGTCGTTTGGTGAGCCTAAATATACCTTGGGATTGGTTGGGCCTCATATTTTAATTGGATAGCAATCTAGTGAATGAGTGAACAATAGCACATTTGGAGAGTAGTCACATTTTATAGAAACATTTAGGCTTGCAATTATTCAACTTTTAGAGTGACATGTATTATAAAAACAATACACAACTCTTTCGCCTGATATATAACACATCATTTATACAAATCATTCATAAATGTTCTAATAAGTTAAAAGAGAGAATACATAACCAAAAATAAACTAGGTTAAAATCCTTGAAAAGATTGTCTTACCTCTTAGTCTTAGACTCTTAGGCATGCTTCTTCATGTACTATATGCATTATGTTTGTCAATTTGCAAACTATGTAACACATATAACTTCCTGATTCAAAAGTCCAGAAAAATCAAATCAACAAGTAAAAAAGCCTATAAGTCACATAAGATTATATCTACTATTCCAATTTGGACCAAGAAAGAATCTTAATTCAAGGCATGAGATTCAAAATACAATTGAAAATAATAACAATTATATAATTATATGGAATTGAGAATAAAAAAATTGAACGACTTGTTTCAGTCCCAAAGAGGTTGGTGAATGCGTTATATGTACTAGAATCTGATTGGCAATATTGTCGGCCTGCAATTTTCCTCATGCAAGTGCCTTTCGACAAGTGCCAACAATGAATTGAAGTTTTTTCTTTCACTGTCTCTCTAGATGAGAACTCCATACCCCTTTTAGTGGTATACTTCCAAGAACACTTAACCTCCTTGTTCTTTTGCCCTTTCTGCCTTTTTTTTACTTTTCCCCACAACCTTTCACTTTTAGTTCTTCTTAACTTGTCGATCTTTCCTGTTAGCATTAAAGCACAAAAAAATAGAGTTTCCTATTCTCCCTACTTACTTTTTCTTGTTTTACCTACACCCATTTTTTCTTTTGTGCCTATCCGTACAAATTTTTAGTGCTTTTTCCTGCAACTTTTTTCGATGGAAGACGACGCAACATAACTTGTTATCCATATGGAAGACAATCTTGAATTCACTGATATGTGTAATGGGGTCCCCCTTAGTGGGGTCCTTATCGCTGATAAGCCTTTGAACAGATGATCAGATGAGAGTGATTTTAAAGAAATCTTGGGACCAATTTGGGGAAACAAAAATTTCAATTGTTAAGGACAACCTCTTGGCAATCACTGTGATAGATGAAACCATGGAAAATCAAATCCTTCACGTCGGTCCTTGGGTAGTCATAGGCTACTCTTTGAGTGTTCATAGTTGGACACAGGGTTTGGCCATTGAAGATGTCAATCCCTATGTTATTACGTTTTGGGTACAAGTCAGTAAGTTGCTTTTGGAAAAAATGTATGGGCAAGTGCTAGAAAAATTGGGGGTACTTTGGAAGAGTGGTAGAGGTTGAAAACCCCGTTCACCCCGTTTGGTTTACGGAACGAATTTGAGTGGAAATAATTTCCCATGTTATTTCTCAAGGGATGGGAAATGGAAGATTCCATTCCCACGTTTGGTAATGTTGGGAAAGTAACCGGGAAATATCATTTTATTTTCTTTCCCATGTTTGTTTTGAGTATGAATGGAAAACAAAGTTTGTATAAATTTTCAATTATACCGTTATTAAATCAAATAAAAAAAGAATGCATTTAATGATATATTGTAATTCTAAATTGTTAATGGGGATAAAATGGTCATGAAAAATGTTTATTTAATATTGGCTCATTTTCCCAAACTTTCCCATGAGGAGGGAAAACAAAACCCAAGTTGGAAGGATAACTTCACTTTCCTCACTTTTCCATGGGCCAGACAACGATTCCTATGCCTGGACTTACCAAACATGGGAAAACAATTGATTTCCCATCCCCAAGTCACCTTTCCCATGAACCAAACGGGGCCGAAGACTTTTGTGGCTTCCTTCAGGTTCGGGTGGAAGTTGATGCAAGAAAACCCTTGGTTGACAGTTTTTGGTTCACACGGTCCAACAACACTGAAGCATGGGCTGAGATCCGTTATGAATGACTTGTTGATTATTGCTATTTGTTGAGGCCCAAAAAATCCACGGCTTGGCCCAAATGAATTCCTGGCCCAGCGCAATACCTTATTGAGAAAAAAACTGACTTGGAGCACACAAAAGTCCGCTATGCACGAGCACACTCCACGTGCCATGCCAAATAAATAATCGTCATGCTAGGAATCAAGATTAAGAATATAAAGTGCATTAGCTCTGTAAATCCATGCTAATTATCCCATCAAGCATAATAATTAAAAGCATGCCAAGCGATATGCCATGCCAAGCGACATGCCATGCCAAGTAGGAAATCATTATTACACACCTAACCACGCTACAAGCCTAAGTGGGCCCAAGCCACTCAAATGCCCGGGGCTTGCTTGAGTGGGTTGTGGTATGGATGGTAATAAGTTGTCATGAGGCCCATTGATGGACCGAGAAATGGAGGTTCTGGGTCACTTGGGAGCCTTGGAACTCAAGCCCATTTCTTAGGCCCAAAAATTTGGGTAAGTACAAGAGAGAAAATATCCCAATCAAAAAGCCCAACCAAAATGGCCCACTAAAATTAACCAATATAGCCCAAAACTTGAGGAGATTAGCCCACTTGTTTGGTAGGTTGACTTGCCATCTTAGAAAGCCCATACAATTAGAGGTAAGAAGCAGGCAAAGGCTTCAGCATTTGGCTGAAGAGGAGAGCCATGAAGAAACCAGGGGATCCACATGTGAAGGGTTGCTGGGAGGTTCCAGCTCATGGAAGGAACAAGTTCCAAGCAAAAACATTCAAGGGACTAAGGGATATTGGCGCACATGGAAGGATGCCATCCCTTGAACCAGCATGCATACCCATTTTCTTTCCTTCATCAGATTTGGCCATGGAAAAGTGAAGAAAGAAGAGAAGGAAGATGGGTGAAAATAGAAGCTCTCAGTCTGAAGCGTCGCGAGAAGAAGCATTGAGCTCCCAAAAATCTCTGATTTTGTGGGATTGGGCAGAGCTGATTTTTGCCACCATAAGGAAAGTCAAGAGGGAGGAGAAGAAAGGAAGATGAAAGCTTGGCCAAAATTGGGTAGAAACCATTAGGGTTTCTTGGGAATGGCCAGCTTCCAGCGGCTATAAAAGAGGCCATCCTCTACCCATCAAAACCAATCCACATCCAGAGAGCAAGCTTCCTCTCTTACTCCAAAAACCCAGCAATTTCATGCTCAGCCCATCCTTTTCCTAGTTTTCCCTCTTGGCAAGCTGTTCTGACACTTGAGAGAGTCTCTGCCAAGCTGCCGGAAAAAGCACTCAAGCCATCTTCTTCTCTCTTTCCCTCATTCTCAACCAAACCTCTCTGCAAAACCCTTTCTCTCCTATCTTAATTCCCCATCTTTCCCCTAGGAACACTTAATTTTCTATTTAGTACCAAACTCATGACAACTTTGCTCCCATGCCACAAGCCTCATGCCAAGCTAGAAAATTTATCTGTAATTTGTTGCTATTTTCATTGGTGAAGGTAACCAAGGAGTTTCCTAAGGTTTCACTACCATTTTGAGACGTTCTTGGGGCTTAATCTTCGAACTCAGACACAAGGGGACACTTGCATCAGATTGCTCATTGCAGCAACTCGAGCCCACTTGCTGCTGCTAAAAGAAAAAGTTCCCTACACTATAGTTGTGGTCAACTTGGTCATCTTGTTGACACTTGCAAATTCCCCCAAGGTGGATTTGGAATATTCACGACGAACATCCGAGCAAAGGCGATTTGATCCGGTAGTAGAATTCCTGGTTTCTCCATTGTGGCGGTGCCTGAGGAGTACACGCGCCGGCTAGGGATCATGGGTCCAGTTCAAAGGCCACATCGTGCATAGGCATGGCTTTACTAGCACTTGCTTGGTGGCTAAAAGTAGCACATTTGATGAGAACTCCATACCCCTTTCAGTTGTATACTTCCAAGAACACTTAACCTCCTTGTTCTTTTGCCCTTTCCGCCTTTTCTTTTACTTTTTCCCACAACCTTTCACTTTTAGTTCTTCTTAACTTGTCGATCTTTCCTGTTAGCATTAAAGCACAAAAAAACAAAGTTTCCTATTCTCCCTACTTACTTTTCTTGTTTTACATACACCCATTTTTTCTTTTGTGCCTATCCGTACAAATTTTTAGTGCTTTTTCCTGCAACTTTTTTCGATGGAAGACAACGCAACATAACTTGTTATCCATATGGAAGACAATCTGGAATTCACTGATATGTGTAATGGGGTCCCCCTTATTGGGGTTCTTATCACTGATAAGCCTTTGAACAAATGAGCAATGAGAGGGATTTTAAAGAAATCTTGGGACCAATTTGGGGAAACAAAAATTTCATGGAAAATGGAATCCTTCAAGGTTGTCCTTGGGCAGTCATAGGCTAGTGTTTGAGTGTTCATAGTTGGACACATGGTTTGGCCATTGAAGATGTCAATCCCTATGTTATTACGTTTTGGGTACGAGTTAGTACGTTGCTTTTGGAAAAAATGTATGGGCAAGTGCTAGAAAAATTGGGGGTACTCTGGGAAGAGTGGTAGGGGTTGAAAACCCCGCTCAACTTGAAGGCTTTCGTAGCTTCCTTCGGGTTCGGGTGGAAGTTGATGCAAGAAAACCCTTGGTTGAAGGCCACCTAGAGGAGGCCACATGGTGCATGGGCATGGCTTCACTAGCACTTGCTTGGTGGCTGAAAGTAGCACGCGACGGGATATTGCCTCACCTGCTTCACGTAGATGGTAGCACCAAGTTGATCGTCACACTCCTTTATCATCCACCTCATAAACCAAAAGGCCCATTATTAGGATGGTGGAGGCCCAAGACTTGCTCTAACATGAAACAAGACACCCTGAGCCCAATCCCAGGTTTTTTCTGGGCCTCATTCTTGCAATCCTAGAGGCACTTCTGTTGAGCCCATTATACAACAACCAATCTTTTCTGAGACTCTCTCCCAAAATATGATCCCACTTGCTCGAGTACAAGGTGTGGTGCGATTGGAAAATTGCCATATCCAGTTGGCGAGCTACTTGGTACCTCAATGGCGGGGGTTTGAAACATGTTGGAAGCACTTTGTGGCCAGGGGCAAGCCGAACCCTGAGCGGGGATTAATCTCACCCTTCGGGTGTGGGACATCTCTTGGTATTTACAGAAAAAGGATTTGTTGAAGTCAACGCACATATTAATTGTCTTAGTATTAGCTGCCTAGGGCCATCTCCTTTAACTTTTCATCAAATGGCTAGACTTACCAAACTATCGAGTTGAGCAATCCACCATCCATTTAGAATTTTTGCACTGTGGAGATTGCAGGCTCAGGCAGGTGTGCAGCCCGTCTCATCTTCTCTAGATCTTGTTCACAAAAGGGGTTTCAAGTGCCCAGTACAAGAGGGCTTGCTTTGCCCTCATGAAGATTCAACACCAAATATGTTTATAAAGCTCAACCTTTTTAAACCTGTTGTCAATTTTGATATTATTGGGGATCTGGATTGTGCCCCAAAAATAAATCTTCTTGTGGAAGAGGCAGGAAAGGGGCGTGGAGGAAGATTTAACCCACCAAGGAATTCTCGGGGCCTACGGGCTGGGGAGGTTAGTTCCTTGTTTGATGAAGCTAATCTTACGGATGTTAAAGTATAGGAAGGGTTTGTGTCTCAATTACCATTTAATGAGATAGTTGTGGTATTGGGCGGTAACAGCTGGCCTTCAATAGCCGCACGCCCCATAATGAGTTTCATTGCTTGGAACTGCCAAGGGCTGGGGCAAGCATTGACAGTTAAGCTCTGAGTGAGCTTAATCGAAGATATTGCCCCATATTATCTTCTTGTCTAAAACCCACATGGAAGGCAGTAGAATGGATGTGTTACGGAACAAATTGGGTTTTGATTCAAGTTACTATGTTCAACCTACCTCTGGAGGGTTGGGTCTTTGGTGGAAACATGAAATTCACTTGGAGGTGCTCTGGAACTCAAAACACCTTATTGATTCTTTCATTACTCTTCAGAATGGATCCCTATTGCGAGGTTTGTGATTCTATGGTCCTCCTGAACATGTCAACCGTAGAGTTTTTAGGGTGTTTTTAGATGAGCTGGATTGGGGGATGAGATGCCTTGGCTTTGTATTGGTGATTTTAATAAGTTTTTATGGATGTTGGCCTTTCGTTCAGTCATGATCATAGTCTGAAATATCGATAATATCGACGAAATATTGAGGATATTTCAGTTTTTTAGAATAACGGATATTTCAAAACATATCCATGTACATATTGTATAAATATCAACAATATCGAAAAATATCGACGATAATATCGAAAAATATCAATGTCGATAATTTCGCTCACACTTCACCAATATTTTGTCACAATATTGGTGTAATATCACTAAAATATCAAAAATATCGATGTAAAGGAAAAAAAAAAGGAAAAAGAAGAAAAGAAAAGGGAAAAAAAGGGAGAAAAAAAACACAAAGGGGCTTTAAACTCCTCCTATTTTACTCCTCCAACACCTTAACCACCATATCACTTATGTTTTTGTGATAATATGCTAAAATATTTATATTTATATGGGTGACATGTTAACAATTACATATGAAACTATTTTGGGGATTTATCATTTGATGACTACTCTTCACAATACACTTACTCTACACATAGAGATGATGAAGATAGTGAAAAATTTGAACATCATAGGAACTCTATGTGGTACTAAGACACTCATGTATCTTACCATGCAATGTATAAAGTTTAAAATATTGTAGTAAATCATTATATATAAATGATTATGGTGTGTTTAATTTTTTTTTCATTAATTACTACATATTTTCTACACTCACAATGTTTGCCAACTCCCTGTATAATCAACTTAAATAATTTAAATTCATCATACAATGCATTTCCTTCAAATTTTTTTTTTGTGATAAACTAATAGATAATTGACTAAATAAACATTCTCCAAAGTTTTAATAAAAATTTCCAAGTTTTTCTTACAATTTTCGTGGGTTTTTATTCAATTTTTATCGATATTGATAATATCCCAATATTTTCCGTCGAAATTTCCATATTTTTGGACTACCAATATTTCCGATATCATCGATATTTTAGACCTTGGTCATGATCGTCATTGTAATATACTGGAGTTTTTTTAATGCAAATTCTCTTAGGCCAAGTCCACCCATGAAGGCTAAGGCAATGCAAAGGCAAGGCAAAGGCTGCCACTATTCATGTGAATAGTGGCAGCCTTGCCTTTTTTGGTTCCACCCCAAAAGGCTAGGGCAAGAGCAAAAAAAAAAAGATTATGCAAACAAAATATAAACAATTTAGAAAGTGAATAAAATTGTTATGTATTTATAGGGAAAACATCCATAATATTTTGGTTTTTTTTATATAAAAAAAATTGAATCTTTTTGAATTTTTTTGAATTTTTTTTTTCACGACGCGTGACATCAAGTGCCTGGTGTCAGCGCCTTCGGGCTTGAGCCCAGGCAAGATTTGCCCGTGGGCTTGCCCAGGCTGGTGGTTCCCATGCCTTGCCCGGGCTGGATCTCTCCCACTGGACTCGTTTTTAGCTTGCCTGGGAGGCCTTTAGCCCGATTTGCCTCTATGGCTGGACTTGCTCTTACTCTGATTTGGGTTTTCAAAGATCCAAGTACACATGGAGATGCTTTCAAAATAATGTAGCCCATATCCAAGAAAGGCTTGACCGGGCTGTGGTGAATGACAATTGGTTACAACTTTGGCCAGAGGCACATGTTTTACATGGGCGTCACATTGGATCTGAACATTGCCCTCTCATTGTGGAGTTGTATCCTCGTCTCACTAAGAGAGCCAGACCTTTTCGGTTTGAATCTTATTAGGTGGAAGATGATGAGTGTGGTCAAATTATTCATGGTTGGGAGAAGGAGATCTCTGGTGGTTCTCCAGCTCGGTTGGTGGCCAAGTTGGGTTTCTGTCGAGAGTTTCTCAAGACTTGGAGTAAGGAAAAATTTGGGAACCGCCGTATTCAGCTTGATATTTTAACTCAAAAGCTACGGGAAGCGCAAGTGCATATTAGGTATCTTGGTAATTCTGAGGAAGCTCATGCCTTGACTTTTGCTATTGAACACCTGTGGCAAATTGAAGTGCAACATGGGTTGTATAGATGTAGAATTTAGTGGTTAACGGCGGGTGACAAAAATACAAAAAAATTTCATCTATCTACTCTTAACTAACTCCAAGAGCCTCCAATACATTTGTGACACATGGCTATATCCTCCACACACACATATCATACACTTATATCCTAACATTCCCCCTCAATCTTATGGGAGGGACTACCAAGCTTAAGATTGTTACAATGAGAACTAAACAAAGGAAAACACAATCCCTTGGTGAAAATATCAGCATGCTGGCCGGAGAATTGACAAACTGCAACATAATGGAGCCTTGCTGAACACGTTCACGAACGAAATGACAATCGATTTCTATATGTTTAGCTTTGGAATGTAAGACAGGATTCGTAGCCAATGCCATGGCAGAGATGTTGTCACAGTGAAGAAGAGGAATATCAGTACAAGGAAGATGTAAATCCTTGAGCAACTGTTGTAACCAAACCACCTCTCTGAGTGGTGGTCGCCATAGCACAATATTCAGCTTCTCTGGAGGATCTACTAATAGTGTGCTGCTTCTTAGAACTCCATGAGATAGGATTACACCCCAAAAACACTACAAAACCTGTGGTGGACCTCCTGTCATTGGGATCACCTGCCCAATCAGCATCCGTGTAGGCTTTAATATCCAACATACCAGGTGTAAAACATAAACCAAGAGACATGGAACCTCGGAGATATCTCAAAATTCGTTTGACAGCAACAAAATGACTCTCTAGAGGAGCGTGCATGAACTGGCAAACCTGATTGACTGAATAAGCGATATCCGGTCGTGTAAATGTCAAATATTGAAGTGCCCCAACAATACTTCTATAAAGCCCCGAATCATGAAAGGGAGGAGTGCCATGATTGAGTAATTTGTGGTTTGGATGACAAGGAGTAGTACAAGGCTTGCTATCCAACATGTTGGTCTTCTGGAGTAAATCAGAAACATATTTGGATTGATGCACAAATAAACCATGAGGCTGATATTCAATTTGAAGACCAAGGAAATAATGGAGAAGTCCTAAATCCTTCATATCAAATTCACTAGTTAACTGATTGATCACAGCTTAACTGTAGTCTCATCATCACCACTGAGTATTATATCATCAACATACAATAATAAGACAACCACATATTGACCATCATCCTTCACATATAAAGAAGGATCAGCATATGAAGACTTGAAACCCAAGGTAAGAAGGAACCTGGTAAAACGTTCATTCCAAGCTGAGGGCCTGTTTAAGGCCATAGAGAGATCTTTCCAATTTACACACAAACTCCGGGTGATCAGGATCAATAAAACCTTGGGGCTGACACATATACACCTCTTCATCAAGAAAACCATGCAGAAACGCATTCTTAACATCAAGCGTTTTAATCTCCATCCTTTAGTTGCAGCTAAAGATAACATGAGTCTCACTGTGGTTGGCTTAACCAGGGCTAAAGGTTTCATAATAATCAAGGTCTGCTTCTTGAGAAAAACCTTTGGCCATTAACCTGGCCTTATATCGAGCAACTGTGCCATCTGGATTGGTTTTGATCTTGTAGATCCATTTACAACCAACCAAATTCTTGTCAGGTGGAAGAGGGACCAACTGCCATGTTTTCTGTTTAACCAAGGCTGCCATTTCCTCTGCCATGGAATTCCTCCATTCAATAGACTTTGCTGCAGCTGTGAAAGATTGTGGTTCTTTGACGGGAGACGAATGAACTTGAGCAAGAAGAACCTTTTTCTTGAAAATGCCAGACTTTGACCTGGTTTGCATCGGATGTGTATTGATCTAGAAACTGAAACATGCTGCAGTTCTGGTACTTGAGAAACGGTGACATCAGGATGAATGTAGACTGGTCCACTGAGTGTGGAAATGTGTCCACAGATGGAGAACTGGGAGCAGGGACAAGATCACCAGGTAGTGGAGAGTAGGATTGAGTAACAGTATGGTTTGCAGAAGTGTGGGGAGATGAAGTGGAAAAATCAACATGGGGAAATGGAATGGGAATAAAAGAGGACTGCTGAAAAGTATTAGGATGAGTAACCGGAGAGTGTGACACATGTGATTTTGGACTAGGTGAATGCATTGGTACACTGGGAAAATTATCCTCATCAAAGACAACATGCCTAGAGACAATAAGCTTATGATCTCTAATAGCATAACAGATATACCCTTTGTATTGAGCTGCATACCACACACTCTTAACTAACTCCAAGAGCCTCCAATACATTTGTGACACATGGCTATATCCTCCACACACACATATCATACACTTATATCCTAACATCTACAATCCAGAGAAAGGAAAAAAACAGAATCCTAAAAATTAAAACGGGGAACCACCTTTGGCTGGAAAATGAAGTGCTGATCCGAAGAGAATTTGAGTTTCATTTTGAAAAATTGTTTACTTCGACTGGGCCACGAAATTGGACTGAGGTGATGGTTTGTGTTCCTATGGTGATATCTCCAAATATGAATTCTGGTCTCATGATGCCAATTGCTGAAGAGGAGTGCAAGGTTGCGGCTTATGATCTTGGGGCAAAAAAATCTCCTGGGCCAGATGGCTTCTTTGGATTTTTCTATCAGGCATTCCTGGTCTCTTGTCTGTCAAATTATTCATGCTGCTTCAGGAGAGATTTATTGTAATGAAACAGTCTTGCAACAATTACACATGACCGAGATTGTTTTGATACCCAAAATTCGTCACCTGGAATTAGTTGGTCAGTTTCGACCAATTAGCTTGTGTAACTTCGCTTATAAGATCATTTCTAAGGTCCTTGCTAATAGATTGAAGCCTCTCCTATCTAAGATCATTTATCCATATCTG